>JANKKI010000155.1:0-1200000 GCA_025175665.1 Cinchona pubescens
AGAATCAAAGACCACAAGAACATTGCATAACGCACAGGCTCCAATTGATTGAAGAGATAAGAGATGATCTTGGAGTTATTTTTTTACTTCTTTTGAGTGCCTTACAAACTTAGTAACACGAACGACAAGCTGTACTCTGGTATACACATCAAAATTGAAGGATATTGGATAAAAAGCACCAAGCGTTTTAGTAGAGAGAAGGGTTTTCCCTATCTGATTGTCCGTCACACGGAAACCATGAGAATTAAATTTAAATGAAGAAGAATTATAAGTACAAAGTTTACGGACAGAAAGTAGATTGTGGGAAAGCTGTGGAAAATAGAGAACACTTTTAAGATGAAATGGACGATGTGGGGTAAGTAATTGGCATTGAGCAGTGTGTGCAATTGGGAGTAAATGACCGTTGCCTACAAGAACTTTGTCATACCAGTATAGGGTTCTAGAGAAGAAAGAGTCCTCGTGTAGTGTCATGTGCACAGAAGCCCTAGTATCCAGATATGCTAAGAAGATTCTGAAGGCTCAATAAGTGCCATAGCATTGAAGGATTGCACAACTTCATTCCGAAGACGACATTGCGATGCTGGATGTCCAACTTTAAACCAATGTTGACAGGCATCCTTGGTATCATTATTCAAGGAAAGTAAGGACAGTTATGGACCAAGAATTCCAAAAGCACTTGACTGATATGCTGGAGAATTGCCATGCGGGAGAAATCCATTCATCTGTGGGTAAAAATTAGGAGTAGAAGATGAGAAGCCAGAAGACGACAGTGGGCAAAACCATTTTCTACTCCTAGATTTATTACAGATGAATGGATTTTGATGGAGGACGTGAACTCACGGGAGAGGAGGAATAACCAGAGAACCACCACAACCAGCCCTATCACTACATCCATGGCCACATTGATACGACCCCGTCCATGAACTCGAGAGCCAAAATTTCCATGTGGTAATAAAAGCTATGGAACTGTCCAAGAAAAAAGATTGAAGTTGTTGGACACGCTATTCTTAAGGGTACAAGCTTAGTTTCCGTGGGGTGATGTGTATAATTGACTACAGGTACCCATGATACTTACATAAGAGACAGAAAGTGCTCTTATTGATTTAATCAAGATAGATGATTAAATCCTTGTGAGATACAGGATAACCTATTGCAGCCAATGATTCTACCGTTTGCCTATTTTTCGAAGATAAACTTCCATTGATTGGCTTCCTTTCTTTGATGTTACCAGTTAAAGTTTAAGTTGCAGTTCAAATGCAACGGATTGATCAACAAAATGCTTTTCTAAAGCTAGCCAAACCACACGAGAAGTGGGAAGATCATGGACATCTTGAAGAACATCTTGTGTAAGGGTAGCATTAATCAATGACTTGACACTTTGATCGGTTTAAACCATGCAACAAATGCTGGATTTAAACTTACAATAGTAGCATCAACTAAGGTTTGGCGAGGAGATAGAAAGGTACCATCAACATAACCAAGAAGATCATGACCAATAAGAACCGAAGTGAATTGAGAATTCCATATAAGATACTTTATGGAATCCAGTTTCAGGTGACAAGATAAGTGATATTTGATGTTAATAGTGCAAATAGAGAAGAAGTACGACGCAAAGAGGAAGAGGGAAAGCTAGAGCGAATAATGGACTGATCGGGCCGAGAAAAAGGGGAATGAACTAGCGGATTTATTGAGGAAAAGAAGGGGAACATGGTAGAAACTTGTGGTGGAAAATTAGGAGATGGGAAAATAGAATAAGAAAAAGATGGTTGTTGCGATAGCATGAGAGAGGAAATTTGGGAAGGGAAGATTAAATAACAAGTAGATAAATCAATGGCTATCATGTGAAGTTGCAGTCGATGGTGGAAGATGTATAGAAGAGAGTAGGAGTATTTTATATTCGGTCAATTAGTGTAGAGTAGCTGCCATTGAGGTGATAAAAATTCTGTAGGTAATTTTTGATCCTTTGATACCATGTAAAGGTATGATTGTGTCCCCTCTAGGTCAAGACACACTCTTATAGACCTATACTTTATAGTTAAGTCTCTTATAATATCTAGATGTATATAAGCCTAAACTATACAAATACAAGGCCATATAGTGTCAAACATAGGTCCATAAAACACGTGAAAAATTAACATTTAAAATTCAAAAAATAGTAAAGAGGCATGTATCTACACCCATGATGTAAACATATTTCTATGAATTAATCCTTTTCAAAATACATACGATTTAGATTTCTAGCTTTACTTAAAATGAATCAACAAGGAAGAAAATTTTAATTTATTTGGAATTACATATATTTTGATGGCATGAGTGGGTTCTTGCAATGTTGTTTTACAATTAAGTTTTTCGATAGCTACTCATGCATTTTCATGCTTGAGAGTTTCTCTGAGTTGTACTCCAAGTGCTCTTGTGTTTTTTACCCTACTTTGCTAGCATAAAATTAGTTCACTTTTATGTCAACAACTTTACTTTTACTATTGGTCAAATTACCAAAATTAATAAGTTTTATTAGCGAAAAAGGTATCGAATAGTACATTCCTGTCTCTTATACACATCTAGATGTGTATAAGAGACAGATATTTATTGAATCTAATTCTGTATGTAAATCTGTCTCTTATACACATCTGAGATATTTTATTAATTATTATTTGGAATATTTCTGTGGCCATGAAGTCCATGAATTAAAATATTCTAACATTCTCCCATTTGGACAAATGACCACATACAAACTTGACAAAATGGATTCAAAGAGTTACCACAGTAATTTTCAATTATATTTTTCCTGGGAAATCACCAGAATGGATCATAGCATTTATATGTCAATTTAACAAACATACTCTCTTCCTTGTACCACAATTCCAACAACTTAATGTAGATAAATTTATTAAATAATGGATGGTGACAATTATATCCACTAATGGTCTAAAGTATTAATCTTATATGACATCGCCATAACAATGTGCACAAGGAAATAGGAAATAATATTTCAGCACTTATGTGTCCAAATATTTAGTCAATAATCACAAAAACCTCTTGGAACTAATAAGTCCGCGTAATCTTTTAGCGCCAATGACTTCATTAATGGGTATTGCTCACATGGATACCTTATAATTCTGAATTCTTTAGAGAACAATGTGATATTCAATTAAATGTGATTAAATCAATAAGAGCACTTTTTATTCTTCAAAGAAAATCGTAGCGAAAAGTCTCAACATAATATTATGGAGCCTAGTGGAAATATCCTTAAGTAGTTAGAAAATAACAACAACATTAAAATGAGTTAATGAGTCTCTTATGAGTTATGTGACTAGATACAACTTAGCCAACATTCTTAAGTTATAACATCAATAATCATAAATCAAATTTTAAATACTCATTAACTACTATTACTACTTGAATAGTTAAAATCCAACTATTGTCACTTTGTGTCGATTTGTTTATTTTAACTCCCACTTTTCCTTACATTCGTAATGAAAAGTATTGAAGTAAATATAAGAATTTTAAATGGCCAATAAATCAAAATCGACAAAATTTTAGGCCAAACAATTAATGTCTAGATACAATTTAATAGCATCTATAGATTGATGTAATTCCGATGTTGAAAGTTTAGAATGATTGGCACAAATAAGTTTCATGTCATCTCTAAACTTTCAACAACTCCTTTAGTGAAGGATTTATGAGATAGTTTAATTATCATTTATATCCTATCTCTATAAATACTAATTATATGAGTGGTGTTATATGTATTCTTCACTTAGTAATTCTTTATAGGAATTATTTATCCACCAAACATTTGCAAGAAATTTATTTTATACTAATTGACCGAATATAAAATACTCCTACTAAACTTGATGTACATCAATTGACCAACTTCCTTCTTCTTAAACAAAAATGCAGAATAACATTAGGAAAATATAATCTATTAATGAGAATATCAATTCGGTCTAAATATAAAATTCTTCAACTTGTAACTAAAAATTAAGTCTCTTTACACATCTAGACCGATTGGCACATGTATACTTTACTTTCGACAGTTATTTTCACATCAGTTAATGTCTCTGACACAATCAAAATGAGCTATTGACGCCAATGACTATTAGCAATTAAATGTTTTGAACACTATGAAGAGTTTATGCTAATTTAATACCTTTTATTTAAGTTAGATGATTAACCAAAATCTTATCTCTTTATCATTAAATATTACCGTGTGAGTCTCTCATTTTCTTTTATGATTCACATCTAAATCGTACAATGGAGACCATTGTAGAAACTGTTAATGAGATTTTAGTTTTATGTTGGCTATTATTAACTCAATATGCATTCTTTCATGGCATAATACTAAAATGTAGAGTTTCTTTTGTTCATGACTTGTGAGAATACGGTAAGGTCATTTTTATAAGAGACAATATAATTAGACTTATGTAAGTATACAATCATGAAACTAGAAATTACATTATTTTCTCAAGTTAAAATTTTTTAACACCCACTAGTTTGAATTTAATATTTTTGGTGGGTTTAACCATAATAGAATGCCTTGTGGCATTCCTTAGTTCCATTATTCTGCATAATCTTATAGCTAATCTAGATGTGTATTAGGCTTTTTGAAATCTAAATTCCAGTTCTTTAACATGATTATAAGATTATATGGAGTAGGTGATTTAATTCAAATTATATTTTGAAAAGTAAAATCACATACTTATACTATCTTAAAAGAAAAAATTTATACATTAGATGTGTATAAGAGACAGCTCTAAAGCCCTTTGAGTTAATAATTTCGAAAAATAATTGCTTACTACATTTCATTCAGCTTCCTTAGGTGTGGGTAATATACCTTCACATTAGCTAGTCCTACATGTAAAGATTTTGAACTTGATGTTTATCCATTCTATAACATAATAGAATTTTAAACAATTATGAATGGAATCATGTTCAAAATATACACATTTTCCAAACATCGCTCTATAAGGATAAATTTATACTTGAAGTCATAATTCATTTGTCTATAAGTTTTCCTTGTTACAACTAGTCCACCAAAATGTGTCAATAAGCATTATTATGAATGCTTGTTAATCAAAAAACCATGCATTAAGAACATTTGAATCATCCCATTATATGTAAATTTTCATTATATTCTCAACCTCTTCCACTTTCATATATCTCTATCTCTCGTATGGAAAATTTTAAAAAATATAAAGTACTTTTACTATATTAACCAAGAAATAGAGATAAAACAATTTTACTGTGATGGTTATCAAGTAATGAGATAAATATCTCTTAACCAAATGTGGAAGATGAAGAATAATACACATAATTTTGTGTTATAACAAGAAGTATACAAAACTCTTTTGACATAAGTTTATGTTCTTGTTTAACCTACTTTTTCATGTAATCTATACAAAAATTATGTAATTGGTAAAGGTTAAAACGTTTAGGTCTTTACAATTTACCAACACAATATTTTTATAAATATATTGGAATTACATATGTATATAATGTAATTTCTCCCTTAATTTATACATATGTAAATGAAATATATTTATAGACCTTGTATCAGAGACAGATTAACTAAAGCTAGATTATCTAATCTCTTATACACTTCTATATGTGTTAAGTGACAGAAATTTGTTTAATAATTCATAGCATAATATTAATACATTCCTTCAAATTGAAAACTACACATGTCTAGCTAATAATTGTCTACAAGAATCAATTCATCTAACATTATAGAAGTCATAACATACATAATGCAGGCTTGAGTTATTTCTTGATACAAGGTTATCTTTAATGTCAACGATACTTGTCCTTATAGTTGTATTTCTTTGTCAAAGATAATTACCTTTGTTTGCATTTCTACATTTATGATTACGATGTGAAAATAAATTTCTAATCATGACTCTGTGACTTCATGAGCATTATATGGAAATAAAATACTCCCATCTAATCCTATCCATTCGTCCAACATATTAGCACAAATTTACACTTTAATGAGCATATATGATCATTCTCAAAAATGCTAATTTGAAAAATGTGTACCTTTCCTAATGTTAAACCCTTCATCATCCACAACCTAGACCTTCAATTAGTACATTACAAGTAAGAGGATAAATAAGACTTGTATAACAAAGATCAAGATATAATGATGCTAATCATATACAATAAAATTTGAATCAAAATATTATGAATTTAAATATTAAATTCAAACTAGTAAACTAAAACAAAAAATAATTTAGTAATTTTGCCTTAAACTTGATAGACAAAAAAATAAAGAATAAAGCACACCATAAATGATTTTCAGGTCATACATTTCAACCTCACTTTGATACCACATATAAGACATGATAAATCTTCTAAGTTTAGATCTTCTAGAGCATTGAAAATGAAATTGAAGCGTACCTTACAGATATCTATATTGAATCCCATAAGGATACTCAAATATACATCTATATAGTAATTTCTCATTATTTAATGTGAGATAATTTATTAAATATTATTTAGAATATTTTTTTGGTCATGAAGTCCAACAATTAAAATATTCTAACATTTTATAATGCATCTATACAAAGAGATAAATTGACAAAGTCATTGATGTGTTACTGGATTTGAGAAAGAAAAATGAAATCCTAATTTTCAAAGAAAATAATGTAATTTCTAGTTTCATGATTGTATACCTGTCTCTTATATTTGGAAAGTGATTATAAATTTGTGACTTCATAAATTATTTTCCTTTACATTATATAATTCAAATGTTGATAAAATTATAATCTTTTCCCAATTGTTGTTCTAAGCTCTTTGAGAAAATTCTATGATAGTCCCTTACGTTTTCAAAATGATTTATTTTGTCCTTTACATATTTAAAATAAATTGCATATAATGGGATGATTCAAATGTTCTTAATGCATGGTTTCTTGATTAACAAGCATTCATAATAATGCTTATTGACACATTTTTATGGACTAGTTATACACATCTAAACTTCTGTATCTTAGACAGACGAAAAAGATGTGTATAAGAGACAGCTTTAACACGATTATTTCTTAGTCTTTTGGAAACAAGGCAAAAGCCTAATACAATCAGTTAGCATTGCTTGATTATGCAGAATAATGGAACTTGCATACTCAATTAAGGTAGCGAATGATGACACATTTTGGTGGACTAGTATTATATATTCAATACACTATTTGATTGAACCCAACAACCACAAGTATAAATATCAAAAAGGTAGGTCGGGTTCATGAATTGCTTTCCTATTTGATGTTTTCCAAACCTTATTTTGATGATGACATAAACACTTAACTCGTAAAACAAGCTTTGTAGGAGCAGGATCTTTCGGATGCAGGCAGCCGTCCGAACTAGGTCAAAACTCCGGACGCATTGCATCGTCCGAACAAACTAGTAGAAAGAATGGGATCCTCTCGCCTTTCTTTCGGGGCCTTCGACCGTCGAAATTTTTATCAAGGATATGACATTCATGCTTGGTAAAAAATACATATAAAGTTTGAGAACAAAGATGTGTATAAGAGACTGTTCATCTTGGCTACACACTAAAACTCTTTTAGAGATGCCTGTCTCTTATACTTCTAGATGTGTATAAGTCTCTTATACACATCTAATGTGTATAGGAGACATTCAAGAGATTTGATACTTCAAGCTTGCTAGCTTGGAAGTATTGATTGTTCAATTTTTCTCTCTTTACTTTACTCAAACAGTTCATTTAGATGTGTATAAGAGAGACAGGAGCTCACTATTTCTTAAAAATATAATTTTTAAAATAGTGAGCTTTTTAAACCTCTTAGGTTGCTGGGGCCAACAATTGGTATCGGAGGCGTGAGTCACATCATTATATTGCTTAAATTGCTTTTGAGTAAAGAAATATGGCAACCAACAATGCTCTATTTTTTGAGGGCCAATCTGTTACTACACATCCCATGTTTAATGGGGCAAATTTTATTAGTTGGAAGATAGAATGAAAATATTTTTGCAATCTATTGACATTGATTTGTGGTATGTTGTCAATGAAGGTCCATTTGAAGCTTCTATCATTGATGATCACACAAATAGAAGAAGAGAATTTTTTTCACTCAGCGAGTACTCCTAGATGTGGCTTCAAGAGACAAGGCAAAAGCCATGAATGTGTTATACACATCTAGATGTGTATAAGAGACAGGTGTAATAATACAGGGTTGCGCTTACTGCTAAATAAATGGGATAAGTTGAGACAGTTTGATGATACTTGATCATCTCTTATACACATCTAGATTAACTGTACTGCAGGTTCAATGACATTATAAAGGATCTTGAAGCCTTGAGTAAGGAGTACTCTTTGGGTGAAAAAAATAGAAAAATCCTAAATGCTCTATCCAAAGAATGGGATGCCAAAACAATTGCTATAGAGGAAGCCAAGAATTTAAATTTAATGCCTACTGAATCACTAATCAATTCTCTTACATCTTATGAACTCAAGTTGAAGGCCAAGGTTGTGGATGATGAAGAAGCAAGGCCAAGAAGGAGCATTGCTCTAAAGACCTCTCAAGAGGAAGATGAAAACAACTCCATCAATCTAGAAGATGAAGATCTTGATGAAGGAGATCTTGCACTCATCACTAAAGGATTTCTTAAACATTACATCAACAAACGAAGAATGAGAAGAGGTGGAGCTACAAACACAAATAATTTCCTTTGTCAATCATTCTCTCACATATAAAATCAAGATCATTGAAGAGAAGAATGCATTTAAGATCATTTGACATAATCTCATCCCTTCTTTCATGAAAAGAAGGATAATTTGAATGCTCTCTGTTTCTATATCTATTTGTACCAAGAACAAGAGGTTGATATGAAAAGAAATAGAAATATAGCTATCAACAAAAATTTTGTCATCAATTAGAAGGGATGACTTATGTACAGTAAAAGAAAAGGATTTTTGTGGTAATAAAAGCATTATTTGTAGATATTACCAACAACATGGACATGTTAAGAATATGTGTTATGTTAAGAAGAACGAAAACTTGGAATGAAAGTTGCATGGATTGAAAGCAATTTCACTAACTCAAATGGACCCAAGAAAACATGGGTACCAAAAGCAATCAATTGATTTATTGTGTAGGTACTTAACATCACCAACAATGCTAAATGGTTCATAGATAGTGGATGTTCAAGGTTTCGGACGGAAAGAAGGATTGAATGCGTCCGAGGACTGTCTCTTATACATCTTGTATGCCAAAGCCATGGATCATCTATGGAAGCGGTAATGCCTGTCTCTGGTATACACATCTAGATTTCTATTAAACCAAAGAATTTTGTGTCTACTCATAAACATTTAGAATTGTTGCATTTAGACGATTTGGACCTACTCAATATGCTAGTCTAGGTGGTTGCAAATATGCATTTGTTATCGTAGATGACTACTCTAGGTTTACTTGGGTATGCTCAATTATTTCTTATTCACAAAAATGAAGCATTTGAAAAATTTGTAAAATTGTTTTCCAAAATTCAAAATTTATTGGATGCAAAAATTGTTCGTCTAAGGATTGACAATCCTTAGACGAACGGTTTTTGGGTCCAATAAATTTTGTATCAGGATAATCTAACAACCGAATTTTCATGAAAGATACCGTGGGAATTTGGAGGGGGTGGTGGAGAGACAAAAACCTCGCCAGATGCTGTCTCTTATACACATCTAGATTACTAGAATAGTAAAGTAAAGAGAGAAAAATTATGCATGTTACATTTGAAACCTCTAGATGATGTATACTCATCTAGATTTATGTGAAGATGAAGATGCAGGTATTTTAAAGGAGCTCGAAAAGCTCGTTATTCATGAAGATTATCAATAGACTACATCAAGCGTTGAGTTCAACAACCATCAAATTAATGATGAAAAGAATGAGGATGCTCAAAATGATCTTCCGAAAGCTTGGAGATTCGTCTCTAATCATCCTCAAGATTTAATCATAGGTGATCTTTCCGATGGGGTAACTACTCGTTCTCATAAACCTTTGAATAATAATTGTGCATTACTTTCTCACATTGAACCCAAACATATAGATGTTGCCTTGAGTGATGAATCATGGGTTAATGCTATGCAAGATGAACTTAGTCAATTTGAGAAAAATAATGTATGGACCTTAGTTGAAATACCTTCTTCTCATGGTTCAGAAGTAGATGGTTCAGTGTTTAGAAAGCAAAATATCCGAGTTGACCGCTGTCTCTTATACACATCTAGATGTGTATAAGAATTCGCATGTTGCTTAATTTGCATATTTCAATAATTTAAAATTATTTCAAATGGATGTCAAAAGTGCTTTTTTAAATGGTTTTATCGACCAAGAAGTTTTCGTCGAACAACCTCCGGGCTTTGAAAATAAGAATCTTCCAAATTATGTTTTCAAACTTTTCAAAGCTTTATATGGTTTGAAACAAGCTCCAAGAGCTTGGTATGAAAGATTAAGTGGCTTCTTGATAGAAAATGGTTTCAAAAGAGGTATAGTTGACACCACACTTTCATTACAAAAACAGATTTAAAAGGATTGTTAATTGTTCAAATTTATGTTGATGATATTATTTTTGGAGCAACTAATGAAAGTTTGTGCAAGGATTTTTCACAATTAATGCAAGAAGACGTAGTTTGAGATGAGTATGATGGGCAAGTTGCAATTTTTCCTCGGACTACAAGTTCATCAAACCAAGGAAGGAACATTTATTCCATACAAATCAAGTACACAAAGGAGCTGCTCAAACGATTTGGTATGGAAGATTGCAAACAAGTTGGTACGCCAATGTGTACTTCAACCAAACTTGATAAAGACGAAGAAGGTAATAGTGTTGATGAAAAACACTATAGAGGTATGATCGGAAGTCTACTTTACTTAAAGTAAATACATAACCAAGCCATAGAATTGCTTGTTTGTTTATGTGCTAGATTTCAATCTTGCCCTAAAGAATCACATTTGATAGTATGTTAAAAGAATTTTAGATATCTAAAAGGAACAACGGATTTTGGTCCATGGTATCCAGAGTCCTCTACTTTTGATCCGATTAGCTATTCGATGCTGACTTTCTTTGTGTGTAAAATTGATAGAAAAGTACAGTGGTATGTGTTATTTTACGGGAAATTGTCTTGTGTCTTGCGGAAATTGTTGTTCTCAGGTTCATTAAACAAACAGCAAACATGAATCCTGTCTCTTATACACATCTAGAATGTGTTCCTATAGACAGTGACAACACTAGTGCAATTAATCTCACAAAAAATCCTGTTATGTACTCTAGAACCAAACACATTGATGTTAAACATCATTTCATTAGAGACCTCGTTTGTAAAAAAGAAATTCGTGTTGATTTTGTGCCTACTTTAGATCAATTGGCTGATATTTTTACAAAACCCTTAGCTCTAGATGGCTTTGAATCGCTCAGAAAATGTTTGGGGATTTTACAGATAAATTCCAAACATAGGTTTATAGTTCGGACTGTCTCTTATACACATCTAGATGTGTATAAGAGACAGGCTTCACAAGCATCTACTTCTCGGACGCTCATATTCGTCCGAACAATATTCTTTTTTCTTAAACTCTCTGAAATCTTCCGACGCGCAGCATCGTCGAAAAGAAGTTCGGACTCACCGCTCCTCCTCGGCCGTCCGTTCTTCAGCTTTCGGACCCTTTGTCGGACGCACACCAAACGTTCGGCCGTCCGAAAGGTACCCCTGTTTGATTAAAACCGTCCAACTTCCCCATTTCGGACTCACCCCCTCCCCCGAAAACCCTCAGGCGAAATTTTAAATCTCCACTACCCCCTCCAAATTCTCACTCTTTCTTCCAGGATTGAATGCGTTTGGAATAGTCCGTCCCATCTTTATCAGTTGAAATCACAGAGGTGAATCCCACAAATGAGATGTCATTTCCTCTGTCCTCTTATACACATCTAGATGTGTATAAGAGACAGCCTCGTACTGGAGTCTATTGATAATCTTCATGAATAACGAGCTTTTAAAGCATTCTCATAGTCTATTTGATGAATATAATCTTCCCATTATCAAATCCTGTTTTGAAAAACAAAATTGGGGACATCTTGTGCATCTTGATTTACCTGTTTATCATGACATGGTGCTTCAGTTCACGGCCAATTTTCGGAAAGGTCCTACTGTTCGCACTCTCATTTCTCGTGTTAACAACACTGATCTTGAGATTTCATCAAACATAATTAACACCATTTTTGCATGTGAATATCTCCATCAATCATTTACTTATTTTTTTGTGTTTTCAAGGGTATTCCTCTTGATTTAAAAATAGCTTTTGGTTCATCCTGTCTCTTATACACATCTTTTGCTGAAGACTCATTCCTTTTGGAAAATTTCTCACCAAAGCATTAGATGTGTATAAGAGACAGGCCATTGATCGTTGAAAACGGAGGCCTTTGCGTTCAATGTAGGATTTGTTAAAATAGGGAGGATATTGTTTGTTTCCGCTGCTAACTAAGGCACCTTTGATATTGCACATCTCAATCCCATGCCTCCACCTCCGATTTTGCTATCCCTCATTCTCCTACTCCTCAACCACCTCCACTTACATCTGAACCATCTACTTCTGAACCATCTCTTTCACATATCTGTGGACTTCTCACCTCTCTGAGCACTCAAGTCAGTTCATTTCAACGTCGCACAAATCGCAACATCTATATGACTTGGGTCGTCAATGTGATTCTCCAAATGCCACTCTCTTATACACATGTCTGCTTCGGCTCAACCTCCTCCCCGGTACGACGTTCCATGATAAAGACAAACGTGTGCAAACATCTTCATCATCGCTGTCTCTTATACACATCTAGATGTGTATAAGAGACAGCCCTTTGTTCACTCCAACTCTGCTAAAAAGAAGATTTCAGCATTTCTTTTGGTTTTCAGCAATTATGTGGCTTGGTTATGTATTTACTTGACTCTTAGCACCATTAAACTGTCAGTTGGATGTATTAAACTTGTTTCATTTCTATCAAACTACTTGCATGTTCTAAGGGGCAGTCTTTTTTATTGATGTCAAAAGGGGGAGTAGTTATATTATTGTAGGCTGCGTTCGGACGAAGGACTGGACGCATGCACGAACGTCCGAACGAAGCCTCTCAACAAAACTGAAAGAAGATCGGACGCTTCCTCGGACGCATTCAATCCTTCTCGGACGTCCAAAACCCCAACGGCTATTTTTTGTGCATTTATTGCTTATCTAAGCCGTTAGGAAGTAGTTGAAACCACTATTTATTGCTCTTATAAATAGGTGCTTTAATAACCTGAAAAGATCATCTAATACATTGAATACAAGCCTTAGCAAAGAGTAATTTGAGTGCAAATTGACTATAGTGCTTTGTTGTATTAGTGTGAAGTTGTGAGTGCAATTCAACTTTGAGTGGAGTGATAATCTTGTATGAAAGTGTGGTTGTAAGTAAGATCCTTGGCTCAACTAAAAGAGTTTTAGTGTGAGCAAGAACTTCCCAACTTTGTAAAGATTATTGGCTCACCAAGTGTGTGAAGCATTCAAGAGATTTGATACTTCAAGCTTGCTAGCTTGGAAGTATTGATTGTTCAATTTTTCTCTCTTTACTTTACTGTTCTAGTAAATTTATTATATCTGCATTTAAATTAAAAAGTTCACTATTTTCTGAAAGCATAATTTTTAAGAAACCTAATTCACCCCCCCTTCTTAGGTTGCTTTGGGGCCAACACTATTATTCTAGCTCTGAATTCTTATTGAATTTTACTTTCTGGTCTAAGTACTGACTTAAATGTCAGAACCTACTCTGAGGGATGAAGCCCTTCCCTTTTCTTTTTATGTGTTCTAAAAGTGGGTACTACGTCGATACTCAACCTCTACTTTGGACGATACTGCACAAGGGTAAACCTTAGTTCAAATTTTGGCATCAACATTTGGTGCCGTTTGTGGGAAACTATTCTAAAAGTCATACTAAAACATGGCACCAAGCACGCGTAACATTCACAGTTCAATGTTGACAAGAACAAAGAAATTTTAACTCAATATCACTTCGGCCGATCCTGTAGGGAGATAGATGATAAGGTTATAATTGTTCTATATTTTATGTGTCATTTATCGCGTTTTTATGTATTGTAAGCAAGATTTGAATTATTATTAAATTTAATTAGGTTATCTTCACATCTAGAACTTTTGAGAACGTGCTGCCATGACAAAAAAGATGGGAAATTTGAACTAAGGTTATTTTCCAAAAGGAATGTTTCTTCGGGTATCAGTGAGAAAGAGTTCCCATAGGGAACAAAAAAGATACCCAAAATCAGTAGGGTTACATAATTTTTTATTTTCAGTAGATTTCGTCATCCAGTTGGACACTTTTTCAACCAATTTTACATTCGTATCCTAGGGTAGGGATTGTAACCCTAATGTTCACTACAAATACCCCATGTAGGGTGAATAGAATGGATGACATTCTTTTCTTTAGTTTTTATCATGAGTTTTCAGCAAACAATTATTGTTTGTTCTTCCGTGGAGTTTAGTTCCTAAAACCCTTTATTTTCTTGGTTGGCAGAATTGAAGCCATGGTCGGTTCTATTAAATTGTGAGACTTTTGCACTTCAATCTATTCATTTTTATATCAAGTATTGATTATTTTTCAGTGTTAATTTTATGGTTGTTTAATTTACTATTGCTGCATAGTGAGTTATTAGAATTAATCTACAACTAGATTGTTTTTAACCACGTGTTCAATTCAATATGTGAAGCTACTAAGTTGAATAATTGCTTGATTAGCGTTATTAAATTTAGGTGAAATAATGAACTAATTGATATAACTGCTTGTGTTTAGTTTTATTTGCCTAATTGTTCTTGCTAGGGATAGCTTCTATTAATTAATCTCAAGCGCCTGTCTAGATCAATTTAATATTTAGGTCTAATTAGATTGTGTGTTGACAATTATCCAACTTAAGGAAACAAATAATAATTGACTTTGAATTGAAATTCGGGTTAATTTTTCAATCCAGTGCTTGGAATAAAGAACTGAATTACTTTTGGTCAGTCAATGATCAAATGATAGAATTTCCATGATGGATATGACCGGAACCAAAGTCTTTCTTTTAAGGAACTCTCTTCAATTTTATTTCGTGCTTTAATATTTAGTTTAAACTTGTTTAAAACCCCCCTTTTCCTTTAAGCACAAGATTAACCTCCGTTCTGTGTGGAACGACTCAGACTCACCACTGCTACATTTCTAAGTGTGAATTCGATTAGTTTTTTGGGTGCCTGTGATAGCACGGCCAAAAATTTAATGCTTCTATTAATTAATCTTTGGCAGTGTCTGAATTAATTAAATAGTTAGAGTTAATTAGATTGCGTGTTGAAAATTAACCAACTTTGGGAAAGAAACAAGAAATGACACATTAAATACAAAACATTTATTATCGCAATCGGTTGGTATAAAGAATTAATTACTTTTGGTGTCAATGATTAATTGATAGAATTTCCAAGAGCTTAGAACCTGTCTCTTATACACATCTAGATGTGTATAAGAGACAGGAGTCGTTCGACAAAGAACAGGAGTTAATCTTGTGCTTAATGGAAAACGGGGAAAAATTTTAGGCTCTGTTTTGTCGAACGACTCATCTAGATGTGTATATTCAGCAGTGTGCACCATTAATTTTTGGGTGCATCAAAGCACAACCAAAAACTCATTTAATTCACACTTTGATCTGTCCTTAGATGGTAGAAATAGTCCTGTCTCTTATACACATCTAGAGTTGTATAATTTTGTTCAGAGGCTTCGAAATAATAACTAATACAACAAAGCACTATAGTCAATTGGACAAGTTGAATTCCAATTTGATCCAAAAATTCAGAGAATGCTACGAAAATTAGGGAAGGAGTTAAGAGAAAGACAACTAGAGGAAGATCAACTTTTTGATTTCATTTTTATTGAAAAACAAGAGAAACAAGAAGAAGTAAGCATGGCGCAAAGAACTCTTAGAGAACTAGCGGCGCCTACTTTAAATCAACAATCTCTTTGCATTACTTATCCTGAGTTAGATGCAAATGTTACTTTTGAAGCTTTGAAATTTGGACTAGTCCATTTATTGCCTTCTTTTCTTGGATTACTAGGTGAGGATCCGAACAAGTATCTTAAGGAGTTCCATGTAGTTTGTGAGAGTATGAGACCCATTGGGGTTTCTGAGGAGTTCATAAAACTAAAAGCATTCCCATTCTCACTCAAGGGCGAGGCAAAGGGCTAGCTTTTAGATTTACCATGGGGCAACATTACAACATAGGAGTAAATGAATAGATTGTCCTTGCCAAAATATTTCCCAGCCTCTCAAACTACAAATATCCGAAAAGAAATTTGTGGGATAAAGCGGTTCAATGACGAGTCCTTATATGAATATTGGGAACGTTTCAAGAAACTTTGGGCAAATTGCCCTCATCATCAAATCAGTGATCCTTATTAGTTCAATACTTTTATGAAGGTTTGTTGGCTAATGAGAGGAACATGATCGATGCTGCTAGTGGTGAGGCATTAGATAATTTGACTACTAATACTACCTGTGAGCTCATATCGAACATGGCAGACGTTCTCAAAAGTTCTAGATGTGACGCGAACAATCTCTTAAGCTTGTTAATGAGGTAAATGTTTTATCTTTAGAAAAAAAAATGGCCAGTCTAACTTCTTTTGTACACAAACTGGCTTCAAGAACTGTGCAAACCCTGTCTCTTATACACATCTAGATGTGTATAAGACATCCAACAGACATGTGATTCCCCATTACAAGATGAGTTTAAAAATTAGGTAAATGCTACCGGAGGATTTCTAGGGCAACCACGAGCGAATCATGATCCTTGTTCTAACATGTATAATCTTGGGTGGAAGAATTATCCTAATCTGAGATATGGGATCCGGCACAGCTACCGCCTCAACAACATCGACAGAATTTCCAACCGCATAGGGCTCCATTTTCTCAAAAACAACAAGCTAATCCAGCTACTCAATCTATTAAGTCTTTAGAGGAAATGCTAAATGCTTTAACTGCTAAGACTATGCAAATCCAACAAGACACGAGGTTAGTATCTAGCAATTTCTGCAGCATCAAATGAGATGAATGGCAACTATGATTAGCCGAGAGCTCTCTTCTAGCAAGTTGACCTCTCAAACAATTGTCAACTAGAAGAAAATGCTAGTGCAATTGTGTTGAAAAGTGGCAAAGAGGTTGAGGTACTGAGAAGAATAGTTCCTAAACATTATAAGACTGATGGGAAGGAGACCGAAGTGGAGAAAGAAGTCGATTCAGGCAACAAGGTGAAGAAAAAGGTAAGTCAACTCTGTAGCCAGAATATAAGCCACCATTCTCCGAAGTATTCAAGGAATTTGTGAAAGAGGACCCTAACAGAGACTCATATGAAACTTTTAACAAAGTCTAGGTAAACATTCAATTATTAGATGCTATCAAACAAATACCTCGAGATGCTAAGTCTTTGAAGGAATTATGTACACATAAAAAGAAGCAAAGACAAAAGGAGGGTAAGAAGGTTTCTTTGGGAAAAAATGTTTCAACAGATGCTTACAGAATCTGCTCATGAAATGTCTGTAAGGATCCATGTATGTGTACAATTCTTTGTTCGATAAATAATACTAGAATTAAGGAGGCCATGTTAGATTTGGGAGCCTCTATAAATATTATGCCTTACTCAATTTATACCTCCTTACACATAGATCTTTTTCTTGAAACTAGTATTGTTATTCAATTGGCAGATAGGTACGTAGCCTATCTTAAGGGTATAGTTGAAGATGTTTTAGCCCAAGTCAATGAATTAATTTTTCCTGCATATTTTGTTCATGATATGGAAAACAAAATGGTTTGCTCCTATTTGTTAATTGAATCTCTTATATTTCTAAAACTAAGATAGATGTAGATACTAGAATCATGACGATGGACTTTAACAACAAAATTTTTTAGCATAATATTTACCAAGCCATGAGGTATCTTATTGAGGATAATTCCATATATTATGTTGAAGTTGATTCGTTAGTACAGGAAGTTTTTGAAGAAGAAATTTAAGATGAATTGGATGAGCAACTGGAAATTGCATAATGTTGATGAGCCACAAATTGATAAGGTATCTTATGCTACATTGCTGATTCGTAACGATAAATCCTTAGCTTCTGTTGTGTAGGGAGCTAATAAGCTAATAAATGTTTTGTATTTAATGTGTCATTTACCTTAGTTTTAATGTAATTTGAGCAATAATTGAGTGAATTATGAACTTAAATGTTTTATTTTTACTTTGTGTATGTCTTGAATGAAAAAGGAGCCAAAAAGATGAAAAAGTAGGAGAAAACTCGTAAGGATGAAAAACGTGCACTGGCGGGGAGTGAATTTGGACACTGTTCGGCTTTTTGATCATAACTTTCTTGTCCAAGCTCCAATTGAGGTGATTCAAGATGTTTTGGAAAGAATGAGAAAGAGCTACAACTTCATGTTTTGAGTTTTTTCCAAATTCGATAAGCATCAAGGTCAAAATCGAGGTGGAAGTTGAAACTAGTGCACTGGAATTCATACACATGCGCGAATAAAAGTCTGCACATGTGCACAATTTGGAGTCGAGGAAAAAGAAATTTAGCTATTGGAATTTCACACATGTGCAAGAAAAGGCTACGCATGTACACACGACGTATTGTACCTTACGAAAATTGCTTGTTTTGGAAGTTTTCTCTACCCGATTGAACTCCTTTATGAACACAATGGACATTCTACCATCTAAGGGGTCAAAACCTTGATGTATCCCCAATAAATACCCCATTATGAGGGAGTTGAACATACACAACAACCATTTGTTAGAATAGACATTAGAACAGAAAATTCCCTAGGTTAAGGTTAGGGTTTCCTCTTCTTGATAAGACTTCAAGCACATTAACTCTTGTTCCGGCTACGCTCTTGAGTTTTCTTTCTTATTTAAATTCAATTTAATTCTAGTTTTTATTTCATTTCTATAGTTATAATTTGATCTCATTTCATTTACTTTTCTAGTTCATTAATTTAAATTTGCTCTTGGTAAATTTAATTGCTTTCTCTATTTTTACTTTATTGCTTTCTCTAGTTTTGCTAATTAGTTTTTATGATTGTTCTTATTTTCTAGTGGTTAGAATTAATTTAGTTGTGTAGAACAAAACCTTGCAAGTGATTTGTCTAACTAGTGAAAGATTCGCGAACCCTAGTACTTGACCAATAGTCCTCGTGGGAATGATCCTTACTTACCCGATCTACATAGACCTCGTGTTCTTGCGAGCATCTGCAAGTATTGATTAGGTTTATTAAGACTTAATTATTATTTGTTTGTGAATCATGTTACCTAAATTAAACCTTTTTTGGCGCCGTTACTGGGGACTATGTTTGGCACAATATTAGGTTTAGCAAGCCTAATTGGATTAGACTTGGTCAAGTACTTTCTTTGTTTATGATTGCACATTTTGTTCTTTTTATTTTTTCTCTTGATTTTCCTTTAATATTCAAACTTTGGTCAATCATAAATGTAGTTGCTATGATACATAACTCATGTCTCTAAATACACATCTACTTCCAGGTGATTTGGAGATTGAACGAACTATAACCAGAAATCGTAGAGCTAGTACAATGGAGAATCCAAACCATAATGCTGGGGAACAAAAGGAAAAGGATGTTTGACCATCCTTAAATGCTTACAATAATCTTAAGTTCCAAAGTCAAATCTAAGAATATAAACAAGGACGCAGAATGAGAGGCAACCCATGTAAATTATCTTATAATTTCAATTTTGATGTTTATTTTGAATATCTTTCATTTCCATGTTAGTTGTGTTTGCCCATAAGGGATTAAGTTTTCTTCCCACTATCATGGAATTTTATTTCTCGATTTGCTTATTTTTCTTAATATCTTAATGGGTTTAATGTTTTGTTTTTGTTTTAGTGTTAATGACGTGCTTCAACTCGCTTTAAGGATATTTATGTCGGGATATATATCCTTAAAGCGAGTTGTATGTTTGTAGATTGGGTGAGAAAGTTTCCTTTTCCTTTTTATACTTTATAGTCTTTAACTAGAGTTCACGATTTATTTCTAAGTGTGGGGTGGGGAGTTATTTGGAATTATATTTTCTTGGTGTCAGTTTTCTCAAATCAATTGCAAGGTTTTGTTCTATCCAACTAAATCCGAGAGCTTTTAAAATTTTTGTTTGAATTAGCTAAAAATTTTGGAATTGTCAAAAATCTAGATGTGTTAGCATGTCTCTTTAGATGTGTATAAAATACAATTTTTGAGTTGAACCATAAGTAGTTGGTGTCAATAATTTTCTTGCACGAATTCTAAGAATTTTGAACATGTAGCCATAAAATATTTATTTTTGACACTTATAGATAGTTATATAAATTCACTTATATTTCCATCCCAGAATTTGCTTTATTACATTTTCAATGTCAATAATTTTGCATTGAACATGTAATCGCAGGAAAAATTACATCATTTCTTTGGATGTTTGAACCTTTCTCTTATAACCTTATAGAATGTGCATAAGAGACAGTACTTTGTTTGAGCTTTAATTTGTAATGAATGGAATCTTATACCATTCGATTTCTTTCACTAAAACTCATTTTACCTACCTTCATGAGTTTAATTTAGTATTTTCTCTTATTTTTCTAACCTAAATGTCCCTTAAGAACTTTATTGCACACATTAATTATTTGGGGACATAAGCGGGAAAGGTAGTTAAATGAGGGAGGAAATTGTAGAAGTGAGTGGTGTTCATTTATGGGGCAAGAGAGGGTACTAAAAGAAAAAATTTTGAATTGAGAAGAAAATGACAAGTACAGGTAGTGCCTATCATTGATACCGGCGTTGTTGTGATACATGTAGTGCCTATCACTGGTACCGTATTGGTGTGTTTGCGGGTAGTGCATATCACTAGTACTTGTATTGGGGGCAGACATTAAAAAAAATTGATAAATAAATGTTCGTGTAAAAGGTTGGCATGTTGGGTAAAAAATTGAAAAAGAAAGACTTTTTGTTTGTTTAATAAATTTTTCATTACCAAGTTGATTAAGGGTGGGGTTATTTCTCTGAAGGATTGGTATTTAATATGTTTGAGAAGAAGTTTTACAGTGATGTGTGGCAAATATTAGAAATCTTAAAGCTCTTTCTTATTTGTGATATCCTTATCCCTTCTTTGATTAGGCAATATCCTAGCCTAACAAGCTAAAAAGTCCTACCATATTTAAATTAAGTTAGTTGTCTATACTAGTGGAGATGCATAAGAAAAGTAAGTTATGGGGTGCTCAGAAGAATTTTAAGGGTTTTCATGAAGATCCAAGTATCTTGAACTTTGAGTTTTTAAGAAATTGCTATATTCACACACACCGGATTTCATGCCTAGGAGTTTATTGGCATTTGAACTCTCAAGTTCTTGGATTACTTCTGATGATGGTATGGTTCTTGATTATTCATGTGGACAATTTCTACGATGTGTTTGGTGTATTTTTAATGAGCTTATCTATTTTCATTCTATTTTTGATAGATCAAAAGCTAAGTGTGGGGTATTTGATAAGCTCATAAATTCGTATTTGACAGTCATTTACCTTAAGTTTCATTAATTTGAGTAATAATTGAGTGAATTATGAGCTTAATTTGATATTTTTTTTTAGTTTTTGAAGGTCTTGAATGAAAAAGGAGCCAAAAAGATGAAAAAAGTTGGAGAAAATTCGTAAGGATGAAAAACGTGCATTGGCGAGGAGTGAATTTAGATACTGTTTGGTATTTTGATCATAACTTTCTCGTCCTAGATCCAATTCGGGTAATTAAAGATACTTTGGAAAGCTAAGAGAGAGAGATACAACTTTTATGTTTTGAGTTTTCCCATATTCTGTACAAATTCTAGTAGCAAATTTATTTTGAGATCGAAGTTGAAACTGGTGCACTGGAATTCGTGCACATGCACGAATGAAAGTCTGCATGTGTGCAAGCTGAGGAAAAATAAATTTTGCATACTAGAATTTGTGCTCATGAGCAAGAAAATGCCCATGTGTAATCACATACGTACTGTCTCTTATACACATCTAGATGTGTATAAGAATTTTTCTCTACTCAGTTGGATTCCTTTACGAATTTTATTGGATTCCTACCATCCAAGGGGTCAAAACCCTGATGTATTATGCCTGATAAATAACCCATTACGAGGAAATTTGAACATATGTAGCAGCCATTAGTTAGAATAGACATTAGAATAGAAAATTCCTTAGGTTAGGGTTAGGGTTTCCTCTTCTTGTTCAAGACTTCAAGCACATCAACTCTTGTTCCGGCTACACTCTTGAGTTTGCTTTCTTATTTAAATTTAATTTAATTCTAGTTTTTATTTCATTTCTATAGTTTTAATTTGATCTTATTGTGTTTACTTTTCAAGTTCATTAATTTAAATTTGCTTTCGGTAAATTTTATTGCCTTCTCTAGTTTTGATTAGTTTTTGTAATTGTTCTTATTTTCTAATGGTTAGAATTAATTTAGTTGGATAGAACAAAACCTTGCAATTGATTTGTCTAACTGGTGAAAGATTTGTGAACTCTAGTAGTTGACTAATCATGATTCTTACTCACCTAATCTACAAACATATATTGTATCTCTGCAAGCGTGTGTAAGTATTGATTAGAGTTATTAGTGTGAATTAGGTTGTCTCAGGTTGTCTCAAAAAACAAACCTTTTGAAGTGCTTAATGAAAATACAAACTTTGTGCAACAAATGAATACTTAAGCACAAATGATCAAAGATAAATATTTAGCAATCAAAGCTTAAAGAACAAATAAAAGATTGAGATAAAGAATATTAAACCAAACTCCCAAGCTTCTCAAGCTTGGAGTACATCCACTAGTAGTGCCTCTTCAAAGAAGATGAGGCAATAACCTTCTTGTACACAAAGTAGGCTCACCCTTGCACCAACTAAGTTCCTCTAGTTGACCCAAAGGGAATTACACTACAACCTCACTTTTGTACACTTGTTATCCCTCCACTCTTACACTTGAAGATCACTCACTAGTCTACTCTTGCTCACACTAATTCCCACTACTTGATACCAAGAGAACTATACTACTCAAACCAATACAACCCCGAACAATATTTTAGCCTATTTCTCCCCAAATAGCTCTTACAAATGTTTGTAATTGAATGTAGTAGTTCCTTGCATCATTTGGAAGTCCTTGGGCTATTTATAGACGAAAGATGTGCTGAAATTTGAGCTCTAACGGTCAAAAAACTAGCTGTTAGGGGTTCGGACGGTGGGTTCGGACGCTTGTTCATGCGTACTACAGATTGTATGAGACAGGATATCTCGGACGGTCATATGCGTCCTACGATTCGGTGCAAGGGTGAGCCTACTTTGTGTACTTTTTTGGGCGCCCTTGCGTCCGATCTCCTTTTCTTTCGGACGCTCTTCATCGTCCGAAAGGTGTTGTTCAACTTTTGGTTGTTTTTCTTGATTGTGTTTGGATGATCATTTTCATCCGATCCTTCTGATTTTCTGCACACTTGTTTGCAAACCATTAGTATGATTTGGTCATCATCAAAACATGATTAACATAACTGGGGTTCAACATAATCAATATTTACTCAAACAGGGGTCTTCTGAGCCATAACTAAAATCTCTTCCAAGTCATATCAAATATTTATTTTTAGGTTATGGAAAAACTTATCCGATGATAATTTCCAATAATTTCACTAGTGAACAAGAAAAAAGATTGTTAAAGATTCTGACAGAGCATAAGACAACGATTGGATGGACCATTGCAGATATAAAAGGAATTAGTTCATCCACATTCATGCATCGCATATTACTGGAGGATGGAGCTAAGTCTACTCGTCAACCACGAAGAAGGCTAAACCCAATGTTAATGAAGGTGATAAAATAAGAGATACTCAAACTTCTTGAAGTAAGGGTAATTTACCCCATTTCAGATAGTGAATGGGTTGGATGAAGATGTGTTCCTTTTATATCTGCATATGGTCCATGCATTATCATTGGGTTATGAAATCTTTCCCACCTATTATTCAACACGGGTGTCGGGTTTGTATAGATTATCGAAAAATTAATTCTCTTAATTGCAAAGATTACTTTCCTTTACCATTTATGCTGATCAAATGCTTGAAAGGTTAGCTGGTCATGCTTATTATTGTTTTCTTGATGGCTATTCAAGATACTTTCAGATCGCTATTGCTCCCAAGGATCAAGAAAAGACGACATAAACGTGTCTAGATGAAGCAAATGTTCCAAATAGACACGTTTATGTCGTGCCCTTGTTACATTCCAAAGATATATGGTTAGCATATTTTCTAATGTTGTAGAACACATTATTGAGGCATTCATGGATGATTTCACTGTCTATGGTGATTCTTTTTATCGTGTTTACAAAGAAACTAACCTTGTTTTAAACACTGAAAAATGTAATTTTATGATTCAACAAGGTATACCTCTGTCTCTTATACACATCTAGAGTTTTTTTTAGTAAGCTGCAGTACCTGTCTCTTATACACATCTAGATGTG
Organism: Cinchona pubescens; assembly: GCA_025175665.1. Lineage (NCBI taxonomy): Eukaryota > Viridiplantae > Streptophyta > Magnoliopsida > Gentianales > Rubiaceae > Cinchona > Cinchona pubescens. Next base: position 24,544 of record JANKKI010000155.1, read on the forward strand.
TATAGAGATAGACCAAGGAAAGCACGAATTTGGTAATGCAATTCCAAAAAGATTCATCAAGGATTTGTCGAAAATATTAGCACCTTTATGCAAATTGTTGCAAAAGGATGTGGAATTCAAATTCAATGATGACTGTATAGTGGCATTTGACAAGTTGAACATTTCCTTATGTCAACTCCAATCAACCACCAAATTGGAGCTTACCATTTGAAATAATGTGCGACACAAGTGATTCTTCAATGGGTGCAGTTTTAGGATAAAGAGTGGTAAGGGCATCTCATGTAATTTACTATGCTTCCATGACTCTTAATGATGCGCAGAAAAATTACTCCACCGCTGAAAAAGAGCTTTTGGCTGTTGATTTTTCTTTAGAAAAAATTCATTCTTATCTACTTGGTACTAAGGTACTTATTTATTCTGATCATGCAGCCTTATGTTACCTAATGATGAAGAAAGAGTCAAAACCAAGGTTGATAAGATGGATACTACTCAAGTAAATTCGACCTGGAGATCAATGACAAAAGTGGGATGGAGAACAAAGTAGCAAACCACTTAAGTCTTTGGTTATTCTTATATACTACTGGCTGAGATCGCATTAGATTATGTTTCAAAATGGGTGAAAGTTAAGGCCACTTGTACTGATGATTCAAAAGCTGTTGCAGATTTTCATAGAAATAATATCGTTTCTAGATTTGGGGTTCCAAGTGCTATAATCAGTGATCTTGGCACTCACTTTCGCAACTAGATAATTGAAGCCTTGCTGAAAAAATACCATATAACCCATGGATATCAATTACGCATTATCTGCAGACTAGTGGGCAAGCCGAGGTGTCTAATAGAGAAATTAAGTCCATCCTCCAAAAAATGGTAAACTCTAGTCATAAAATTTGTCTCTTTACAGTTAAATGATGCATTGTGGGCTTATCGCACTGCTTGTAAGACACCTGTTGGTATGTCCCCATATCAGTCGATATTCGGGAAAGCTTGTCACCTGTGAATTATAGCAGCTCTTGTATTGGGCTATTAAAGCCTTAATATGGGATTGGATACGAGTGGTGAGCAAAGGAAATTGCAACTGCAAGAGTTAGAGGAAATTTGAAATGAAGCACACGAGAATGCTCGTATCGACAATGCGAAGACAAAGGTTTTTCATGACAAAATGATCACAAGGAAGGATTTTAAAGTCGGTCAAAAAGTCCTTCTTTACTAGATGTGAATTTTTGTCTATTTCCCGGTAAGTTACAATCTCATTGGATTGGTCTATTTATTATAACTAATGTGTTTCCCCATGGTGCAGCTGAAATTCAAAGATTACAAACAGCCAAGGTGTTCAATGTTAATGGGTATCATATTTAGCCCTATTATGAAGGAGTTACACTAGTCTCTTGATGGAATTGGATTTAAAAGAACCGGATTACAATTGATAGGAAGAAGGAGCATCAAGTCGAGCTAACGATAACAAATAAAGGTACTGCACGGGAGGCAACCCGTGTCCATTTACATTTTATTCCGTTTATTTATTTTTGAAGTTTTTATTTGGTTATTTTGTATTTAGGGTTTTATGCTTTTGTGTTTTTAGTGTCAAAAATCAACTTAATTTCCACAGTTAAATGGTTAAAAATCATCAACTGTACGTCTGGAATGTTGTTTGGGTTGTTTAGGAATAACAATGTTATGCTTGGAAAGGTGTTTTACACCCATGCTTACCAATTGGTGCGCATGTGCGCAAAAACCAGTAGTAAAAATTTCCAGCTTGCTTTGCTTCCACATGCACGCTATAAGCATGCGTGAGGCCAAACCCAGCAATCAAACATTCTGCCTTTTGTGTACATGCACACAAGGCAAACCACACACATGCACGTGACTCTTTATAAGGGCAGAACCCTTATTTGCCAAGCATAACACACGGCTACCTCTTCTTCTTCTAACTTTTCCCTTTCCAACTCCTTTCAATCCCTACTTTTCCTTACTACTTCCCAACATCAAATCACTCCTAATTCATTAAATTCACATCCAAAACCTTTCCTTTTCACATAAAGAACTCAATCAAGGTATGAATTTCTTAGGCTTTTCTTATATTTTCCTTTTTGGGTTTTAAATTAAAGTTATGAAAAGGTTTTGAGTTTTCATGCTTTAATTGATTTAATTTGTTATGGATTAAATTCAAAACATCTAATTTGAGTGATTTATGTATGATTTGTTGATTGGGGAATGATTGCATGTTCCTTATATGTAGGAAAATTTGTTCTTTCTCTATGCATGCCATATGTTTGATGAATTGTCTCAATGAATATAAATTTTAAAACACAAGGTAATCATGTTTGAATTCCATTCCTAGAATGATAATTATGCCTTATAGTTCATCCTTTACAATTATAATGCATAAGAATGTTCCAAAAATGTGTATAGCCCTTAGTTTTTTGCACTAATTTTTGGAAATTCATCGTGTATTCTAAGGGTTGTTAGTTGGGGGCTGTGATTTTGTATAAGTGTGGGGTGTCAGAATCTTTGTTTGGGTTGTCATGATTTTCACATTTAAATTTTGTAGGTTTGGCAAGGACAGGTAAGAAAGCGTCTACAGGCAAAAGTGCAGGAGCATCTTCCTCGTATGCCGTTGCCCAGCGTCAACATGAAGACACTCTGGAGGAGATAGTGTGGCCATAATTTCTTAACGCAACAACCCAGAACAAATATGAGAAAGTTATGTCATATAGGGCTGTGATTAAAGAATGGGGTATTCAAGTGCCCTTGGTAGGGGTACTCGAGATCAATTTGACTATTCACACCGTGGGTGGAATCACTTTACCTTAACACCAAAACAAGCTGTAGTACCTGTTGTGCGTGAATTCTACACCAACTTAAGCCATTATAATGACACTGCGGTGTATGTTCAAGGAAAATAAGTGGACATCTCTGCCAATAAGATTAACAAGTTTTTAAAAGTCAATCGAATACGCAATGATGAATGGCCGACAATCTCGAATACGCAATGATGAATGGCCAACAATCAACGAAACCAACATGGATATGAATGCGATCACGAGCATCCTCTGTAACGGTATGTTGAATGGACATATAATACGGTTGGGATACCACATGGCAAGACACTTCATTTCTAATACGATACACTTAAATCGGCTTGGTTTGTATAGTTTAAGTTTATTTGTGCACGCCTCTTCCTGGTCACTTTAGAGTGGGTCAAACTCCTATGTTGTATTACTTCTAGGAAATCCATCGATGTGGGTCAACTTATCCATCAGCAAATGTGCTATTCTGCCACCAACAAGCAATTAGGCTTATGGTTTCCCAATCTGATCACCGATTTACGTGTTGAGAGCAGTGTGGTGATTGATCTAGCAAAAAAGAAACTGAACCTAGGAAGCTAATTGCTATGGAGGGTGCGAGGGCTCTAATTAGGCTCACTCGAGCGGGAGACAATGCCAACTCTAAGGATGAGGTCGAGCCGTGGTCTACTTAAGAGCAGATCCTGGAGCAACTTCTAGCTGAGCATGCACTACCAAGATTTGATGCTTACATTCAATACCAGCATGCCTGGCAGTAAACCATAAAGGCTTTCTAGTTGGTGAGAGAGCAGGGAGAGGTCTCATCGACATTCCTACTGTTTCCTCCCACGGACTGTAGGATTAAGTGCCTAATGCTCTTTGAACATATGATGTTTGATGCCCTATGCTTAGGGCTGTTTTGATGATTTTCTTATCTTTGAGTTGATTTATCAAACATTTTAGTCATTTTCACTGATTACATATTTTAGCTGGTCTTATTTTTACTTAGCTTAATTTTTGTAGTTGTGTTTTCTTTATTTTTGTGGTGTATTCCCTTAAGGGATTAAGTTTTTTTACTGACTATTGTAGAATTTAATTCTACAATTTTCTAATTTTTCTTAATTTCTCAAGGGAATTCTTTATTTTGTTTTGTTTAGTGTTACCCAAGCTTCAATTCACGTCGAAGGGAAATTTATAGTGGGATATTGCTCCAAACATGAATCACATATGGAGAAGCTTTTCTTTTTCACACTTTACACTTTCACTTTTGCATTGAGGAAAATGCTTATTTTTAAGTGTGGGGTGGGGAGTTATTTGGATTTATAGGTTGTTTGGTGTATTTTGCTCAGTTTTGTATGCAATATTTTGACTTTTCTTTTGATTTGAGAGTTTTTTGGGACTTTTGGAAAAAAAAGGGAAAAGATTTGTCGAAAAATATTTGAAGTTTGTTATGCAGAATTTTTGCTTAACATGTTTCTCCATTTTTCCAGATAATAAATCTTGATTTTGAACCATTCATGAGTGAGTAGTCAGTGTTAATATTTTCTATTCATGATTTTTAAGAATTTTGAGCACTTAACCATGAATTAATTTTTGATTTGGACAATTAGAAATAATTATGTAAACTCAATTATATTGTATCTCGGGAACTTTCTTTCTTACATTTTGTAGGCAAAACATTTAGATAACCTAAATAGGTTTAACGATGAGGATGGAGCCTTCTTTGGTCGTTGAAGCTTTCTAGTCGACCCTATTTCAAATTTTATCCCAGGTACATTGTTTGAGCCTTGAATTGTTATGAATGGAGAGAGACACTATTTGATGTTTTCCAAACCTTATTTTGATGATGACATAAACACTTAACTATCTTCATGTGAAAAGGAAAGAAGATCGGACGCTTCCTCGGACGCATTCATAAGTCCTCGGATGTCCAAAACCCCAACGGCTATTTTTTGTGCATTTATTACTTAGCCGTTAGGAAGTAGTTGAAAGCTCTATTTATTGCTCTTATAAATAGGTGCTTTAATAACCTGAAAAAATCATCTAATACATCGAATACAAGCCTAAGAAAAGAGTAATTTGAGTACAAATTGACTATAGTGCTTTGTTGTATTAGTGTGAAGTTGTGAGTGTAATTCAACTTTGAGTGGAGTGATAATCTTGTATGAAAGTGTGGTGTTGTAAGTAAGATTCTTGGCTCAACTAAAAGAGTTTTAGTGTGAGCAAGAACTTCCCAACTTTGTAAAGATTATTGGCTCACCAAGTGTGTGAAGCATTCAAGAAATTTGATATTTCAAGCTTGCTAGCTTGGAAGTATTGTTTGTTCAATTTTTCTCTCTTTACTTTACTGTTCTAGTAAATTTACTATATCTGCATTTGAATTAAAAAAGCTCTCTATTTTCTGAAAGCATAATTTTTAGAAACTTAATTCACCCCCCCTCTTAGGTTGCTTTGGGACGAACAATTGGTATCAGAGCTTGGTCTCATTATATTGCTTAAACTGCTGTTGAGAAAAGAACTATGGCAACCAACAATGCTCTATTTTTTGAATAGCCAATCCATACTAGGCCCCCCATGTTTAATGGGGCAAATTTTATTAGTTGGAGAGATAGAATGAAAATATTTCTGCAATCTATTGACATTGAGTTGTGGTATGTTGTCAATGAAGGTCCATTTGAAGCTTCTAAGTAATACAACACCTCTCCTTGTTGCCAAGTATGAGTCCTTCAAGATGGAACCACATGAGAACATAGACAAAATGTACTGCAGGTTCAATGACATTATAAAGGATCTTGAAGCCTTGAGTAAGGAGTACTCTTTGGGTGAGAAAAATAGAAAAATCCTGAATGCTCTATCCAAAGAATGGGATGCCAAAACAATTGCCATAGAGGAAGCTAAGAATTTAAATTTAATGCCTAGTGAATCACTAATCAATTCTCTTACATCTTATGAACTCAAGCTAAAGGCCAAGGTTGTAGGATGATGAAGAAGCAAGGCCAAGAAGGAGCATTGCTCTAAAGACCTCTCAAGAGGAAGATGAAAACAGCTCCATCAATCTAGAAGATGAAGATCTTGATGAAGGAGATCTTGCACTCATCACCAAAGGATTTCTTAAATATTACATCAACAAACGAAGAATGAGAAGAGGCGGAGCTGCAAACACAAATAATTTCAAAGGAAAGTCAAGACTTGAAATAAAGAAGCAAAATGATTGCTTCTTTATATGCGGTCAACCCGGGCATTTTGCAAATGAGTGTCCTTCCAAGAAAAGGAAGGAAGGAAGAAAACCAAGATTCAACAACTTTCAAATCACATGGGACGATTGCAACTCCGAAGGAGAAGTTGAAGAAGAAATGGAGTCGGCACAAATGGCCTTCATGGCTATTGGAGATGATGAGGATTTTCTAACTATGACTCTAATGAGAAAATGATGAAGATGATCTTGAAACTTTCATTTTAAAATTGCATGATAGCTTTCTAAAAGAATCATATGCTAGAAATAAGGAGTTAGTAAAAAAGTCAAATGCCTTATTGAATGCTAACTCTAAACTTGTGAATGAAAACAATAGGCTATCACAAGAAAATCGTGATTTGAAGAAAAGAATGCATGTGAGATCAAAGGTCAAGGAAGAACAAGCCTCCTTGAAGAAAAGAATGGATGATTTGAATGCTCTCTTTGCTAGAAAGAAAGAAAATGTTGTTGATATGAAAAGAAATAGAAATGTAGCAATCAACAAAATTTTGTCATGTTTAGAAGGGATGACTTATGTATTGTAAAACCAAAATCTTCTTTATATGGTAATAAAAGCATTGTTTGTAGATATTGCCAACAACATGGACATACTAAGAATATGTGTTATGTCAAGAGAAATGAAAAACTTGGAATGAAAGTTGCATGGATAGTAAGCAATTTCACTAACGCAAATGGACCCAAAAGATATGGGTACCAAAAGTTATCAATTGATTTATTGTGTAGGTACGAGATGTTAACATCGCCAACAATGCTAAGTGGTTTATAGATAGTGGATGTTCAAGGCACATGACGGGTGATGCCTCTCTCTTCACAAATCTTACATCCAAAAACAGTGGAAAAGTCACTTTTGGAGACAACAACAAAGCAAAATCAATCGGCATTGGTGATGTAGGTAAAAATGGTGAAACCTTGATTAATAATGTACTGTCTTGTTGATAATTTGAACTATAATTTATTAAGTGTTAGTCAACTTTGTGACAAAAATTTATATGTTTTCTTTACCAAGCATGAATGTCTTATCCTTGATAAAAATCATGTTGTTTTATTCAAAGGCACTAGGCACAATGATGTTTATGTGATTCATCTTGATAAAATTAGCAATAGCAATGTAAAATGTCTTACCGCTTCCATAGATGATCCTTGGCTTTGGCATAGATGACTTTGTCATTTTAATATGGATTTGATTGAAAAATTAGCCAAGAAAGATTTGGTAAGAGGCATGCCAAAACTGAAATTTCTGAAAAATAAAATTTGTGATGCTTATCAATTTCAAAACCTGTTTCTTTTACACCTAAGAGATTTGTATAAGAGACATAAACCTTTAGAATTGTTGCATTTAGACTTATTTGGACCTACTCAATATGCTAGTCTAGGTGGTTGCAAATATGCATTCGTTATCGTAGATGACTATTCTTGGTTTACTTGGGTATTATTTCTTGTTCACAAAAATGAAGCACTGTCTCTTATACACATTGTTTTCCAAAATTCAAAATTTATTGGATACAAAAATTGTTTTTTAAGGAGTGACAATGGCGCCGAATTTAAATTTGGGGGTTTTCCCGACTTTTGTGATCACAACGGTATCTTTCATGAGTTTTCGGTTGTTAGAGTTCCTCAACAAAATGGTGTTGTTGAGAGGAAAAATAGGACTCTTCAAGAAACGGCTAGAACTATGATTAGTGAGTGTGACCTACCACAATACTTTTGGGCCGAAGCGGTTAACACGTAGTAGCTTGTTATGTCATGAATCGAGTTTTATTAAGATCTTCTTTAAATAAAACTCCTTATGAACTCATTTTGTGTATAAGAGACCCGTTGTGAGCTATTTCAAAGTTTTTGTTGATTGCTTTATTTTTAGATCATAAGAGAACCTTTATTTAAAATTTGATAAAAAATCGGATGAAGGAATTTTTCTAGGATATTCTAGTGACAAGAAAGCATACCGAGTTTACAATAGAAGAACGATTTTAATTGAAGAAGTTGTGCATGTTACATTTGATGAAACTAATGATGTTATCTCTAAGAATTTATGTGAAGATGAAGATACCGGTATTTTAAAGGAGCTCGAAAAGCTCGTTATTCATAAAGATCATCAAAAGGTTACATCAAGCGTTGATATCAACAACCATCAAATTGATGATGAAAAGAATGAGGATGCTCAAAACGATCTTCCGAAAGCTTGGAGATTCGTCTCTAATCATCCTCAAGATTTAATCATAGGTGATCTTTCCGATGGGGTAACTACTCGTTCTCATAAACCTTTGAATAATAATTGTGCATTACTTTCTCACATTGAACCCAAACATATAGATGTTGCCTTGAGTGATGAATCATGGGTTAATGCTAGATGTGATGAACTTAGTCAATTTGAGAAAAATAATGTATGGACCTTAGTTGAAAGACCTTCTTCTCATCCCGTTATTGGTACTAAATGGGTGTTTAGAAACAAATTAAATGACAAAGGTGAGATCATAAGATACAAAGCTAGACTTGTTGCAAAAGGTTACGCTCAAGAAGAAGGTATTGACTTTGATGAAACCTTTGCACCCGTGGCTAGATTAGAATCCATCCGCATGTTCTTAACATTTGCAAGTGTTTAAGATAATTTAAAATTGTTTCAAATGGATGTCAAGAGTGCTTTTTTAAATAGTTTTATCGACCAAGAAGTTTTCGTCGAACAACCTCCGGGCTTTGAAAATAAGAATCTTCCAAATTATGTTTTCAAACTTTCCAAAGCTTTATATGGTTTGAAACAAGCTCCAAGAGCTTGGTATGAAAGATTAAGTGGCTTCTTGATAGAAAATGGATTCAAAAGAGGTATAGTTGACACCACACTTTTTACAAAAACGGATTTAAAAGGATTGTTAATTGTTCAAATTTATGTTGATGATATTATTTTTGGAGCAACTAATGAAAGTTTGTGCAAGGATTTTTCACAACTAATGCAAGAAGAGTTTGAGATGAGTATGATGGGCAAGTTGCAATTTTTCCTCAGACTACAACTTCATCAAACTAAGGAAGGAACATTTATTACACAAATCAAGTACACAAAGGAGCTGCTCAAACGATTTGGTATGGAAGATTGCAAACAAGTTGGTACGCCAATGTTTACTTCAACCAAACTTGATAAAGACGAAGAAGGTAATAGTGTTGATGAAAAACACTATAGAGGTATGACAAAAGTTTTTGTCATTAAGTGCCAGTAGACCAGATATCATGTTTGCTGTTTGTTTATGTGCTTAGATTTCAATCTTGTCCTAAAGAATCACATTTGATGGCGGTTAAAAGAATTTTTAGATATCTAAAAGGAACAACGGATTTTGGTCTGTGGTATCCAAAGTCCTCTACATTTGATCTGATTAGCTATTCTGATGCTGACTTTGCTGGGTGTAAAATTGATAGAAAAAGTACCAGTGGAATGTGTTATTTTCTCGGGAAATTGTCTTGTGTCTTGGTTTAGTAAAAACAAAATTCCATTTCTCTTTCTACGGTGGCCGAATACATTGTCCCGGAAATTGTTGTGCTCAACTTTTTTGGATGAAACATACTCTGAAAGATTTTGGTGTAATTTTTGATTGTGTTCCTATATTGTGTGACAACACTAGTGCAATTAATCTCACAAAAAATCCTGTTATGCACTCTAGAACCAAACACATTGATGTTAAGCATCATTTCATTAGAGACCTTGTTTGTAATAAGGAAATTCGTGTTGTTTATGTGCCTACTTCAGATCAATTGGCTGATATGTGTTTTTACAAAACCTTTAGCTCTAGATCGCTTTGAATCGCTTAGAAATTGCTTGGAGATTTTACAGATAAAATTGGCATAGGTTCATAGTTCGGACGCACTCCTTCGTCTGAACAACTTTCCTTTCGGACGCTCTGGATCGTCCGAAAGCATCTGTTATTTCTCGGACGCTCATATTCGTCCGAACAATATAGATTTTTTCCTTAAACTCTCTGGAAATCTTTCGGACGCACAGCTTCGTCCGAAAGAACTTCGGACGCACTAGCTTATCTTTCGGCCGTTCGTTCTTCAGCTTTCGAACGCTTTGTCTGACGCAGACCAAACGTTCGCCGTCCGAACGGTACCTGAACATTTTTCCTCTCTTACAACATCCATTTTGTATAAGAGACACTTACACTCAACTTAAACAATTAGGCGATTTTTCTTCTCTCCACTACCCCCTCCAAATTCCCACTCTCTCTTCCAAAATTGATTGGAAAATCATCCTACCCATAACCCTTATCACCTAAATCACATCTCTTTCTCCCACATTCACCATCTCATTTCCTCAAAATCTCACCAATCTTCAAATTTTTTCAATTTTCTCCTCTTCTATAACAATGGTGAAATCTCGTGGCGGTTCCTCTACAGCAATTCGGGGTCGAAAAACTAAAGGGAAGGCTCCAGTACGTGGAGAATCATCAGCAAATCCTCAAGTTTCCACCACTCCAACTTTATCCAAATTTATCGATGCCAAGGCATCCGAACGGTATACTTCTCTTCTCATTAAATCCATCATCGTTCAACGTCCTGCTTCTAATAGTCTATTTGATGAATATAATCTTCCAATTATCAAATCCTGTTTTAAAAAACAAAATTGGGGTCATCTAGTGCACTTGATTTACCTGTTTATCATGATATGGTGCTTCAGTTCACGGCCAATCTTCGGAAAGGTCCTACTATTCACACCCTCATTTCTCGTGTTAACAACACTAATCTTGAGATTTCATCAAACATAATTAACACCATTTTTGAATGTAAAATCTGTTACCCCTCTGATTTTTCTTATTTCTTTTCATTAGATAAATGGCCCTCTGATGATACTCAGTTTGATATTGATGAAGTTAGAGCCATTTTTAACATCCATTTTAAACAGGCCTCGGAAGCCAAAACTACTTTGCTCGCCCCTGAACTTAATATTCTGTATACCCTTGTCACAAATCTGTTATTGCCAACTGACGGGTATCGTACTGAGCCCGGAAAAATGCAACTTTACTTATTTTTCTATGTCTTCAAGGGTATTCCTCTTGACTTTGGGTATCTCTTTTGTTCCCTATGGGAACTCTTTCTCACTGATACTAGAAGAAACATTCCTTTTGGAAAATTTTTCACCAAGGTTTTTGATTTCCTCAATGTTCCCTTTACCGGAAACAAACAATATCCTCCCTATTTTAATAAATCCTACATTGAACGAAAAGGTCTCCATTTTTTTAATGATCAATGGCTAACTAAGGCAGCCTTTGATATTGCCCAGTCACAATCCCATGCCTCTTATCACAAGATTGATGCTATCCCTCATTCTCCTACTCCTCAACCACCTCCACTCACATCTGCACCATCTACTTCTGAACCATTTTCTGAACCATCTCTTTCACATATCTGTGGACTTCTCACATCTCTAAGCACTCAAGTCAGTTAATTTCAACGTCGCACAAATCGCAAGTTAAAACATCTAGAATGTGTATAAGATACATTCTCCATCTGTCTCTTAACACATCTAGATGTGAAAAAGAGACAGGTGCAATGAGAATTCAAGTATCAGTCCCAACATCCAAGAGTCATCAGAGATGGTGATGAACCTGAAGATGTCTGTATACACACGTGATGTGTACAATGCAGACAGCTGCTCTTATAGCTGCCGATGACGATGATGACGATGATGAAGATATTGACGACACATTTGAGTTTATCATGCACACGTCGTACCGGGAGGAGGATGACAGTGAAGCCACCGCTGAAGATGTTCCATCCAAACGACAAAAAACTGAAAAGCGCTCCAAAAAGCGCAATGACTCTCATTAGTTTCTTTTACCATTGTATTTCTTTTGTTTTTCAGCAACTCTGTGGCTTGGTTATGTATTTGACTCTTGCACCATTGGAACCTTTTAGTTGAATGTATTAAACTTGTTTCATTTCTATCAAACTACTTGCATGATCTAAGGGGGAGTCTTTTTGATTGATGTCAAAAGGGAGAGTAGTTATATTGTTATGCTTTGATATATGTTATGCTTTGATATGATTGATATGTTGATAAAATGATATCCAATTATAAGATATTGCCAATTGATTAGTCATATCCAATTGAGGTTTGTCATCATCAAAAAGGGGGAGATTGATGTTTTCCAAACCTTATTTTGATGATGACATAAACACTTAACTATGTAAAATAAGCTTTTGCAGGAACAGATCTTTCGGAAGCACAGAACCGTCCGAACTAGGCCAAAAGCTCCTCGGACGCATTACATCGTCCGAACAAACTGGCAGAAAGAATGGGATTCTACTGCCTTTTCTTCGGACGCTCAGGACCGTCCGAAACAATAGCCTCTGTCGGACAAAGGACCGGACGCATGCACGGACATCCGAACGAAGCCTCTCAACAAACTGAAAGAAGATCGGACGCTTCCTCGGATGCATTCAATCCTCCTCGGACGTCCGAAACCCCAACGGCTATTTTTTGTGCATTTATTACACAGCCGTTAGGAAGTAGTTGAAACCACTATTTATTGCTCTTATAAATAGGTGCTTTAATAACCTGAAAAAATCATCTAATACATTGAATACAAGCCTAAGAAAAGAGTAATTTGAGTGCAAATTGACTATAGTGCTTTGTTGTATTAGTGTGAAGTTGTGAGTGTAATTCAACTTTGAGTGGAGTGATAATCTTGTATGAAAGTGTGGTTGTAAGTAAGATTCTTGGCTCAACTAAAAGAGTTTTAGTGTGGTTTCAACTACTTCCTAACTTTGTAAAGATTATTGGCTCACCAAGTGTGTGAAGCATTCAAGAAATTAGATACTTCAAGCTTGCTAGCTTGGAAGTATTGTTTGTTCATCAATTTTTCTCTCTTTACTTTACTGTTCTAGTAAATTTACTATATCTGCATTTGAATTAAAAAAGCTCTCTATTTTCTGAAAGCATAATTTATAGAAATCTAATTCACCCCCCTCTTAGGTATGCTTTGGGACCAACACTATTCACCTTCTTTCATTTAAACTTATTTTACCTATCCTTATTGAGCACAATAATTTTAATTTTCTATCCCAAATTGTCCCTTAAGATCTTTATTGCACACATTATTTGTTAAGGGGACGTAAGAGTGGAGAGTAGTGAATAACTATGGAAAATTGTGAGAGTAGGTCTTAAACATTTATGGAGTAAAATAGAGTACTGGAAAAAATCTCCTTGAATTAAAAAAAAATAGTGAAAGTTCTTGATATATATAGATAGTGCCTATAATTGGTACCTGTATATTTGCAAGTAGTGTCCATCTCTGGTACCTGCATATTTATATGTTGAGGGTAATGCCTACCACTAGTACCCGTATTGTGAGCAGACATAATAAATTTAATATGATGCATAAATGTCCGGAAGAATGTTGGCATGTTTGGCCAAGTCGAAGAAGGGGGATTTCTTTGCTTATTGTTTATTTAGAATTTTTCATGAGTGTTTGTTACTCAAGTTTGGGGTTGTGGATGTATGATTTTCATATATGAAGAGAAGTTTTATTTTAATGTGTGGCCAGCATTATTTTAAAGCTCATGTTCTTATTTGTTGTATCCTTTCCCTTGTTTGATTAACTAAGACCCTAACCTACGTTACAAGCCAAAATGTCTTACCTAATTTAAATTTAATCGGTTTTCTAGATTAGTAGAGAGGTGTAAGCAGAGCAAACTATTTGCATGATTTAATTTGAGTGTTATACGAGTTTTTGAATGGTTGCACACGTATATAAGAATCTCATGTTCTGATTTTTATTAGCATTTGAGCTCTTGACTTCTTGGACTAATCCAAATAAGGGATTGGGTTTTGGTTATTTATGTGGATACTTGAGAAAATATGTTGGATGAAATTTGAGATATGCTTAGTTGCATTGATTTTATGCTTGCTCAAGGACGATCAAATGTGATAAGTAAGGGATAAATTGATAAACTCATAATTATTCTATATTTTATGTAGTCATTTACAGCATTTTTATGTATTGTAAGCAAGATTTGAGTTATTATTGAGCTTAATTTGGTTATTCTTAGTTTTTGCATCTGGAGTGAAAAAGGGCACTGTCTCTTGAAAAAGATCTAGATGTGAAATTCCAAAGACGAATTGTGCACAAATATGGAGCTAATCTTGACGCTGTTTCTCATTTTAAATGCAACTTTCTGGATCAAGCTCCGATTGATTGGATTTTAGATGCATTGGAAAGATAAGAAAGAGAGCTACAACTTTTGTGTTTTACACATTTCCAAATTTCAAGAGCATTGACATCAAAATCGAAGCCGAAGCTGAAGCACAGCAAGTGTTCAATTCAATCCAAAGCAAAGTTCCAGAACAGGGCAACATGCACATGCACGAGAAATAAGCCATGCTTGTGTGCCTGCAACTCAATAGGGTTACGTAATTTTTAATTTTTGCCATATTTCTTTATCCAGTTGGACTCTTGTTCAGTCGATTTCACATTCTTATCCCAGGGTAGAGATTGTAACCCTAATGTTCACCACAAATATCCCTTGTAGAGTGAATAGAAGGTACGACATTCTTTTCTTTAGTTTTTATCATGAGTTTTCAATAGAAAATTATTGTGTGTTCTTCCATGGCACTTAGTGTCTAAAACACTTTTCTTGGTTGAGGAAATTGAAGCCATGCTCAGTTCTATTAAGTTGTAAGACTTTTGTACTTGAATCTATTTGTTTTTATATCAAGTATTAATTATGTTTCTGCGTTAATTTTATGATTGTTCTTTTTAAATTTAGTATTGTTGCAGAATAGTGAGTTATTAGAATTAATCTACGGCTAGATTGTTTTTAACTGCGTGTGTTCAATTCAATCCGTGAAGTAGCTAAATTTAATAATTGTTTGATTAGCGTTTTTGAAAAATTTTAGGGGAAATAATCAACTAATTGACATAACCGCGTATGTTTATATTTTATTAGCCTAATTGTTCTTGCTGGTTTTAGTGCTTGATTAATTAATCTTTGTCACGTATCTGGATTAATTTAATAGTTAGGGTTAATTGGATCACGTGTTAAAAATTAACCAACTTGGGGAAAGAAATAAGAATCGACTTTAAATTGGAATTCAAGTTAATTATTCAATTAGTGATTGGTATAAAGAATTGAATTACTTTTGGTGTCGATAATCAATTGATAGAATTTTCATGGTGGATATGACTGGAACCAAGATCTTTTTTTATTAAACTCTCTTCAATTTTATTTTGTGATTTAGTTTTTAGTTTAAAATTGTTCAAAACCCCTCTTTTTCATTTAAGCACAGGAATAACCCTCGTTCTCTATGAAAAAGACTTGGACTCACCACTACTACATTTATAAGTGTGAATTCGATTAGTTTTCTGGGTGGCTGCGACAACACAACCAGATCGGTAGGTCTTATTTTCTGGCTTGGGTAGAATAAAAATCTCAAATCAACAAGTAATAAAAAAAACTATGCTAACTCTTAACCTCTACTCTTGTGCCTACAAGTATATGATGCTAGATAGTAAAACAGGGTGAGCGGGATTGTTCCCACAAAAATTGTCGGTTAGCAAGTATAGAGATTTACGAGTCTTTGTGTTGTTAGGTGAATCAAATAAGAGGGATATAATCTACACTACTAATGACCATGATAAAATATGAAATTAAAATTTAACTTAGATTAATCTATCGATCAAAACAAGCAATGAAAGTAATTAGACTATTAAATTGAAAGATTAATTATCCTAACCTAATAAAAGCAAGTAATTGAAAGCGAGTAAAATTACTCCTAAATTAACTTAATTAACTAAGACTAAACTAGAACTGAAAGAAAAGTAGTTCTAATTTGCCTAAAGAAAGAAATTAAAAATCATGAGAAACAAATAAACTCCATTTACTACTAATTTAGACCCTATGAAATTTACAAGTAAAACTAAGTTTAAACTAAATATTTTTGGATTGATAAAAGAAAGTTCAAAAGAAATTAACTAGAAATTAAAGCAAAGAAATGGAAATTTTAACTAGGACACTCTAAATTATCAAGAACCCTAATTTACTCTAAGAAAACTTGAAATGAAACCAATTAGGATTTGAAGAAATTTAACTAGAAAGCAAGTAAACCTTATATCTACTAGTAGCTAAAAATTAATCCACTAAAACTATCTACTCAAAATCCAAACTTACAATGAATTAAAAAGAAGATCTAAAGAGAAAGGAGAATGTATTAAACTAAAAATTGAAAGTGAAGCTAATCTAATCTACTCTAATCTAAAATTATACACTATACTATTCACTATGCGTACTTTTACTTCTATAGCCTACTATATATGTTAAGTGCTTTACAAGGCAAGAAATAAAAATTTGAAAGCCAAAAATTATAAAAATGCCATCTTCAGCATTTGCCTAATGCGCTCTATGTCGCGACATGAAAATTTGATGTTGCAACATTGAGTTAAAAATTAATAATTAAATTTCTGCCACGATGTCACAACATCAAAATCCATGTTGCAACATCGAGCACAAAATCTTGAAGCACACCATCAATTTGACAACACACTCGATGAATAATGGATGAACTTGTGATCGATTAGGAATTCTCTCAAAGGATCTTAAATACCATATGACAATTGAACTATTTATAATTAGTCATTCTAAGTTTTCTAGTTTTCCCAAAAATAATAAGTTCATTTACCACACAAAAAAGATCAAATAACTAATCATTAACAGGTCTAAAATGTGTTCCCAAAAACAAGTTCTATTCATTCAAAACATCATCTTTTCTCAAATCACAAGTATATGAAGTTGTTCAACCATCCTGACGAGGTCGCATGGAAATAGAAGTTCATTAGGAATTTACCTATATGCAAATGTCGCACAAGTTGGGAATAGTAATCTAATCAAGGAATGAGTAGTATGATATCAATGATAAGTATTCCAAACATTTCTTCCTTGACCTGTTGGTATTCTAAAACGTAATTCCTAATGGTTTAATTTGGAGAAACAACATAGATACATACCGGAATTTGGTACTCACCTTATTACTACACTAGCGGCTTATTTTGGAGAAACAATATGGGTATATATCGGAATCCTGTACTCGCATTGTTCCTAATTTTTTTTGCACGGCCCTAAACCAAGAAACAAGAGTAAAATATACCTAAGATTAATATCGATTACCAATTATTCACAAATTAGAAAAATATTCCTTATGCAAACATACAAAATGTCCTAAATTCCTTCTAATCCATTTAACCCAATTTTTCTACAAGATAAATTGACCAACAAAGTAAGGAATATGATTTGATCTTATACAATATTAATGTGAATAAAACCAAAATATTACTATCTCATTTAGAAAACAATACCAAGTACAATAAAATTCTTATGTTATAAAAGTGGTACTAACCACTCACACACACTTAAGTTCATGAAATGTGCAATTTAAATAACTCAATCATATATTATTGCAAGTTAAGTATCATCATCGAGTACCAAATTGATCAATTCTCCATCCAAGAATCATCAAACACACATGAAAATATAAAATGACCATTCCCAACACAAGAAACGGACACCCCCAAACTTGACTCTTTTATTCTATTCGATGAGTAAAACTCATCCTACCGCTCACCCAAAATTCAAACACAAAAGACATAAAAGAAGATTACCTAAAACAAGAACAAACTAAACCATAAATAAATCTAATCCAAACGCATACTACAAAGTGATATCATTAAGAGCACATCAAGTCATGCCATGCAATCCATCAATCAAATTCATAATTATCAATTCTAACAATTAAGCATCAACAATAATCTATATAGTATCAGATTAAGGCCCTTAGCCACTATCAAAACTTAAACAAGTAAACTGACTAAAAGCAATTAAGCATTAAACCAAGCATCATGTACCATGAAATTCTAAAAGATCAATTCTAATTCAAGCATGAAGAAAAATCACTTGGTGTCAACCTAGGGCCCTTAGCTAATCTACTACCAAAAGAAAATATCCTAACCAAAATATCTAAAAGCACAAAATAAACATGACAAAATACAAAAGTACTAAAGAAATGAGAATGAAAATGTCTTCAAATATATCAAAATCCTTCAAATGAAATTCTCTCTCAATGTCTCCAAAATGGTCAATCGCCACCACTAGCTGCTTCAAATGTCTTGCTACATCTCCTCGTGATCATTCCTTGTTTCACTATGCTGGCGCTCCTTGAAGTCCTCATCAAGTGCTCCACTAGTGCCACCAGCCTATTGTGCTTCACTTTTCTTTGTCGATACTGTTGGTAGGGTGTAGTAGGACTATCCAAGAGTTAGTCCATAACACCAAAGTGGAGGCTGTGATGGCTAAATCCAAGTATTGAGGGAGGTAGTCCAAAAAGCTTTTCCCATCATGACCACAATTATTGTGCATCACTTGTTGGCTATATGCCCAATCCCCTTATAATTCATTGTGCTCCTCTTTAGTAACTTGTGTGTTGTAAACATATCCTAGCTGCAAAGGAATGAATGATGTTATTGAGGACAGCAGTGGAGGCATTTGACCTTCTCCGGAGTGATGATTCTCATATTCCTAGACCATCTTGTACATATACTCCTTATTGATTTTGCATCTCTAATGTGTCATTGTACATCTGTAGAATCTGGGCATCCTACAACAATACATAGATGAGTGATTAGACTAGGTGCGTAAAAAATTAGATCTCTTGGACCTCCCACTATCAAGGAATCCCTATCTAATCAAACCGTCCACATCCACTGGCATCCCTATCAATATAGCATAAACTAATATCACTTTATCCCTCTAAATATAGCTTAAAAAATTGGAACCCCAAATTCGAGAACTGATGAAATAAAACCACAATTTTGTGAGAAGGGATAAACCACGGTGAGGAAATTTCTACAAGCTTCTACCATCTTTGAATTATTCAACACCCAAGCAACATCAATATCACACAACATTCTTCAAATTTACATTCTTTTAATTTCATTCATATCTTTGTCCTTATTGTGTACAAGAGCATGGTATTCATCAGATAAAATAGAAGGTATATTGAAATAAGCATTAATCGCATTGGCTCTAAAATCAACTAATATTCTTCTGACTCTCACTTTGCCATCCTCCAAATCACACAAATTATAGGAACACCTTAACCAGTTGTGTATAATCGGGCTCAACTGCCATATCAAATCGCTCCCAATGCCTAGCTCTAATTTGTGTCTCTATTTCCTTTCTTGCCTCCTCATAAGTCCTTCAGTGCGTAGATAAATCAAAACTCCGCTCTCTAATTTCTCATTATTTTGAAACTAAACTTTGGCTTGCTCAATTGTGAATTGGGGTTCTATCACCAGTTCATTGGCTCCATTCGGTTCACCACTTGGACCTTTGCCACTCGATCCTTTCCCTGCTATTGGTTTCTTTTTCTTGAGCTAAATCCTCTACCCCTGCCTTTAGCACGTCTACCACTACCATACACCTCTCTAGTCATTTTTCTGACAATGACAGTCAAAACAATTACCAAAAATATTCAATTCACAATTCGAGCACAATTGACCGTAATAATAGTCTACCAAAATTTTCACAATATAAAAAATTGACCCAAACAATTATCAACAATTTCACAACACAAATTATGTCTAAATGATTCACAACCCAATTGACCAAGAATTATCCAAAAATTACCCACAAATTATCACAATTTCCTAGTAACCAATAATTAAAAATTAACCAACAATCCAACCAAAAAATCCACAATTAATGATCTTACGGCCCTAAGTATAAGATAATTGGAAGATATTACCCGTTTAATTGAAGAAAAAACCCGATTTGGATTGTTGACAATTGTCTCCTTAAAGCTTGAAATTCTCCTTGAAAAACTCCAAATTTGTGGATGATGGATGGTGAAGATACTTGTGGGGGATTGGATTATGGGTGTTTGTGGAAGAATTAGTAAAGAGAATTGATGAATAGGAGTATCTGAATGGAGAGTGTACGGCTAGGGTTTGGAAGTCGGGAAGAAAATGAAAAAGAAGAAGAGAAGAGCCATTTTGAATTTTTGAATCTGCCAATGTTGACGTCGAGACATCAGATTCGATGTCGCGACATTGAACCAAAATAGAATTTCAAAAGGGCATGTCGATGTCACTACATCGTCTTTTGATGTCGCGACATGGACTGAAACATGTGCTCCCACATACTCGATGTTGCAACAACGAAACATGTTCAAATTTTAGGCTTTTACAGAAGTTTGCGATTGAGTTGCGACATCAAATTTGATGTCGCAACTCTTACCAGATTACGAAATTAACCTCCAGAAAAAGGTGGTTTATGCCTGGACAAAAACTTTGATGTCGCAACATGGACCCTTTTTTTAGCAAAATTAGATTTTCAATACTTAGAAATTTCTTCCTTCTTCTACATCACTTCTTTATTCCAAGTCCATGCACCACCTATATACATTAAAAACACAAGTTCAGAAGGCTAATTCCAATAATTTCTTAGCACAAATTATTGAAATTAAAAGCAATTTTTTCAAACCAAACCTAGCCTTAAACAAATCAAATCGCACCAAAGTAAAACTAAACACAAAATAATACTAAAAATAAGCAAAATAAAGAATGTAAAACTTGGGTTGTCTCCCAAGAAGGGTTCTTTTATAGTCACTGGCTTGGCTCTTGCAATGGTTGATCATTCAAGCCTTTGAAGGTGGTCGGAAACCTTTTGCCTTTGGTTTCTACGGAAAAGCTTCACACCATTTTCTCCACTATATAAGCTTGATTCTTGTCTTTCACTTGAACATGTCCTTCTTTCCATTCTTTCGCCAAGACTAGTGCACCAATTATCACATCTGATTTCTTCTCGAACCATTTCGTCTTCTTTTTTTGACTTTTCAACTTCTTGCCATTAAAATTTTTTTTATTCTTAGCATAACTCTCTGCTCAGGTAATCCTTCGTCATATTACACACATTGTCAGGCAGTTTTTTTTTAAATTTAATTTTTGAATCTTCCTTTTGCTTCAACCATATTTTTTGAGTGATTTCCAGTCATCGACCTTGAGAAGTTCTTCAATTGACCTACCCAAAAGAGAATTCAGAATATGATTAGCACAATTTTCTCAAAAATTGGGACATTATCGTTATAATAAAAAACATCAGATTCAACTTAATCATTTTCAACTTGTAGAACCAACTTTCCTTTGTTAACATTGATCAATGCATGTGCGGTTGACAAAAAAAATGCTCCCCAATATCAACTGAATTTCACTTCTTCTCTAGTATCCAATACCAAGAAATCAATTAGGAAAACCAATTTATCCACTTGAATGAGCACGTCTTCCAACAAGTGATATAGTTTTCTCTCGGATAAATATGCAAATTAGAGAGTGATTTTGGTTGGCTTTCCAGTCAGATCCCCAATTTGTCATAAATGTCTTTCAACATAACATTAATGCACTGTTCGCCCCTAAATCACAAAGTGAATGATACAACTTTTGATCACCTATGTTCACTAGTATTGGGAAAATACTGGGATCTTTGAATTTAGGGGGTAATCTCAGTTGAAAAATGACACTACATCTAGCATCAAGGCATACTTTCTCATCATCATCCTATTTCCGCTACCTAGCCAAGAGATCTTTCATAAAACAAGTATAATTGGGCATCTTGATAAGAACAATAACCAAACGAATGTTAACATTAAGCTTTTTAAACATATCGAGGAATTAGTTTTCCTCCTTTCTTGAATAAATATGCCTTTGAGGAAAAGGTACTTTAACCTAGGAATTCAATTTCAATGGTTCTTTTTTTTGGTTCTTCTTTAACACCTTGATTTTATCCTCTTTTTCCTTCTTTTCATCATCACAAACAACATCCATCTTTTCCTCGGTCATCTTGTATTTTTGCTTCTTATCCTCTTTTCAAAATTTTTCTTATTATTAGACACAACCGACTCTTTTTCACTCCTTAAGGATATAGCATTGCATTGCTCCTTTGGATTTGGAATGGTATAGCTAGGAAGGGCCCCCATGGGTCTATAATTGTTCAATCTTTCCCTGTGACCTATTTGCATCTCCAAATTCCCTGTTGATGCTCTCAAATTTTCACAATCTCTTATTTGTTCTTCTCTTTCCCTTCTTTCTCTTTCCAATTCCCTTCTCAAAGACTCTTCCTTTCTTTTCTAACTATCCTCATATGTATTTTCCCTTGGAGCAAATTGTTCATTATACTTCGGTTGAGAAAAATTAAAAGGTTGGTATGGAGGTCTTGGTTGATGATGTTGAAATGGGGGGTTAGATAGAGATTGAAAGGAGTTGGGTTGGAAGTTTCTTTGGTAAGGAGGTTGATATGGTCTATGTGAAGAAATTGGGGCTTGATTTTGAAAATTTTGGTGTTGGAAATTGTGTTCTAATAGGAGGATTTTGTTGGTTGTTTGGATTGCTCCAAGAGAAATTTGGATGGTTCTCTATCCATGAACGATTATAAGTACTTCCAAAATCTCCTTGAGGATGTAAGTTGATTAGATACATAGTTGATTTGCTCATTTGTACCCAAAGGAATCTCACATTGTCTCCCAAAATTCTCTAACACCCTTGTAAAATTATTCATGGCATTCATAAACATTCCTTGTTGAGCAACGAAGGCAACATTTAAATTCAAATTCAACATACCACCTTATTGGGCATTCGCTTGATTGGCTTGTTGTTGTACCACTAGTTGAATCATAGGTCCATGATAGTAGTAAATTGAAGCCACTATATTAAGCAACTCTTCAACTTTTTGCGGTGTTTTGAAAGAAATGGAGCCATTGATGGATGCATCAACAATAGACTTTGTTTTAACATCAACCCATTATAAAAAGTTTGAATTTGTAACCAAATTAGGATGGCATGGTAGGGGTATTTTCTTAACAACTCTTTAAAGCATTCCCAACCCTCACTCAAGTTTTCACCAACATCTTGTTTGAAAGATGGAAGTGATCTCATTATGAAGTTTTGTGGTCTTTGAATAAGGGAAATGCTTTGCCAAGAACTCTTTTGATAATTGGTTCCAAGTAGTGAAACTTTCTTGAGTATGTGATTGTAGCAACACCTTTTCTCATCTCTCAACAAAAAAGGGAAGACTTGCATATGCACACAATTTGGATGGGCTCCATTGAATTTAAATGTGTCCAATACCTCTTTCAAGTTCAATGTGTGTATGGGCCTTCATTAGGACTACCTTCGAACATGGCATGTGTTTGCAAAATTTGAATCAAGACGGGCTTTATCTCAAAATTATTTGCTTGCATGAGCATCCTTGAATTTATCTCAAAATTCGGCATTGCATATTCTATCAAAGGACGACTATTAACATTCATACCATTTTCGTTATCAAAACTACCAATTCTGCTATTTCCCATAACTTCCTTTCGTTCTTCATTCTCATTGTTCAAATTCCTTTGATTTTGATTAAAATTAGCCATTTCAATTCTCATCTAACCCTTATTCAACCCTCTTATACTACCAAATTTCCCTCAGTTCCTTCTCTTTTTTGTAGTCTAAGAAAATCAAAGACCCTTTATTTCTTCGTACCGTGTACTACAAAAGACAACTAAATCAATTAGTCTCTTGTGCCAATTCACTTTACCAAGCAAGATCACCAACATAAACAAGTAACACAGCTAAAAAAATACTAAACAACTAAAACAATAAAATGTGCCTAATCTATACGACCCATAAATCACTCAATATTGCCAAAAACTAAGGACAATCCCCAGCAACGACACCACGAACTTGATGCTTGTTTAGTTTGGGTGGAATAAAAATCTCAAATCAACAAGTAATAAAAAAAGGGTTAAATACAGTAAAACCCCTTAAGGTTTGGGCTGTTTTGCACTAAACCCCTAACGTTATTTTTTTTTCACTTTGTCCCTTCCGTTAGTACATATCAGTAATTTGACCATTAAAAGGTCAAAAAAGACATTTTTATGTATAGACACTATAAATGATACAAAGAAAATATAAAATTAATCCCTTATAGTTTATTATATTTGTCATTATAGTCCCTAATTCTAATTTTTTGTCAATTAACCTACTTTAGTCATCAATCAATATAAAAATATTGTCAAAATAACTAAAAATATAACGATGCTTCTTAACACAAGTGGTACTTTAATAATAAATGTGAAAAAAATTTAAATACAAAATTTTCCTAACATTATCGGTATTTTCAGTCCTTCATTATATTTTGTTTTCATTTAAAAATAAATTTGTAAATATACAAAACTCATAATCATCTATTATAGTTATATCTGTTTATTTTCTTATTGCTTTTGTCTATGTCTATTTAAAATTATTTTCTTCTTAGTTGTTTTCCTTTGTTAAGAGGCATTTTTCTTAGTACTTCTCAGAAGATTTTGATGGAAGTAGGAAATCAAAGAAAGTTAGAGGAAGAGAGTAGATGTCCATGAAGAGAGAGGAATGTAGATTTGATGAAATTTTGAGGGTAATTTTGTGTCTCAATAAAAGGAAAATTACTCTAGAAATAAATGAATTGTTCAGGCAATAACACTAGTTAAAACAAATGAATACACAAAAATTTCAAAACTCAGGTCTGGAAGTTCCCTTCCTCTTTCCCCATCCCTTTTCTTCCAAAAAAAACAAATTCTACAACCTCTACGCCCTTACAACTCCCTCTTGTTCTCAAGAAATACAAAAGAGAAGTATATCAAGAAATGAAAATCAAACACTTATTTTAAAAATAAATAAATAATAACACTCAACCATTGGGATATATTTAATTCTCTATAGCATTACTTCCATACTTAAATTAAACTACTTTATGTGGTTAAACTTTGACATTGAATGTCACCTTGATATTTTTCTTGCTAAATATCTTGCTAATAATTCTAGAAAACTAGAGTTATGTGTACTCTAAACTTAAGCATTTTTGCCTAAGTTTCGAACATTTTTAGGCTTTAAATGTTGTTTTTTTCAACTATTGATTTTATATTCTAGCATGTAAAGGTTAGTTTATGTTGATTTAGTATTTTTAATATTATTTTAGTGTTTTTATATAATTAATAGAATGTATTTATTTGTAGAGTTCGATCGGAGAAAATAGTGCTACAGTTGGATAAGAAACGAACCAAATCAAGCCATAATTGGTTGATGAAGGCAAGCCAAATGCTGAGAAAAAAAAATCTAAGTATGGTTGACCGGGTCAAAATTTTGAAGAAGGAAAATTATTGACTGGGGCCAATATAGAAAAATTGTTATTAGAACTTTGACTGTGCTTATTGACCGTGATCAATATTCCTAGGGCCTAAAACAGGCTCAAAATTAAGCTATTTTGTTGCTAAAACTTCTCTCCCAACCCTAAAAGTATAGATACTACATTTTAGTCTTTTTTCACATAGTTAGAGTGCGTTAGTAGGTGTAGAAGTAGGCCGGTGTTCTTCTTCATTTTCCTCCCTATTTGGGGAGGATTTTCTTAGATTAGGTGTAGTTTAGTATAGTTTCAAAACTCATATGTTAGATTGTAGATTAAAAACTCCTAGTATAAATTTTCTTTAATTAGGTTAACTTCATTTGCCTTATGTTAAATTAATGTAGTTTAGTTTAAATGCTCTCCTTTAATTACTTTCTTAGTTTAATGATAGATTAGTTTATGGGCTTTTCATTTAATTATTTTTTTACTTGGTTTGTTAGTTTAATTGATTTATTAGCTTATAGGTTTTCTTTCAAAATGTTTCCTTAGTGATAATCTACATCTAAGATATTTAAATGCTTTCTTAAAGTGCTCTCTTTTCACATGCTTTCTTTAATGTTTATTTAGAAATGTTTTATTAATGGTAAATTGTAGTTTAGGTTAACTAATTAGGATAGATTAGTTTATGGGTTCTCTATTTAATTTCTTTCTTTACGTGAATTCTTAGTGTAATTTTTAAATTAGTTTATGAGATTTCTCTAAAAATGCTTTCTTAGTGATAATTTGTAGTCTAGATTAGTTAATTGCTTTCTAAAATACTTTCCTTTTTTCATGCCTTCTTTAGTTGCAACTATAAAAATGCTTTATTAGGTGTTCAAGTTTACTTTAAATTGCTTTGTTAGCATTGTGTTATTGCTTTCTAGTCTCTTAAAGTCTAGTTTCATTTAAATCTCTTCTAAAATCAATCACTTCAACTAAGAATCCAATCAAATAATCAGTAATCACCAACCAATCCTTGTGGGTTCGATCCCTACTTCCCTTTAATACCAGCTGACAACCGTATCTTGCGGGATGTCACCTAGTTAGTAGTTGGATTTAAGTGTTTTTATAAATGATATAACTAAGTTTTTCTTAAGAAGACATCAAGGTTTTGGTGCCATTACTGGATTGGTTTTTAACGATATTGATACAATTTAGTTGGGTGGCTAGATTGAAGTCTTTTGTTTTTATTGTGTAGTTGTTTCACCTATTTGAAAAACCAAAAAGATTTTCAATTTGAAGTTGTTTTCTTATTTTGAAAAATCCAAAAAAATTTCTTTGTGATGATTAGTTCAAGAGACTAACTAGTAGTCTAAACTTGCCTACTTTTCTTGTTTGTGTGTTTTAGTTATTGTTTTTCTAGGATTTATTTGTATTGTTTGTTGATCAAGAACATGCAAGGATCCAATTGGAATGATTCATACCTAGGTGATTATCATTTTTATGATAATAGCGGTATGGAAGATGAGCATGTTTCTTGTTATAATTATCCCCCTACCCCTTAGATTATCAATGGGATGGTCTAACCTTCCATATCCTTATGACAAGCTTCCAAGAAAATCCCTATTCTTTCCCTCCATATCAAGAGTGTTTATATGAACCAATAGTGTCCCAAATCTTTCACTCACTAATCTAAGAATGTGATGAGGCAAGATCAATGGAAAGAGGATGATGCTTCAAGAAATAGCCCAACTTCAAGAAGATATAACTAAATTTGAAGAAGAAATGGTTAGATTCTTTGAAGGCCAAGACACGTCCGGCAAAAGGTTACAAGACCAATTTGCCCAAGTTCAAGAGATGGATATAAATGGTTGAGAATAATGGACTCCAACACTCCTACCAATAGGTAACAGAACTAGTTGAAGAAGAAAAATTAAAAATGTCTTGCAAGAAACCAGTTCCCAAGAGCCTCTTGAAATTGAAGTAACAACAATTGGGACACTTACTTGACTTATGTACAAGCATCACCAAAACAAGTTATCGATGAGTGTAAATTTGTCCCGATTACAACAAAAGGGGATCTATTTGGGGTGTTTACATAGAAAAAATAGGCTAAAGATGTGAAATATGAAAAGGGATACATTCTCGAGTAGGCCGAGAAGGTGCTGGTTGAATATGTCGAAGGTCAATTCCTTGGGGATTTCAAAGGAGCTAAGCATTGGAGTAAGCTTACCAAGGACTATCACATTGGTGACAAGCCTCCTTGGTATTGAGGGATTATTCTTTTCCTTTTTATTATGCTTTCTTTAGTTTCCTTGCTTTAGTTTAAGTACCTCATTGGTAATAAAGGCTTGTATCCTTGTGCTTATGGTTCAATTTATGCTATAAAGTTGGTGATCAATTTTGACTCTCTTGGACGAATTTGGATGTTAATGAGAAATGACAATGTATGACTTGTTGTGATTTGTGAATGATAAACGTTCTTTATTGGATGAACGACTTGGTTTTTATCATTTGATTGTGGAATTTCTAGTTGATGATACACTTGATTTGATAAGTGTTTTGAGCTTAATTTGAGCAATCATGAGAATACTTGATATGGATTGAGAGAAGTCTTTTTTATGGATTGTCTCTTTGAAGCTGATTATGAGTAAAAGTAAGTTTTGGGTGGGTAAGTTGGGCATTTAGATAACCCATTTATTGTGTTAAACCTTGTTACCCCTCTATGTGTTTTTCTTTTTCTTTAATTACACAACCCCGTGAAACCCCAAGGACCCTTCCTTAGTGTAGCCATGATTGGTTACTGAAGGAAATTCAATTTCCAGGACTCATGTTTAATTGGTAATAGCATTATATAGCCTACTTGTAAATTCCTCATTGCTTAGCCTTGATTTGTGTTGTGCTTATTGTTGGTGAATTCCATGATTAAGGATAGAACTTTTGTTTCTAAGTGCAATTTGTTCTTAATTGATCACATTCACATTTACTTAGTTATTATATTGTCCATAATCTACACGAGCTTTTTGATGTCCACGTGTAGTCAAAAGTCATTTCATAGTTTCATGTTTACCAAGTATGCGTTTTTATGCATTCTATTAGTATTTTTGCTTTCTTGTGCTAAATGGTGAATGGATGGATGAGTGGTATTCACCAAGTAAATAATGTGAGTGTCATGGTGGCTATTGTCTTGCTCATTGGGAATGGTTTTTGTTTTATTGTTTGTGAAAGTTGAAATTGGATGTTGAACATAGGTTGCATTTTATGTGATAAATGGAATTTAACCCTTGAAACTCAACAATGTTTTCAATTACTTCATAAAATAGTTTTGTTAACTAGTTTTAACCTCAAACTTTACTTTTCCGTAGAGCTTTTCCTAATGCTAGGTTCAATTGATGGTTGATATGGTTAAACATTTCAAGATCTTTGAGAATTGATTTTTACTGTAGAAAGAAATGACTCTAGGTCATTGTTTGATCATAATGTATGAACTTTCATTTTGGAATATTTTACAAAATTTGTTGATCCTGTTGACTTATACACTGATTGGGGTGTATGTAAATCTCCCATTATAGCCAAGTTAGTTGGACTTTGGAAATGATTTAGGTATTTTCTTAGACCGTTGCCAAAAAGTGTACCTTATGTTGATTTATCCTGGGTGTCTCCATTGAGCCTTATAGCCTAATTTTTTTGTTAACCACATAACTTAGCCACCCCACTTTGTTTATACTTTATCTCTTCATTGGCTGTCACCTTACACATAAAAGAATTAAGTAAAGTTCTCCAACGTAATTGTCACGATTGCTATGATAGTTTTATGAAGAGTTTTTGTGTATTTGTTGTGGAATGAAATCAATAGCTCACTGTTATTTATATTTCCCCTTGTCTCTAAGAGTATTTGTTGTTATGTTATTGCTTAAAAAAAAATTGCAGGTGTTATACTTCTGTTGAATAGATAAGGTTAATCTTACCTTGAAAAGTTGATCTAGTTTAAAATAATACTACGTCAAGGTGCTGTTTGGTTAAGTAAAGTTAATTTTTAGGAATATTTCGGATAGTGGTCCATGAGTTTGTTTTGGATTAATTAAGGTTATTTAAATCACTCTTATCCAAAGTTATCCTACCTTATTACCTTAGCCTACATTACAAGCTTTACTTTCATTGATCTAGATATTAGAAAGTTAGGGGTGCAGCATTACTTCGATTGATGTTCTTTGCTAAACCTTGCGGTTCCAATAAATATCCTTATGTGTTCATTTTCATTGAATTGTGCTCTTCAAAATAAGTCATAATAATCTTTCTATACTTGGGCAACTTTTGGAAAATTTGACTGGTTTATTCTATATCAACTTGCACTTGAATTGGAATTTCATAAACACTTTATTAGTCCAAGTAATGTTATGTTTGTGACTAAAACTAGTGTATACTTTTGTAAACAAATGGGTGGGAGAAAATGTGGAGTTTGTTGAGTTAAAACTCCATTTTCACTTTTGATTAGTGCACTAGAGTTCAACACTTCAATTTTGTTGGTAGTGTTTGTGTCTTGTGTTTTGTGTAGGTCAATTTTGTTATTCTTTTCCAATCTTTATTTTGCTCGGGATGAGTAAAAGGTTAAATTCGAGGGTGTGATAATTTTAGAAAACTAGAGTTATTTGTACACTAAACTTGAGTATTTTTGCCTTAGTTTCGAACATTTTTATGTTTTAAGTGTTGTTTTTGTCAAGTTTTGCTTTTATGTTCTAGGATCTATTAGTTTATGTTAATTTAGAGTCTTCAATATTATTTTAGTGTTTTTATATAATTAATACAGTGTATTTATTTATAGGGTTTTATCGGAGAAAATAGTATGGCATTCAGATAAGAAACAAATCAAATCAAGTCATAATTAGGATGATGCAGCTACCATCTAAGCCTAATACTGAGAAAAAAAAATCTAAGTATGGTTGACCGCGATCAAAATTTTGAAGAAGGATAATTATTGATCAGGGTCAATATAGAAAAATTGCTACTAGAACTTTGACCGCACTCATTGATTGCGGTCAATTTTCCTAGGGCCCAAAAATGCTCCAAATGAAGCTATTTTGTGACCAAAACTTCTCCCCCAACCCTAGTACTATAAATACCACATTTAAGCCTATTTTTTCACATAGTTAAAGTGTGTTAGTAGGTGAAGAAGTAGGCTAGTGTTCTTCTTCCTTTTTCTCTCTATTTGGGGAGGATTTTCTTAGATTAGGTGTAGTTTAGTGTAGTTTCAAAGGTCCTCTTTGTAGATTAAATACTCCTAGTGTAAGTGGTCTTTAATTTCTATTGATTTCATTTGCCTTGTGTTAAAATTAATGTAGTTTAGTTTAAATACTCTTTAATTACTGTCTTAGTTTAATGGTAGATTAATTCATGACCTTGTCATTTAATTGCCTTCTTTTTTTTTTTTACTTGAGTTCTTAGTTTAATTGATGGATTAGCTTATAGGCTTTCTTTAAAAATGTTTCCTTAGTAACAATCTATAGCTAAGATATTTAAATGCTTTCTTAAAGTGCTCCCGTTTTACATGCTTTCTTGAATGTTGATTTAAAAATATTTTCGTAGTGGTAAATTGTAGCTTAGATTAACTAATCAGGATAGAATAGTTTGTGGGTTCTCCATTTAATTTCTTTCTTTCCTCGAATTCTTAGTATAATTGCTAAATTAGTTTATGTGTATTTCTCTAGAAATACTTACTTAATGATAATTAGTAGTCTAGATAAGTTAATCGCTTTCTAAAATGCTTTTCTTTTCATGCCTTCTTTAATTACCTTCACAAAAATGCTTTCTTTAGTGTTCAAGTTTACTTTAAATTGCTTTGGTAGCCTTTAAATTCCTTTCTAGTCTCTTAAATTTTAGTTTTATTTAAATCTCTTCTAAAATCAATCACTTCAACTAATATATACAACCAAATAATCAGTAATCACCGACCAATCCTTATGAGTAACTATCGTCATATTAGTGAACTTATACGCTCCATGCTCTTCCAAACTTATATGTCCTACTCTTATTGGGTTGAGGCATTAACATATTGCTTTTTATTTTTTGTTATAAATAGGCTTCCTACACCATTACTCAATGATAAATCTCCCTTTGAGATTTTATTCCATATAAACTAATTATTCTCAATTTCGTGTCTTTGATTGTGAATGTTATTCAAATTTAACTGCCAAAACCTCTTGTAAAATAGCTCCTAGGTCTTGTTGTTGTGTTTTCTTGGTTATGCCTCAAATTTTAAAGTATATCGATGTCTTGATCCTATCCCTGGGCGTGTCTATATTAATCATCATGTTAAATTTTTTGAGTCTACCTTCCCTTTTTCTCAATCCTATCCCTTTTCTTTTACTTCCTCTACCGCATCATCCTCTACACCCTGAATTTAGATTCCTACAAGTGTATCTCTTTTTGCCTTCTTCTAATACTTCCCAATATCCTCAGTTTAGATTCCTAAGAGACACAAGTGTATCTCTTTTGCCTTCTTCTAATACTTCCCAATATCCCCCCTTCTTCAACATCTCTATGTTGTTCAAATTCTTCTAATATTATTGTAAAGCCTTCCTTTTCTACTCCAATTCTCCAATCAACTTTAGTTCCATTTACTTCAATCTCTTCATCAACCACCTCATATATCCGAACTTTGATCACTAGACTTTGTCTGGCATTAGCAAGTTTAAAAATGTTCTTTCCTTTTCTTTTACTCTAAATCTTGTGGAATCAACATGTTTTTCACAGACTGTTAAAGATTCCATTTTGCGTGCAACTATGGCTGATGAGTTTAATGCCCTCGTGAGTAATAATACATGGACTTTTGTGCCTTATGATTTTATGAAAAATGTAGCCGTAAATAGATTTACAAAGTTAAACTCAACTTAGGTGGTACATTCAAATGCTATAAAGCCCATCTAGTGGCTTAAGTGTATCTGACAATAGTCTGGTATAGATTATATATATAGAAACTTACAATCCAGGGATTAAACCCACTACCATATATCTAGACAATTCTTAGGGAGTGCTTGATTGGAGGGCATGGGAATCAAGAATGAGAGTCAAAACCTATATTTATTGCTTGATTATTGAGTATGGGAATTGAAATTTTGGAATCATACCAAAAAAAAATGTGGAGAAAAAATAATTTTGTGCTAATTCTCAAATGTGGAGAAAAAAAATATTTTTCTCCCTTTTCTCCCTTCACTTCCCACCCAAACTCTTTCTCCCAAAGCCTTCTTTTGCCTTCTTCTCTAATCCCACAGCCCTCCTTACATCCCGCAACCCTCCTTTTTCCTCTTCTCCCTCCTCCTTCCTTCAGTCGCTCCTCTCCTCCTCCTCTCCTGTAACTTCCACCCCTCTTCCCCTTAGTCCTTCCCCTTCTTCTCTCAGCCTCCTTCTTCACCTATCTTCCTTCCACAATCTCCTACACTCCTCCATAATTTAGACCTAGTGCCAGTAATGTTTATGGATATTGTAATGCCATGGTCATCAAAATGAAGAACGATGTGAGAAAGAAGGTTTTAAAATAAATAACAATAACAATAATGATGTTTCAATATGACACCCATAGCACAAAAATGTTTACCAAACACTAATTATTTGAATGATTTCAGTATACAAAATCCTTATCTATTTTTAGATTTGAATTCAATTGAGATTCCAATTCCCTATTGCTAGTCTAAAAAATTCATCATAAAAATTACATCTAAATCAACTAACTTAAATAGATGACTACCCGCAAGAATACAGTATTAAAGAATTGCTAGTGGAAGTAGGGATGATACTATGAGAAATGGTTGGAAATTATCAATTATTTAGTTGGGATGTTATTTGAAGGGTTGATTAAACATGGGAAATTAACTAAACTAGGTTTATAACTAAGATAATATTAAAAAAGGGATTAGAGTTCATGCTCGCCAATTTTTTAGGTTTGGTTAATTAGGTCAAAATCAAATGACTCTATGTGCCAAAATAGAGTTTAATTCTCAATTGTAATCTAATTCTGATACCTATGTAATTAAATCTATCAATCTAATTAACCTACATGTGGATTCTCCTACTATTTAAGCTAACCAAATTGGATTATCAACCCATAGAATTCTAATAACCAACTAGGTGAACTAGTCCGCCAAGATCTAATTCTAACCCTAGATAAATACTATTCTCTATCTATTACAGAGGTTCAATTCCCATATCTCATCAATTAACCCAAATGAACAAGTGTTATAATGCTATTCACGGCTCAAATTTTCTACCAAGCCGTCATATTCCCAATAATTCCTCCTAATTTCTTGCTACAATATTTAATCCACCAAACGGACAATCTGGATTTCCTTCTACTCTATCGAGTTTAAATGCTTCTAGAATTCACCCATGAAATACTTTCCAAATCTACCTTCAGTTTTGTCGGTTCTACAATCAGCATAGTTATGTTACATTAAAGTGCCCTTATTTGATAGATTCAACCATGCATTTAGTCCTTTTGAACTTCCCAAATCCTTTGTAGATTTATCTATTGCTAATTCTTCAGATGTTTCTTGGTATCATGATACTGGCACCACTAGTCAGATGACCCCTAATGATGGTATCCTCTCTACCTCTACATCATATACAAGTCATGATAAAATTGTTGCTGGTAATGGATCTTCACTGCCTATTAAACGGGTTGGTGAAAAATATATCAAAATGCATTCTAAACCTTTACATTTTTCTAATGTTTTACATGTGCTCAATTAACTCATAATCTTTTGTTTGTTATACACCTAAGTTGTGATAATGATTGTTATTTTCAATTCTCATTTTTTGGACTCTGTGTGAAGGAAAATCATACGGGGAACCATCTTCTGCAAACTAAATCTACTGGCTATCTTTAACTGTTTAGTCATCAATTCATCCCTCTTGTTCATAGTGCTTTAGTAGTTGCTCGTGTTTTTGTGATGTGTCGTACCATTGTCTAGACAAGATGTTATACTAGTTCTTAAGTTGTATCAAGCTTGTATTATACGAGTCTCGTTTTATGTACTTCATCTTTTTTTGTTTAGTATTCTTTATGTCAATTTGGCAAATCCTATCATCTACCTTTTAGTCATGTTGAGCATAGAAGAAACTCTAGTCTACTAGCTTTGATTCATTCAGATGTATGGATCTCGCCTGTAATTTCTAATTTATGTTTTCAATATTGTGTGATGTTTATTGATGATTATACTCACTCTTCTTTGATGTATCCCATGAAATTCACATATGAGGTTTCCAATATTTTTTCCATGTTCAAAACTTTGGTAGAAAATTTTATTTTTCATCAAAATCAAAATGCATCAAAGTGATTGCGTGAAAGATTGTGATAATAATATTTTAAAAATTATCTTCAATCTTATGGTATTCAATTTTATTTGTCTTTTCCCAATACTCTACCGAAAAATGGATTTTTTGAATGTAAATATCGTCATATTAGTGAACGCATATGCTCCATTCTATTTCAAGCTAATATGTCATACTCTTTTTGAGTTGAGGCCTTACATACTGGTTTTTTTTTTTTTGTTACAAATAGGCTTCCTACACCATTAATCCATGATAAATCTCTCTTTGAGATTTTATTCCATCATACACTTAATTATTCTCAATTTCGTGTCTTTGATTGTGAAAGTTATTTGAATTTAATTGCCAAAACCACTCATAAAAGTTACCAAGTATCAATTATTTGAATGATTTTAGCGTATAAAATCCTTATACACATCTAGATGTGTATAAGAGACAGGTGTAATACATGTAGTGCTCAGCCTCTACTTTGAATGATATCAACTAATTTAACTAGATGACAACCTCGCAAGTATACGTGTTAAAGAGTTGCTAGTGGAAGTAGGGATGATACCATGAGAAATGGTTGGAAATTATTGATTATTTAGTTGGAATGTTATTTGAAGAGTTGATTAAAGACATGAAATTAACTAAACTAGGTTTATAAATATGATTAAGATTAAAAAAGGGATTAGAGTTTATGCTCATCAATTTTTCGGGTTTTGGTTAATTAGGTCAATCAAATAACTCTATGTGCCAAATAGAGTTTAATTATTAATTGTAATCTAATTCTCTGGTACCTCGGTCATTAAATCTATCAATCTAATTATCCTTTATGTGGATTTTCCTACTATTTAAGCTAATTAAATTTGATTATCTACCCATGAAATTCTAATAACCAGCAAGGTTAACTAGTCCTCCAAGATTTAATTCAAAACCTAGATAAATACTATTCTCTGTCTATTGTGAAGGTTCAATTCTCATATGTCATCACTTAACCCAAATAAACAAGCGGAGTGATCAATTCTCATTTAAAGAAAGCTTTGTAAACTAGGGAAGCATGAAATTAAATGTAAACAAAGTAAATAAATGTAAATAAAGTCTTACAAAGTAGTGGAATGAAGTCTACAGCCATGAAAGAAAATTAACTACAAAAGAAAAATGGAAGATAAAGTTATCTGACGCAAAAATTTTCTCCCTAAGTAGAGAGCAAAAAAAAAGAATGAAAACTAGGGTTTGGCTCCTCTTTTTAGCCCCTAATGTATGTATTTATAGTAATGTTAGGGGTTGGGTGGGTTAAGGAGACCAATGCCCATGAAAAAAGGGTTGAAAAGGCAAAAAATTGCGCATCCTAGAAGTCTCTCACCGTCAACGAGGTGCCCACCGGTGAGCTTCACTACCTAAGGTAGCTTTCCTAGGGCGAGCTGTCCGGGCAACCTGTCTGCCTCAATGCTTCGTCGAGCGATTCCCTCTCTGCCACTTTCAGTATGCTCCATGGCTTCCAAAACCCTAAATACATATCAAAATACATTATTTGAGGTTCAAATAAATTATTTAAACTCATAAACACTTATTAAAGTGAGCTGAAAGATTAGAAATCAATTAGGAGCAAGATCACATAAAGCCCTAATGCCGTGAACAATCATGTAAAAACCCGAATTATAAATACCTAAACACCGTAGGCATATACACGTGTTGAAATAAATCTAAACTAAATAACATTATATACACACTAAAACATTATATATAACACAAATAACACAAAAAAATAGAAATTTGCAAAATCATACAGAATTTCACAAAATCACACACATAAACGTTAAAAATACTCGAAACTAAGGCAAAAAAGCGTTCAAATTTAGTCATATAAAACCCTAGTTTCCTATGGTTATTACCAACCATGAACCAAGCACCCCCTTAGTATTTCTCTCTCGAGGTCTCAGGTTATTTGTCAACTTGATGTGAAAAATCTCATTTTACATGGTAATATGAAGGAGAAGGTATATATGCATCAGTCCCCAGGTTTTATTGATGCTAATTATCATAATCATGTTTGTCATTATATCATGAAATCAATGGTTTAAAGCAGGCAACAAAGGTGTTGTTTCAACATTTTAGTAATTTCTTAATTAGTGAAGGGTTCTCTTCTTGCAAGGCAGATGTTAATATATTTGCTCGACATGATCATACTAGCTTTCTTGTTAAAGCTTCTTTGTATATAGATGATATTATTTCGACTAGTAGTCATTCAACCATTGTGTCTAATTTTATTTTAGAGCTCTCTCAACATTTTGCGATAAAGAATTTAGGTGATCTTCATTATTTTCTTGGAGTTGAAGCAAAATGGAGTTCTACGGGTTCATTTCTTTCTCAAGCAAAGTTCTCTCTCAAGGTCTTTTAGTAAAATTTAATTTTAACTCTGCCAAAGCTATGCGCACCCTTCTATTGTCTCAAGGTCAAATCTCCAAATTTGACAGTGATCCCTTATATGATCCTTCTTCCTACAGAAGTAAGATTGATGCTTTTTAATATCTTACTAAGCTTTGACCTAACCGAACATTGCATATCTTGTTAATTTAGTGAGTCAATTTATGCATGCACTGAGAACTTCTCATTTATAGGTAGTGAAACAATTTTTTTGCTTTATACAAGGTAGTATTAGGAATGGTCTATTGCTTCGTCTAACTCATGATTTGTCCCTAATAGCATGTAATGAACACATGAAGCAAATTTGGCAAGCTGCCCGGACAGTCGTTGGTCTACCATTGATTATGTTGTATTTTTTGTTCTAACCTTATATCATGCAGTTCTAAGAAGCAGCCACCTGTTTCTCGATCCAAACCCGAGTTTGAGTATCGGTCTGTTGCTTATGTTGTGGCTAAAATGTTTTGGATTTGTTAGCTTTTACATGTACTAGATGCTTTCTTGGATGCTCTCTTCACGATCTATTGTAACGATATATAGTACTATTTATTTAACAGCTAATCCGATATGTCATTCTCATACAAAAAGGTAGCATTAGCTGATATTGTAGTTTGATATGTATCTACCTCAGACTGGGTTGCTTATATTTTTTCTAAAGGCCTTTGTTCAGTTCAATTTCATCGGTTCAAATCCAATCTTCAAGTTATCCTACCACCTTTGATTGAGGGGAAGTGTTAGGAGTCTATATTGAGGATAAGTATTGTGATACTTCTTGTTCTATTAGATAGGGCTAATTCTAACTACTTTGATGAGCCTTGTTGCTATCTATTGATATGAAAATTTGATCTAGGGTTAGCCTGTGTGCAGTATCATTCAAAGTAGAGGCTGAGCACTACATGTATTACACACGTCTAGAATACATGAAAAGAAAAGAGTAGGGCTTTATCCCCCAGGGTAAGCTCCGATACTCAAGTCAGTATTTAGACTAGAGAATAAAATTCAATAAGAATTTAAATATAGAATAATAGGAAAGTAATTCCTGAACTTGACTTGCTCTTTTGATATTTAAACCTGCAGTTGTGGGGTCCGATTGAACAGTAGGTTGAATATGTAATACTTGACCCATTTTGGCCTATTTGAACTACGAGG
Organism: Cinchona pubescens; assembly: GCA_025175665.1. NCBI lineage: Eukaryota > Viridiplantae > Streptophyta > Magnoliopsida > Gentianales > Rubiaceae > Cinchona > Cinchona pubescens. Next base: position 62,593 of record JANKKI010000155.1, read on the forward strand.
GTAAAATTACTAAAGTACCCCTAATAGACTCGGACCCTTAGCCACGTGTAATATTGTCATTAGGTCTATTATTTTGGCAACATCACTTGTCCCATAGTCTCAATTCGAACTCTTCAGGTTGAGAATGTCGAGTGTCTGGTGCCGTATACGCATTCCAACATTCAAATTCGTAGAACTGTCCGAAGTTAATTTCAATACTTCAAAAATTATTTTCCCGGAGGAAAATATGTGTTCATTTTTTTGGATTTTGCCATGGCTTGTACAAAAATTTTATCCACTAGAGCGTAAAACTAAAAATAATTATAGCAGGGTATACCAGAGCCAATGCTTGGACAGTTGTTTAGAATTTTTCCCAAGCCAAGGGTTATTCGAAGCTTATTTCTGAGACTTCAGCTTTAGCATACCATGGGTGGATAGATTTTAATTGTACCCATGGATTTAGGACTTCATACATATTAAGAAGTTGTCCCAAATTTATTCCAAGTCTTTAGGCTTGAATTACCTAATGCCCCACGTAATTAATATCCAGCCATACCTCAACATAGTATCTCCTTATACCTACATAACAAAATCTTTAGCTTGGGCTTCAATTTAACCACTCCATGGTGGCAAGAATTTCTACTCCAAAAATTTAATCCTTAGGTTTAAAGACTACAATGGAGGAGAATCTGCAATACCATGAAAAACTTTATAATAGTCAACTCTAACTCCACAACATCCAAAGTAGACCACAATTTTTCTTGTGGCAATAATATACCCACTTCCTCAGTCGAACATGGTTCTTCTTCTTATAGCTATTGTAGTCTTCCCAATCAACCTTGACTCCTGTGACAATGTCATGAATGACCATGTCAAAATTGATGACAACGTTGAACTTGTTGATGATAGGAATGGAATAGGTTGGGATAGTGAAAAGGGCACAGTTGAGGTACAGGGTATTTCTGAGTCTGGCAAAGCTCAACAACCCATGCTTAGGGGTGTCCAAGATCTTCTACCACATAGACCCAGGGGGTATGGTTTTTCACTGTATATACCCAAGATGCGTGGGTTTCCACCATTTAGTCCTCAGGTAAACTTTTGTGTTACCAGCACTTCATGTGTGGGCATGCCTCCTTTACCTCTTTACCCAGGTCAAGGTAGGGAACAACCACATCGTAATTCGAATGTGGTACCTGTGAGATCGAGGTAGATCAGGGTGAATCAATTAGTGGTGATGGTTCTCTCCCTTACTGAGGAAAAATTGAAACGGCTTTACGTTGAACCACAGACCTTAATAATATTTACTCCAAGCTGCCTGTACTGGCAATTGATGGGAATTTGATTTGGATGGAGGTTGCCTCTTTTTCTCTATACAACTTGTGTAGTTTTGTTTATAGACTTGGATACACGGTCATCTCTTGTACCAACTCCACATATTTAAAATATTTCTTCTATTTATGATATTATGTCTTTCTTCGTACTACTTGTTCGTAGTAGAGTTCTAAACTCTTCCTACTCCCTTTAGTCCTTTAGCATCAGTTGAAGTAACTAAGTGTTAAACCTTGGTAGTAGACTATCCCCGAAAGGATTAATTACTGTCATTAGCAGACTTATAATTTTTTTTATCATTGGACTTCAGCGATCTACCTGGAAAGGGTGTACTTACACAACTATTGAATTTTCTCTTTGTTGGTAGGTACTACAGTGGGATATATACCTTGGCATCGCCTCTGGAGGGGTAAGTCCTACTCCGGAGAATAGGTATGGCATAGGTACTTCACTTTTAAAAGTCTTTGCAATTTTTCTCAGAGAAGTAAGTCCTAGTCTAAGAAATATGTATGGCCTAGGTACTTCATAGTGGGAAGACCGTGGCATTGCTCCCGGAAGAGTAAGTCCTATTTCGGGGAATGGGTAGGCATAGTTACTTCACTTTTGGAAGATCTTGGCTCGCCTCCCTAAATGATAAGCCCTATTCTGGAGAGCAAATTTGGCCTAGGTATTTTACTTTTGAAAGACCCTAGCTCATCCCTAGAGGGTTAAGCCCTACTCTGGGGAATAGATATAGCCTAGGTACTTCATAGTAAGAAGACCTTAGCATTATTCCCTGAGAGGTAAGTCCTACTCTGGTAAGTAGGTACGGCATAGGTACTTCAGTGTTAGAAGTCCTTAGAATTTTACCCTGGGGATAATTTCTATTTCGGGGAATAGATATCACCTAGGAGTAACTAGCTTCGCATTGAGAAGACCTTAGCTTTGCCTTCAAAGGGTAAGTCCTACTCCTGGGTGTGGTCTTTTGCTTTGTTCCTTAGAGGAAGAAGGTGATTCTAGAGGATGGAATTTTTTACCTTCAAAAGGGTGAGCTTCACTCTTAGAGTGAGACTTAAGTTTTAGAAAGATCTACTTGAAAAGTTTTAGGCTTGCCCTCGGATGTGTGAATTAATCCCGAAAGATGAGATATTTAACCCTCAAAAGGGTGAGCCTCACTGTTAAAATGAGACTTAGCTTGTAGAAGCCTTGAGTTGAGAAGCCTTAGACTTGGCCCCGGAGAGATGAGGTGATCCCAAATGATAAGATATTTGACCCTTGGAAGGGTGAACCTTAGTCTTAGGGTGAGACTCAGCTTGTAGAAGCCTTCAGTTGGGAAGACTTAGACTTTTCCCTGGAGAGGTAATGTGATCTTGACGTCTACTTGAGTCTTGAAAAACGAGTGTCTTTGAAGTACCGAGGTATATGGGATTGTTCTTGTTCAACCTCTTTTGTGTTGAACTATTTATTGTAGAGAGTTAATTACACCATTCCAAAGATAAAAGACTTAAAAAATTTTCCTTTATTGAAAATAAAATACACATCAAGGTGCACAAACAGATTGCACCTCAAACAGGGTATAGCATGACCTAGGAATGTAGATGAAAAGTTAAACAAGATATTAAGTGTACCACTCATTAGGGCTTAGCTAGTAACATCTTTCCTAGGTTTCAGTTGGGGACTATCTACTTCTTTCTCAATCTTAGATAAATTGTTTCAAGTAACCCTTTTTGATGAGCTCTTCAATTGCACTTTTCAAAGAAAAACAATCATTGGTATCATACTCGTGGTCTTTATCAAAATAACACCGCTTGTTCTTGTTTCTGTGCTTTGGGTTGATCCTCATTAGAAATGGTCAATTTACAAAAGATCTTTCTCCACCATAACTAAAATATGAGCTAGGGTGGAATTGAGTGAAGTATAAACCTTAGGAGGATAGCTATCCACGTCAGGACTCTTCCTATGGGCCACGGTTATGGATAGCTAGTCCCTAATATTACTGTTCTTCATGGGTTCTACTTTACTAATTCCTTCATTGACCTTTCTCTTCTTTCTCTCTCTCTCATTAGGCTGGGCAAATTTCTCTATTCTAAGGAAGAGAGCAGTAAGAATGGAAGGAAGACTCAAGTTGAGGTCAAAAGAAAACTTCCAAGGCCAGACTATGACTTGGAAAGCCATAATCTGCATGTCCTCTGTCACCCTTAGGATTCGAATGGTTTTCTTTTTTAACCTATCCACGTAGTCTATGAGTGACTCCTCCGACTTCTGTTTAAGAGTAAGAAGATGAGTTCTTGTATTTGGGATTTTCTTCTAATTCTCAAACTTGTTGAAAAACAAGCTTATCAATTAATCAAAGTACTTGATGTCTCATTTCTTATATCTTCTGAACTAGTCAAAGATAGCGGCCTTGAGGGTTTCGAAAAAGCCTCGGTAAAGGATAGCATCAGACACTTATCTTGGAGGCAGATTTTGGTGCGGTAGGCATCTAGGTGTTCCCATGGATCAATACTCCCATCATAAGTGTCAAAATGGGGAGTCTGCCACCTTTTAGGAAGAGGCTCCTACATTAGATCATTAGTGAAGAGAAGGAATACTTGTATCCGGTAATTCTTCCTTCCTTATCATCCATTCTATCTACCCTAGCTTGCAATTCTTCCAACCTTTTCTTCAAGTCCTCTTCCTTATCTAGGACTAGCGGCACAGTAAGATTCCTCTCCTAGTGTCTTCTTCCTTCATGACCAATAGATGCAGCTTCACTTGAGCTCCTTTTCCTAGTACACTTGGCCTTAATGAGGCCTTCCTTCATGATATGTGTTGAGCAGACCGACCTGCATGCTCCCGCCAAGTAGATCCGACAAAGATGAGCTCATGTGTCCTTTGCTCATTTTGCTTTCTCTCTCCTTGGGTACCTTTCTCCTTCTCGCTAGCACGAGGCTGGGGATGGACAATCCTAATTGGCGTGGGGGCACTTCATCCTGGGAGAGCTGATGCTCTTACTGTTGCTTTATGAGCATCTTCTTCAACAAAGCATTGTGCTACCTTAGCTTATGAGTCTCCTCACCCTTGTCCACAACCTAGGGACCGGAATTGGTAAATTTAATAAACTAGACATTTTACTTCTAAATTATGTCTTTTTGATAGTTTAACCCCAATTTTTAGTGTCAAATTAAGTATTTTAATTTAATTACTACATTTGGTAGTTGCATTTGTATTTCTTGTAAATATCATGAAATTTTAATCGATTTTAGTTAATTTGGTCATTTATTTAATTAAGGGTATTTGCAAGTTAGGAATCGAAAAAATTAAAGCAAGATTATAAAGGTTCGAAGGCCAAAGTGAAATTAATGAAGAATTGAAGGCTTGACCTGAAATATGCTTGATGTCATGACGTGGATTTGATGTCGCAATATTGAGATAGAAATTCACTTATTAATTTTTAGGTCGACATCTCAACATCAAATTGTCCATGTTGCCACATCGAGGCGCGTTTGGCTAATGCTGAATGACATTTTGTAATTTTCAACTTTTAGATTTTTAGTTCTTGCCTTGTAAAGCCCTTAACATATATAGTAGGCTATAGTATTAAAAGTGTACATAGTGAGTAGTATAGTGTGTAATCTTATACAGAGTACATTAGATTAGTTTGACTTTCAAATTTTTATTTTAATACAAGTTCTCCTTTAATTTCTCTTTATATCTTGTTTAATTCATTGCAAGTTTAGATTTTGATTAGATAGTTTTAGTGGGTTAATCTTTAGCAACTAATAAATATAATTTTTACTTGCTTTCCAGTTAAATTTCTTCAATTCTAGTGGCTTTTATTTCAAGTTTCTTAGAGTTAATTATGGTTCTTGATAATTTGGAGTTTCTTAGTTAAAATTTCCATTTCTTTGCTTTAATTTCTAGTTAGTTTCTTTTGGTCTTTCTTTTATCAATCCAAAAATCTAAAAATATTTAGTTTAGATATTTGAACTTAATTTTACTTGCAAAATTTCATTAGGTCTTAATTAGTAGAAATGGAGTTTATTTATTTCTCATGCTTTTTAATTGTTTCTTTAGACAAATTAGAACTACTTGTCTTTTAATCTAATCGAGTCTTAGTTAATCTAGTTAATTTAGAAGTAATTTTATTTGCTTTAATTACTTGCTTTTATTAGGTTAGGATGATTAGTCTTTAAATTTAATAGTCTAATTACTTTCATTGCTTGTTTTGATCGATAGATTAATCTAAGTTAGATTTGAATTGCATATTTAATCATAGTTATGAGTAGTGTAGATTACCTCCCTCTTATTTGATTTGCCAAACTATACAAAGACTTATAAATCTCGACACTTGCTAACCGACAATCTTTGTTTACAACAATCCCGCTCACCCTACACTACTATTTAGCACCGTATACTTGCAGGTGTAAGGGTAGAAGTTAGAATTTAGTGCGGTTTTTTTAGGGTTAAATATAGTAAACCTCCTTAACGGTATGGGCTGATTTGCACCAAACCGTCCAACGTTATTTTTTTCTCACTCTACCCTTTTGGCTAACAGTAAAATGTAACTTTGCCATTAGTTTTTTACAAAAATCTAAATTTACCCCTAAAGATCAGTTGCAGTAAAACCCCTTAAGTTTTAAGCGAAGTTTCCCTTTTTCCCCTCATGTAAGTTTTGTAGTATTTAATACATTGGGATAAAAATAAAATTCAATAATATAGTCAATGTTGTTAAAAATATAAATATGCTCCAAATTAATTAATATTTTAATTCTTGTATTATGCTTTCTTCAATGTTTAAAATTTAAAAATACTTTGAAATAATTAATTTAAACTTTGTGATGAATTATTAAAGGTATTTCATCTAAATTATTTTAATTTGAGTTTTTATTTACATAGTAAAACTACTTCGTATAATTTAGGTGTTAGTTAAATTATATTTTCTCAATTAATATCTTCTAGCAAGAAAGGTGAATCGGATCCAATCGGCAAGAGTTTCAATTAAAATTGAAACAAATCTAAATTGTTGAACTACTAGATAAACCTCTCTGTGGACTGAGACTCCAATAGTCTAGTCCCAATACGTTAGTCAAATTTTACAATTAGAATGGAATTTGAGAATAGTTTTTGAATTAAAGAGAACAATTCTATCAACACATGGAATACAACAAGTGACAAAAATAGACTTGATTTTATTAAAAAGTCCGAATTTATGATATAAAAATCAATAAAGGCAGACGTCAGTGTGGGTAGAAGAAAAAGTTGTAGTAACGATGGATTTTCTTTATACTCATGAAAAATAGATAATTTATGTTGAAACTTGAAAGGTGTTTGTTCAAATAATTTTTACTTTTCTCATAATACATTCTCTTTAGTTGTCGTAGAAGTATATTAGGATTTTATGAAGTACTGAGGAGGAAGGCAGAGAGATGCTAGCATGAGGGTAAATATTGTTGGAGGAAAGGAGAGATATGAGCGTTGAGGGATCGGAGAAGGACCAATAGAGCGGCCTAAGGAAGAGTCTAGGAGAAATAATCTTTCATTAACTGAGGATAATTTTCTCATCTAAAGAAAGTTACTTTGTCAGGAAGTTAACTGCCCTAATAATGTACTCTTAAGCCATTTGTGTTTGAGTTCATGGGAAACTCTATGGTTTATTTTGGGAGTTTAGAAGAGAAAAGAAAGGAATTGAAAGTTTAAGTTAGGAAAGAAAAAAAAAAGGACCATTCATGTTGTTTGGGAGTTTTGGAAGCAAAGATTAGTAATATATTAGAAATTTACAAATGGATCCTTCTATTTAAATATGCTGATATGTTTTTAATGGGCAAAAGTGATATCACAAAAAGTTTTAAAGGGTAAGTATCATTTTCCATTTGTTTCACTCCATATTCGGCAGGAAATTTTTTTAATTTTTTAGTCCTTCCATTTCCCTCCAAATCTTTTCTTTTCTTCTCACTCAAAACTCCTAATAAAGAAAATATTTCACTTTCCTTTCTTTTCTATCCAAATCTCAACTCCCAGGAGACTTCCAAACTAAGATTTGCTATATGTTTGGATGGAAGGAATCTAACGGAAAAGAAAGGATTAGGAAGGAAAGAATTTTTTTTTCAATGTAAAAAAAAAAAAAAAGAAATGATTTGGATGGATGAAACACCACCAAAACTACCAAAAAATTTTTGCCCAAAAGTAGGAAGAACATGAGAAGAAACAAAAAGGTAGCCAAGGTAAAATTTCTAAGATTCTAATTATATTCTTACTGCCACAACAAAATCAAATTATCTCTAAATTCCCATTAGAAGTTTTTTGCTCCTCAGATTCGTGTGTGAAAGATTATGATGGTGGTTGAGTGGTGTTCTGCAATCTTGTGTGTATCTTAGCAATGTGAAGGTATTGAGGATTGACAAAAAGACTTTAAAAAGAAATGAAGACAAGGTGAGTGTTTGAACTTGTGTGTAAAGAGCAAAGGGAGAATTTTGCTATTTTTACTTTTTTTTAGTATTTTACCAAGGTAAAAAGAAAACACATGATAAATTAATCAAAGAGGAAGGACCAATGGACAAAGCATGCTTTTCTTTGTGGATTGATACTGAGAGAAGCATGCTTATTTCTTTTTTTTCTTTGTGTTACATTTTTCTTCTTTTATTTTTTCTTTCTTTTTACTTTTCTATTTTCTTGTGTTTTATGCTTCCTCCGTTCTAATATTTTTGTCGTATTATGAAAATGTGCTTTTTTTAATAGTACTAACAAGTAGCTTACTTTTACTTTAGTTTCCTATTTTAACCTTTGAAAACAAGAAAGAGAATGTTGCCTAAAAGTTTTGGAACAAAAATAGAGAATATGGGCCAACACGTTTTGATGACATCTAAACACTAAAATCCGTACGTGAAAACACGCATTAGCAATTAGTACTATGCGTTGAAGCAACGCCTCAAGATTTAGGTGAACATATGAGATACAATTGTGGGCTACTACATTGATGCAAAACTTTACAAGGCCTGTGATGAGGGGTAAAGGTAGGAAAAAGATGGAAATAAATATTCTACATTTGAGGTAAGTGACAAATATCTTGAGATATATCAAAATAGAAAGTAGGATAGTTTGAATAAGACGGAAGAAATAATAATTATAAACAAAAAAAAAATATTTTAGATATTTGCGCAACTATTTAGATATTGACATCAATATTTCATTATCTTGCTTCATTTGGCTTAAAACTTAATAGGGGTACATACGTAAAATTAGATAATTTATTCTCATTTTTGTCTCATTACCATACAAAAAAAAATTACTTATTTTCTTTTATTTTCTAAACTCCAAAACAAAATATAAGTGAGGAATTTGGGAAGAAAGAAAGGGAAATAAGAGAAAATTTACTTTTCATTTGTTTAGGAGATTTTCTGGGGAAGGAGAGGAGGAAAAAGGAAAGGGATTGGAAGGATATTGTAGCAATTATAGAAAAAAAAAAAATCCTTCCAGATGGGAAGGAAATGAAAAGAAAGTTGTTTCTAAACTTGTTAAAGTTTTAAAAAATACTTATTTTGTTTGTCAAAACTATTATGCATAAAAAAATTTTTTATACTTGATATTGCAAATCATTTCATTTCTTTGTTAAACTCTTGAACAAAAAAAAAAAATATTCCTTCCCTTTCTCTCTCTTTCATTAGCTCCTAAACTCTGAGACTAAACATATGTTGTACAAGGGACCTCATATTTATGCTGTTAATTTAGCTACCAATTGATCAATTTTTTCTTTAAAAAAAAAAAACTTGTTATATAGATTGTCTTTTATCTCATTCTTGTGTTCCGAATTAAATCTTATGCTATGTGGAATATGTCAACTGATATAATTTATTTCATAATAAAGTCAAATTCATATCACAAAGTTTATAAGTTGGTTTAAAGATTGGGTGTGTGTAATTTTTTTGGTTTTTTTTTTTGGTCTTTTGAACATATGAAAAATCAATTTAGCAATTTCCTCAGTTCGTGATCCACATCCAACGATCCATATTCCTTGGGCCGTGGTATTAAAGAAATGAACTTAGCAAGCCCACCAATGACCACGTTACAGGCCTATCTAAATCCCAAACCAACAAATTCATACAAACGGCTCGTTGGAATCATCCTCCTGTATTTGAAACAAAGAATGCTAAAGGGGGCAACCTTCTTGATTCCTCGTTTCACTTCTCGTTCCTTCTCCTTCCCAGGGTACGCATAACACAAACACACACTAATCCAAAGCTTCATTAACTTTTTACCTTTCATGAGTTAATTTTTTTTTCCTTTATTTTCGATGATTTTATGAGGTTCCATTTTTTTATTTTTAAAATGCATCTAGTTTTCCCTTAGAATAGAATGTTTCTTTTATATCTTTAATTTTACATTCTGATATCTATTATTGTTTTCTTTTTTTTTTTTCATTGTCTTGTTTGTTATTACTAATCAATTTATTAATCTGAAAGCTCAAAGCAATTACCATTCATGTGTTCGATAAAATGTATTTTATGCTTAAAAATGGTTGGATTTATGGCAATGTGGTTTGCTGGAAATTAGATTGACCATCAATTTAATGTGTATATGAGTACGTTTTATTATGCTCTTTTGCATTGATAAACTTCTTTTTAAATATTTTCAGGTACAATTTGTTTGTGCAAAATGAGCACAATACCTGGGCCTCTTATCCCAAAATTCGTCCCCGTTGAGACAACTGAGATTACTTCAGTAAGTAAACCTGATGGTAAGTTTGTTCCTTTCTAATGGGGCTTTATTTTAAATTCATATTTTTCATTTATTTCATCTTGAGTTTCCATTTCCTTTATTGAGTGTTCTACATCTTTTTTCCCCTTTAATTTGTTGTTTGCCGGTTTTTGGTATAACATGTTGTGAATATTACAGGCTTCAGGTTCAGTCTTGTGTCCTATAACATCTTGGCTCAGGTAGGTGGATTATGATCATAAACTGGTTGAGTTTATTTGTTCCGTCCAGTTATTTTTTGAGCATTTTATCTATTTTTAATTTTTTTTGGTGATGAACAATTTAGGCAAGGACTTTTTATTTGTTTTTTATTTTATTATTTTTATTTTTATTTCTAATTAAGATGTTATAGTTTTTTAATAAGTCAAAAAGATTTTAGACTTAGTAGGTCAAAAGCAGAATGTATGAAATTTAAATTTAGTGAGAACACACATAGGAATAGAATAGGTATTAGAATTGGAGATCAAGAGATACTTACAAGTGAACATTTTAAGTATTTAGGTTCTATTTTTTAGAGTGATAGTGATATAGATAGGGATGTTACACACCGGATAGAAGTGGGTTGGATGAAATGGGGAATGACATTGGCAATACTATGCGACTGCAAAATTCCTTTAAAATTGAAGGGTAAATTTTATGGGATGGCCATTAGACCAACGATGATTTATGGGTTTAAATGTTGGGCAGTGAATTATGCATATGAGCAAAAGACGAGAGTAGCAATGCAAATGTTAAGATAGATGTGTGGGTATAGTAGGATGGATAAGATATGCAATGAGCATATTTCGAGATAAGATTGGAGTAGCACCTATCGATGAGAAGATGAGAGAAAGATGCTTGAGATGATTAGGTCAATATGTGAAGATGGTTAGTACAAGCGCCTATCAGATGAGTGGTCTTTGGACTTTAGAGAGAGTAGTAAATGTAATAGGGGTAGGGGAAGATCGAAACAGACTTGGTGGATTACTTATAAGAAAGATTTAGAGTATCTAGGAATTAATGAGGAAATGGTTTATCACAGAACGCAATGGCGTAGTAGGATTCATGGAGCCAACCCAACTTAGTGGGAATAAGGCTTGGTTTGTTTGTTTGCTCTTTTAATATTCTTAACTTGAACATCTTAAATTTATTACAGCCAAAACTAACTAGTTGAACTTAGAAAACTATGAAAACAAAAAAGCACAATGTTGCAAGCTATGATTTTTTAATTGGTAAGTCGGGTTCTGATTTCACTGGATTAATGTTCATGGGAGATCGCTTTGAACCACAAAAAGCTATGGAGCTTTGCTTGCTTATTTCTCTTTTTTAACTTGGGTTTAATTAGGATACAAGAATTTTATCCCAGTTAGGTTGTTGATTGACAATAGTCCATGTAGATATTTTTCCTCGGATTAAGTTGGTAATCTGCAACAGTATATGGCTTAACTGTATATGGATTCCTAATAAGAAAAGACTGAGTGTTAGAGACATTTATATGATACTGGTGGATGCTTACAAACCTTGATGGTTTTAAAAATGGTGTAAGTTGTTGAATTAGCTGATAGGTTTGTAAACAATCTCATTTTGCTACCCGTTACCTAACTTTAAAATGCATAAACTGAGTCCTAATCTTTCAAAAGTTGTACCTTAGTCGGTCATAATGATATACTCGGTATTTTTTCAATAATATATAATGACTTAGGGTAGCTCAATAAAAAAAAGACGTCGAGTTGATATACATCCTTAATTGTGGAAAAAAGAGGAATTTGGTGTTGGAGAGCGATTTTTCCACTGAAACTAGCAAATAGTATTTGATGAAATTGATTGGTTGACCAATTTGTAGTGAAATTCCTTAGTTGATTGATCTTCATTTTGTATTTGGGACTTCTTGTTATTTAGAAAATATTCATGCACCATGCATATGTACATGTGATCTTGGCATTGTTGGATTTGCTATAAATACAAGACATGGTAGACTTACAAAAAATTGAAAATCAAATTCATTCACTGAAAACTTTTAGAGTAAGGGCTGCATCTAGATACCAAATAATATCTATTATTTGGCAAACAATTTTTGGTCAAAATTTTTAGTCATTTGTGGGTAATAATGTTGGCCAAGTGGAATAATGAAATAAGCATTTGGATAGGAAAAATTATTCCAGAAAGAACAGAATAGGTGTTTAGATTGGGATACTATTCCCAAGAGAAACAAAACAATTGTTTGAGTCAGGATGTTATTCTGAAATAATAGATTAAGCATTTGGAGTGGAAATTAAGTAAAAATTTATTAGACATAGATTAAGCAAATGCTTGCAATGTATATGAACCCAACCAAATTATACATGAACATGCGGAATTCTCAGACATGTATAGAAGAAACAGAAAAGTACGCATCCAAGTACTTTCACTTATATATATGTATTTTTTTTTTTTTGAAAAAGTTCACAAATGGTAGGGAGGAATGTGTTAGTATTATGATTTAAATGGTTTTTCAACCACGAAGGAGAATTTTTGGGGAAAGAATGAAAAACTTTGAAATTGAAATATGAGGAATCTGAAGTCCAAAAATAGCTGTACGTCCAGAGATACCTGTTGTGCAAATTAATGTGTTGATTATGCCAATAACAAAGAGTTCGATCGATAAACAGTTACAACTGAGTTGTGAAAAATTTATAAAAAAATGCAGTTATTTGATAGGATGCTTCTTGACTATCACTGTCACGCCCCCAAAACGGGACAATGACACGCCACACCTTAGGATCACCCCAAGCATTCAAGGCCCTGTACAAGAGCAATAAATAACCCATAATACTTGTCATTAGATTTCAAGATCAACCAAAACAAAACCACAAAAATATATTCATCAGCAATGTCCATAACAATCCACGACGACCAAATCACACGGTTATTATGTACAAGCACTAAACCATAAACAAAACGAAAATAAGAGATTTAATGTACAAGACAATTCCAACAATTCCTTAGGCACATGGGCCTAAATACAAGAACAAACCTCACACTAAGATGGTAAACAGGAAAACTCTAGCTCCAGTAATTGGGGTCCGTACTGTAACCCTCTCCCACGTCAGCACTCGACTCAGGACCCGCCAACGTCTCCTGTTGGTCCTCGATTGCGAACAAAGGAAAAAAAAACAATAACGGAGTAAGCACATAATGCTTAGTAAATAATATTTAAGTCCAATTATAGATAACACGTATACAATCAGTGTAGGAAACAATATACTAGATATTTTCAATAATCAAAATACAAATGTCAATCAAGGAGCTCATGGTTCACAAAAGTCTTCCCAGCACTGGATTCAGGTCTACCTATTATCCGCCCGAATAGACAAGGCATAATGGAGTGTCTATAACTTGTCTTCCCGATAGAGTGGGTATAACATTTACGAATCAGATGAGTACTCAGTATATCATTTCATTCACACACTCATAGCCAAGTCTACTCAAGTGACCCATTAAGCTTTTTACAATAATCATTCATTTACACGCGGTGCAATAATGAACAAATGACATATTACAAAATGAGCACATAAATTATGAACGTACTTACCTTATAAACATTATTCCAAATAAATAAACTTACCTTAGTATCAATTATGCTAGGGTTGCAAAACCAATCATATACAGCGTATCGATAAAAAGGTGTAAACGTTACTTACTTTGAAAATTGATTTCGTAGACGTATCCTTATTTTGACGGTCAAACTCTAGTCCCAAATCATCTAAACTAGGAGAGTGTTATCCCTTTAGGATAAAAATAGAGATAGGGGTTCACTTTCGAGTATCACCCAAATTCTCAAATCAGGTAATAATCGAACACAAACAAGTAAGGGTTGACTTAAATTCATGAAAATAAGATAAAAATCTAAAAAATAGGATTCATAATTTCAAGTAATTACCAGGTTACGGAATCGTTAAAACCCTCACTCAAATCTCACAAAAGCAATACCCCTAAAAGTCATTTCAAACCATAAATCAAGTCCCAGTAGCTCTTAAACATATTTGGTAATAAAATCAATTCACAGAACAACAAAACTAAACAAATTAATTTCTTGAGGAACTTGAAATTTAACATGAAAATCATGCAAATCTTGAAGTAAAACTTACTTGTGAAGTTGGATTAAAAGTCTACGAATATTCCTGGATCACCAATTCGATTTGAATGGAAAAATTTTTAAATTGATGATTGAATTGGAGAAATTGGCTAAAGGGTTTTGTAGGAAAGGTTCTCTGGATGTTTCCTTAGTTTAGGCTTGGACAAAATGAGATAAAGACTGCTTGGGTAAATGACTTGGTTAAGAAGTCTTGATAAATTTTTTTTAAATATCACTTTAGTCCCTCAAGTTTTGTAAAATTATACTTTGACCCGAAAACTTTAGAAAATGTTTTAAAAGGATAAAACAATTATTTAATATAGATTGAAAGGAATATTAATGAGTATTTAAAAGGATAAGATCAAGTACAAAAATGTGTGAAATTATCAGAATAGTCGGGTATTACAATCACAAATAATGAAATACATTAAATAAAGTGGCAAATAATTTACATAGTTTAAATAATACATAAATGTTGTAAATAATCAATTGTAAAAATAATGAAGTGTGAAAATAATAAGTAAAAGTGAATAAAACAAATAGTGTGGTGTATGTAGCACATGGTGCAAATAATTCATGGATCCTGGGAAAATTGAATAGGACATAAAGTGTATAGTGCAAATAATGAATAGTGGTTATTTTGGGAGTTTGAATAAAACAAATACTGCGTAGTGCAAATAATGACTGGGTGATTGGAAAAGTGAATAAACGAAATAATGCATAGTCCAAATAAATAGTGTTCATTTATGGATGATGAATAGGAAAAATAATGCATAGTGCAAAAACTGAACCATTAGACCAAACACATTTTTAGTCTAACCAAAAATTTATTTGCCAAATAATGGACATTTTTTGGAATCCAAACAGAAGCAAGATCATTTGCAGAGTTCATGACTATTTTAAGAATTTACCCTTTGATAATGGGTAATAAAGGTTGCAACTATTAAAAGAGCAGTTGAAAGACGTCAAACAAAAAGTGCAAAAGAAATGATGTCTGCCATTTAACTGATGTTCTTCATGTCAAATAAAATGGAATGATTCTTCACATATTTTGAACTATTTATTTAGGACCTTGCATTTCATGGAAGGTTTTAAAAACCCGGTTATAGTATTTTAACCTAGAATGGTAGATTAATTTACAGAACAATGAGATTATATTCTATGGCAATAAAACATATGGAAAAACAATAATATCTCAGTTATAACTTGTAAATGCTGAGGTATGGTTGTAGAGTGGGCGTCCTTGGGCACCTAGGCGATCACCTCTGACAAATTTGGTAGAAGAATGATAACACAAAGAATAGATAGATTGAAGAGGTCGGGGCATTGTCTTTGTAGGAAAGTCTAGACAAATTCCAAGTGAAAGCAAAAATTGAATGATTGAGGTGGTGGAAAAATAATTGAGACACTGTTAAATGGTTCTGCCTTTCAGGATACTGGTCTGTGTCTTTTGCTACATTCTTAAAAATTCTGTAACTCTTTCATTATGTCATTTATGCAGTTTCTGTTATGCATACACTGAATACTTTTATTTTGAATAAGCAACATAAAAATCCATCAGTAGATTCTAATTCTGCTGCTAAACATTCTTTCACCTTCTGGAGGTGAAATAATTGATATGAACTTTTATGAAGTACTCATGCTCAGTATTGTTACGAAGGGTTGAATACAGGTTTAGAAGATCTATCTCAAATTGTGCCTAGTCCTGATTAAGTGATTGAGGCAAGTAAAAAGGATCACAGTTACATTGCATACAAAATGAAAACATAGATTACTATACAAACTTAAGGGGATATAATGAAGTATTACTTAAATTGAAGACCACAATTAATGGTCTCTACAAGCTAAGAAGTCTATATGTGTTGGTGGTTTTAGAGAACTGCTATTCCAAATGTCGTTTGTCAAATGTTTATTCTTTAATCTGATCAGATGTATTTTGAATCTAATTACTATTATATTGAAATTCCTTACTTCCACGAATCAACATGACCTGTTACATATTCTTCATGTAATGAAAAACCACAGCATGTTTGAGAAGTGCCCTTTATTCTCATACCATCTAACTGGTTAAATAGTTAGCAAAATGTTCACATGCTTGTTAACGTAACAGGTTTTTTAGACTGTTCTGCCTTCTTTTGTCAGATGTTAACAATTCGATTACTTGCAGGTGTATGTGAAGAGTGCTTTATTTCCACATTCTCCATCCCCTTGCCTGAAGTATATCTCTTAATTCCAGTGTTACTGTTTACATGTGGAATTTTTGGTCTTTGTTTCATTCATGCAAATCTAGTTGTCCTGCAGAATTCTATTTACCTGTTTGTATGGCAATTGTTACAATGGTTATGAGTTGTTTTCCATATTTAATTGGTATTCTTTTTTTCCCTCAAATATTGCTCTCCAATGGAGAAATGGATAGTAGTGAAAGTTACGCATTATTAGAATCTGTATATGTCAATCAATAATAACTTAACTACATCAAAATGTCATATTGGTGGGCATTATCTACGTAAAATGGGCACATAAAGCAATGAGGAACATTTTAGAAGTTCTGTCATGATGTATGAACAGAAAGAATTTCTTTATACTGCTTGTTGTTTTGGTGTTCAACTTTCAAGTGTTGACTATTCAGTTCCAATTGAGGTACTGGTATGCCAACCTTAGTTCTCTTATGTATTCTGATTCAATGTGTGTAGAGTAGTTTTGTTGATTACTCCAATCTTAAACATAGAGCCTTCCTGGAATAACTCTTGTTTGACACATCTAATCGTTTGAACTTTAGCTTCATATCATGTAACTTTACCCTTACTCTTTTTCAAATCAACAACGATGGTGCCTAAATGTGTCTCATCGCGCTTGTCATGAGCATCATCTCAATCTGTGCACTGTTAATCTCCTGTACATGGTTATCATGCATATTTGTTTTTAATAAAATGATTTTCTTGTAAATTCTACTATGGTAATAGACTGTGCTTTTGGCAGATGGAAAGCTCGCTCACAGGCAGTATTGACTGTTCTCAAGAATCTTGGGTCAGATTTTCTTTGCTTACAGGTTTCAACCCCTTAGTTTTGTCTGAGATTGAGGATAGGACATGTATTTCTCCAAAACTAACACTTGGTTTTAATTTGTTCATTTAAGGATGTTTTATACCTAACTTTTAGGCCTTGTATATTCCATTAATACATTGACATGTATGCTAGGAAGTCGATGAGTATGATAGCTTCTACAAGCAGAATATGGAGAATCTTGGCTATTCAAGTATCCATGTACAAAGAAGTGGACAAAAGCGTGATGGGTGTGGTATCTTCTATAAATACAGCAGGTATATCCTGCAAAATATCTAATATAACATAAAAGAAATTTGATTTCTAAGTCACTTTGACAAAATATATAATGGAATGGGCTTATGTATTCTCGTGGATTTCTTATAGGATGCATTTGGATGGAGGGATTTGGATTTGAAATCCAAATCCATCTTAGATTATCCAAACAAGGAATTTAGTTCAAAATTTGAAATCCACCAAGTGAGGGTATGATTTTGATGGTTATCTAGATTGGATTTACAATGCACACAAATTTCATGTCATTTATAAATCCACCAATTTTAAATTCATCCACTTCAAATCTTTCAATTCAAATCCACCCATCCAAAAGCAACCACAAGAATTTTCTAGATAAAACTTAGATGGCTAAGATACAAGGCTTTGTTGTTATTTCACTTTGTTCAGCACATGTAAAGTTAGGTAAATATCTTCCCCTTTTTCCATTTCATTGGTGTAGGTCATGTTTTTGCTTTGAAGTGGGTTGAAATGTTTGTGTAATGAAAGAGTCTTTGGAGTTTCAATGCAAGCATAGAAAATTGACTTTGGAGTTTCAAAGCATAGACAATTGACATGGAGATGGAATATGCATGTGATCTTGACAGTTTTTTGAAAGTTGTCTTACATACTTCAATGTTGAACCAAATAAGTGTATTCTCATATCTTATTATTAGTCATTCACATTCATGTTGTATAAATATATACCATATATTTTATGTTGTTGCAATTGAAGAATTTGTGCTTTTTTCCCTAAATGTATTGTGCATGTAGGATTGTTTGTTTTGTGGGGCATTTTGGCAAGGTATTGTACTTTTCAAATTTTAAAAATGTGATTTGACTTAGATTTCACACTTCAAAAGTGCAAAATTCACTTCTCCCTAATAATTGAAAAGTGTGATTAAAAAAAAATTAAAAAAAATGATTTCACACTTTGAAAGTGCGAAATATGATTCAAACTTTCAAAGTGCAATTGTGTTTTGAGTGCACCATCATCATTCATGAGTGTTACATCATAATCATAATCAGGTATCAATATATAGAATGAATAGCTAAATGGTACTATGGGTGCATATCATCATCATTGCTCGTAAACCATTCTCTTTTTATGTTTTGTCTCTCGTTTTTCTTTTTATTTTCTGCACCATTCTCTCTTACTGCTACTTTCTTCACCATTCTCTCTTACTACTACTTTCTTCACCATTCTCTCTTACTACCTCTAAACAGTTATATAAGTTTAGTAATTGATTAAATAAAGTTCTAACTTTTCACCTGTCTAAATTATTTAATTTTCTAGATTAAATATACAAGAACTATATATAATTGTAATATAGAGTTTGTGATTAATAATAAGATTAACATGCTATAATAAAATAAATAAAAGTTTGAACCAAAGAAAATTGAAAACTTTATTGTTAGTGTATAGATAAAATTGCAAAAGGGAACTCGTGTAAAACCATTTTTTTTGGCATGACAAATGTACGGCTACGTAATTTAGGGGTCAAATTTATAGTCAACTCAACCAACATATGACAACTGAAGAGTATGGTAGCACGAACAATTTTATTTGCATCCTTAGAATACATTTTTAAATTTTCTTTGACTCATTCTTTTGTTTTTTTGTGGTTTGTATATTTGTTCATTTTAGTATTACTAATTACTCATAAACTATATACTATAATAAAGTATATGTTGCTGGATTAAAAAGCATATGTAGTCTATGTTTATCACCTTTATTTTATAAACATCGCATTCCTTAGGGTGTTATATTATTTTAAATAATATTATAATAATGGTAGTTCATTTTTTCTTTGATTCATGAAGGAGAGATATAATGCTTGAAAATTTTATTCTAAGTATGAAAATAATTCATACCACTCTTCGGGTGTCATATTTTTGTTGAATGTACAGTAACTCTAACCCCTATATAGGCAGTGTATTGTTATTATTATTATTATTATTATTATTAATATTTTGCCATTGTTACGCCAAAAATTAAACGTCCCATCGTGTGATTTTATCTGTATACTAACAATAAATATTTTATTTTAGAGCAAACTTTGGCTCAAACTTTATTTTATTGTAGTTTGTTTATTTGTTAATCTTATTATTATTAACTACTCAAAAACTCTATATTACGATAATATATATTTCTTGTATTATGGGCATATTTAATAATTTAGACACGTGAAAAGTTAGAGCTTTAATTAATCAATTAAAAAAACTAATATAATTATTTAATAGAGAATGATGAAAAAAATAAAAATAAAAATAAAACCAAAAGATAGAAATTAAATAAAACAGAATGGTTTATTAGGATGATGACTAACGATGATGCACTCATAGGACCTTTTAGTCGGTGGTGTATACTTGATCATGATGATGGCCTCGTGATGATGATGCACTCAAAATAAATATGTACTTTGAAAGTGCGAATTTATTTTTTTATTTTTTGAATTACACTTTAGCTATTTTAGTTGTCAGAAAGAAAAGTGAATTTCTCGCTATTCCAGTGCGAAATTTAACTGATATTGCATTTCAAACTGTGAAAGGCACAATGCTTGAGTGCCCCACGAAACAATCCTAAAATATGCGATAAATTTAGAAAAGCACAAATTGAGAAATTAGCCTTATAGGTCAGCATTTTATCTGAAATATCTATACATCAAAGCAAGTTTACAATTGACTGTGGTTATTTTTGAGAGTTTGTGTTATGAATTTGTTTAAAATGTTTTACCTTAGAGGTTTTGAGATGAGTACTTTTCAAAAATTACGTAATTGAAGTTGCACAATCTATTAATCGAGATATCCTTGAGTTTCTGATGTGCTTAATAAGTGTCTAACACTTGTACAAAGATGACTTTTACTTCAGACAACCAACATGAAACCAAGCTTTATTCCCACTAAGTGCGGTCGGATACATGAATCTTCCTACGCCATCACACTCTATTACGAACCATATCCTCATTGATTTCCAAATTACCCATACATTTCTTACAAGTTATACCACCATGTCTTTTTTGCTCTTCCCCTACCCCTTTACAATGACTAACCTCACTAAAATTCAACTCGCCTGACAGGTACTTCTTGGCCATCTTTTAGATACAACCAAAAGAAGTAATTATATCCAAAGAGGTTTTTGAAGAGTGTCTTCCCTCAAGATTTGTTTGATGCTGACAACGGATATTCTAAGAATATCATGTTTTGTATTTGTGGTAGAACATTTTTAGTAACAGTATTGTTTCTAACTGCTATCTAATCTCAGTTTCGGTATTTTATTAGTGCAGAGCTGATCTTAGAAGAAAAAATACATTATAATGATCTTGTAAACTTCATTGAAGATACAACAGCTTCAACTGTGGATAAAGTTGGCCATTCACTACCAAGTGGAGTTGGTGATGCTGAACTGAAAAACAGTAAAGATGTGTTTGTTAACTCTTCTTGTTTGATGTATTCCATCGTTAGCTTTTCTGATAATTACTTTACTTTTACTTTTATAGCTAAACCATTCCATTTTGATTTATGACTACAATTTGAAGTACAGTTACGAAACAGTATAAACGTGACTCATCATGTGATAAGGTTTAAATATGCACTGTATGTCTTAGATGTTGCAAATACTAGACTAGACATTAAGATTCTCTCCAATTTGTTGATATGATGAAGGATATTCTCAAAATATTGTTATGAGGTCTTGGACGTATCAACTCAGGACATAGAAGTTGGTTTTGCAAGTTTTCATTATTAGAGATGTCATTGAAAATTATTCCTTCAGACTGTCTCGATTGATGGAATTCAATGCTTAATGTAGTTTGACATTTCATCTGTCTTACAGTACCAACTTTGGATGCATATTCCCTGAGTTATTTGCTGCTTATTACTACTTTAATAATGCAAGAGTATTTTTTTGGTGTAATTTCCATAACTCCCCTTAACCAACTTTCAATTAACTTTCCTTCAACACACTAGCAAAATATCTTCCTTAACTCACTACCAAAAACTTCTATTATCAAAATGTTGCAAACACGTAGGGTGTGCGTTTGTAGCTAGTTATCTTATAAGGCAATGGAATCAAGCTACAAAATTTACTATTCTCCTTTCAGTATAAGGGAAAAAAAAGAGGAACAATTGATTTGAGTATTATAGGACTTTGACAACTAAGTGAAGCTTAGGTGGTAAGATGCTTCCCTTATGACCTATTGGTCATGCGTTCGAGTCACTAAGGGGTAGGGAGAGAGATGGGTTTAAAAAAAAAATAGCACTATAGGAATAAAATTTTTTGAAGAATTATTTAGAGCATTTTGTTTGTTAGTTGTAATGGAAATAGATTTTTCCATCCTAAGCTATAAATACAATTACTTTGCTCAGACCTTAGTTGATTTCTAAGAAAGTTATGGCTAGTGTTGCATCAGCATGCTAGTTTCTTTCGTTTTTTTTTTTTTTTCCTTCATCTTGTGGTAAAATAAAGCTAGACAAGTATGCAGAAAATTTAAATAGTTTGAAGTGTGGATGTTGGGACAAAGATTGCAAAAGAAAACTAAGTTTCTTGACTGAAATGGGCTAAGTTTAGAAGAAACATGCAATTCTGATTGAAATTCATGGAGACATTACTGTGTTCTTGTAATGTGTGGATTTCTGTCTCTGATTGTCATTATACCTTCAATTCAGTGGATCTGAATCTCTCAGCTCTTGCATTTGACATGAACAATTTCCAATCAAGCTTTCTCTTATCATTTTGTATCTATTTTTGCTTCTTGTCATAGGACATGAAATATGCAGTTCAAAGTATTTAGATGACATACATAGAGTCTTTTGGTATTTACCAAATTTCCTTCAACATCATAATTCTGAAAATGGATGAGAAAACAAGTCCCTCTTACAATTATGAGTCTTACTGTCACCTGGGGATTTAGTTTTGTTCATTCTATTCATCTCTCCCAGCTGATGTTTTGTATAATTATATATAGACCTAATGTCATGTAAGAAATTCATAACTTGAATTCCATTTGATTAAGATTCAGAACTGGAGAAAATTCGAGGGGATCGTGGAGATTCTAATGATCCTCGTGTTAGACTGAAACGTGATTTTGCGTTGGTATCATGGCTGTCTTTAAACTCAAGGATCCTTCTTTTCACCATGTTATTATCGCCAACACCCATCTTTACTGGTAATGTGTCAAACCCCTTTTTGTTGATTTTAGCAAGTTGTTTTATTTTATGATTCTTCTTTTGAAGGTTGAGCACGGTTTCATTTATATTATTGAGATTGTGAACCATAGGGCAACTTAAATTCTTGCTTCAGGGATCCAGAATGGGCTGATGTCAAGCTAGCACAAGCCAAATATCTGCTGTTGCGCTTAGCTGAATTTAAGCTGCTGGTTTCAAGCAAATTGGATTGCACGCCTTCAATAATTGTTGCTGGTGACTTCAATTCAGTCCCTGGAGATCAGGTTTATTGAAAGTTCCATAGTTTGAAATTTCTGTTTTCACCCTGTAGATTCGTGGTGGTTATTTGATTTAAATTAGACTGCTAGTAGTGATCATAGTTCAAGCTATAATTTTGCTTCAAAGGGTAGCCAAAAGCCAACTTGGCGCCTCCACTATGTTTTCAGTGCCTTTTCTGTTTCTGGGCCATTTTTGTCCTTGGCTAGGGTGATTTTAGATGTGCTGAATTCAGGTTTCCTACTGAACTGTTGTATGAATCTTCTGCATTCATATGCTCTTTCCATGAGTATCTTTGCCTTGAGTCTGCACCTTAAGCAAATTTTTGTTGAAAGGCAGCCTTGTATGCCTAAAACCCTCAAGTGGAACCTGGGGCTCTGAGGCCTTGGATATATCCCTTTAGCAAAATGGGTCATGCTTATCTTCACTTGGATATGCATAACAATTAATGTGTATTCAGTGGGAATATATTTTTTGTCATCATATGCTGATACGATCCAAACTATTATATGTTCTGAAAAATTTGTTTCTTGTTAGTTTTATTTAGTTGACAAGGTTGTAAATACTGAAATGTAATATGTGGCATCTCCATGCTGCTGAGATGTTCATAGTAATGTGGAATTTCCATGCTGCTGAGATTTTAATACAAGGCTTATGCATGGGTAGTTAAGGCCAAAATCTAGGCTAAAACTGCTGTAAGATTGGAAGCAGATGAAAAGGTTAAGGAAGCTCTAGGAATCACTTCTAGAATATGTACAAAACATAAACTAAGTTCCTAATACAGTGTACTCAAACAGAGACTCTTAAAGTGGCCTGTTTTAGCTCCCAAATGAACCAGCTTATCTTCCAAGGTGTGCGAAACTGATGCTGGAGGAAACTTCCCGGTGAAATTTTAGTTTAGTTTTTCTCGAAAGCTGTGATATTTCTCAGAAGTCTGTCTTTCTTTTAAGATTTTTCTTGTCCATAGATTGTTTTCTAATCGAAACTCTGCGAATCGAGCAAAAGAATTGATGCATCATTCTGATTGATATTATCAACCACATTCTTTTAGAGCCAGTGCTGTTATTAAATTAATGGAATTAGAAGAATTGGTGTAAAATTTCATCAAGCACCAGATTGTAGGAATGCTGTTTTAGTTTTTCCCAAAATCTTCTAAAACAAGTTCAATATGTTGATCAAATGGTTTGCGAAAAGCAGATATTCATTAAATATTGTATTTCTGATCATCAGTGCGCTACGCATGCACTATTTTGTTCGTATTTCTGATGGTCATCCATCATGAGTCGTTTTAGTTTTAGATTATGAATTAGTGCAATGGTATTCGTTAGCGTGAAGCCTGTGAACATTTGTCACCACATCTTTAAATCTGAGCTTAATGTTGCATAACAAACTTTCTGCAATCTCTACTTCCGTCTATGTTCTTTTAATTCAGCTACTATTAAGTCCATACAAGTGAATATGAAATTTCTTGTCTTCTTAACAGATTTTTCTTGATCACCTAAGCACTGTAATATGTTATGTTTGCACTTACTACAGTTGATTAGTTGAAATAAGAATACTTACTGCTGGAGGAAGTATTCTTCACAACTTAAACCCAGGATGTCATAACTGTATATGCAATGTGTTTACTTTCAGAAATGCTATTGCCTGCTCAATATGATATACATCTTTTTTGGTTAACTGTTTGTTGGACTTCCTGGTTTACTTTGTCAGATTAGGCTGCTTTGAGCAATTCATTTTGAAATTTATGTTGTACTGAAGTACGATATCCCCTTATTGCAATTTTTTTCAGAGGAATCCTTTAGAATCTAAGTTGCATCTTTCTGCTGAATTCTCTTCAGCTTGCTGTGTGAAGGTACGTAAATAATGTTGCTGTTTGTTTCAGGTATATCAATACGTTGTTTCCAGCACCTCTATTAGCGGGCATCTGCCAGAAATTTCAGATGATCACCCACTTCATTTATCTAGTGTTTATGCATGCACAAGAGGAGAACCACAGTTTACAAATTGCACTCCTGATTTTACTGGAACTCTTGATTATATATTATTCTCTCCTTTTGGAAATATAAAGCCAGTCAGTTTCCTTGAACTTCCAGAACGAGAATCCCCTGATATCACGGGTGGATTACCAAATCATTATCATCCAAGCGATCATGAATCCTCTGCCAATTGGTGCTGAATTTGAAGTTCTCCAGTAGTTGAATTCTCAATTGTTTCTCTACCAAGCATATTCCAAATGTTTCCATGATCCTAGTTCATTAGACTTCTTTTTAAATACTTCATCTATTCTGGAGAAATTTAACAGTTCTAGTTTGCAGAGCCCTTTTTATTATTTTTTTTTTAATTTTTTACACGTCATTCCCTTTTCACACCTTTGCGGGATTTTGCTGAATGAACTATGTAGTGTCTGACTTCATTGAGTCTAGGTGTGTGCAAATATTAGGCTAATTGAATTTGTAACCGATTTCAAATTCAATTTAGTTAATAAATTTGGTTAGTTTTGAATTTTATCAAAAATTAGTTAACCAAATTCATGATACAGTTAATTAAAAATAGTAGAGATATTTTTTTGAATTCGGTTAATCGATTACCGAATTCACTATTAAAATAAAGTTTAATTAAAATATTTCGATATATAAATAGTTCATCATTAAAAATATAAATGTAAAGTTATTTGTTTAAAAATATATTTATTGATAATTATTACAATTAGCTTTTATTTTTAATTGAATTTGTAGAATTGATATATTTTTATACATTAATTCATTGTTGTATTATTAAATTGGTATTCATAAATTATTGTAATACGTATTTTATTAATACTTACAAGTTACATGATACTAGTATTGTACTTAATTAAATTGATTATTATTCAAGTTACATGATATATTTTTTTTTACTTATTTTTCTAAATCATTTATCAACAAAAATTTACATAACATATCCAATGATGTGGAAAATAAAATAAAATTAGAAAAATTTTGCTTAAAAAATATGTTTTTGTATAGGATTTTAACCCAATGTTAAAAGGTCTTATTAATTCGAGTTGAATCTAGTTAATCAAATTCAAAATTAAATATCGAATTCAAATTTGGTTAATTGAATTTAAATCGAATTCAAAATTAGTTAAAAGTTTTAGAATTCTTTTTTGAATTTTGGTCAATAAATTTTATTAATAACATAACTGATCAGTTAATTGATGTAACCATTAATTGAGTCATTTTGAGCAAGGCATTTTGTACTAAGATTTGATTATTTGTTGGATCTGCTCTCCACAATGGCTGAGATGCGATTTTCACATTCCTTTTTAATATTTCGGATGCATCACTTTTTCCCTTCGCACTCCTTGAGTATTTGGAATTAGAATAGTTTCCGTGTCTCTTATTTAGAAGCGAGTACGAATTTAGTTAATTACATTTATACCTATTTTCGCTTTTATGTTGAAAATTTAAAATTGATTAATAATAATTCAGTTAGTTAATTGGTCCGACTAAATTTTGAAATTGAAAATTGAAAATCGAAAATCAAAAATTAAAAATCGATTATGAAATTTGAATTGAATTTTGAATTCAAAATTAATCGATTTTTAAATTAATTCGTTATTTGACTCCCTTCTATATATACTTCTTGAAAAGAATATATGCATAGAATTTCAAACTTAAAACTCATCTTCAAAGGAAAATCTTTTGTATTTGTCGTTAGAGCAATTGAAGACTTGTAACGTCATTTCATCTTTTTAAGTAAATATACTTTTGTGTGTTGTTGTGTGTATATATATATATATATATATTAATTTGTAAAAATATTATATATTTTTACAAATTAATAATAGAAGTTTACTAATAAAAGACATATATATAGTCTCACAAATAATATTATATATGTAGGCACCAACACAAATACACATGTATAATTTATATCTATAAAGTTTTAGGGTGAGTTTAGATGGTTGGAAATGGAAGGAAAAGAGAAAGAAAGGGAAAGTTAGACGTTTTCCTTTATTTGAAAGTTTCAAGTAGAGGAAAAAGAAGAGAAAAGGAGGAAGATGGAGGGATAAAAGTTTAAAAAATCTTTCCATCCATAGGTACGTGTAGAAGAAAAAGTTGGACTACTCTACAATTAATTACGAAATATCATATTTATCTTTCAAATATAATACAAAAATATCAAAAGGTGGGACACTTTAATAAAAGACTAACATTAATGAAATTTTCCTTTCAAAACTCTCAAACAACTTGAAGGAAACTTCACTTTCTCTCCTCTTCTCTTCCATCCCTATTAAAAACTTTGCCTTCTTTTCGCTTCTTTTCTAAACTCTCAAACTCAACCTTAAGAAAACATTACATCTATTCAAGTATGATATTGTTTTGATAATTTGGAATTATAAAATATTTTATTACTAGTTAGATTTTGTTTTAGATAACTTTTTTAGTTTTTGTACAAAGATTTCAATTCAATTCTAATGGATCTAATTGGTGAATGTGGTTAATCGAATTTGAAATTGATTATCAAATTCGAGTTTAATTAATCGGATTATATTTCAAATTTAATTTGAAATTGAAATTGGTTAATAATTTTAGGACATGTTTTTAAATTTTGACCAAATTATTTAATCAATTGACTAATCGATTAACTGATTCTCACCCCTACTCTTATTAGTTTCTTGCATATTCGGCAGATGTGTTGAAGATACTACTGCTTTACTTGGTGTTATTTATTAAGGAAGAATATTAGAGCAAATACAAGATATCACATCTATGATATGCTTGAAGTTTCAAAAGTTCGTACGTTAGTAGTTAGAAAAAGACTTGCCATAGAATTGCGCCAGTGATGCAATGAACAAGGGTTATGCAAGGCTTGCAAACTTGTAATGGAAAAAATTAGTTTTGATTCTAAGAGCAATATTCAACTGCAAGAATGGATTTCTCTTTACTTTTTAAGAGAACTTAAAGATCGTCAAAGTTTAGCATTTGGTTTCATTTTCTTTTTCTCATACACTCTTCAGACTTGCAATTTAGTCTTTTTCTCACCAAATCACGTGTTTAAAATCTAGGTTTTTCTACAATTTTCTATGACAAATTACAAGATTATGAAAGCTACTCGTACCAAATTCTGAGTTCATTGTTTATCTCGTCTCTATCCAGGGAATGAGATAAGGAAAGAGCTCAATAACTCCGTGGTAAAGCAATGTCGGTAGACA
This sequence comes from Cinchona pubescens, assembly GCA_025175665.1. Taxonomy (NCBI): domain Eukaryota; kingdom Viridiplantae; phylum Streptophyta; class Magnoliopsida; order Gentianales; family Rubiaceae; genus Cinchona; species Cinchona pubescens. The sequence goes on from JANKKI010000155.1 coordinate 90,660, forward strand.
ATAGCCAAAAAGGATAGTGATTGATGGATCCTTCACGTGCCGCTTGAATGGAAGAGTGTATGATATTTCCATGGATCTTGGCAAACCTCTATGGACGGTTCTCTATCAGCTGTCAACATCCGATTAAAGCGAACGTAGATGTCAGGTCACATCTTGACTATTCCAAAGAAATCTAGAAAATTCTCACGTGAATAACTGGATTGTTTGGTGAAAAAATATGGAAAAAAGACAGATTTAATTATTAATCTTTAGGATATCAATCAATTTTATTTTTTTTATGTATCACAATTAACTAATTTGGTCGTTTATCTTTAAAAATATTAATCAATCAAAAGTTTCAAATGAAAATTATATACAAATTAACAAAACAATCCCTATTTAACAAATTAAACGAGAATGGAGCTTCAGTGGGCAATCCAAGTAGAGCCTGTGCAAGTGTATTTTTTCGTGATTGCAAAGGTGAATGGTTTGTGGGATAGACTAGATATACAAGAATAATATTAGGCATTGCACCCTGAAAAAAACTTGAAAGAAAAATATTTGATTTAACTTATGTATCTTATGAATTAACTTGAAGAGCAAAAGCTCTTTTATAGTAGTTTACATGAGTTAAAATATATATATATATATATATATATATATATATATATTACAGATAAAAAACAAATCACGTGGTTTGCTACAAGATATATCTTATAAGTTACAAAATCTCCAAAAATATCTCATATTATTGAGATTGTTGAGAAAATCTTGAACTTTCAAACTTTGCATGTTATTAAGCCCCCTCAAGTTGGAGCATAAAGGTCTCGGATGCCCAATTTGGAAATCAAAATCTGAAATTGATGAGCTCCAAAGACTTGGTAAATACATTAGCTAGTTGATGTTGAGAAGGAATATGATGACAAATGATAAGACCTTTCTGAATACAATCTCGTGCAAAGTGACAATCCACTTCCATGGGTTTGGTGTGTTCGTGATAAACAGGATTATTATGAAACAATGTGTCTTGCAGCCTAATTATCACAATAAAGTTTGACAGGAGTGTGGTGCGAGACATGCAAATCCGCGAGCAAGTGTTTCAACCAAATAAGTTCACAAGATGTAGCATCCATGGATCTGTATTCTGCTTCCGTCGAAGAACGAGAAACGGTGACTTGTTTCTTGCTCTTCCATGAGATAGGAGACCGTCCAAGAAAAATAAAATAACCAGTAGTAGACCAACGAGTCAAAGGACAACCAGCCCAATCGGAGTCACAATAAACCGTCAAATGAAATGAACTTGTCACAGATAAAAATAACCTTTGTCCAGGAGCAAGTTTCAAGTAGCGCAAGATTCGAACTGTAGCAGCCCAATGGTTTTCTAGAGGTTGGTGCATACATTGAGAAAGAATATGAACCGAGTAACAAATATATGGTCGGGTTATGGTAAAATAAATCAACCGCCCTACTAATTGTCGATAAGAACTAGGATTGTTGAGAAGAGGACTATCATCCAAGGCCATATAATCGTTGATGTTGTTCCATTAGAAATTGCACAGGTTTAACACCTAACATCCCTATCTCTTGTAAGATATCTAAGGTGTACTTTCGTTGTAAGAGTACTATGCCATCAGAATGACAGGCAACTTCAAGATCAAGAAAATACTTTAATGGTCCAAGATCTTTAACAGGAATATAGTGGACAAATATTTCTTCAACTATACCAATTGAGAAGAATCATTAGTAGTTAAGATGCCATCATCTACATACACTAGTATTGCTGCAAAAATGGAACCTTGATGATAAACAAATAATGAAGTATCAGTTTTAGATTGTGTAAATCCAAACTGTAGAATAGCTGCTGAAAATTTAGCAGACCATTGTCGTGAAGCTTGCTTTAGTCCATTTAATGAACATTGAAGACTACAAACACGATTATCACCATTAGACAAATAACCTGGTGGAGGTTGCATGTATACTTCCTCATGCAAATCTCCATGGATAAATGCATTATGAACATCTAGTTGATGTGACAACTCCTATTTGTACACTGCAGCGACAGCTAAAAGCGTACGAACAGTAGTAAGTTTAGCAACAGGAGCAAAAGTTTCATTATAATCCAAACCTTCAATTTGAGTGTATTCTTTAGCTACCAGACGAGCTTTATATCATTCAATTGTGCCATCAGAATTGAACTTAATCTTGTAAACCCACCTGCTTCCAATATCTTTATTTCCAGCTAGTAATTCTTTCAAACGCCAAGTATAATTTTGTTCTTAGGTGTCTAATTCTTGTTTCATTGCTTTCCTCCAATGATCTACTTGCACTACTTGCTTGTAAGAGGTGGGCTCATCAAGATTGGTGATGGCTGAAAGGAAACTGGCATGGGTATTAGAAAATTTAGAATAAAAAACATGGTTAGAAATAGGATAAAGTATACCTGAGGCAACTGAATTGGAGGCACCAGAAGAACCTTTACTATAACTTGGTAAAGTTACTTGAAAATCTGTGAATTTGGTTGGTCTAACTTTAGTGTGTTTGGGTGCTGACTGGTGGGTTAATTAGCTATACGCCAGACACCTCAATAGAAGGTGGTTGTGAAATAGAAGGTTGAACAACTTCTTCTTGCATATTTGATGAAGCAAGGATTTTTTGTGGCACAAGTAAATTTGGTGGGGTTTTAGGGTGACATGAAAACTCATGTAACGTGTTTATGTGGTCTTCATCATTAATGGGAATTGACAAAGGTACAGTTTGTTTTAGGGAAGAAGACAACATTGTTTTATATTGAAAAATTTGTGTACAGTTTGTTTTAGGGAAGAAGACAACATTTTTTTATATGGAAAAATTTGGTCATAAAAAATCACATCACGAGAAATAAAATGCGATGTGTATTTAAATCATAAACTTTGTAACCTTTTTGCCCATATGGATACTCTAAAAACACACAAGGTATGCCTCTATTGTGAAATTTATCACGTGAAAGCAGAGAATGATGTGCTTAAGGCACCAAATAAAAACAAACAAATGGATATTCAACAATTTAAGCGAGGTGTATAATTTATCAAATAAGCCGAGGTTAGTACACATTCACCCCAAAATTTAATTGGAAGACCTTCTTGAAATCTTAAAGACCTTGCAACCTCAAGTAAATGTCTATGTTTTTGTTCGACTACACCATTTTGTTAGGATTCTAACACACAAGAAAATTGGTTAATGATACCTTCTTGTTGGCATGTTTGCTGTAAAGATATGTTTGTGAATTTAATGCCATTGTCACAACGAATAATTTTAACAAGGCAACCAAACTGTCTGTGGACCATAGCAAAAAAAGATATTAACAAATGAGAAACTTCTGTTTTTGATTGATCAAATACTCCTTGTGAAACCATCGACGATGGTAAGAAAACACATCTTGTCTAAAATAACATTTAGACATAGAGGAGTATGATAAGGGCCCCATAAATCACAATGTATTAAAGCAAAAGGTTTACTAGATTTAATATAGCTAAGAGGAAACGGTTGACGAACTTGTTTGGCACGATGACAAGCAACACAACATTCATCAACTTTATTTAAATGAGAAAATAAAAGTTCTAAAATAGAATTTAAAAGGCTAAAAGACAAGTGGCCCAAACGTTGATGCCACAAAACAGCTTGATCTTTTTGAAAAGAGAAGGCCGAACCAATAGCTTTGGTATGGAAATAGTAAAGTCCATTTTTTGTTCACCCATGCCAATTAGCTTCCTCGTTACTAGGTCGTGTAGAACACGAAAAGAAGGGAAGAAATAAGAAATGCAATTTAATACTTGGATATTTTGCTAATAGAGACAAGGTTACAAGCAAAAGAGGGAATATGTAGGACATTATTTAAGGTTACTAATGAATTTAGAGCCACATCTCCATAAGTGTTAGCAGTGACAAGTCGTAGAACCATCTGGTATGCGAACACTAGAATCATACTGAAGATCGTTCTCATTATATAAAAGATTTCTTTGGTTGGTTCCCAGAATCCAAAATCCATTCACTATTAGTTGGAAAAAAAAACATCAGCTGTACTACAAAAGTTTGCTATTGGTCCCATTTCTTTGGAGCTTTTGACATTCAACAAGGATACAAGCTGCTCATATTGCTCCTTGGTTAGGCCACCAAATAGATTAGGAACATTTTCTTCTCCAACCTTGATATTGTTGGTAGACTTTCCTTTTCCTTTTCTATTCTTGTCCCATCAATGTGGATACCCATATAGTTCGAAATAATTCTCCTTTGTGTGCCTTGCACATTTGCAATGCTCGCAGAACAACTTGGAAACATCACAGTTTCCTATCATGTTCTGAGAATCGAAAGACTTGTTGACAGTTTTTGAAATGATCAATATTGCCCTCTCAAACAAATTATTTCCTTTTACTACTGAGACTTGTTGTGTATCTTTCTTCCTGTGAAACCAATCCATTTGCACGAGTCAAAGTAGGTAAGGGATCAGTATTTAAAATCTGAGATCTCACCATATTAAATTTGTCATGGAGTCCCATTAAAAATTGATACTCTCTTATTTTCTCTTTTGATAGCCAATGATTTTGCAGCTCCACAAGTACAAGTGGGTATTTGCAACTACGAGCTTTGCTCTTCCCAAAGTCCCTTCAATATGGTATAGTAGGCGGCTATAGAGAGATCCTGTTGTTGGGTATTGATGATGTCCATCTTTAACTGATGAATGCCAGGTGCATTGCCTTGTGAAAGACGCTCCTCCAAATCAACCCATAGCTCCCTTGCTGTATCAAAGCAAGCTACACTATCGTGAAGTGAAGGATGTAAGGAATAAAAAGCCAAGAAATCACCACTGAATTATTTTTGATCCATGCAGCTTCATCAAGTGAATTGGGCCGACTAGGAAGACTTCCGTCGATGAAACCGAACTTAGTCTTTGCACAACAATAGAGCATTCGTTATAGCTCTACGCCATGTAGAGTAGTTATCTTTTTTCAGTAGACATGTGACCAAGGAGACTCCTGGATTGTTACTGGACTGCAGCAAATAGCAGATGCAATAGATGCATCATTTGAGTTGTCTGGCATTTTGCAGTATTGATATTAGAACTCCCGCTCTGATACCATGAAAAAAACTTGAAAGAAGAATATTTGATTTAACTTATGTATCTTATGAATTAACTTGAAGAGAAAAATCTCTTTTATAGTAGTTTACAGGAGTTAAAAAAAAGAAATATATTTTACAGATGAAAAACAAATCACATGGTTTGCTACAAGAAATATGGGATAAGTTACAAAATCTCCAAAAATATCTCATATTGTTGGGATTGTTGAGAAAATCTGGAACTCTTCAAACTTGACATTGTTGAGAAAATCTTGAACTCTTCAAACTTTGCATGTTATTATACCCCATAATAATATTGCTGAAACGGCCTATAAAATTATATTCTAGGTTCCATTGAATAATTACTAGCTATTCCAATAATTTTGAAATAACTAATAGGCTTCCAAATTATGAATTGAAAGCCCACTTTTTAAGAAACAATAAAGGACGTGTTTCCCAAATTTCTGTATCTTCCATTTTGCAGCAGTTGGCCATTCATCAAAATATAAACTTACCATAAGGGACGGCTTGCAACTAGCTACAAAAAAAAAAAAAAAAAACTTTATACACTTTATTATAGAATTGTACTCCAATTAAATTGCCTTTGAGTTATTTTCATCCATTCTTACAGATAACTTTAATCTGTGACGAATCTATGCTTAAGCCAATGAAGGCACGTATCACCCACTGGCCACAAAAAAATATTAATTTTATTCATTTAATTTTCATTTTTTTTTTACTTTTACCATATTAATTTATAAGTATGACTCCATTAACCGTATGAAAATATTCATTTTAGGTGTTTTGTTTTGTAAAAATTTTGATTTTCATCACAAAAATTTGTAGAAAATCAATATGGAAATGTATAATCCACTCGTGGATATCTTATACAAAAAAGTTCGTACTTCAAAGAAATAAATTGTTGGGCATTAATAGTTCATTCTCTTATATCATTTATTAAATACAAATGTTTGGAGAATCTGTGGTCCTCTTAGGGTACCATACTATTGTACTTTAAAACTTGTACTATACAAGCATTCAAAGTGCATAGTATTTGATGAGTGTAGAGAGTCAGAGAGAGAAAGTAGCTAAAACATCTTGGATTGAGTGTAATTTTAGAATGATTTAGATACAGATTTGACTCCAAGACCTCCTATTTAAAGATGTTGATGAGGGGTGTCTAAGCTTTTGTAGTGTCGGCAAGCATAGTAGCTAATTACATAAATGCCCTTAATGAGTTTGTCATATAGGCAATTTACATATATGGCTAGGGCCACGTGGGCAGCCAGTGCTAGTATCCTCAATAGTCTCCTTAGTCTGGGATTAAGTTTAGAGTTAGGACTGGGCTAACATTTATTCTTGAAGTCCAAGTCATCAATCCGAGCCTATTTGCATAGGAAGTCTGCAATCGGAGACTCTTTGCACTTGAAGTCCCCTTTCTGAGACTTATTTGCACTTAGAGTCCCTATTTTGAGGCTTTGGCTTTTTGAGCCTCATATTCTCAGATGCAAGTCCCCATTTCAAGGCACTTATCTTGAATTAAGTTTGCCTTTGAAGCTTTGATACTTAACTTACGAGTTGAAGCTAGAGGCTCTTAGAATCCCAATTTTCCCGCAGAGTGTCACAAATTTTACATATGTCAGTTTCCTTATATGCATAACAATTGGAAAATTGTCCATTCAAACACTCCTCATGATTACTTTACTTGGTAACTGACCTTTATTATCTTGAACTAACATTTGCATTTTTGTTTCATTCCAAGACTTGGCAATTTCTTGGATGGCCTTACTATCTTAGTTTTGACTCCTTAGGCCAATGACTCGTCTTCTAAACTACCACTCTAGCCTTACAGACTGTTGCCACCTCGACCCCATGAATGAAATTGAAGCTCTTGCTGGGGTGATCGAGGCTAACAATATTCCAACCCATATTATGGATGCTGAACTAGTATCCACTCTAATAGATGTGGACACAACAATCGTCTACCGAGCTTCTACCCTGGTATTCCCGTCCCTGTTTGACAACTCATAAGAGAACTCGAGCTTTAAGTACTGTCAATCCTGGGCTCAGTCTAGACACTGAGAAGTTGCCACAGGACTCAACTATAATGGCTATTAGAGGTGCAGTAGCCAAAGTTGGACCCAATAGCTTAGGAGTTGGACTAAGCATTTCAACCAGACCTAGCAACTCGGGTCATCCTGAGAGGTGCCAAACAAGAAATACTACTCTTTAGTACATCACTTCTCGAGGTAAGAGACCCTATCCCTAGGCATAGATGACTATTTTTTGCATTCCACAGAACCCAAACATAATAGAGTGGCATCTCTGTGCAGGTGAGAAGAACCCACTACAGAGGAGGAGCGATCTGTTACCAATTCTTAGAACCTACTAATCAAGTATTTCTTCAGATCTTGGGCTGCTTGAGTGGTGGGACCCTTGCCTAGCACCTCAAGCTTAGGTAGTACCAAGATCAAGCCCTACCCTAATCTAGATATGAATGACTGAGCTCAATACGCTCGGGTGGCTCGAGAATTAGAGAAGGAAATGATCCTTCTCCGAGACAATGAGTATTCCAAGAGCCACACTCTCTAGCAGAGACTTGATGAATTTTATGTTTCTTCTACGAATATAAGAACTTCCTCTTACAGCAACTTTATTATGTTTTGTTGGATTTATTCTTTTCCTTGAATACAACTTCCTTGCATTTCTTTGCAGATACTTGCTATGTTGCCTGCATGTGCTGCAAGGAAAGAGGCACAGGCAGCTAAAGTGGTTGGGCTATGCCAAGAGATCAAATATCACAATCTCGATAGCAATACTCAGATCAAAGCCCTAACCAAGGAGGCAATTCAAGCACATGACATTGAATGCTAAAAAGCAACAACAGTAAAATATGATGAGTGGACTGAAAGGTATCGCTGAAGGATCTAAAGGTCAGGCTTTATCAGAATCAACTTAAAAAGACAACGCTGGAGAAGGACCTCAAGAGGTTGAGGAAAAATTGGCCAAAGCTATCGATGATGCCAAGGCTCAAGTTGCTAAGGCTTTGGCTGAGGTTGAAACAAGCTTTGCAGCTCGTGAATTTGAACTGAAAATCCAAGTTGGAAATGAGTTCCTTGCATCAAACGAGGCTACAAAGGGGATTCAATAATTTTCAATGAACTCATACATTATGGGGTTCACAAGCTCCTGTGATCGCCTTATCTAGAATCCTACCTTATATTAAGGCACTCCATATGACCCCAAGGTTAATGTGGAGAAGCTCAATGCCCTGGAAGCTTAGTTTAGAGGCTATTTGCCTGTTCCTGAACCAGCTAAAGTAGGTGATCCTTCATGAGAGTCTTTCCAATAGCCTAAGGCCAATTTTCAACCTACCACTGAGAATCCTTGAGGCCTCTTTGCTTTTGCTACTATTAGGCATAGTTAGTATGCTTCTCTTGTTAATAGCCATTTAGGAAATCTTGTACTTGGAACACTTTGTGAATGAATGAATGAATGACTTTTGATACTTGTGTCTTCTAGCAACTATTTTGCTTCTATTACCCCCTCATCTGGAGTAATCTAGCCACTATTGTCCTCCTCACAAGTCTAATTTATCAGTAAAAATTCTAATTGTAAAATCGTGCACCTATTCAAAAGGCTTTAAGAACCATTGACATACAGGTGTTATATTTAAAGTTACACTATGAAGCAAGGCTCAAAAATCTCCTATTCATTTTTTTTATATTAAGGGGGAAACCTCTAGGTGTCAGCCTTTTTGACTCTTTTTGCTTCTTTTTATTTCTTTTGCTATTTCAGAACCTGAATCTTTGCCACCTGAGTACAATAGTGGGATTCAGGCTTGCTCTTATTATTTTAAGGGGGAATTACTAGGTCTCAGTCCTTTACTATTTTGCTTTTTATGAGCTTGGTCCTTGCCTCTTTAGCACCTCGGTGGGCATCCGAGGCAGCTCTTTTTTATTTTAAGAGGGTATCACTATCAGTCCTTCACTTTTTTGCTTTTTTCAATTCTTTTGTTTTTTTTCTAGCCTGATTCTTTGCCACTTCAGCATATTGGTGGGCTTTATGGTGGCTCTTTTTTTTATTATTTTAAGAGGGATCACTAGGTATCACCCCTTCACTATTTTATTTTTTTATTTCTTTCACTTTCTTCTAAGCTTGATTCCAGTCATTTTAGCACCTTGACGGGTCCATAATAGCTCTTTTTTATTTTAAAGGAGAACCATTAGGTCTCATCCCTTTACTCTTTTGATTTTCTCATTTCTTTTACTTTTTCAAGCCTAAACCTTTGACACTTGAGCACATTGACAGGCTTCAGGGTGGCTCTTATATATTGTTTTAAGTGGGGACCACAGGTCTCAACCCTTCACTTTTTGTTTTATTGAGACAAATGTTGAGGGACAACTATCAAGATTAGCAAACCTTTTCTTTTACTGCTCACTATAATCTATAATACTCAGCGGGAGTTTTTACAGTCCTGGATAATATTTCTTGGGATTTGCAATATTCCATATCCAAGGTACATGGACTCGTTCATGTGAATAAGCTTATAATGGCATGATTTGTGAGCTTCATCACTTTGTAAGAGCCCTCCCAATTTGGGTCTAGCTTCTTTGTTCCATGAATTCTACTGGTCTCATTCTTTTTTAGGACCAGTTATCTTGGCTTTAGGTAACGATGTCTGAACCTAGTGCTGTAGTGTTTTGACATGTTTGCTCTTCCAATAGATTTAGGTTTATCATTAATGCCTCGTTATTTTGCTAAGGATCATGTGTAAAGCTATTTGAGCTGAGGGCAAACCAATCTCAGTTGGAATAACTACCTCAAAGCCATATACCAAACTAAAGGGCATGTTTTTGTTGGCTATTCGAAGTGTGATTCTATAAGCCCAAAAAACTCTTGGCAACTCATCCATCCAAGCCCCTTTGACTCGCTCTAACCAAGTCTTCAGTCCCATCAAGAGCATTCTATATTGCATACTTCAGTTTGCCCATTATCTTGTGGATGAGCTACTGAAATAAAATGTTGCTCTATACCTAACCCAACACAGAATCTAGCAAAAGGTTCCCCTTTAAATTATTTGATGTTTACAGGAATGAGAACCAAGGGAATTTTGAATCGGCATATGATATTTTTCCAGAATAACTTTTCAATAGACTTTCTAGTGAGGGAGGCTAGCTGATCAACCTCAATCTACGTAGTAAAATAATCGATGGCTACTACTAGAACTCCATTTTTCTAGGAGCTTTGTGCAAAGGGCCAAGCAAGTCAATTCCTCATTTGAACAAATGGCCACAGACTTTGAATTGCGATCACGTTTGAAGCAGGATGCAGATTTATAGGCACATGAATTTGGTACTTATATCAAGCTCGGAATAGGTTATCAGCATCAGAATGCAAAGTTAGCCAGTAGTATCTTACTAGTAGCACTTTTCTAGCTAAACTTTTGGGCCCTACATGGCTACCATAAATGCCTTTACTCTTATATGAATTTTCCTCAGCGACACCTTAGCGAAAGGCACAAATAAGATTTATTATATAAAACCCCTTGTACTAACACATACTTCGTAGCTAGATACTTAATCCTTCTTGCCTCAGTTTGGTTGGTAGGAAATGTGTTGTCTGTAAGATGTTACATGATTTGGCCTATCCATCTGAGGTCTGCATCAATATTTATTACTTTTTTTAATTGAATCAATGGACCTGGCTATCAGCACCTCCATAATAAAATGAGAGTAAATTGTTAAACCCAATTTAGACTGTGCATTAGCATTAGTATTTTTGGCTCTTAGTACCTTTACTAGCTTTATCTTCTCAAATTGAACATCCTACCTTTTCACTTCATCAAAATATTTCTTGAGTATTACCCTTCTTGTTTCAAAATTCCCTAGATTTTGATTAACTACCAACAGTGAGTGACTATGGATCTCTAGAGAATCGAGGCCCCATCTTGTGAACTAAGCGCATCTAGAAATGAGTGCCTCATAGAACATGTTCACCTTCGTTATAAGTTTCTATGAAACTCAAATCTGAATACATAGGTGAAATAATCTCCTTCTGGGGATCGGATGATGATCCCTACTCCTGATCTAGACTCATACGAGACTCCATCAACATGTAATTCCCAAATCATATCTTCTTTTAGCTCAATTATTTTGGCAGGTTCAAGAGACATTATTAATTCTTGTTTTTCTGATCTTGAATTTTTGACCAAGAAAGGCAAAATAACTTGTGCTTCAATAGTTGTTCTTGATCTAAAACTCGATATCAAAATGGAAGAGCTCCATAGACCACTTCAACATTCTATCAGAAACATCAAGCTTTGTTGAATAGATTTCCAAGGGGAAATGAACCAGCACAATTATATTATGTCCCTAAAAATATGGCCTTAACTTTCGAGCTGATGTGATTAGAGTGAATGCTACCTTTTCAATTAATGGGTAATTCTTATTTGGTTCCTAAAACATTTTGCTTGAAAAATAGATGGGAAGTTGATTTCCGCTATTACATTTTATGTGTTGTAAGAAAGATTTGAGTTATTATTGATCTTAATTTGGTTATTCTTAGTTTTTGTAGTGTAAAAGTAAAAAGGAGGTGAAAAAGATAAAAAAAAGGTGAAAGAAAATGCAAAGGGCAAAACATGCACAGGTATGACGCTATTCTGGATGATGTTTTGTATTTTTAGCATAAATTTCAAGTTTGAGCTCCAATTGATGTGATTCAAGATGCGTTGGAAAGTAAGAAGGAGAGTTACAACTTTCATGTTTTATATTTTGCCAAATTTCAAAAGCATCAAGGTCAAAATTAATGCTAGAAGTGAAGTACAACATTAAGGCCTAGCACACATGCATTGGGTTTGAGTAGTGAAAGTGCTCTGTTTCCAGAGAGGAAAATTTCAAAAAATGCTTGTAGTGCACATGCATGCAAATCAGGTAGAGCATGTGCACCTGATACAGTGGTGTTACGTAATTTTTTATTCTCGACAGATTTTTTGACCCTGTTGAATTCTTTTTCATACGATTTCTCTGCCTACGTTCTCATCCTTAGACAATGATTGCAACCCTGGTATTCATTATAAATAGCTGATGTAGGGTGAGTACAAGAGGGAACACGTCTATTCCTCATTTAGCTAGGGTTTTCAGTAGGAAATTCTTGGTTATTCTTTCATGGCACTTAGTGCCAAAACCATTTTTCTTGGTTGGCGGAATTAAAGATATAGTTAATTCTACTATGTTGTGAGACTTTTTGTTCTTGAATTTATTCACTTTTATATCAAGTATTGATTATTTTTTTGCTATTAATTTTACGATTGATCTTTTTAACTTGCTATTGCTATAGAATAATAAATTATTGGAATTAATCAACTGCTAGATTATTTTAATCACGTGTGCTTAATTCAATTTGTGAAACAACTAAGTTTGACAATTGCTCGAATTAGTGTTATCGAATTTAGGAAAATAAGATTAACTTATTGGCTTAACCACGTGTGTTTATGTTTAATTACCTAGTTGTTCTTGATGTTTTTAATACTTCTATTAATTAATCCTTGGCCCATGTTTGAGTTAAATTAATGGTCAGGGTTAATTGGATCGCGTATTGAAAATTAGCTAACTTTTGAAAAAAATAAGAATCGACTTTGAATTGAAATTTGGGTTAATTCTTCAATTAGTTCTTGGTATAGAAATTGAATTATCTTTGGTTTAAAGGATCGACTAGTGAAATTCTCATGGTGGACCGAAACCAAGATTTTTCTTAAATCGAATTCTCTTCAGTTATCTTCTTATTTTAGTTTTTGGATTTAAAAAGCATTCAAAAACCCCCTTTTTCTCTTGAGCACAAGAAAAAACTCTATTCTTTATAGGACAATTTGGTCTCACCTTTGCTACATTCATCTTGAGAGATTGTTTAATTTTAGGTGCCTACAATAGCATAGCCAAAATTTTGGCATCGTTGCCAGGGATCGGTTTGAATTATTTTTGTGCTATTTATTTCAGTCTTTCTTTTATTTTATTTTATTATTATTTCTTTCGCTAATTGTGTAGAATGCCAGTGACACAATCTGTTGGACAAGTTGAATTTCAATTTGATTCAGAAAATACAAAGAATGCTACACAAATTAGGGAAGGAATTAAGGGAAAAGCAGTTAGGGGAAGATCAATTGTTCAATTTCATCTTTGCTGACAATAAAGAACACCTATCAGAGACAAGCATGGCAGAAAGAAATTTGAGAGAATTAGCAATGCTCACCTTAAATCAACAACTTTTATGAAGATCCAAATAAGCATCTTAAAGAGTTCCATGTAGTTTGCATGAGTATGAGACCCACTAGAGTTTCAGAGGAGTATATTAAATTGAAAGCATTTCCATTCTCATTTAAGGACGAGGAAAAGTATTGGTTGTTCGATTTACCTTCCGGCAACATTACAACTTGGGAGCAGATGACCAAATTTTTCTTGGAAAAATATTTTCCAACCCCCCGGACTACGAATATATGCGTAAAAAAATTTGTGGCATAAGGCAGTTCAATAATGAGTCCTTGTATGAGTACTATGGTCGAGATTTATGGGAACGCTTTAAGAAACTGGGTGCAAGTTGCCACATCATCAAATAAGTGACTCCATGTTAATTCAATATTTTTATGAAGGTTTTGTTGCCAAATGAAAGAACATGGTCGACCCCGCTAGTAGAGGGGGAATTAGATAATTTGACTATCGATGTTCCTCGTGTACTCATATCAAACATGGCCGTGCGTTATCAAAAGTTCAGGACACGTGTGAACAACATCCCAAATTTGTTAACGAGGTAAATCTTTCATCTTTAGAACAACAAATGGCTAGTCTAACTTCTTTTGTACGATAACTGGTTTCAGGAATTGCGCAGGCAATAAATCCTGCGGTAATTGTTCAAACGAGGGACACTCAACATATATGTATCCTGCATTACAAGTGGAATATCAAGAGTGAGTAAATGTTGCAGGAGGATTTCCAAGGCAATCTCGAGTAAATCATGATCCCTATTCTAATATGTATAATTTGGATAGAAGGGTCACCCTAATTTGAGATATGGAATTCATCCAACACAACCATAGCCTCAACAGAATAGACAGAATTTCCAACCATATAGGCCTCCATTTGATCGAAGACAACAACCTAATCAGACTAATTAGACTTGTAAGTCTTTAGAGAAAATGTTAAATGCTTTAACTACTAATACACTGCAATTCCAACAGGACACCAAGACTAGTATTCAGTAATTGCCACACCAAATAGGACAAATGGCGACTGCAATTAGCCGATTGGAAGCGTAGCATTCTGGAAAGTTGCCGTTTGAAACAATTTTCAATCTAAAGAAAAATGTGAGTGCAATTGTGTTGAGGAGTGGCAAGGAAATTGAGGTGCGCACAAAATGGTTCCTGAACATGTTGAGGCCAAGAAGGAGGCCAAAGCTGAAAAAGAGGTTGTTCCAAGTGAAAAGAAAGGAAGTAGTAGTAAAGAAAAAGGTGATCCTTGATGGAGTTGTCAAAAGAGGATCCCGATAAAGAGTTGTATGACACTTTCATAAGTACCGAGATAAATCATTCCTTTATTAGATGCCATTAAACAAATACCTTGCTATGCTAAGTTTTTGAAGGAATTGTGTTCCCAGAAAAGAAAGTAAAAAGAAAATAAATTTAGAAAGACAGAGGTTGGGAGAAATGTATCATCCATCATTAAAAAATCCCTACCTGAAAATCATAAGTTTTCTATTCCTTGTAAGATAGGAAATACACAAATTGAAAAAGCCATGCTGGATTTTGGTGCATCTATTAATGTAATGCCATATGTTATCTATGATGCACTAAAACTTGGGCCATTGGATAAAACTGGTATGTTAATTCAGCTGGCTAATAAATTTTTAGCCTATCCTATGGGAATTGTAGAGGATATCTTAGTTCAAGTGGGAAGTTTAGTTTTTCCTACTGATTTTTATGTGCTAGAAATGGAACAAGATGATTCTAGTGCTCGTATTTTATTAGGAAGACCATTTCTAGCTACTTCTCAAACTAAGATAGATGTTCTAAATGGCACTCTTAGCATGGAATGCGGATATACAAGTGCTAAGTTTAGTATTTACGATGATGTTGATTTTTTGAGATACTAACCTTGTTTCTATAATCGACATGCATATAACCCTCCAATAAAAGAAATTCATGGATGTAATAACAATTAGGAGGTAGATGCGAAACATGAAGAACATTTTGACGAAAAGAATAAAAACTTGTCGCTCAGTGCTAATTTGTAGCAATCGGTGGTAGAATTAAGGAGTTCTTTTGTGTCGTAGCGAACAAGTAATAAAGGTTCTAATGCTTTACCACTTTCTAACTAGAAGTTGATGCTATCTGTTGTGCTGGGAACAATTTTGGATTACAATCGTCTTCCAGTCACCTTAAATACTTATTTTTGAAAGATAAGAAGAAGGTGATCATCTCAAGTCAACTTGGCAATCCATAAGAAGAGCAACTTGTTCGGGTCCTGAAAGAGCAAAAGAGATTGAATCCATTGTTTATGAGAACGGTGAAATGGACGATTCTTGGACTCCTCAACAATAGGAGTTATTTGATTGTAATGAAGAGCATCAAGTCGAGCCAATGATAGTAAACAAAGACGATGCGTGAGAGGCATCCCATGTCCATTTAATTATTGTTCCTTTTATTTATTGTTGCAACTTTATTTTTGTTATTTTATTTTTCAAGGTTAGCATAGTTTTATTGTGTTGTTAGTGTGGGAAATCGACTTCATTGTTAAGCTAAACTAATAAATTGGTCCTTTGAAGGTTTTGTGTGTTGTGTGGGTGATTTAGAGTAGGAAATTTATGCTCTGAAACGTGTTCTATGAAAATTCTAGAAATTTCTGAAAAATTTGTCTCCGACCAGCATGCACATGTGCACTACAGTGTTCGCGCATATGCGCGAGCTCAATTCTGAATTTTTTGCATTCTACCTAGCGCGCACATGCGCGCTATAAGCCTCGAACACCCATGCTTTCTGCTTCGCGTGCACATGCATGTTAAACATGCAACGTATGTGCGTGTGACTGTTTATAAGGGTGACACAGTTTATAGAAACCCTTCTTCACAATCATAACAGACGAAACACTTCTACCTTCTTCCCTTCCAATTCCTTTCAACCCCCAATATCCCCTACTATTATTTCTTCATCAAATCACTCTTACCTCATCAAATTCACATCCAAAACCTTTCTTTTTCGAAGGATAACTGGATCAAGGTATGAATTTTAGTCAATTTCTTCAATTTCTCCTTTACGGGTTTCAATTGATTATCAATTTTTATTTTTATTTTTATGCTTTAATTGATTAAATCTATTCTAGATTTGAACTTTAAACTTCTGATTGGCGTGATATATATCTGGATTTTTTGATTAAGAAGTAACTTCATGTTAACAATATACACAAAAAATTTCTCTTTATCTATGCATGCCATGTGTTTGATAAATTGTCTCAATGAATAAAAATATTAAAACACAAGCCATTGATTTGTCATGTGATCTCATTTTGGTTAATTTTCATGCATAAGAATGTTCTTGGAATGTATATAAGCCTTAGTTTTAGCATTAAAACACTATTTTTCTTGAATTATCTTGTATATTCTAGGGTTTATGATTTGGGGAGTGGAATTTTGTTTAACTATGGGATGTAGAGGATAATTGTTAGGAGGCCATGATGCTCATATTTATATTTTGTAGGAATAGAAAGAATGGGCAAGAAGACAACTACAGGCAAGAGTATCGGAGCATCCTTATCATCTGAGTCTTAACAGTGTAGGGTAGTTGGGAATGTGAAATTCTTAACTACAGCAGCCCAACAACCTGTATGAGAACGATATCTCCAAACAGGTTGTAATCAAAGAAAAAGGCATTCAAGTTCTGTTGGCAGGGGTGCCCGAGATGAAATTAAGCATTTGCAATCGTGGATGGGATCACTTCACCTCAACTCCTATAGACCTAATCATCCTAGTGGTGTGTGAATTTTATGCAAATTTTGTTCATTACAGTGGCACCAGGGTCTATGTTCGATGAAAAGGAAGTAGATTTCTCTGCTAATGAAATTAATAAAATTTCTGAAGGATAATCGAATACGCAATGATGAATGGCCAGACACGCAAAACACCAACATGGAGTTAAATGAAATCACAAGTGTTCTTTGTAATGGGGACGTTGAATGGACCTGCACAACTGATGACAACGTGGCTAGGCACTTCAATGCTAATACGCTTAAACCAGCTTGGTTTGTCTGGTTTAAGTTCCTTTGTGCTCACATCTTCTGGGTCAACCATCTTGCACATGTCACTATGGAGAGAGCTAAGCTCTTGTATTGCATTGCTACCGGGAAATCCATAGATGTTGGTCCACTTATACGTCACTAGATATGCTACTCAGCTACCAATAAGCAACCTGGCTTATGGTTTTCCTCTGATCACTGCATTATGTTTAGAAAGTGGTGTCATTATTGATCCTTCAGAAGAAAAACTTAAGTCTGAGAAATTGATTGTCATGGAGGGTATGTAAGCCCCATTTAGACACAATCACTCTTGTCCCTCTACATCACATGTAGATAAAGCTGTTGGCAGCATTCAGAGGATGAGCCTGTGCCTGTGCCACAACATACTCAAGAAGAGGTTCTACAACAAATATTGTAGGGACAATAGCGGATGAGTCACCATTTTGATATGTTTATTCAGTACATGTATATCTGCTAGCAGACCATGGAGGCTCGCTAGTTGGCGAGGGACTGGGGACAGGACCCATCGACATTTTCACCTTTTCCTCCTTTCCCACAGGATTTTGGGCCGGATGCTCTTTGAGCTTTTATGTGTTTAATGCCTTATGTTTAGGGCTATTTTGTTGATCTTTTACTTTTGTAGTTGTTCTCTGACTATTTTAGTTTTTATTTAATTTTATTAGACATTTTATTTAGCTTCATTTTAGCTAAGTTTAATTGTTATCGTGGTGTTTTCGTTTATTTTTGTCGTGTATTCCCTCAAGGGAGTAAGTTTTTTTCTTGATTGTTGTAGGATTATTTTCTACAATATTCTTGTTTTTCTGATTATCTCAAGGGCATTATTTGTTTTGTTCTTATTTTGTTCAGTGTTACTCCAGCTTTCATTCGCAAAAAAGGGATATTTATAACGGATACTGCTCCGAACATGAATTAAAACCAGAGAAACTATTCTTTTTCCTATTTTATACTTTTATTTATGCATTGAGGACAATGCTTATTTTTTAGTGTGGGGTGGGAGAGTTATTTGGATTTTTTAAAGTTGTTTGGTATATTTTTCTTGATTTTGCTATAATATTTTGAATTTTCCTTTGATATGAGAGTTTGTCAAAATCAAAATTTTTGCAGATTAATTAACCATTTTTTAAAATTTTCAAAAGTTTTCGCTTAACATATTTTTCCATTTTTCTGCATAATAAATCTTTAGTTGAACCATGTATGAATGACTAGTCGGTGTTAATATTTTCCATTCATAAATTTTAAGACTTTTGAGTACTAAGTCATACATTAATTTTTCATTTAGGATATTTAGAGAAATTTATGTAGACTCAATTATGTTGCATCCTGAAAACTTACTTTATTACACTTTTTAAAGCTATCACTAATTCTTAGACGAAATGAGTTAGTTTAAAAATAGGGGTATTGCCTTCTTCGTTTGTTAAACCTTGCTAGCCAACCATTTTAACAATTTATTTCTAAGTACCTTGTTTGAGCTTTATTCTTGTAAAAAGAAACATCATTCATCTTCCTTCACTTAAACTCAGTTTATCTATCCTTATTGAGGTTAATGTTTTGTTTTATTATAAATTTTCCTTTTAAGAGTTTTTTGGTGCACATTATACATTTAGGGGATATATGGGTAGAAGTATGTGAGAAGTAGGTGGTGTATATTTATAGAACAAAATGGGTTATTCGAAAAAATTGTTGAAGAATAAATATAATAATAATGGGAGTTTTTGATATATACAGGTAGTGCCTATCACTGGTACTTGTATTTGCAGGTAGTGTCCAACTCTGATACTTGCGTGTTTATAAGTTGCAGGTAGTGTCTAATACTGGTACCCGTACTGTGAGCGGACATAAAAAAAATAAAATAATGATGTGATGTATAGTCTATGTCCGAGAGAGGTTGGCATGTTTTGTTAATTCAAGAAAGGGGGACTTATATGCTTTTTAGTTGTTTGAAACTTTTCATGGGTGTTTGCTACTCAAGTGTGGTGTTGTGGACATATGATGTTTTTCAAGTGAAGAAAATTTTTATTTTAATAGGTGACTATCATTACTATAAAGCTTTTTTTGTTTTTATTAGTATATCCTTTCCCTCTTTGGCTAACTAATATGCTAACCTATAGTTCGAGTTAAAAGTCCTACCTAATTTAAATAGAATTAGTTGTCTAGATTAGTAAAGGGGTGTAAGAAGAGTGAGCTATGGGTATTTAGAAAAAATTTGAGGGTTTTTATGATTTAATCTAAATATTTTCAAATCTAAATTTTTGAATGGCAATATACACATACACACGAATTTCATGTTTTGATTTTTATTAGCATTTGAGCTTTTGGGTGCTTAGACTACTTTGATTGGTGGATTGATTATTGATTATTTATATGGATATTTGTGGAGAATATGTGGAGTGAAATTTTGTTATGTTTAAGTGTTTTAATTTTATGTTTGCTCGAGGATGATCAAAGACTAAGTGTGGAGTAATTTGATAAGTTCATAATGGTGACAGATTTTATGTGTCATTTACCACGTTTTATGTGTTGTAAGTAGGATTAGAGTTATTATTGAGATTAATTTGGTTATTCTTAGTTTTTGTAAGGTTAAAGTGAAAAAGAGCTGAAAAAGATGAAAAATGTGAAAGAAAATGCTAAGGGCGAAACATACACGAATATGACACTATTCTGGATGTTATTTTGTATTTTTAGCATAACTTTCAATTTCGAACTCCAATTGATGTGATTCAAGATGCGTTGGAAAGTTAAGAAAGAGAGTTACAACTTCTATGTTTCACATTTTGCCAAAAATGCATCAAGGTCATAATCGAGGCCGAAAGTGAAATACAACATTAAGGTCCAGTGCACATTTGCTGGGTTTGAGCAGCACACGTGCACTATTTCTCAGAGAGAAAATTTTCAAAAAATGCTTACAGCACACATGCACGTAGATCATGCAGAACATGTGCACCCAATACAATGGTCTTACGTGATTTTTTATTTTCGACAGATTTCTTCGCTCGGTTGAAATTTTTTTCATATGATTTCAAATTCTTATCCTTAGATAATAATTGTAACCCTAGTATTTATTCTAAATATTCATGTAGGGTGAGTAGAAGAGAGAAAACATCTATTCCTCATTTTAGCTAGGGTTTTCAATAGGAAATTCTTGGTTATTCTTTCATAGTACTTAGTGCCTAAACCCTTTTTCTTGGTTGAGGGAATTAAAGTCATGGTTAATTCTCCTATGTTGTGAGACTTTTTGTTCTTGAACTTATTCACTTTTATATCAAGTATTGATTATTTTTTTGCGATTAATTTTATGATTGATCTTTTTAACTTACTTTTGTTGCAGAATAATAAGTTATTAGAATTAGTCTACTGCTAGATTGTTTTACCCGTGTGTGTTTAATTCAATCAATGTGAAGCAACTAAGTTTGATAATTGCTAGATTAGTGTTATCGAATTTAGAAAAAATAATTAACTAATTGGCATAACCGCATGTATTTATGTTTAATTACCTAATTATTCTTGTTGATTTTAATACTTCTATTAATTAATCCTTGGCGCGTATCTAGGTTAAATTAATAGTCAGGGTTAATTGGATTGCATGTTGAAAATTAGCCAACTTTCGAAAAAAATAAGAATCAACATTGAATTGAAATTTGGGTTAATTTTTCAATTAGGGCTTGGTATAGAAATTAAATTATCTAGATGTGTCAAGAATCGACTAGTAAAATTCTCATAGTGGATATGATCGAAACCAAGATTCTTGTTAAATCGAATTCTCTGAAGTTATTTTCTTGTTTTGGTTTTAGATTAAAAGTATTCAAAAATTTCCTTTTCTTTGAGTACAAGAATAAATTCCGTTCTTTGTGGGACCACTTGGACTCACTATTGCTACATTCATATTGAGAGTTTGTTTAATTTTGGGTGCCTACGATAGCATAGCCATGGAACCAATTTCTAAATATTTCTGAGGTACTCCTTAATGCCATTGAAATCTTTTTAACCTACTCAGTCCATTGGAATTTATCTAACATTTTAGTGATCTAGTAAAATGGGAGCCGGTTATCTGATTTAGACAAGAAACGATTTAGAGTAACCATTTTTCCTATTAACCTTTGAACCTCTTTTACCGAGGTTGGAGGCTTCATATTGACAAATGCTTTGACTTTTTCTAGATTTTCCTCGATGCTGTGGTATAACATAATGAATCCTAGAAATTTTCTTGAAGGGACTCTGAAAGTTCCCTTATTGGGGTTTAGCCCCATCTAAATTGACCTCAAGGTGTTAAATGTTTTCTTAAGATTTTCAATTATCTATTCGTATGTCTTACTTTTGACAACCATATCACCAACACAGACTTCCATGTTTCTATGAATTTGAGATTTGAAGGTCTTGTTTGCCAACCTCTGATAGTTTGCCCCACAGGAGCATTTTTCAGTCTGAAGAGCTTGGTAAGATAACAACAAGTGCCTCTATTAGCGATAAGGAGGTTTTTCCTTCATCTTCCTTTTCCATATATATTTGGTAATATCCCTTGAAGGCATCTAAGAAGTGTAAAATGACAAAGCCAACAAAGGAATCAATAATAGTATCGATTTGAGGCAAAGGGTAGCTGTCATTGGGACATGCTTTATTAAACTCAGTAAAATCTTGACATATTCGCTAAGAAGAATCAGGTTTAGTTACAAGTACAGGAATACAAAGCCATATCGGATAAAAAACTTCTTTAACGATCTTAGCTAAAAGAAGGTTATCTATCACAGCCTTAATCACTAAACCTTTTTCTATTCTGAAGAGGCATTTTATCTGCATGATTGGTGTATGATCTAAGTCAATGTGCAAACTGTGTTCAATAATTTCTCAAGAAATGCAAGTCATGTCCTTCACAATCCAATCGAAAATATCTCTATATTCATAAAGCGATCGAATAAGAAGTGTTATTCAACCCTTAAGCTTAGTTGGAAAAATGGTACAAATCTTTATTTCTCAATCTAGGAGGCCTTGATCAATGAGTATCTCTTTCACTGGGACATCGTCCTCAGCCTCTAGCTTTGCCTTTCCTTTTCCATTAGGATTAGGGAGAATGGGAAGTTCTGGTACTGCTAAATTAGAAGGCTTAGTATCTAATGTCTCGAGATAGGCTTTATCCACCATGGACATTGTTTGGGATTGTGACATAAGGGATATCATGTAGTAGGCTTGAGCCTCCTGTTGGTTTTCAATGACTATGCCTTTTGACTCATCTCTCAACATAAATTTGATACCGATGTGAAACACTAAGGGCAGTATCCTATAAGTGTATTGAGTTGGGCGCCCTAGGATCATATTATACAAACCATACTTTTGCACAATCACAAAATTGATCAACTCCACTCGGTACTTAAGAGGAGTTCTGAGGGTCAGAGGCAGTGTAATATGCCCCTCTAGCATGATTGAATCTCTAGTAAATACAGCTATCCAAAGGGGTCTTGAATGGCTTGATGATAGAGTGATCCATGTTAATTTTCTCCTAGGCATCCCAAAAAATTATATTACCGTAGCTGCCAGGTCCACAAAGACTCGATGCATCTCATAACCACAACTTGCACATGAATTATCATCGGGTCATTCTGTTGCATGTGACTAGGGTTGGATCCTGTGAAGTGTGTCTAAGGCTCATAAATGGCTTGAGCCTCTTTTCTTGATATTTATCTTTATGGACATACCGAGCATATTTCTTTTGAATATTACTCAAGTCCCTTATAGCTGGTCCTCCAACAGTTGTGTTAATCACCCCAGTGATATTGTTCTATAGCTCTTCTTATGGGTGATTATTTCGAGGCTAATTCTGTTGCTGAGGTAGACTTTTGTTGTCTCCTTGTTGATCATTCATCCAGAACTTATTAGCTGCTTTTTGGATGAACTGCTATAGGTGGCCATCTTGAATGGCTTTATCGATTTCAATTGTGAGGTGATTGCAGGCCTGTTATGGCCATGCTGATCTTAAAAAGCACAATATTTTGACTTGTCTCTTTGATCAGGATCGGTCTTCATAGGAGGAAGGGGCTCCAGAATTTTAGTATGTTGTACTTCATACAAGATTTCCCTCCTCGAAGTGTTCAGAGGGGTGAAGTTCATATCTGGCAAGATTTTTGTTCGAGACGGCCTGTTCCCAACATTATCGTTCGATACGTGACATGATTAGCAAGAGGCATTCGACTAGGATATCCTAATCGATAAGAAATTTTAGTCATTTTGGAGAACGAGGGGTTCGATCCATTTTTGTCTTTTTCTTTCTTTGCTCATAATGCTCTCTCTTGGTTCTGTTGGACTCTTCTTTTTAAATGTGATTTGATGCTCTTTCCAACAATTCAAGGAATGTAGAGGGCATCTTTTTTGACAGTTTAGCATTGAAAGTCCCAGGTCAGACTCCACTGCAAAAAGTAGCAATCATTATTTTTTCATCAACATTGCTTATTTGCACTGCTTCATCTGTAAACCTGTCTCATTGAAATGGTTGACATACTGGCTAAGGGTTTTATCAGACTTCTACTGATATTCATCAAATTTGAAGTGTCCTTTGGTAGGACTGACTTGCTTCAAAATGGCTAAAGAAAATTTGGCCAAGCCATGGAAAATGGCCACTGAGTTAACCAGCAGCTCATGAAATGATTTTTATTCTATGTCACAAAGCGTAGTGGAAAAGATCTTACATCTAATGGTGTTATTATAACCATATAGGTTGTCACTGCCACCACATGGGAAATGAGGTCAGAAAGATCATAATCCCTTTTGTACTTATCAAGGTTTAGCTACTGGAACTGAGGAGGTTGGGGTTCCACTTAATAGACATTGTAAATGGATCTTTGTTTACTTTAGAGAGCAAAGAAGCATGAGTCACGAGATTGTTTTTCTTTAAAATTTCTTGAATATTTCTTTCTAGGCAATGCTCCTCGAGTTATTTTGAAATAGCTGGGGAGGGGCATGTTCTTTGCAAGGATTTGGACTGCATATGATGGGTACCCAATTTATCATGTATTGTGGTCTTCTTTGGCTTGCTAGTAATAGTTTGGGATTGCTCAAGTCTATCCAAAGATGTAGACTGGACAATTCTGTGCGTCAAGTCAGTCCTGCTCTTGGCAACTTTAGGCTATTTGTCAGGTCTATGACCGATGCATTCTTCTTGTTACGAGGTTGCTCCGGCTGGTTCGTCTAAGTAATAGGAGTGTGATTCTCTTACTGCTAAATGAAAGTTCTAAATGATTCAAAATGCTTTGAAATGTACTGAAGTACAATCTCCTACTTCTGTTGTAGCATTAGAGAAGTTCCAGCCTTACCCTGACCATCAGTATCGATTAAGAAGACCTTATTGTTCCCCTCGGTCTCTTTACTGTTCACACTTCGAGTAGCACCACGATTCTTCATCATTCTTAGATTTTTATCGGAAAAAAATTGCCAGAATTTATGAGGATTTAGAGAGTTCACCAGAAAACCAAGGACTTGAATAGAGAACAGAGCAAAAATAGAATGCTTTTTGTTTCCATTTTTCACAGATGGCGCCAAATAATAAATGTACTGAGTTTAGACAAAATGCCTTAAATTGAGTATAATTTTAGAATAAATTAGATATAAATTTCACTCAAGAACCCGCTATTTATAGATGTTGATGAGGGGTGCTTGAACTATTGTAGTGCCAGCTAGACACAGTGGTTAAGTACATAAATACTTTTAACGAGCTTTCCATGTAGGCAATTTACATAAATGGCTAGTTCCACGTGGGCAGCCAGTTTTAGCATTGTCATGTTATATTGTGTAAGTATTCAAAGTATAATGATATGGTATCGTAATAGATTAATATTTTTTTTTATATGTATTACTTGTAATATTTGCTTACATAAATATTTTAATATCAATTGTTGTTTACGAAATTAAAAAAATTATATTATTTGTACCCCAGTCAAACTTTATCCTCAATCTGACATTGGGTACAACTGTGTTTTCCACTTATACTTGTGATAGACTAGTGTTAATAATGATCCATTACCCAAGTGAAGATCAGGTATATCTTCATAGAAGCAAATCGATGCACATACTATTGGGCTAAACTTGGAGCTTTTAATTTTAGCTTTCTTTCGTTCTCATCCACAGTTAATCGAAAATCCTCCACATATTGTTACCGAAAACCCTCTCCAACCTTATAAATTGCATTCCGATTCATACGTATTAAAATATAATTTATTTGTATTATAAAATGCGACAATTTATGTTTCGAAACGTTCAAGATAGAGAATCTTTATTAGAAGAAAGATGCTTTGTTTCTTTATTTGATTTCTTTTTGTTATGTTTTTCTTTTATTTATTTAGTGAGAAAAGAGAAAATACTATCTAAATTTTTGTAATTAGAGTTATTTAATATTGGATTATTAATTTTTTTGGGGTCATTGTTAAGGATGATAATAGTTCTTACAAGCCATGTATTTCCTCCTCTAGTTATTACAAATTCGACATTTACTAGAAATTTGATAATATCTAACTAGGTCAACTTCTACTTTATACTTATAAATAGGAATGTTTTCTAAAAAAATCAACCTAATATGTATGTTTTCTACGGCTACCATTATATTAAAAAATTAACATATGAATATAATCACAAATATATATAGTGATTATATCACGAATCTGAGTAGAGCGTACTACGTGTACTGACTAAATTTACTCCTACACATCTGATATTTTAAGGATTAGTGTATCGCATTTTTATACCTGTATTGCGTTTTTTTAGTGTTCGCGGTTGTGATTACTATGCTTTGATCCTCGCAATCATGTCAGAGCCTTATGTTTGCATCATTGCATGAGTTCATAGAAGTAAGTTTTCCAAAAATGACTGTGGTTGAGGCTAATTAGCTGGTTTTATTACGAATGCAAGAAAGGTACGTTGGGACGTGCAGATAAACAGTAGAATGTACTTTCATAAGCACATGTAGTCTCATTCTCGCCAATAGTATGAATACCTTAATAGGCCAGGAGAAGTTATTAATGCCACAAAAGGCACATGGGTTCTTAAGTTTCGTTATTGCCTTGGCTACCCAATTTTTTTCACTGGTGGCGCATTTGGATGAGAGATATTGTTTCTTTCTAAACTTTTGGGTTAGTTGTAATGGCAAATACCTTTGAAATTTTCTACCTGTTCCGAATCTACAAGAATTCTTAAAACATAATAGAGATATTTAGAGCAAAAGAAAGAAATCAAAAAGGAAGGAACCTTTAATTCAGTAGAAGATAATTTCTCAGCCCTCTTGTTATCCTCTCTTTTTATTATTATTATTATTTTAATTTTTGGTATTGTTTAATTGTTGTTAGGTTCCTGGAGTGCTTTTAACTTGGTAGTCGCCTTAATAACTTGTAAACGCAAGTCAATTTGGGATGAGCTTAAGTTTTATTCTCTCTCCACATGGATTGACATTTGTTATACGAGTAATAATCAGATATTGTAATTTTTAAAGTCATATCTATGAGTTATAATTATACTCAAAAATTTTTTTATTTTACAGCATTAGTATTAATTGAAAAACAAGGACGGTTATTTCTATACTTAAGAGATGAGAGAGATACAGAGCAAGGGCCTGCTCAAGAAAAATTTGAGTGATTAAAGGATTTGGATAAATGTTGAAACCTATGTGAATTTTCCTTGTTATATATAGATAGTGAAAGTGATGAAGTAAGCTATAATAAATATATGAAAAATGCTTAGTTACATATGATTTTTTATCCCATTTATAAATTGTGTGGTATAAATTAAATTTTAAGAAATAACTTATATATAGTTATGTAAGCAAAATTTCGTATAATTTAATTATATTGATTTAAAACTAGTTCCATCTAAATGTTTTCTTAAATATATTCGTGAATCGTGACAATATCAAAATGTAAAGCAAAAATGCATATTATTCAAAATCCAAGAGGCAAGATCCGATCTTCCCACACCTTATTCTATCAAAAAAAGTAGAATTAAAATTGGTACAAAAGATCCACAGCGGGTGACGGCTTCAGTCCCGTTACGCTCCCGTCTGATTCTTGAAATGCTAGCATAATTTTTCCTTGAAAAAAATATAAGTTTTCAGTTAGAAATTATAAAGATTACATTTTTACGCCCAATATCTTGCCCAGGGTAATAAATCACCCCCAAAATATAAATTCTGGCAACTTCCTGTCTTTTTAACTCTCAAGAACTTTATTTGCCACCATAAATCACATAGATTAAAGAACCAAATGAAGGGTTTTTTTTTTTTTTTGGAAATGGCAAATTCTTGTATTTCTAACTCTTAAGGACTATATTTGCCACCATAAATCACATAGATTAAAAAGTCAAATCAAGGCATATTTAAAAAAAAAAAAATTGTGTGAGTAAAAGAAATTGAGACAGCAGAGATTGACTCAAAAAGTATATATAACAACCAAATTATTAAAAATTTCAAAATTTGAGGATCATTACGCGCTTGCTCTCAATCCCTGTTTGGTGAATAATCTATAAATACTACTAAAACTATGAAAATATATGACAATGGCTTGTCGGACAATAAAGAAATGAATAACCTAACCTCTTCCAAAATTTTATTTTTTCCACCAGAAAAAATTAAATTAACTTAATATGTTGCTCATGTGGAATAGAAGTAATTATGATTAAAGATTGATGTGGTTAGATTTTATTTTTTGTACTATGATCTAGTGTACAATAATAAATTATTCTACCAATGCAACAAATTGTGTGATAGTACACCCAATTTTATGTAAGATACATATATCAATGCACCACTACCACTCAATTTTAACCATACCTGCCGCTAAGCCTTGCTCATGATACTTCCAATTGTGTACTCTATACCAGCATTTGTGTCAAAACTGTCTATAAATGTACTTCTGAGATACCACTGCCTTGCAACCTTTAAATCTTTCAACAAGTGCTATTTTCAACTCCATGGCCAACCAACTTATTAGTTCTTTCAAATTCTCCCAGCCAATTACTCATCATCAAAATATAGCAATGGAATCATATAAGGAGAAATGCAGGAAACTCTTACTATCTCTGGAACTACATCTCTTGCTCTTGTCCTCGGAAATTCAATCAACCCATTCAAGAAGAAACTTGTAGTAAAGAAGAAGGTGGATGCAGAAAAATGAAGAAGCCATGCACAGATGTGTTCCAGAGATTGAGGCAAAAAAAGAAATTGAGTGGTTTCCCTTTATTTGGATTTTGGCTACTTGCATCTTCTGTTACTTATCACTTGAAGAAATTTAGGGGTTGTTGTGGTGTTATGAAAAATTCAAGGTTGGAAACTGAAGAATCTTTGGTTAGTTCATATTTTTCTATCCCAGTTGTTCCACCACCCACTACTGCTACTAATGCTTCCGTTGCTTAATCCTGTTGTGAAATTAAATACGTAGTTGAAAGTGAATATCACATGTTTGGTTAATGAAGTTCTAAAATCGTGTTGTGAAATTGAATAATATTAGTATATGTTTGGAGTTTATGTTAGTTGCAATTAGTGTATGAGTTCTACCGTTATCTTAAACAGTGTATCAATCTATATAAATAAAATCGATTAAATTATTAACGTGTTATTGTATCCATAAAAAAATGAAGAGATTTAACAAATATTGATAATTTAGTAAGATTTTGATATACAAATAAATTTTAATAAGTGATTCTAAATTTCTAATATTAATTGTAAATCATATTCCTAAGTAAAATATATACACCCCTCCCCCACCCTTTCTACCCATAACACTACACTAACAAAAGAATTTATGATGCAAAGTCATACCAGTGTAAGAGCAAAACTGTAAAATAATTAATAGTATATTATGCTAGATCATTTAAGCACGTTAGCAAATGCTCACTTACCAAAAAAAAAAAAAAAAAAGGGTCAGCAAATGCTCAACACAAATTGCCAACCTTAACTTGAAGAACAGATATTGGCAGCGAAATTTAGCTAGTTTGGTGTTCGCAACTCATCTAATATTTAGTACGACTTTAGAACCACAACCATTCTCTACCCAATTTCACCCTCAGTCTGCCCCATCGACCATTCCTTCTCCACCCCCTATATAGGCTGTCTCACGGAGCCAAAGAAAAACAAAAAATAAGTATTAAAAAAGGCAAATAAAAATTGGAATCGGAATTGCTGCATTTTGCTGAAAATTAATTATATGTTTATCTGATTGTTATTGGCTGCTAAAAGTTTTTGGAATGGTCAAAATATAGTGGAAACTCTACCAAAATTTTTTAAAAAATTTGTTGTTATTAAGGGTTAAATTAGGAGCACTTACGTAAAGGTTTTTAATACTTTTTTTTAGCATAATTTAGTGTTAAATTAGTGTAATATAGTTTAAGTTAGTATATTGGTGTAATTTAGTGTTACTTTAGTGCAATATAGTGTAAAATATTCAAAACTAGTGTTCTTTTGTTACACAATTAAAGTATTATTAAATAATAGTAACAGTATACCACCGACTTTTAATGCTAATTAAATTCTTAGTACAATTTTTGAGGTTCTGTTTTAGTACCATTTAAAGGTTTTTCATACTATTTTTAGTATAAATTATGTGCAATTTAGTGTAATATTAGATTTGCATAATAGTTTAATTTACTCAAAATTAGAGTTAATTAAGTGTAATTCATTAGATTTTGTATACTTAAAGATTTGTGATTATTTAGCAAAGCCGTATATTTATTTTGAAATTTTGAGCACATCAATTTAGTATTAGCACATCTGGGTCGTTCATGGTTGGCCTATCTACATGGGGCAAAGTCAACTTACATCACTGTTAGGGTCAAGGTATGGGCTAGCTAATACGTCCTCACTAGGGTCGGGGTCTGGTTGCTCAGTTGACACTTGGTTTTGGCTCCTATATGTGTTAAACTGCTAATGACAATAGTAAGTATATTAGTTGACACGTAACAAAGCGATAAGAGTTATCAAGTATCATTCCCACGACTAAGAGTGAAATAATCATAATTGATCGCAAATAGATCAACTATGTTGTTATATGAGTGAATGAAATAAGAAGTTGCTTAACTATATAAATTAAACTAAAGGCTAAACAATTAAATAAAAAAATAACGACTGGAAACCAATGAACGAAAGAGAACTAGAGAATTGACTTTTCCTGACTAAATAACCAAGAGAGCTAAATCAAATGAAATTCAATCAGGCAAATAAAAATCATTTTTGAGACATTAATTTAGGAAAATAATACTAGAATATTAAGATCATTGAAACCCTAAGCAGTTAGTACTCTTTTGAGCGACAAAAAGGGACTACACAATTTATGATTAACCACCAACTTTAAACATAAACAAATTATAATATGTATTGCTCTTGACTAGTATTCAAATAACAATTTCTAAATATGTTCTATTACCGATTCACATATAAAAACATTAAGTACAATAATATATACTCTCATGAATATAGAACCAAAAATATTGAATTTTTATTCAAATCAAGTACTTATGGCATGTGATTGGATTACATCAACCCTTAACACAAAACTACTCAGTAAAAATTAAAGATAAAGATATCAAAATAAGAACAAGAAAGTAAATACTAGAAGGCATAAAGAACTAGATAATAAATCATTGCTTGAAATTTCACTTCAGATGGAGAATAAAATCTTTGTGACTATCCTCCAAGAACCCTTCTAGGGTTATGTAAAAGAAAAGTTGTTAAACATTAAACTAAGAGAGGAAATTTGTTCTATACCTAAACTGACCTAACCTACATGTTAAAATATGGTATAAGAGATTCCATTTTAGGATAGACAATGTTTTGAGGTGCTAGAGTTTGTTTTAGGTCGAAATTAGTTTAAAATAGGCCCAAAATTCGACACCAAGTTGTAAAAGTTGTGAAATTTTTTGTCCAAGAATTTAGCGTAACTTTGCGGCATTTGGATTTGGCCTTGAAAGCAATGCTGCAATATGAGGTCTTGGATTTATCAACAGTGATGATCATTGTGGCGCTTGTTCCTTTTGTAAATTGGAATGCTGTCGCATTTTTCTCTCATAACATCTTCTCGAAATCTGCACTGTTAGACATTTTCTATTCACTATATAGTACGAAACAATCCTCCCTCCTACGTCAAAAAGTATAAACAAAGCATAAATACTATAGAATAACCACTGAACATTAAAATACAAAAAGTATAATAACATGGCCTAAAACCTTAGAATGTTCTCGATTCCATACAAAAATTTAGCACCAAATGAATGAAAAATAATTCTATTTTATGGAATTATCACACCCAACGTAAATTTTTGGGAGTTCCCAACAAAACTAGAAAACAAACACATAAACAAACAACCTAATAAGCAACACAAGACTCCATATAACTCACAATGGTGGTAACAATTAATGACTAATTTCAAGAATAAATAATCATTCAAGTACATTGGACAAATTCATCAATGACACCACATCATTATGGAAATGTTAACCTTTCAATATAAACAAAAACAAGTACTATTTTAATCATACTTATATGGACGAGACTATATTAACCACATGTGGCATTAAAATCAAAAGCATTGATTCACTTCCATCTTCTCTAGGATTAGTTAATTCTAGTCAAGGATCATTAAAGTTCATATAAACAATGGACATGTTCACATTTGAAGATCTTTGTTTAAAGGATGCAAAGTAGGAATTAAGCCAAGTATTACCCATTCTATAGAGTAGTGTCCATATATGTTTTTATTTTATTTGTGGGCCAAGTCCAAAAGATTTAGATTTCTCCTACTCTCAGTTTGAATGCAAGACGTGTCCTATAAATTTTAATTGGCAACAGTTCAATTGTTGTGTATTTTGAGAAATAAGAGTGTGTGTTTGTTGCCTAATTTGGTGATTGACTGAAATAGAAAAGTTTTTGCCCTTGTTTTGAAACTTGTTAGTTTTTCTTTTTGTTGGAATTGGAGTTTGGCCTATTGTTGGTAGATGATTTGATGTAGCCCTAGAAAGCACATAGTTGGCACATGAAACTTCTAAAGAATTGGAGAAAAACAAACAGTTAGACTACAAGGCATGCCACTACCTTAAGGCCAAAGTCTAGTTGCTTGTATTCAACAGATTTATGAGTTTAAAGACTTCACAAGGAGGGCCTAGATAGTTTTGGTAAATTCTAATCGTGGTTTCGCTGACGTGCAATAGGTTAAATTGCAAGAGTCAGGTGACAATACGAGGTGGCCCAAATAAAATCATGCAAGAGAATTAAATAATTTATTGGAAGAATTAATGACCTTGTGAATTGTATGATAACTAATGGTGAGATGCTAGAAGAAGTTATACTTGTCGAAAAAATCTTTCAGTCATTGAGTACAAAGTCTCATATCAAAAAGATGGATCTTAAGGCTATCAAAGAACTGAATACTTTGAGATCTAATGACTGGAAGGTGCATTGGTGGCTTATGTCGCTGGATCAACAAACAACTGACACAGTTGAGGAGATCTTGCAAGCCATGGTAGATCAATCTAAAGAAAAGAAGGACATGTCAGATCTGGTGAAACAAATCAAAGTGTTAAAAATTTTAGAGATAGAGGACGAGGAGCCAAAGAAAATTTTAGAGGTCATAGTAGAGATAATTTCCTAACCAGTAGGAGAAATTATAATGGTAATTTTAGGAAGGATCAACAAAATAATTAGCAAAATAATAATTTTCACCTTATTTGCATGATAGATCTAAAATTCAATGTTATTATTGTGATAAAACCGACCATTATAAATTTAAATGTTGGAATAATTAAATTGGTGATGGAGAAATGCATGTAAATGTGGATAAAAATAATGGTGATAATAAGAGACTATTATTTTCCAGTTCGAGATCTAAAGAAAATAAAAAGAATGAATGATTAATTAATTCTAGCTGTAGAAATCGCATGTATGGAAATTAGGAATTATTTTCTAATCTAAATGAATCTTTTTGAACTTATGTGAAATTTGGTAGTAATGCAAATGTGCATATTCTTCGAAAGGGAAAATTGGCATTGCTCTGAATAATGATGAGTCTTCCAATTCTATATCTGATGTATGTTATGTGCCAAATCTGTATCATGATTTGTTGAGTATTGAGTAGTTGTCAGAAAAGAGGTAAGATTTGAGGTTTAAAGCTTCTATGGTGCCGATACTATCTCTGATGATAAATTTGGACTAATTGTCAAAATAAATATGAATCATAGTTATTTGTGATCTCTTTCTCCTAAATGTGGTGATTTACATTGCTTTTTGGAAAAGTAGCACAGAGATTTTTTGGCAAAAGGCAAGGATTGAAGGGTAAACAAACCTTTGCAATTGATACATTCAGATTTGTGTTAAGTGGAGGTTTCTTCCAATATTGGTAGTAAGTATTTTATCAACTTTATTGATGATTTTAGGAGAAATATGAGTGTACTTTTTGAAGAATAAATTTTGTACACGTGATATGTTTAAAAAGTTCAAATTTTATATGGAGAAGCAAATTAGTTTATTAAAATTTTGAGAACTGATAGGAGTATTGAATTTATTATTTGTGATAATTATTTGGAAAAATATGGTATGAAACATCAAACAGCTAAATTTACCACTCAACAAAATGGTATAGTTGAAAGGAAAAATAGAACTATGATGGATATGGTGAGTGTCTTCATGATGCATTCAAAAATATTTCTAAAGGCTTTTGGGTGCAAGTTGTCTCTTGTGCTATTTATGTTTTGAATAGGTGTCCTACAAGGTGTAATTATGGACAAACTCTATATGAGGCTTGGACTGGTAAGAAACTACATATTTCTCATTTAAAAATATTTGCTTGTCTTCCTTATGCCTATGTTAGATGTTCTGAGAAAGAAATTGGATAACAAGGCAAAAAAAAAAAGAAGGCATATTTATATTGGCTACAGTCATTAGAAAAGGGGGAACAATAAAAATATATTTTTATTGTTCTACCCCGAATACAGGAAAAGTTATTATCAGTAAAGATATCACTTTTGATGAGCAGGGTGATTAGGATTGGTCCAAAAAGGATCTCGAGCCATCATGAAGGCCTCAACCCATGCATCAAATAAGGGAGGAAGTAAGTTCTAATAGATAGTCAAATGAGCTAGTTCTGCAACCTATTATAGCAGAATCATTTAGCCGCCCACATGGACAGCGCTCAGTTGCCAATGTTTTTACAAGATTATGTTATTGGTAATGCTAGTGATGTATTTGATGAACAAATTATCAATTTTAGATTGTTTGCCGATTATGATAGTTACATTTGAGCAAATTATTATAGAAGTTCATTAGGTTCAAGTAATGGATGAGGAGATTCGTGCTATTGACAAAAATTCGAAGGCTACAAGCAATGTATGTATTAATTGTTTTTAGGTCTATACACCTTTATTAGACTTGACACTGTTTGAATAATTATGTCACTTTCTATAGATAATTGTTATAAAATTTCTCAAATGAATATAGAATCTGCTTTCTTGAATAGTGTTCTTGAATAAAGGGTATGTTGAGCAACCTGTAAGTTATGACGAAAGGAGTTAGGAAAATAAAGTTTACAGGTTAAAAAAGGCATTATATGGGTACAAACAAACTCTTAGGTCTTTGTATACTTGTACAAATTCTTATTTTGTTGATCATAGATTTCAAAAATACCATATGAGCATACATTTATACATCAAATTCAATCTAGATAGAAATATTTTCATTGTATAATTATATGTGTATATTCTGATATTCACAGGTAGTAATCCTAAATTAATTTCTAAATTTAGATAGGCTATGATCAGCTTGTTTTAGATCATAGATTTGGGATTAATTTCTTATTTTCTTAATACTGAAATTTGTCAAATCGATGGTGAGATTTTTATTTCATAGAAAAAATATGCAGTGATAAACCAATGATGAGTAGGTTGAAGAAAAATTGAAATTGACAAAAGATGGTATTGGTAAATTTGTTGATGATAATTTTTTAGATATTAGTTGGGAGTCTTGGATACTTGACTTCTATAAGACCTGACATTACTTTTGGAGTTGGCATCATTAGCAAATTTATAGGATACCCACGCCAATTCCATTTGCAATAAGTTAAGAGGATTTTGAAATACATCTGAGGTACGCAGTTTGATGGTATTTTTTTTCATATACTATTATTTCTAGTCTTTTTGGATATACAGCAATGATAGTGATTAGACTAGTGATATGACACAAAATATTTTTGTGGTCTTTAATGAAGTAGCAAGTTGTAGCCCTAACTATATTCGAGACAGAGTATATAATAGCAGCAAGCAGTGCTACTTTGGCACTTTGGTTGAGAAAGGTGCTTGGGTTTCTACAACACAAGCAATATGGTGCTATCAAAATATTTTATGATAGTGAGTCTACTATTAAGTTGACAAAGAATTCAATTTTTCATTGGTGTAACTAACACATTAACATTAAGTTCCAGATCATTCTTAAGTTGGTGCAAGAAAAGGATATAGCTATTGATTGTTGTAAGATTGAAAATCAAGTTGTTGGCATTTTTACAAAACTTTTGAATTCGAGTTATTTGTCAAGTTAAGAAGATGGTGGACATGTTCAATTTTGAAAATTGTGATTTTAGAGAGATGACGAGAAATTATGTCAAGTATTATTTAACAGGTAGTAGGCCCGCTCTTTAAAGTAGTGTGCATATGTATTTTATTTTGTTTGCGGGCCAAGTCCAAAAGATTTAGGTTTGTTTATACTAGTTTTGACCGCAAGACTTGTCCTATAAATATACAATTTATAGTCGCTCAATTATTGTGTGATTTTGAGAAATAAAAATAGTGCGTTTGTTACCTTTTTTGGTGATTGACTAAAATAGAAAAGTCTTCTTCCTTGTCTCGAAACTTGTGCCGCTATTGCTTTCTTCTTGTTTAACAGTTGTTGTCATCTTCGTTTAATTTTATTGCCTTAGTTAAATCATTTGTTTCCTTTCTTGTGGGTTAATTAGTTTTGGTTCTTTTAAATCCTAGAACAAAGCTTCTAACAAAAGGTTAAGGTAAATAGGATATGATATCTACGGATTAAACTGACTATTTTCACCTTAGATACGTCAACCAAGATGGCGCCATGATCCCACATACAAAGGTCCCAAAACCACACGTTACTTAAACAACACATTTGAAGGCAAAATACACATTCTATTAATCTAGAGGGAACCTAACTTGATAACTCTAAGAAACTAAAGTTATATGTACTCTATACTTGAGTATTTTTGCTCTAATTTCAAGCATTTTTATGGTTTAAGTGTTGTTTTTGTCTATTTTTACTTTCATGTTTGTTCGATAAATATTGATTAGGCAATTTAATTCACAAACAAGTAATAGATAAGCCTTAAAAATCCTAATCAACACTTACACACGTTCGTAAGGATACGAGGTATGTATGTAGATCGAGTGAGTAAGGATTGTACCCACGAGAACTATTGGACAGGTACTAGGGTTCATGAATCTTTATACTAGTTAGACAAATTAATTGCTAGATTTTGTTTTGCCTGACTAAATTAATTTTAACCACCAAGTAAAATAAGAACAATTACCAAAACTAATTAAAACTAGGGAAAGCAATAAAATTTACTGGAAGTAAATTTAAATTAATAAACGAGAAAAGCAAGTGTAATAAGATCAAATTAAAACTACGAAATTGCAGTAAAAACTAGAATTAAATTGAATTTAAATAGAGAAAGCAAACTCAATAGCGTAGCTAGAGCAAAAGTTTATGCAGCTTGAGTCTTGACAAGAAGAATAAAACCTAGTCTAGTGATTTTCCTAATCTAATGACTGCTATGCATGTTCAACTCTCATACAATGGGGAATTTATGGGGGATATATAGGGTTTA
Organism: Cinchona pubescens; assembly: GCA_025175665.1. Classification (NCBI taxonomy): domain Eukaryota; kingdom Viridiplantae; phylum Streptophyta; class Magnoliopsida; order Gentianales; family Rubiaceae; genus Cinchona; species Cinchona pubescens. The sequence continues at coordinate 127,862 of JANKKI010000155.1, forward strand.
GCCCCTTCAGATAATAGAAATACGATCAAACACGAAAAAGAGTCCAATGGGGTGGAGAAAACTTCAAAAACAAGTAATTTCCTTAACCAGCTGCATGGCTTGCACACATGCGCACAAATTGCTCGCACATGTGTGTGAAACAAGGCTCCTAAATTTTTTTCATTGGAATTTGCACACATGCGCACATATTCATTCGCGTATGTACGTGAATTCTAGTATGCCTCTGCCAATTTCCACCTCTATTTTGACCTTGATGCTGATAGAATTTTAAAAAAAAAATCAAACATGAAAGTTGTATCTCTTTATCTTAACTTTCCAAAGCATTTTGAATCACGTGTACTCAATCGAAGGTTGAACAAGAAAGTTATGATCAAAATGCCGAACAATGTCCAAATTCACTCCTTGTGGGTGCACGTTTTCATTCTTGTGATTTTTCTCTAACTTTTTGGTTCTTTTGACTCCTTTTTTATTCAAAACCTACATAGATTAAAAATAAATGAATGAAGCTCATATTTTACTTAAATATTGCATGTGTCACATCAAAATTGAGGTAAATGACATAAAATATATGACATTATGAGCTTATCAAACACCCCATACATAGCTTTTGATCATCCTTGAGCAAAATTAAAATTAAACCAACTAAGCTCCTTAAAAATACACCCAACACATCTCAATAATTGTCCACATGAATAATCAAGAACCATGCTATCATAAGGAGTAATCCACGAATCAAGAGTTCAAATGTCAATAAAACTCTACACATGAAATCTGATATATGTGTGTGAATATAGCCATTTAATAAAAACTCAGTTTTCAAGACACTCGGTTCCAATTGTGCAAACATTCGTAGAATTGTTTTGAACACCCTGGAGCTTTAAATTAATACTGGCCACACATAAAAAAAAAAAAAATTCTTCTCCAACACATTAAATATCAATCCTTCACAGAAATAACCCCATACTTAATCAACAAGCACCCTATGAAAAATTTTATACAACAAACAAAAAGTTTTCTTTATTCAATTTCAGCCCAACATGCAAACCTTTTCACCAGACATTTGTTTATCAATTTTTTTTATCTGCTCTCAATATGAGTTTTAGTGATAGGCTCTACCTGCAAATACAGGTACCAATGATAAGCACTACCTGTATCACAATAAGGTATGTACTAGTTAGAGGCACTACCGACACTTTTCAAAATTTTCTTCTCAATTTCTCACAGTACCCCTTGCCCCATTAATGTACACTATTCACTCACACAATCTTCCATCCTTATTCACTACATTCTACCCTTATATCCCCTTAGCAAATTAATGTGTGAAATAAAGCTCCCAGGGGACATATTGGATAGAAGAAAAATTAAAGAATTTATTAGGCGTATAAAGATAGGTAAAATGCATTTTAATAAAAGAAAGCGAATGTTATTTCTCACTATTCATTACATAGTAAGGCTCAAATTGGGTATTAGGGATAAAAATTTCAACAAGGTTGAATTGAAAGGGTTAAACATCCAAAGAAATGCTCTACCCTCATCTTTAAACCAAATCAAATTGCCCTTAAAATTTGCTTTGAAAATGTAATAAAACAAGTTATGGAATGAAATATAAATGAGTTTACACAATTATCTCTAAGTATTCTTAAAGTAAAAATAATTTATGGCTATTAGTGCTAAAAAATTCTTAGAATCATGCAAGGAAAAAATATTAACATCGACTACTCACTAATGACGGTTTAGCTAAAAAATTATCATATAGAAAATCAAAGAAAATCTATCACAAAAATTTTCAAAAATCTTAAAAAGCTCTCAGATCAAAAGAAAAGTTAAATATTGAAGCAACATTTGAGCTAACTACAACAAACAAGTATAAATCTAGATAACTTCCCACCCCACATTTAGAAATAAACATTGTGCCCAATGTCAAAGAAAATAAAAGCACAAAAAGTGAAAGGGAAACCTTCTCTGGCAATGTAGAATGGTTGGAGTAGTGTATCCCGACATAAATATCCATGAATCAAGTTGAAACACATCATTAATACTAAAACAAAAACAAAACTTTAAACTCATTAAGAAATTAAGAAAAATAAAAAATCGAGGAATGAGATTCGACAATAGTCAGGAAAAAACTTAATCCCTTATGGGCATACATAATTAACACCACAAATAAGCGAAAATGAACATAACAATAAGTACAATATCATCCTAAAATAAACTAAAAGGCAAGAAAAATAGAAAACAACATTAAGTCCTCTTGAAAAGCACTAGGAACCGACAGCTCAATCGACATGATAAAAGTCAAGACTCTTCATCAGAAGGTGCCATCTCTTGTAGGAACGGATGAAAATGTGGGAATGGATAAAAAGGTAGGACTATCCATGTAGAGGTATCCTCCCCATGCTCCCGGTCTAATTGTCGAGCCTCCTTTGTCTACTGCCATGCATGCCGATAATGAATATATGTATTAAAGTGGCGTTGCATGCGCTGTTGCTCCTTTAAAATCTAATCCAATAACTTCTTCTGAATTTGCCTTGGAACTGGTCACTCGCCGATGGCTATGACGTGGAAGCCTAAGATCGAGTCCTTCAAACTAGTGCTCTCGCACCATTCAATGCTATAAGCACACCAAGCTTCAGCTTTTCTTCGGCCGGATCATTCACAACACCATCATCAAGATACAACAGATGGCTTGACTACTATGTTATGATGGATCTATTGGCTAATCAAATGGCCCACATCTACTGGCCTACCCGAAGCAATGGCATACAAAATATTGGCTCGCTACAAAGTGACATGAGTAAGATGACTTACCAGAAGGATATGAGCACATATAAACTTAAACCAAAAGAACCAAACTAGCGGAAGCTTATTAGCATCAAAATGATCGGGCAAAACTCCTAGCACGCCTTGTCCATTCAACTTCAGTTGTGTAGATAAGGCTCGTGATGTCGTTCACCTCTATATTAATGTCACGAATAATTGGCCATGTGTCATTGTGAACTCGGTTCAATCACAATAGCCAATTAAATTGGTATAGAACTAGTGTATAACTAGGAGTATAGCATCCTTGGGGGTGGAGGTGAAATACTGCCACCCACGCACCTAACAACATTACGGATTTTAGGGGCTCCAGTCGTAGGGATTTGTGTACGCCTCTCTTTAATTGGTGCCCTTCTCAAAATATTTGACTTGTACCATTTTTGGGTAACGGCATTGAGAAACTAATTTGGAACATTCTCTTGGTCATGCTGCTCTTGATGTTCATGTTGTGGTACCATAGAAGAAGAGGCCCTGACCGTTCCTTGACCCATTAGTTGCTTGCCTTTACATGTCATGCGTAAAAAGAATGCCATATGAGATATAAGATATGCAAATAAAAATACCACCACACCCACACTTATTCAATTATATACCCTCAAACAAAAAATCAAACTTAGTATTCACAAGAGAAAACCAAACATGCTAGTGCCAACACTAAGTTATGTGTAAATGCCTCCTAAACCCTTTTTAAGCACAAACATTGAATAGGAATAATCATATGATATGCATGAAATCCTAGAAATTGAATTCATGCAAAAATGCCTAGTGTTTTAAGAGTTTTCTTTATTGAGACATTTTATCGAACACTTGGCATGCATAAACAAATAATAGACTTTTCTATATGTAAAGACCACACAATTAATTCCCAATTCAAATAACCTAGCAAAAAGCAAATACATCAACAAATAGTTACGCAATCAGACACACTTCAGCACAATTAATTACCAAATACCAAATCTTTCTTTCAATTGAAGTACAAACCCAAAAAAGGAAAAATAAAATGAAATCAATGAAATTCATACCTTAATGATCTTTATGCTTGCAAGAAAGAAGAAATTTTGATGTGAATTCAAGGGGAGAGATAAAGAGTGAATTAAGGGTAAAGGAATGGTGGGAGTAGAGGGTTTTGAGAGGAAAGGGGTTTTTTTTTGAAGAAAGGAATTGAGTTGAAATGTGAAGAAGAGACATCGTAGATGCCTTTTAAATGGCTTGTGCACATGCGCAAGGTTTTGCTCATGCATGTGTGTGAGAAGGCCAGGGTCAATTCCGTTTTTGCCATTCTCACATATGCATAAGAAATTACTTGCGCATATGTGCAAGTCAAAAAGTTAAAATTGCAACATCTGGAATTTGCGACACATGTGCACCAATTGGTGCGCATGTGCCTAAATTAAACCCCCTAGACATATGAATTTCGTTCCAAACTACTCAAACCAACCACAGAACCATAAAACCACATTGTAGGCCGTTTAATTCTAAGATTATATGCACACAAATGACATGGAAACGAAAGAAAATAAAAAAAACAAACACAAAACAAAATTATAAAAAGACATGGGTTGCCTCCCATGCAGTGCCCTTGTTATTAGTCTTAGGCTCGACTTCGGCATTTGAGATCAGTTCAAGCAATTAAGGATGGTCAACCATCCTTTTCGTTTTATCTTCAACGGGAAAAGTTTAACAGCATTTTTCACTACTCTTGAAGCTTGATTCCTGACTCAAACTTGAATTTGCCCTTTACTCTTGCATTTGCCAATGATAGTGCACAAATTATCACCTCAATTAGCTCTTTTAACCGCTTTTTCTTCTTATTGCTCATGGCTAGTTTCCTCAAACCCTCGCCTTTTCGCTCTTGTGAAACCATTTCATGAGTCTTTCTCATCTCACTTCCATCGTCTGGTGTTTTTGTCTCTAAGTCAATTTTTGAATCTTTGTTTGTTTCAATAGCCTTTTTGAATTCATTGCCTTGACCCACCTTAAGTACCTCATCTTCAAACCTATCACCAAGGGAATAATTAGCACATTTTTCTACAAATATTAGGACATTATCATCATAATTAAAAATAATAATTTCAACTGATTCGTTATCTTTAACTCACAAAATCAACTTCCCTTTATTAACGTCAATTAAAGCCTTTGTGGGGATAATAATGGCCTCCCTAGAATCTATGGAATTTCATTATCCTTTCCAATGTCCAACACCAAGAAAACAACAAGAAACACCAACTTTTCCACTTGAACAAGTACATCCTCCAACAAGCCATATAGTTTTATCTTAGACAAAATCACCAATTGGAGTGTAATGTTTGTTGGTTTTGCATTGGTGATCCTTAGCTTATCATAGATGAACTTCGGCATGATATTGATGCTCGCTCCCAAATCACAAACTGATCAATACAACGTGTGTTCTCAATGTTCACCGATATAGAGAAACTAGTGCGATCCTTGACCTCAAGGGGGTAATCTCCATTGAACAATATGACTGCACTTGGTATTGAGGTAAATATCTCATCATCATCCCACTGCCACTTTTGAGCCAAGAGGTCCTTCATGAGCTGAGCATAATTAGGCATCTTGTTGAGCATGTCAACTATACTCAACGCGATGTTTACATTAAGCTTTTTGAGCATATCAAGGAACTTGGGAAATTGTTTTTCTTTTTCCTCTTTCCCTGGATCAATGAGTCATTGAGGAAATGGCACTTTCACTACAGGATCCAATTTCACGAGTTATTCTATTTATTTTCCCTTTGATTCCTTCATTGTATTCCCTTTTGTCATATTCTCTTGCTCACCTTCAACTTCAAGTATGTCTTTACTTAACTAAGATTTTGCTTCTCAACTTCCTTATCTACATTTTTCTTGTCATTTTGTACATCGAATTCCTTTTCACTCCCAAATGAAATAGCATTGCATTGCTCATTTGGATTCGAAATTGTGTCACTTGACAATGCTCCCATCGTTGCATTACTCCTTGGATTTGGAATTGTATCACTTGGCAATGTTCCCATAGGTCTTTCATTATTTTGTCGAGCTAGCTGTCTAAGTTGCAGTTCCATGTTCCTTGTAGCAGCTCGCAAATTCTCATACTCCCTCCATAAGGGTGTGATGTTTCGTATTCAGGAGTATAATAAGTCAATCTGTACTCTTTAACACCAGCTTTGAATCCAACACTTGCTTTAGTCTCTGTTTGTGGTGACATAAATCCCTCCCTAATTGTTCTCAATTCAAAAATAGAAAGAATCTAAATAAAGGTAAGCACCCCTTTAATTTATTAAAAGAATTTATAAATATCTTTCTTTTTCTCAATCTCATGAACAAGATCTAATAATTAACATTAATTAATGGAACAGGAGTGGGGTTAAGTCTGAGGATCGGTTGGGAGTGAGAGAGGGCCTCAAATTATCCTCAACAGATTGATCATGGTTTACATATGGAGGATAATTGGGATATTGAGGTGGGAGTCTTGATAGTAGAGGTTGGTATGAGTTATTTTATTGAGGAGGAAAGTTTTGGAAATTCCTCTAGTGAGGTGGTTGTTATGGTTTAGAGGATGAAACTTGGTTGGAAGAATTTGCCTATGGCTGGTCGGGTTGGAAGAACGGATTTTGAACCATACAATTGTTTTGATTAGTCCATTAGAAATTTGGATGATTACACCACAATGGGTTGTAGGTATAACCATAAGAATTTGGCTGATTCTTTGGTCGTGAATTTTGATTTGAAACAAATTGAACTTGCTCAGTATGTGGAATGGGTGTGTCACAAAAGGCCATTTTGATGGTTTCCTCCACAGAAGTCACAAGTTAAGATCCCTTGAGGTGCTGAATCTTTGGACTTCACTAGATTCCTTCCCAAATTTTCTAGGGCCTTTGTCTGATTGATCATCATATTCAACATCATGCCCTGTTGAGTTAAGACGGCATCATTGAGATTAATCATGCCTCTTTGTTGGGCATTAACTTGATGGCCTTCTTCTTCTTGTTGTTGTTGCCCAACTAAAGGAGTAATTGTATGATGTTAGTAATGAGTTGATGCCATCCTCTCCAACAGTTCTTGTACCTTTTCTGGATTTTTAAGAGGAAAAGTGCCTGTTGGAGAGGACGATCAATCTCATCTCACCCAAAATAATCCATTATAGAATGTCTGTACCTGTAGCCATAATAGAATAGCATGATGTAAATACTTTCTAAGAAACTCCTTGAAGCGCTCCCATGCTTCACTTAGGCTCTCCCCAGTGATTTGTTGGAATGATGTAATGTCATTGCGGAGCTTTGCAGTCCTTGACGATGAAAAGTACTTGGCCAAAAATTCTTAAGCCAACTGATTTGACGTGGTGAAAGTACCTTGCTAGAAGGACTGCAACCAAGCCTTTGCCCTATCCCTCAGAGAAAACAAAAAAAGCTCTCATTCGAATACAATCTGGATGTGTTCCATTGTATTTAAATGTTTTAATGGCTTCTTCAAAATTCACCAAATGAGCATAGGGATTCTCATTTGGTCCACCTCCAAACATAAGTAGGTTTGGAGCATTTAAATCAAAGCTAGCTTGATTTCGAAGTTGTTGGCCTTTACGAATTTTTGAGCAATGCTAGACTTGCCCGTTCAAAATTCAGTATGGCATAATCTCTAAGGGGGGTCGGGGAATAGAATTACCTCCATTTCCATGATTACCTATTCCTTCATCTCGATCCCCAATATTATGATTTGGATTCTCCATTATATTCTCTCCCTAGCTTGATTCTTTTGGTTTCCTGCAGTTTTTTGTTAGAGTTCCTTTAATCTCCAAATCACCTAGAAGTAGGAATTGGTTGGAAGAACGAGTATTTACCAAACTACAAGAGAAAAACCAAAGTTTAATTATTAAAGGAAAAATTCAAAAGGGAAATTGAAAAGAACTAGCAATCGTAAATAATTAAAAGAAAATAAAAAATCTAATCTAGTAAGGCTTGCTAAACCGAATATTGAACCAAGAATAGTCCTCGACAATGGTGCCAAAAACTTGTTTGGGTAAATATTGATTAGGCAATTCAATTTACAAACAAGTAATAGATAAACCTTAAAACCCTAATCATTACACACGATCGCAAGGATACAAGGTATGTTAGTGGATCGAGTAAGTAAGGATCATTCTCACGAGAACTATTGGACAAGTTCTAGGGTTCATGTATCTTTATACTAGTTAGACAAATTAATTGCAAGATTTTATTCTACCTAAATAAATTAATTTTAAGTACTAAGAAAATAAAAACAATTACCAAAACTAATTAAAACTAGGGAAAGCGATAAAATTTACCGAAACTAAACTTAAATTAATAAACTAGAAAAGTAAGCATAATAAGATCAAATTAAAACTATGAAATTGCAATAAAAATTATAATTAAATTTAATTTAAATAGAGAAAGCAAACTCAATAACGTAACTGGAACAAGAGTTGATGCAGCTTGAGTATTGACAAGAAGAATAAAACCCTAGTCTAGTGATTTTCCTAATCTAATGTCCATTCTAACTAATGAATGCTACATATGTTCAACTCTCACACAATGGGATATTTATAAGGGATATATTAGGGTTTAGCCTCAGATGATAGAAATACGATGAAACAAGGAAATGAGTCTAATTGGGTGGAGAAAAGTTCAAAAAGGAAAGGCAAGTAATTTCCATAACTAGCTGCATGTCATGCACACATATCCACAAATTCCTTTCGCATGTCTGTGAAACAAGACTCCTAAAATTTGCTCAATGGAGTTTGCACACATGCGCATACTTTCATTCACGCATGTGCCTGTACCAGCTTCTACCTCAGTTTTGACCTTGATGCTGATAAAATTTGGAAAACTCAAAACATAAAAGTTATAGGTCTCTCTCTTATCTTTCGAAAGCATCTTTAATACACTCAATCAGAGCTCAGACAAGAAAGTTATGATCAAAACGGCACATAGTATCCAAATTCGCTCTTTGTCGGTGCACCTTTTTCATCCTTGTGATTTTTCTACAACTTTTTGGCCCTTTTGACTCCTTTTTCATTCAAAACCTACAAAAACTAAAAATAAATGAATTAAGATCATATTTGATTCAAATATTGCATGCATCACATTAAAACTGATTTAAATGACACATAAAATTTATGACATTTATGAGTTCATCAACGTTAATGCTAGATTATGCTATTTTATATTAATTTAGTATTTCAAAAGTTATTTTAATGTTTTTTTTTTAATAATTAATAGAGTATATTTATGTGTAGGAATTTATTGGAGAAAATGGCTCGACAATTGGATGACAAACGTATACAATTCAAACCCTAATTGGATGACAAACGTATACAATTCAAACCCTAATTGGATGTTGAACCAAGCAGAATTCGAAAAATGACTAAGTGTCATTAATCGCAGTCAATGATCGCAATCAACCAGCCCCAAGTACCCTTAGAAGTTTGATCGGGCTCATTAGCAGCTATCACCAACTAGGAGCACTATTAACCGCGGTCAGTAAAATGAAGAAGAAAAATTATTGACCGCGGTCAACAAGAGAAACTGAAGTAAGCCCATTAATCACAGTCAATAAAATGAAGAAGGAAAATTATTGACCACGGTCAACAAGCACAGTCCAAATATTTTTCATAGGTAAAATAGTCTAGTTTGAGGCAAATTATAGTTAAAGCTCGGGGCTTTCTTCCAACTCTAAGCATATAAATACATCTCTTAACCCTCTTCAGAGGCAAATTAGGAAGTAGAAGAAGAAAGTAGTATAGGAGTAGATTAGAAAACTTTAGTATAGAGTAGTTTTCCATTTTCTTCCCTGTTTGGGGAGGGTTTCTTAGATTAGATTATATTACGATTTATCTTTCTTGAAACTTTCATTCCTTAGTTAAAGATTCAACCTTTTTAGTGGTAAGTACTTTGTTGTTGTTCAAACTCCTCTAGTTAGTTTTTATTTTTATTTTCCTTTAGTTTAATTAGTTTAATTGCTTTTATTAAAGTACTCTCTCTACTTGCTTTCTTAGTTTAATTGTTAGAATTAGTTCATGGACTTTTTATTTAATTGCTTTCTTTACATGCTTTCTCAGTATAATTGTTAGATTAGCTTATGAACTTTTTTTTTTTTTTAAATGCTTTCTTAGTGGAAAATTATAACTTAGATTAGGTAATTAGGATTAACTAGTTGATGGGTTTTTTCTTAAAAAAGCTTTCTTAGTGGTAATTTGTGGTTAGATTAGTTAATTAAGGTAGATTAGTTCATGGACTTTTCACATAATTGCTTCTTTTACTTGTTTGCTTAGTTTAATGGGTAGATTAGTTAATGGATTTTTCTTAAAAATGCTTTATTAGTTATAATTAGTAATTTGGATTAGATTCGCGCACATCAATTAATAGGTTTTGTTTATTTGTTTTTGTTTAGTGATATTTAGTAGATAGATTAGTTAGTTGCTCCTTAAGATGCTTTCCCTTTTAATTGCTATCTCTCTAATTGCCCTCTAAAGATACTTTATTTTAATTACTTTCTTATATAATGCTTCCTTAGTGTTAATCTTGATTTTAAATTGCTTTGCTAGTTAAACTTTAAATTGCTTTCTTAGTCTCTTAAATTATAGTTTAAGAGTTAAATCACTTTAAAATCAATCGTTTCAACTAATAATCCAACCAATAATCGGTAGTCACCAACCAATTCATATGGGTTGCGATCACTACTTCCCTTTATTACTTGTTGACAACCGTATACTTGCGGATTGCCGCCTAGTTAGTATTAGAATTTAGGTGTTTTATAAATGATATAACTAGTTGACTTTTCTAAAAGGCATCACCTCTCTCTCTCTCTCTAAACCCACATCTTCTCTTACCCTCTTGTGACTCAAACACATCATAACCTATTGGTCACAAGGGAAGCGTCTTAGAATCTAAGCTCCACTTTGTCGTCATCTAGTGGGAGCCTCTCTTTTTTATTGAACATAACATATAAAACTTGCACTTTTTTCCTTCTTCCTTTTTTTTTTTTCTTTTCTTTTTGTTCTTTCATTTTTTCACAAGAACATAACAATTGCACACAGGGATTATTTACACACATTGAAGTAATGAATACTTTGACGTCTTCCCTATCAAATAACAAAAATAACCCTATAATTTTTCATCATAACCATGATAACCATGGCATTGATGAATTCAAATATATCAAGAATGACTAAGGTCTGACGGGTTCAAAAGAAGTAAATAAATAAAGGAAAATAGCTAAATAATGTAGTATCAAAGAAAATAGACTCAATTTGGTTCAAATGTGGACAATACAGTCAATATTATAAAAGGTAGGTAATTTGACACAAATGGTCCAAAGAAGTCCTTTATCATTTCCACAATCCAAATCTTGTTCACGTGTCGCAAAAGATGAAAGATTCCACTACCCCAACCAACATCCCAAGTTAAAACTCGACAAACCAATGCAGACATTGCAAGATAAGTACTTAATCATAAGTATCAACAACTCCTATTTATTTTCCATTTGTATTTTCTTTCAATAATCATTTCTTTTTCAACAACAAATTCATAAATTAACGTGGTAAATAATCAAAGCCTGCTAAACACTCTAGTTATTATCAAATTCATCACAAGTCAACAATTAAAACATATTTAAACCATTTCAAAATATCGAAGTCAATAGACATAACATAACATAATATATGTACCAACATAACACCAAACATGATATGGATATCAGTGTGAGGCAGTGGTATGAGTGCCATTCGGAATGAATTGAATTCTCCTAGTATGGTGATGGGATGGATAGTATTGTTACTTATTCATATTTGTGTCCACTACATTTATGACCACTGGACTTTTTTTTTTTTTTAGTCTGCAACATATCTACTATGTGTATTAATCTAATCATTTGTACTAATATAAAGCATAAACTTTCTGTTTCATTTAATTCTTTGTCAATGAACTTTATTAAGTGTTTTATATTTACCTTGTAGGATTCTATGGTTGATTACTTGTAAATGAGGGATTCTGAGGAAGAAACTATTTCCTGGTTAAAGGTAAGTCATCCACAAAACTAAGATTGAGCAGATCAGTTTTTGGCCCTTGAGAACTATTTTGTCCCTTCATTTTGCATATATTATTGATCACTTGTTGAGAGAGAATATTACTTACGTATTTGTTTTATTGTACAGGGACTTGGTATAAAATATTTTTTCTTCCCAGTACTCTTGGAAAAGGATTCTTAACATGCATTCCAAAGTTGTTGAACTAGTAGAGCATAAACTACCATTGGGTTAGTTCTTTGGCTTGTACCTTTACTTATTTATGATGCTATTTGAACTTGTTCTCAATTTTATGTTTTTTCTAGAAGTTGAACCTATTGGCTGTGTTTGTATTTATTGTTTTACCTGCATCCTAAAATTTTTTTCTTGCAAACGCTAATTAGTCTATCAGGTACCAATTAAGGAGCATTCTCTTGATTTTGCTTCTGGCAAAAACACCATCTCACTTTGTAAGGTGATGAATAATAGATATTTAACATTGAAAGTTCATAGTACGATGATATTGTCTCTTGAATAATAAATATTTATAATTGAAAGTGAAATAGTACGATGATATTTTAGCAAGTCACTTAGTATCCAAAATAGAGCTAATATTGAGCTGATGATTGTAGATTTTTATTTCCATAGGCAAAACAATTGGATAGAGCTCAAGTCCTTGTATTTTGATGAAGAATGCGCTAATTTGTGGAATTTAGTTCGTTAGTAGCAATTTACAGTTTGATAGTAGGTTTGTAGATTTTTAATCATGGAATAATTTATGTTTTATTGATATCATAATAGATTAGTTTCTATTGAAATTCTTTTTCTGTGTAAAGAATCTTATTCTTGTAATGTAAGAGGTGCATGATATTAAATATGTGTGACTCGTTTTTTTCATTAGTTCAATGTTCCACTTATGGTGGATAAAAATTTATTTATTTATTTTTTAAATTAAAAAGTTTATTAGGGCACTTGTAAGTTCTATAACAGCTTTTTATTGTGGCAAGATTAAGTACCCTCATAAACTATGTATCCTGACACTTTTAATGTTGTATTAATATTTTGAATGCCATATTAGGTCAAGTCTATTGCTACATCTCTTTGGACGACATTTTAAGTGGGTGCCAAGAAAAGTCAAGTGCCATTATAGGTAGTGTATAATGGCACTTATAAATGCCAGCAGATTCCATTTTTTCGTGTATTGTCTTATTGAGGGCATCTGTTTGACACATTCTAACTTTGTGAGGCTCACCTCAATCTCCCTAGAAAGTTTTGCCTCTTGAAGTTTCGGTTGGGCTGAAATCTATTCCAATCCATAATCACCCAAAAAAAATTTCCAAAGAAGTTTTAATAGCATCATCAAGTTCACCTAGCATGTCATCCCTGATGTTTTGCTCCATTAACTCTTCGGTGCTGTCCTTCACATCCACTCCACCATACCAATACACTCTTGTGATTGGATCCTCAGATGGTTTTTTGAATGTCACCTCTACTTTATCTACTAGACAGGGACAATATATGATGCATGGTTCTAGTACACTTTCAGAAATTATAGTAGTAAATTGTCCAAGCTGTTGCATTTCTAGATGACTAAATGTCTCCTTTTGATTTTGCTACCGTGTTTCTATCAACTCAATAAATTTTGTCATCATCTCCTCAAAGTAGGACTTTTCTTCTACATGAGATCAGTTTGTCGTCTGGATATAGCATGAATTTGATAGGTAGATCTATGTAATTATGATGGTGTGGGTTCCATGAACAATCTGGATAATCCTTCCAACCAGGATTGTATATATCATCATATGGATAGTCATTTTTGATGAAGGAATTTGAAACATAAGTAGCATTGATATAAGAAAAAAAACCATAGTTGTTGCTTGACATTCATAGCTTTGGTGGTTCTCACTACACAAGTTACAGGTAGTTTGAGATCGTAACAAATTGTCTAACTTCCATTTTAATGCTTCTAATTAAACTGCACTTTATGATACATCAACCTCTTAGGCACTAGTTCAATCATATGGCCAAGTATACAAAGTCATAAATATGCAAATAAAGAATAAAATAAAAATAAAAATAAAATAATAAAATTCATAGTAACAAGTCAATTTGAAATCAAATGCAATCAATCAAACTCTTCTCTGACAGCGGTCCTAAAAACTTAATGTGTGCTAATGACACTAGTAAGAGTATTACTAGTCAACAAGTAATAAAGTGACAAGGGTATCGAGTATCATTTCCCACGAACAAAAATGTGAAAGAATCACAATTGATCACAGATGGACTATGGTAATATATATCTAAATGAACAAAAGAAGTTGCTTGACTATCTGAATTAAACCAAAGGCTAAAGTTAAATAAACAAATTAAATTATGATTGAAAACATGAACAAAAGTGTGCTAAAGAATTGAATTCACCCAACTAACATATCCAAGAGAACTAAATCAAAGAAAGTTCAATTAGGAAGCGTATAAGATGGTAAAGTTCCCCATTTTGTATTAATATTTCTCAAGCTAATACTATTTCAATTCTATTTACTCTTAAAAAAAAAAGTCATTTTAGAGTTAATCTAAACAAATAAAACCAAAATATTAGGATATTGGAATCCTAGACTATTAGTACTCTATCAAGCGACTAAATAGACCATGCAATTTATTTATTATAACCTTCTGATTTAAACATAAATAAATTAGATAACGTATTACATTATTTTTGACTAGTATTCAAATATTAATTTCTAGATATGATTGATTATCAATTCACATAAGCATTAAATACAATAACACATAATCCTATGAACATAGACCCAAAAATATAAAATATTTATTTAAATCAAGTACTCATGACTTGTAGTTGAGTTACGTCAACCCTGAACACAAAACTACAAAAAAATAAAGACAAAAACAGAAAATTAAGAACAAGAAAGGAAACACTAGAAGTCATGATCAAGAATTGGAAAGGAAAATTTTGCTTGACCTCATCAAGAACAAACTCCCCTTGGACAATTTTCCAAGAACCCTTTTGGGGTTATATAAAAGAAGAGTTATGAGGTGCTGGAGTTGGTTCTTGGTTGAAATAGCTTAAACGGCCAAAATCGGGTAAGCTTTCTATTCGGGAGTTCGGCGCAATACCTCAGCGTTTGTATTTGGTCTTGAACGTAACACTGGTGTATTGAGGTCTCGGGTTCTTTAACATTGATGTGAATGCCGTGACGCTTGATCCCTTTGTAAATTGTAATGCTGCAACGTTCTGCTTCCAAAACTTCTTCCCAAAATTTGTACCTCTATGCATTTTCTTCGCAGTTTATAGCACCAAACAATCGTACCTCATACAAAACATATAAACAAAGCACAAATACTATAAAAACACCATTGAACTTTAGAATACACGGCAATATGAAAACATGGCCTAAATTCCTAGAATATACTTGATTTCATACAAAATCTTGACTGAAATGAATGCAGTATAATTCTATTTTGTAGAATTATCAGAATCCATATATACACATTCAGTCTGGCCCTAAAAGTTGCCACTAGTTCTTGATGGATTATCATGATTTAAAAATTAAAAAGAAATTCTAACATTTGATATTTAATATAGTTTAATTATTCATCGCTATTGTTGTCGATAACGTTGCGATGACTTCATGTTCGTTGCCGCAACCGTTGCCAACTTGCATCACTAAAGGTGTCTCAAATTCCTTCATCATTGCAAAGGAAGTTGCAAAAATATGCATATAAAAGTGTGGAAAAAATGTCGCTAACTTTGCAATGCTCGTTTTTCATTGCTAAAAAGAGTCGAGCTTAGAGGTGACTTTTCACTGTTAAATTTGTTGGAAACTTTCCGTGGGCTTGAGCATTGCTTTTGCATGGCAGACTTTGAGAATATTTGTTCGTATTTGTCGCTAATGATCTGTCGTGGCTAACTTTACCTGGCGACAAATCCATCTAGATTTTCCGTCACTAATCATTGATAAATTGTATTTTTTTTGTTTTATAAACCCAAAAAAAAAAAAAAAAAAAAAAAAACAGCTAAGTTTAATGCTTCAGTTAACTTTGAAGTAGTAAATTAGTCATTCCTAGTAGAAAACATTAGCTTTGAAGTAGTAAATTAGTCATTCCTAGTAGAAAACAAAAAATTACCAATTCGCAAAGTAATTTTATGTGCATAGTGTTAGATTCTAATATACTAACAGTGCAAATTGGACATGCTTTATTTTTTTATTTTTTATTTTTACTTTTTTTTTTTTTGTGATTCTCCATAGGTTAACTGGATGCTGGCACTTGGAATCCAAAAGTTCATCTGTTTCTCCATCTCGAAAAGGGCGGATTCCTAATTGGCACTACACTTTCAACAGACAGTTTGCGTCGTTGAAAGCGTGGGAGTGCTTGTTACTTTCACGATGTAAACTGCCTAAAGTGGTGTACACTATACCTGTGGACTAAATGCCCACTAAATACCTTTTTTAAAACACTTATTATTCATTAGTCATCTCATTTCCCCCACTTGGAGAAATTTCAACTTCGACGCAAATTATTAGGACCAAAAATTGGCCTTCACCAGGAAGGTTTCGTCGCAATCCGGCTTACAAAGTTACAAGTGGATTTTATTAGTGATAAAGTTGATGTGATATTGTATTTGACTTCTCGAAAATACATGGGAATCTTTCAAAAATTGACATACACTTAATAAATTAATATGCTTTGTTATAGTCACATAATATTTGTTACCAGAAAAATATTTATATAGATTGGATTTTGACTCTACCTTTATACCCTGACGTCAAAATTAAATTTTATAAAATTTTACTTACATCAGCTTATGTCATAGATTTCATAACATTTAATTCACACTATAAGCTTTACAAATAAGACTAAAAAGCAACTCTACCTAAATCTTTCCTTGTTACTGAAGTAGTAAGTTACATTAGAATCCGAACTGAGGCCACAGAAATTGCTTTTAGCTGTCAAGATTTTTTTTGGAAAAACAAATATGATTGGAAATGTACAATTGGTTAAAAATTATACACATGAAAATGAATGAATACTTTAGGGACTTATATGAATTGTTCTAAATCGCTTATACATAAATCGATTTAAATATTAATTATTCTAGCTCAGTTTTATACATTTTCAACAAAGTTATACCAATGCACTTTAAAAATATTTCTTCTCCGTTTAACAAATTAAGTTTTAAATTTAGGAAAAATCACCAAAATAGTCCCTACAATTTTTTTACTTTAGTCGAAATAGTCTCTTAACCTTTTTTTAGCCAGTTTAGTCCTTCAACTTTTATTTTTTGTCAAGATAGTCCTTTTGTGGTTGAACCACCACAAAACCTCTTTTTTTTTTTTTAATAAATTCTACATACACACCTAGTGGTTTAGTTATTTTTCACATTGGGCTAATTTAAAATTTTACAAAATTTTATGGCCAATTTTTAAAAAAGAAGGCCTAGTAGTTGACTGAAGGAATCTGGCGGCAGGGTTAGTGGGTGACAGTTGGTATGTAGTGGGTGGGGGGGAGGCGCTTGGGTAGCTAAAAGGGAGTTCTAGAGTTGGGTGAGTGACAGTTTCGGTTGGGAGAAGGGGAAGAGAGAATGGTTAGGATTTTAAAATTTTTTTTTGTAAAATATAAATGTTTCATTTTTTTTTGAAAATTGTTTTGAAGTTTTTTTTTTCCCACCCTTTCAAATTAATTTCTTTCTTATTTTTTCCATTTTAAATTATATGGGGTTATGTGAAAAAAAAGTAAACCTCAGGAGCGTATGTGAAATTTATCAAACAAAGAAAAAGGTTTTTATGGTGACACCACCATAAAATGACTGTCTTGACTAAAAAATAAAACTTGAAGGGCTATTTTGTCTAAAACAAAGATTGAGGGTCTATTTCCCAAAAGTAAAAAAATTGAGGGACTATTTCAGCAATTTTCCCTTAAATTTTTGCACAATTTGGGTTAAGCAAATTGTATAGCCCTTAAACCAACAATCAAATTGATCGGGGAGACCATTTGCACCGAAGATTTGCGGACCTCATTCCTTGTATAAGTTGGCAGTTATACTCCTGAGAAAATTCTAAGAATATGCCTATTTTCTAAATTTATTCTATTTGTTGCCTATTTCAAAGTGGTGTTCCGAATGCGAGTTCCAGAAAATTTTTTTTTGTTTTTTTTTTCAAAAAAAATTTGTTCTTCTGGACCTCGCATTCAAGGAATGCGAGGTCCTATTTTTTTTTTTAGGGTTTAGGGTTTAGGTCCTATTTTTTTTTTAAAAAAAATGCGTTGTAATGTATTTTTGTTGTTTTTTGTTTTTGGTTATAGCTAATTTGACTATGTGTATATATATATATATATATATATATATATATATATATATAGAGAATTTAGCAAATTTGACTATGTATATCATGAATTAAATCGCACTATTACAAAATATTAAAAATATGATATAATCAAAGCAAGATATTATTAAACTAAAATACAAGATGTGTATAAGAGACAGAGTGTTGACTGACCTCGCATTTGAGGAATGCACCAATTTGCACTGTCAAAATTAATTATTATACACAAAATGTAAAAAAATATATTATTTACCAATTATCTTCTCCATAAAGGCCTTAAATTTACCTGAAAGGTCTAGCAGAAGATAAGTGAAAAATTTGGGGAATAACAACCACTTATCTTCTGCGAGGCCTGAAGGCCTCGCAGAAGATAAGTCCCCTCTGTTCTCTTATACACATCTAGAGGAATGCGAGACAGATCAACTTTGACTAACCTCGCACTCCTCCAATGCGAGGTCAAATCCAATATATATATATATATATATATCAACACATTTGAAAAATGGCATAAAACTAGAATTTTCCTTATACTCCTTCACTACCCTATGTATTATAGGAAATATTTAAGTATATTTAGTTTATAAATTCATTTGCATATCTTATGGTGTAGATTAAATGATATAAAATAAATGATATAAGCTAATGTCAACAAGATTTTATATAATTTAATTTTGATCACAAAATATGCAACTGAAAATTAAAATCAGGTCTACTTAAATATTTTCTGTGTATGGTTGACAGATGTATAAAGAAAAGCAAAAGTCAGAGTCCAAACCAACATGAATTCTCTCTGTTCCATTTTATTTGCCCTTCTTTCAATTTTAGTTTGTCCAAAATTATTTGTCACTCCTTAAAATAACAAATAAATAAATGTCAATTTACCTAATTTACTATTCATGCAAGTTTCAAAAAAGAACATTAATGTCATATTTTAATAGATAAGATTACTCTTATAAACCATTTCAAATTTTGAAAACCAAAAACTAACTATCAAATTTGAATGAAATTGAGTGATAATAATGGAAAAATTATTCTACTAATTGGTCAAATATCAAGATGTGTAACTGTATGCAAGATTGACCATTAAAAAAAAAAAATAGAACAGAGGATATTATTTTTAGTGATTTTGATACCTTCTCTCCATTGAATCCTTTGCTCTTCCTGCAACTTCGGTTTCTGTTGCTTCATTTCTATTTGGTCTGGGAATGATTGCTGCAACTTTTTTCTGATTTCTTATTGTATATTGTATGCAAATGTGTGAGAGATTTTTTTTTTGCGAACATCCCACAGAATCGCTACTATCTTTTTTTTTTTCGTCAATGTTTTCTATATTTTTATCAGGCACATTTGTTTTAATTTTTATTTTTTTCTTTTGAGCTAAGACCAGTACATCTTGAACAATATATTTTTCGTTTTCCTCCCATTAAAAATCCACATTTTTCTAACATCTTAATGACTCGAATACATAATTAATATATTATAGGAGAAACGTCTTATATACAAGTTGCACTTCATTATCCTCCTCAACAATATTATTCTTCACAAATATTTTAAAGAGAAATAAGCATGTAAAACTAGTTCTATGGATTTTTTATTTTATTATTCAATGGTGTATCACAGCTCCTAATATACTTTTAAAATAATAAAGTCCATGATGTTAAAAAACATGATCAATATCATTTTACATCGTCAGTAATAATTTTTGAACCGTAACAACTTGCAAGCTATTTTTTCTGTATAAGTAATTCATTAATTAGATTCTATTCTAGAAATTGGCCCAATTCATGGTTGATATTAATTTTGGTAAACATTATGTTCGAAACATTTATTTTTGACCTCCGAAAGTGTGGAGTGCGTCTCGAATTTTGTTGTTTTGTCCCATGTGAGTTTGTGAAAAATGTTCTCTTCTATTAAAGTCTATACTCATTTATTTGACTGTTGAAATTTTAAATCCATGTTTAAAAATTTCTCTTATACACCTGTCAGCAAAACCTACTTTGGCAAGATAGTCAAATGATAATTTACTAGTATTAAACAATAGAGTTTAATTAAACAATAATCTTTCCCTATTGTTTAATACTAGATTATTGAGAGTAAGTTGATACTCTAATCACAAATTTTCTTTAGTGAGAGTAAGTTTTTCTGAATATAACTCACTAAAGAAAATTTGTGACAACGCCACTGAATCCTATTGTGCGTTAAAGATGAACTGCTGAGAGTATTAACTTTCAAAACGGAACGAAAAAGTGCAAGGGTTTCTTTTTTCTTTTCTTTTTTTTTTTTTTTCTTTTGATGTCAAATCACCATAAACATTACACCTCCAATGTTTGGAATTTCAACAAACATTGATCTACCATATAAGGTGGCTATATATATCTTAATTGAGAGAAATACCATTCTATGAAATACCAAAAGATACTTGAGAAGCCATACAATTTCCACAAAACAGTGTATGTAACCTTCCTGTATAAATTCCAATGGCAGTTAATGGTGCTTTTGATGATGGCGAATTTCAGGTGGCAATCATAAGAAAAACTATAGTAAAAGCCATAGGCCCATTGCCAAATTATCAGATACTCACTCTTTCAAACCTTGATCTCTTATCCGGACGGTTTCCCGTAAGCTACGTTTACTTCTACAACAAACCACAAGATTCTATACTAACTTCCCTTGAGACCCTTAAAGATTCCTTAGCTAAATGTCTCTCTCTTTTTTATCCATTTTCCGGTCGAATAGTCCAAAATCCACAAACCAATGAACCTGAGATCGTGTGTGATAATAGCGGTGCTCTCCTTGTGGAAGCCAAGGCAAATATTCCTTTAAAAGAATTGGATTTTTACATCCTCGACAAATCTTTTCAGGGAAAGTTAGTCTCAATTTATGAAGATTTTCAATTTCCACTACAAATTCAAGTAACAAACTACACTTGTGGAAGCTTATCAATAACGTTCACATTTGACCATGCCTTGGGGTCGATGCAAGTGCGTTTGGTAAATTTCTTGTTACGTGGTCCGAAATCGCGACCCAAAAATCACTTTCTAGTTTACCTGACCACCGTAGACATCTTCTTGGGGCGAGGTCTCCTCCAACTTATGACCTGTCCTTGGACGACACATTCATTTCGTGCACACTGAAAGATATACATGCTATTCCTAGTAGGAATACATTGCTAAAGCGTCTATATTACATAGACGTTTCAAACATAGATAGGTTGCAGAGACTTGCATCTCTTGGGGGGCGAGAAAGAACAAAAATTGAAGCCTTTTCAGCCTATGTTTGGAAACTAATGGTTTTTGCAATTGATAAAAGCCACGAAAAAAGCACAATGGGATGGTTAATCGACGGACGAACAAGAATAGGCAAAGACAATCACTCTATGTCCAATTATATAGGCAATGTATTATCCCTAGCGTTCGGGGAAGGAGATGTCCATAGATTGAAACAAGGGTCGCTAGCAGAAGTTGCTACATTGGTTTCATGATGCCATATCAAAAGTAACAAATGAAGCTCATTTCTTGGATTTGATTGATTGGATCGAGTGCCATAGGCCTGGATTGATGTTGTCCAAAATTGTATTAGGCCGTGGTGGTCCTGCTATTGTTGTTTCATCAGGAGGACGATTTCCAGTGGCAGAATTAGATTTTGGTTTCGGAAATCCAATCCTCGGAACAGTTTATTCCACCATTGAAAGGATTGGAGTTGGTTATATGAACCAAAGGCCAAGTGCTAAGTGTGACGGATCTTGGATTGTGTCAACAATTTTATGGCCAGAAATGGTTGCAGAACTGGAATCAGACCCTGATCATGTTTTTGAGCCCATGAGTGCAAGTTTTCTTCAACTCTAGCTGCATAGTTTTCTCTTTTCTTTCCCTGGTTTTTTGTACCTATGTTGTATTTGAATCCTCAATTGAATCTTCGCTTAACTTATTACGGAATATGATTAATTTCATTTTGCACCTCTCAACTTATACACGATTCTCACTTTACACCCAAAATTTTAGTTTTGGATACTTCGCACACTTGAGCTCTTAAATTCAACCAATTTCAGTCCTTTTTTTAAAAACCGTCTCAAAGATTAATAGAATTTTTTGTGTGCAAAATAAATTTAGTAGTATGTACAACAATATTTTTGGATGTAAAAATAAAGATGTCCGTTAACTTTTTTGATGTGTATAAAAAAGACTACAAATAGGACATATGACAATTGAGGGCATAAAGTATCTAAAATTAAAATTTAAGATACAAAGTGAAAATTAAATATAAATTGTGAAGTATAAACAAAATATTACTAGAAGCTTATCTTTTGTTAACAATTTCACATGCCTCGCCCAAAAATGAATTTGTGGCAAGAAGAATTTGCACCTGTACCGTTGAAATCATTAAATGGGAGAGTTGGACTTTGAGGACAAGATTATTTATATATTTTTGGAGGAATTGTTTTAAAATTTGTGTAAAATATGAAAGGAGTAAAGTATACTTGTTTATGTGGGTGCAATTAAAGTTTTTTTTTTTTTTTTTTTTAAATAATCAAACGAAATGATGTTGTCTTTGGATGGATTTGGAGTTGAACAAGCGAATGAATTTAGTTAGTGATTTGAAATCAACAAATAAATGAGTGATATTTTAATAGTTAATTAAGTAGATTATAAATTTATTTAATTAATTCAAATTTAAACATTTCTTATAAATCTTTTCTTCAACTCAAATCTACCCATTGAAACACGACCTAATAAATTTGAATCTTTTAGGGGCCAAGAGTATATAAATATATATTTAAAGAATAATTTTATAGTTTTAAATATTTTAAGGAGATAAATTCTAATTTTATAGTAATAGTATAATAAAAAATTATAAAATTTTAAAGAAACAAAACACAAATTTCAAATTCTTGGGTGCAGTTCCCTCCGCCCCTGCTACATCCGCCCATGGAGATGCATGTGATATTTGATGCATAGTATTTGGAGGAGCAAAATTCATGCGAACCCGCAGCATGGTTTGGAAGGATGCCTAACAGCAAAAGGAAAAAATAGCTAGTGATAGGCAAAAACAAATCCTTTCTCGGTTGATAAAACTTTGTGAGGATTAAACACCCTGCAAGTAATGTTAGGTAAAAAACATGAATGCCCTAAACTCTTAGGTCAGTTTATTTTGGTCCCTAAACTGTAATTTGATTCATTTTAGCCCTTTTACTCCTAAATCTATATATTATAACCATTCCACCTATTTTGTATATTTCAATCCTACATCCAAATGTAAATTTGTCATTTCAAAATTCTTTATTATAATTGTATTTTTGAGATTGAATGTTCATTTTTTCTTATGCATAAAGAACAAACCCAAAAATTCTTCCTTTCCCCTTCATCTCTTTCCCTTTTCCCCCGTTAGCCCTACCATCCTCCTCCTTACCTTCTCGTTAGCTCCTCTCCCACCCTGTCTCACTCTCTCCCTCCCTCCATACCCGTTAGGTCCTCATCCCTATCTTCAATTAGTCCCTATGTCCCCTCTCCCCGTTCAACCTCACCCTCTCAAACCCTAGTCAGTTAACCCTTTATCCCTTCCCAAATCCTTATTCCTTTATCCCCACACCCCCTTCCTCTTTCCCCTTCCCTCATACCCCATTCGATCGTTACTCTACCCAACCCATCTCCGTCAATCCCCATTCCCATCCTCGTTAGTCCTTACCTCCGTCAATGCCCAACCTCCCCTTCTCCTTTCTCTATCTCCTTTCAATCTTGCCCTTCCCTATTCCCACCCCGTCAATTTGCTCTCTCCTTCCCCTACGCCGTCAGCCCCTTTTTCTGCTTCTTCCCCCAATTAGACATTTTCCTCCCTTTCCCTTTCCTCTCTCTTCTTTACCTCGCTCTCCTCTCTTCTCCACTGCCTCTCCCCTCATCTTGTCCCATTCTCTCCTTAGATCTGAAATTGGCATATGGTTTCTTGATTTCGGATTTTGAATTCTTGAATTGCGTTGACCAAGTGTTGAAGGAAAAATGCTAAGGCCTCCGTCACACGGCTAAGGATAGAGAAGTTGGTGGTAGTTGAGAGACAGCAGGGGAAGAGGTGAGGCTGAGGAACTATTTGAATTGATTAAGTTATACCTTATGCTTAAACAATTGTACTTTCAAACTTAATTATGGAATCTTATTAAAACTACACTGTTGTGATTGAAATGGCATGAACATCCAATTTCGCCCCTCACATTTTTTGCACATGGTCGTGTTTTCGTTAAGTTTAATGGGGAAAATAGATGCAAGAGTTAAAGAAGTGTCTTTTTGATAGTTTGAGGAGCAAACTAAAATATCTAGATGTTTAGGGGTCAAAATGAAACTGACCTAAGAGTTCAAGAGCCATTAAACTTTCTTACCCTGAAATGTATTCTGAACAGTGGATTTATCTAGAATGCATAGACTAGATAATCATGGATAACACACAATTTATAAGCCAAAACTTAAGTAAGTTTGTTCTTGTATACTACAACTCTAAAAGACACAAAAATGGACCCACATATGTGGGACGTGGATCCACTTAGTAGAGAATGTTGAAAATATGAAGTGGTACAATATTACATAAATATTTATGTGTGGTATGTATTCAAATTAATAAATGTCTATTCACAGAAGTCATGGATTAGTGAATAAGTGTGACTCTAAATGAAGAGACATTTAAAGGTCTACAATTACCATTATCATGTGAGTTGTAGAGAAGATGTAGAAATATGAGCATTCTCTAGATCTTCTTGTTCTCCTAGAATATAAGAGAAAATTTTCAAAGGTTTAAGTGCTTAGTGGATTGATTTCAGTAGTGCGAAATGCAGTTAATCATTAGGTTTCATTGTATCCTAGAGGTTAATTTGCAGCACTCTTTTGCACATCAATTATGGTAGGGCCAATTTAAATATTAAAGAGAGTGATAATGTAACGCGCCTTGAAGCCATTTCTTGTTCCAACTATGTGGTATTACGGTATTCTTTTATGTTTTTTTTTGTTAATTTTTTTTCTAACAATTTACATATATTGTGGTCTATAAGGTTAAAATTTTTCTCCAACTTTTAATGTGAAAAACACGCTTGATGTGAAATATAAAAACCAAATTCGTAATATAGAAAAATTCTACTATCATTGCAAGGGAAAAAGACCATTTTGGTCCTTGTATATCAGAACAAGTCAATTAGTCCCTCATCTTTTAGAATGTTGACCAATGTAGGACTTTTGACAAAATAGTTGAACAAATTAACGATGAAAGCCACATAATTATATATCGCGTGGTTATTAAAATACAAACAAGTTGATATTAAAATGTTTATTCATCACACATCTAATGCTTTTTTCTTTTATCTCATTTTCCTAATCTTAATTTTATCTCATCTTCTTCAAAAACATTTCAGTGACAGAAATTGTTGAAGCACATTGTATTAATTTTTAGGTAATATTTAGTAATTTATGTTTAACGGCCACATGATGTTATGTGGCATTTATCATTAATTTGTGAAACTTTTCCATCAGTAGCCCTATATTGGCCAATATTTTAAAAGAAGAGACTTAATTGGCTTGATGTGATAAATAAGGGAACAAATTGCGGTATACTACAAGGATAATAGACTAAAATATCTTTTTCCTATCATTTGAGCAATAAATACCACAAAAAAAGTCTTTATAACTAAACCCAACCCCTATCCACCTCCAACAAAGTAGAAATTAAGACAATCTAAGTGCACAAAATCCAAACCGAAGGTACAAAACCCAATCAATAGAATAAAGAAAATAACAAACTTAGCATACAGATGGCAACTCACATTAACTAGAATATTAAATCAAGGATATGCTAGGCATGAAACTATATAAATAAGGATATATTAAGCTTGGCAATAAAGAAAAGAAATAGTAGTTCGACTCAAATATGATTGTTAGACATATAGGGCCTACTATTTTTGTACATTGTAGTTTCAAGACCACAACCTATCCAAGTTTTTTCCTCAACTTTTAATATGAAAAACATCCTTGATGTGAATGGTAAAAATCACATGATCTAGTATAAAAAAAAACCTAAATCCATTAACAGAACAATGATTTCAACAAAATGTCTTTAGTGAATGCCTAAAATCCAACACATGTCTTACTCACCATCAACAAAGTAGAAATCAGCATAGTGATAGTACACAAAATCCAAATCAAAGGTACAAAAGCCCAACTAATAGAAAAAGAAAAATTACCAATCAGACGTATGAGAGTTCACATTGTCGGAATCAAGATATTGAAATTTTATTGGAAATAGAGAAAAATAAACCATCAAATCAAGAGTACAAAGTTGACAAAATTTTCCTCGTTCTTCGATTGGTGTTCTTGCCAGAAAGAAGAAAATTTTGATTGCCTAGTTCTCAATCTTGGACTCTTTACCAAAAAGTCATTTTTGTCCTTTTTATTTATGGTAACGTGCCCTACTAAAATACTACCGCAGCCATTCGTATTGATCCCCTTTCGTTTTATTTTATTTTTTTAAAAAGCTATTTTACGAGCACAACAAACTTCATTTTTGACTCAAGCAGAGGAATCTATTGTAAAACCAAAGATCAAAGGATGAGCTTCAATCTCCAGTTGGTATAGAATTCATTATGACGTCTAAATTGTGAGGCCCCGTCTCACATCGATAATGTGAGGAATATTGTATTGTTTATAATATCTCGAGTCATGAACTATTAATAACTTGGATTAAACATTTCGATCCCCTGGTTTAGCGACAAAAGTTATTGGATCAGCCCAGAACCTAGGATGTTACAATTGGTATTAAAACAAATCTCGTGTGGTCTGTGCATGGAGTGAGACTGAACCAGTGGTATTGAACCGTGCTATACGGTGAATGTGACATGGTACTGGACTCCATCTAGGGGATAATGTATTGTTTATTATATCTTAATATCATGTGCTACAAATAATTTGGTTTAAACATTTTGGTCTAGCGGTTTCGGGTCAAAAGTTATTGGGGGCTGATAACTCTAGTAAATAGAATTATTTTACCTATAAAAACCATGGTGTTTTGACAAATATCAATCACAAATTATGTATATATTTTATGTGTATCTATGCATATTTCATGTCTTGTAGTAATATTATTAATGTTAGGATAATATTCAGATTTTTAGTAACATTTACTAATTATTAATTCTTAAGTACTTATTATGTTATGGTGTACATTGTAGGGATGGACTACAATTGTGGTGCAAATTTGAAGAATTGAAGAAGTCAGGACTAAGTTGCAATTAGAGGAATATTGAGACCAAATTCCAATGATCTTGGGACTTCTATACCACAATTATAAATTTCAAAGAAGAAAGCTTTCAATCACAATTACCAAGCCACTAAAGAATTCAAGTGTCAACACTGTGGTTATAAATTCCAAGAAGAAATCTCACGAATGCAAGGTCATGAATCTCTATGGGAACCAAGGTCATGAATCTAAAGAAAGAAATTTCATGATCCCTCTCCAGAAGCAAATTTTAGACCAAAGGAATGTGGCACTTTTGGAATAGCTGTGGGATTTCAAATAACCATAAAGTATACATCTATAAACACATGGTAGACAATGAGAGTTTTAATTTTGGATAGACTAGATAAGGTTCTTGTTGCATTTAAAAGGACATAAATTTCTAGTTAAAAGATAAACAACTAAATCAAATAACCTTAACTAGATGACAACCCTCAAGCATACGATGTCAAATTGTAGCTAGTAGAAATAGGGATCGTTCTCGTGAGGATTGTGTTCAACTATTGATTATTTGGTTAGAATGTATAATTGAAGGGTTTGATTAAAGAAAGGATTTTAACTTAACTAGGTCTAAAACTATGGTTGTGTTTGGTGTATAGGTGTAAGGGGAAGGAATGGGAATCAAGGTTTTAATTTATGAACATAATGAAACTCATTCCTTATTCATACCAAAAAAGTAATGGGAAATGACATAAACTCATACCGATTGTGGGGTTTATGATTCCCATTCTAATTCCAATTCTTGAATGTGAACCAAACACCTCCTAAGAAATGACTAAAAAACGGGTTAGATTTTAAGCTAGAAATAGAATCTTGGCTTTTGATTAATTACATCAATCAATTAATCCTATGTGCCAAATTAGAGGTTGATTCACATTTGTAATCTAATCCCGATTGTAGTGTCTTTATTTTGCTTTTTGTGCCAATGGTGAGTAGATGGATAAATTGTACTCATCAAATAAATCATGTAAACAGTGTGATGGTGTCTATTATTTTATATTAGAAATATATTTTTGGGTTTTTGTTGTTGTTGGGAGAAGTTGAATTGGATGTTGAACATGAGATACATTTCATGTGCAAAATAGGATTCAACTCTTGAAACACAACTATATTTTTAATCACTTCATAAATATATCTTAACTAATTTTGACCTCAAAATTTATTTTTTACGTAAGTGTTTTTCTAATGCCAAGTTCAATTGATCGTCGATTTCAGTGAACACTTCAAGACTTTCAAACCTTGGTTATAAGTAGAGATGGAAATGAATTAAGTCAACATTTGGTCATGCTGCATGGACTTGCATTTTCGAATATCTTTTGTGGCTTTTGTTGAGGTAACATAGGACACTGATTGGGTAGTTTGAATCTTTTATCTTTTCAAAAATAGCCAGATTTTAGAGATCATCAGGCATTTCTTGGACTGTTTAAGTCAAAAAGCCTACCTTATATTAATTTTATCCCTAGTATCCCAGGTGATTGATCCTTATAGCTTAATTTCTTGATAAACCACATGATTTAGTCATTCCTCTTTGTTCATTTATCCTCTCTTCATCATATCACTTTAGTCATTGTTAAATTTATCTTAAGTTTCCCAATGTAATAGTTAAAGTTTTTATGATAGTTTGAAGGATCATTTTCGTGTATATTGCTTTAGGAATTGAAGTTAATATGTTCAATGTTTATATTCCCCTTATTTTAATTAGTTGCTGAATAATATTATTATTGTTTGCAAATTTAGAATTTCTTTTACAAAAAAAATATTTAGTTAATTTTCTATCACCTTAGGGTATTATTTGAATAAAAGAAGCCTCACATTACCTTCGTGATAGGATCAATTGGTTGGAAACTCATATTTCAAGTGTGGATTGGATGATTAGTTGTCATTTTCGGGATTTTTGTGTTTGGAATAGTAGTTTAAGAGTTTGTATTGATATGACTAAGGTGATTTGAGTAACTCTTACCCAAATTTAACCTTATTAACTTAGCTTGCATTACAAGTTTTAGAAAATCTTAAATGATCCTTAATTTGGACTAGTAGATATTAGTCAGGCGGAGGTGAAGCGTTGCTTCTTTTGATGTTCTTTGCTATACCTTGCGGTGCTAATAAATATTCTTGTGTATTCATTGCACTGATTTGTGTTTCTCTAAAACAAGTCATAATGATCATTCTTCATTTTGAGTGAATTTTTGAGAAATTTGACTTGTTTACTCTAAATTAACTTGTATTTGAATCGGCATTTCATCAACACTTCTTTCATCAAAGTAACGTTTGAAATGAAGACTTGTTTGTACTTTAGTAAATGGAGAAGTGAGTGAACATATTGATGGGTTTCTTGAATTAAAATCCATTTCCCTATTTGTAAGTATAATAGAGTTCAACATTTCCAATTTCTTTTATTTTCCCTCCGTGGGATTTTCTCGTGTTTTCCTTTCTTGTTTTGTTCGGGAGTAGTAAAATGCTAGGTTTGAGGGTGTGATAAGTATAGTAGATAGAGTTATTTTACCTATACAAGCATGTTTTTTTGACAAATATCAATCCCGAATTATGTATTTTAATGTATTTATGCATATTTGTTGTCTAGTAGCAATATTATTAATGTTAGCATAACATTAAGTTTTTTAGTAACATTTATAGAATAATTAGTAATTGTTAAGTACTTATTGTGTTGTAGTGTACATTGTAGGGATGAACTACAATTGGAGTAGCAACTTGAAGAATTGAAGAAGTCAAGAACTAGAGATGCAATTAGAAGAACATAGAAGACCAAAGTTCGAGGGTATTGGGACTTAGTACCGTGGTTTTGAATTTCAAAGAAGAAAGCTTTCAACCATCTTATACAGTTACTAAGCTATTCAAGACTTCAAGTATCGACACCGCGGTTATGAATTCCAAGAAGAAAGCTCTCAATCGCGGTTACCAATTAGTTGAGACCCTAATCAACTCAAGTTGGGAATCATGGTCACGAATCTAAAGAAGGAAATTTCATTACCATGGTCTAGAAGTAAATTTAAAACAAAACGAATGTTCCACCTTTTGAATGGCTGTGAGATTTCAAATAACTCTAAAGTATACACCTACAAACACATAGTAGGCGATGCTAGAATTTTAATTTAGGGTAGACTAAAAAAGTCCCCATTAAAGTAAAAGAACTTTGCCATTTTTTAGTAAAAATTGTAGCATTTACTCTTCCTCTTTTATTTTTGTATTTTTATCTTTAAAACTACTCTCTTTAGTTAATGCAAGCTTAGAATTTCCTTTACAATTGTTGCTAGGATTTTCATTACCTTTCTTTGAGTATAAATATCTCTCATTTTTATATTTATTTACATTTTTTAGACCAATGACTAGCATATTTATGTTGATGTTACTTGTAGTTCTTTCCTTAGTAGCTATAACTTGCTATTTTATTTCTTTATTCTGTGTTTCTTTAAGCATGCGTAACTAAACTATTAGGGACAAACTATGAAATGTAAATTTTACACAGGTGGGTGACTCCAATGGGTATACCTGTCAATTATGGACATCTAACTGTGTATAAGAGACAGAATGGTTGAGTCTAAGGGAAAGAATCCATATTTGAACCACATTTATGAGGTTAACACAACATATGAGAGTTGAGTGTTAATAGTTGGATGTGTTTAATACTTAGTTAGGTCAAATTAGTAGTCGGGTCAAGATGCTAATTTCCTTAATGAATTCCTTAAACTCTACATAGCAATCTAGACTAGAACTATGAGTCAGGTCAAAAGATTGGTTCATAGTTAGGAGGGAATTGTCAATTGTACCCATTAAATGTTAACCCATTAGAAGACCCCACCAAGTGAAGGAATCATAACCGTAGTCCCAATCACTCTAGTTTACTCTTGTCAATCTACTTGTTAATTTAATTGTCCATTACTTATTTGCTAGTCTAGTTGTTATTTTAGATTAATCGCACTTTAAATCGGTTGTATAGATAGTACTCATATCCTTGAAATCCTAGTTGTCTATTGCTTATAGTGAAAGGGAAGTTAGATTAGATAGCTTAGGATTTTTACAAATCAGTCATATATTTAATATGTATTATCACCAATACCTCTTACTAATCTCACCAGAATTATATATTATCGGTTAGTTAGGATAATAAATCTTCTTTTCCAAATCAAATGCCAGGTATATAATTGGAGTCACTAGTGAATGTTAAACTTATACACTCTAGTTTTGTATAAGAGATACTATTACTAATGTACCAAGTACTTTTCTCACTATGCATGTTATGCTTACATCTTACTTAGATAGTCTTTGGTTTTTGCCATCACTTGTAGATTCGGTAATGTAGATTAAATGATAAGGAATCTATAAAATTAGCTGGATGTAAGCAAGATTCTATAAAATTTAATCTTAACCACAAGGTTTATAGGTGGGATCCAAAACCAGAACTATATTAGTATTTTCCTTCAAAGTAATTGAGAATTTACATCAGTCGCATGAGTTTATGATGGATTCATTGCAAGCTTTCTTTAATTGGTTTGGGTGTTGTCCTCACATTTTTTATTCTCATTTTTCATTTAATATTTGGAAACATTACCCTTTTCTCTAGACTATTTGAATGTTGAGGTTCAATTCATGTGAGAGAACATAAAAATTGCGTCTTCCTATGGTAGATATTTTTTAAGGTAAACTTGTAAATATTTTAGTGATAATTTGCATAAGTGGATGCATAAAAAATTCATACAAAGTTTAAAATCAAAATTCTAGTCCTTTGTAGTCTGAATTCTCCAACGCCAAGATAAATGTGTGCATATACTCATGATACAACAACATGTGGCAAAAATAAGAGTAGCGAGGCTATGTCTCCTGGGAGAGGCTCTGACTCTCAAAGTCAGATTTTGCACGAGGAAAAAGTTGAGAGTAAATGAAAGCTTGAAATGGAAAATGAGAAGTTGAGTGAATGAATCCCCAAATGTGTGTTTCCAACTTACTATTTATACTCTCCCATAATGGGCTCGAATAGTCCATGGGCTTGGGATAATTAATGGGTCCATGACGGCCGTGAGTGTTTTGAATTTCTTCATAACTTGAATTTAGGTAAAATTTACTAAAATGTCCTACCGAATATTTGACCACTCTCACTGGCTGGTCACGTGTCCGCGAACCATTAGATGGTATTTTTAGTCATTATCACTTGTCCCCCACTCTCAAGTCTAGTTTGCACAGGTTGAGAGTAGTACAATAATCTCCACCCTTAACCCCCTATACCCAAACTCCAAAACACTCCACCCTTAACCCCCCACACCCAAACTCCAACACTCCATCCTTAATACCCTATACCCGAACTCCAACACTCCACCCTTACCCACTATACCCAAGACCCAACCCTACATAAACAAGACATTAAGATTATCTTGCATTTGTGTTAAGCCATTGACCAAGTAAGTTTATTTTTGCTTTTTCCTTTTATTTTCTCTCTCTTTATTTTCATCTTTGACATTTTATCAAACACATTGTGTGCACATGATAGAACATCACTCCTCTTCCTTTGTCTGATCTTTGAAGTTCAAAGTGATACTGGATCTAGATGTGTCTCTATAGATTTTTGTTACAATAGAGTTGACAAGGGTTTCTTTGGCTTGGAAATGGATATGAAAAAATTGAGAGAGAGAGATGAAAAAAGAAAGAGTAAGAAAGAAAGAAAAGAAAAAAGCAAGAAGAGAAATTATGACTTGAAAGGGGTTTTAGAAAAAGAAGAAGGAGATGGGGAGAATATGGTTGCCAAAACCTTCATTGGTGAAGTCGTGGCTAGTAGGAATATTTTGGAGGAGGAAAAAATAATTGGAAACAAATACCCACAAAGGAGGACACTTCTACCTAATCTAGCAATGATTTTTCAGAAGAAAATTTGCACTCCCAACCTCCCATTATTGCTACTATCTGCAGCTCTGCGTTAATGCAACCTAAAGGGGATCAAAGTGGAGCTAACACAGCCAAGCATGCCACCTCTTCTGCGTTGGCAAAGTAGGAACGGGCACCTAAAATACAGCAGTGCTTGACATCAACTTTCGGCTTCCAAAACTTTGTAGTTGCTTCCTATCCTCAATCAGCTATACCTACTTGGCGAGAAAACACAATAGCTGCACTGGACCTCAAAGTCGATGCTGGGCTACTTAGGATCCTTTCGTGGGTAATTCTGAGCTAGGAGACACGCCCTTGATGCCACTGCTGCTCAGGAAATTTTTGTTGATGTTGCTGCAGTTTCAGGACATGTTATTGGGGCTGTTAGTACTCAAAATGTCTCTGTCGATGCTACTACAAGTCGGGAACATGCTGAAGGAGTTGCAACGATTCAAGAACTTGCAGATGATCCTGCTACCTTTCCCCAAGTGCTTAACTACTGCTGGTCATAGCTCCACAATGCAGCTGCCAATACTGTTATCATCACCATATCTCATTCCTCTATGAGCATTGGCAAAAGAAGCAATAATGCTAATGCTGTTATTGAAGACTCGTTTTCAAAAGAAAAGTTGTGTGGCTGTTATATCTTGTTCTTCCATGCGGGGGAAAATTCATCGGCGAAGGGATTTGAAGTGAATATGGTTGTGAGTTTGCTCATGCAAAATATATGTAAAAAGGGAAATGGTGCTCATGGCAAGGAAAAATCCGCTCATAGTAAAGCTAATTCTCATTCAATTGATTTGGACGCCATGGATTTATTTGATGATTATGGGGAATTTAATTGTGCCTAGAAACGTGACATTGATGATTTGGATGAGGTGCCAAAGTTAACACAAGAGAGGGGGAATGAGCATCCAAACTTTGCAACCTGTGATATTATTGAAGTCTTAAACAATATGGCAATGCTAATGATGATGTCAAAATAGAGATTATAAGGAAAAGATGTTGATAGATCGTATAACACTTTTGATATGGTTGATGGTTGCAGGGAACATTCTTCGAGTGAAGTGGGGGCTATACTTGAACATATTTTTGACGAGTTGGGTGAAATCCCGAGTAAAGTGCTTGACCCCTTACGTGAACCTTGGGACCTAGATTTTCTTCAAGAAAAACTTGGCATCAGGCCAAAAACTAGTGAATTTCAGCAAAGTATGTTTGTGGGTAGACCTTTGATTGGGGGTTCTTCATCTTCTAATGTGAGGGTGAACATATGTAGAACTACCAGTCCAACTACAACTGTGTCATCGGGACACTCCTAAGTGCACCGGCCTAGAGAGCATTACCTTGAGCAGAAAAACTCTATTGAAGAGGATTTATCCAATCATCAGCATAAGTCTTCTAGTGAAGGAGTTATGGCCTTTCCTCCACCAACTAAGAGAAAAAAACTCAAAGCTTCTCCCAAGCAGGAAGGAAACAAGAAAGTCAAGGGTGAAATTAACAACCCCATGTATGTATACTCCTCAATTGTTTCCTTCGATTGTTGATATTGAGTTGATTAGGAAATGGATGGAGAAGTATCACATTTCAAATTCTTTCAAAGTGAAGGTTTCTCCTCTCAACCATAGACCTTGCATGAACTCTTCTGGATATGTGTCCGTCTATTTGGCGCAACTAGAGACGGGATTGAGATTCCCGCTACCATTATTTTTCCGTAAGATGTTGGAGCATTACCAAGTCAGGCTTGGACAATAACATGCCAAATCTATACATAATATCAATGCATATTTGATCACTTGTGTCATCCTTGGGATCAAACCTTCAATAGGTACATTCAAGGAGTCTTTTTGACTTGCTTCGAGTAGAGTGGGATATACCTTCAGTTGGTGGTCTAACAAAAAATTGGCCGAAGAAGCTCACTTCAAGCTAGTTGATTGGAGAATCATTACTTTTTGATCCAAAGGTTGCCCGAATGGAACTTTCCCACTTGGAGTTATAATTTAAAAGTTTCAAAGATTTACAAGAAAACTTTCTTTTCTTAGTGGATGTGAAAGTAGGAATCTTGCTATACTTATGGAGGCCAAACCACTGGCAAAAAATGGTTAATGAATAAGTGCTGGTTTCGGCGGGGTTGAGCCCGGCCAACCTTGACCATCTTGTCCCTCTAGGTTGACATGCATATGCATTTTACTTAGCATTTTTTGCAAATATTTTTACTCATCGTCATTTTGTATTAATACTCAACTTGAGCTTAACTTGTTCTTCTTGATTTTGAGTGGATGCCTTGAAGGATGTTATTTTATTGCATTCTTTGAAGATTAGACAAACTAAGCATCAAGGTTCATCTCAACCCTCCCAAAGAATCTACCTTTGGGATCTTGGGACCAAAGAGGCCGACACAAAAAGCTTTTGCACCACCTCAATCCAAGAAGAAGGAAACACCTTCTAAGGAAGTTACTAAGGTACCTTTGGCTCAAGTGGAGGCTTCTACTCAAGATGTTTCAGCCCTACTAGTTCTTGATTCAAATTTGCTATCAAGCACAAGTAACTACTCGAGTTGAGGGCTGTACTTCTTCCCGCATGATTATACTCCTTCTTGGTAAGTGTATAAGGACTTCTCTTTGGAATAAGTGAGTTGCCCCTTGGTGGAGACATTAGCATTGCCCAAGTCACGAAGGGACAGAGTCGGCAAATCCTTGACCTCTACTTCCATCACCGATGCCAACGCCTGCTTCAACATATTGGTCAAGTAAGTTGCTCCTTCTTCTTTTCATAAAAATGACAAAGTATTTTATTGTACTTATGGATAATATTGTCTTTCTCTTATTGTCTTTAGATTGGCGATCTTTACTTCCACTTGAACAAAGCTCAAGAATATCATATCACAAATTTCGGCTTTGAAGGCTAAACTTAAAAAGGCAGAAGAAGCAAAAGAAACACACTTTCAAGGTACGTGTACCGCATCTAATCATAACCAAGAGAACCTTCAAGAGATCGCTAAGTTGAGGAAAGAGAACCAAGAACTTCAAGCCTCACATCGGCAAGCCTTCAAAAATGAGTTTATGAGATTCATGCATCTTATAAGACAAAGGTGAAGAAACTTCGCATGTCGCAAGATCGCTTGGACACACATCTAGATGTGTATAAAAGAAAAGTAGAGATTCTTCTATCTTCGAGTTCCTTGATTCTCAAGACTACCAAGATCGCTTGGACAAGCACTTAATGGACTATTGTAGTAGCAGCGACTTTGAAGATTTGGTGGAAAAGAGTAGCATCAGATACTTTGACAAAGGTTATGACTTGGCTTTAGTTTTTGTGAAGAAGAAGTACCCAAACTTAGAGTAAGACGAGATCCCTTCTACTCTCCTGTACCCTAGCTCGTCGGGGGTTCTACCTAAGGATGGGGTAACTCATCTTAGCACTTAGTTTGGTTATTTTTCCTTTTTTGGACACTTGGAGCCCGGGTCTCTTATATGTACAAGCTCCACCTTCGGCTAGTATTATGTTATTTACTTTCCTTAGTACTTACTTTATTTGCATTTGTTGCTTGGCCCAATTTGAGTTGGAGCCTTCCCTTGTACCAACCCCATTTATACTATGCTTTTCCTTTGTTATATGATATTATGGCTTTCCTTTGAAAGTTTGTGCTTTCATTTTTCTTCAAGCATTTCTACATATGCCTTTACCCCCCTTAGACACTTGAATATTTTTTCAGGTGACTAAGTTTGTTAGGTTGAGCTTTCATCGACACGCTTAAGAAAAATAATTTCTCACCCCCAAAAGGAAAACCATAAGATTGGCACTGAACTAAAGTTACTTTAGGTGTAACTCTTATATGAAAAATTTTATCTTCGCCCCTCCTCCTGTTTCTTATACATACTAAAGATGACTATGTTTCCAAGGAAAAGTTTATTCTTGCCCTCTGAGGGACTTATCCAAAAGTAGATCTTCTAAGTAGGAAAGCCTTAGTGTTGGGACTAAAGATATTTTTGGCATAAACTCCTAGGAAAATTTTGCTCTGCCCTCAGAAGGACTTTAGTAGTGTACTTAACCGAGGAACTTAACTTTTCCAAGGAAAACCTTATTTTCGCCCCTGTAGGGGTTATCCTAGATACAAATCTCCTAAGTAAAGCCTTAGTATTAGATTAAGGTCTCCTTAGGCGCAAATGTCCTAGAAAATTTTATTCTTACCCCCAGAAGGGCTATGGTTGCTCTTTGAGAAAACTTAACCGAGGAACTACTTTTCTAAGAAAAATCTCACTCTCACCCCTGGAGGGGTCATCCTACACATAAATCTTCCAAGCAAAGCCTTAGAACTATTACTAAGGTTTTCTTAGGCACAAATCTCCTGGGAAATACATCTTCTTGTCCGTAGAAGGACTTTGGTTACTCTTTTGAGCATGCTTAACCAATAAACTAGTTTTCCAAGGATAAGCTTATTTTCTTCCCCGGAGGGGTTATGCTAACTCCGAAGAGTGATCTTTAATTTTGTTCCCGGGAGGGAATAAGTGACCATGGAGAGTCGTGGTATCTCAGAGGATGTTCCCAAAGGGAATAAGTGACCCTGAAGAGCATATTTGTCGTGGTATCCCGGAGGATAGTTTGTACCTTGAGGTTGGGTGGAGGAGATAGGATTGATATTCTAAACAAAATATCGAGCCATTACATAGGCAAAAGACTTAGGCGTTTTCAATGACAACAAAAGTGAATATTTACAATTTCACAAGATTGTTTCATATTTGTGGTGATGCTTGGGTTGGGGGATTTCAAAAGACAGAGGCAAAGTAAAGAAAGTTTAAAAATTTAGAACTTTTTCAAGTTCTAGGCATTCGAAGTGCAAGGCATGAGCTTCCCATCCTTGGTTCGCAACTTGTTGCCTCTGTTGGAGTATGATTCAACTATCTCGTAAGGACCTTCCAAATTTGGCAAGAGATTTTCATAAGTTTGGGGTTGGCTCACTCTACCTTCCTTGTAACCCAATCTCCTAGTCGAAATCTTCTACCTCAGACCTGTTGGTTGTAGTAGCGAGCAACCATTTTCTTGTCTGTTTGCATTTTGAAGTATGGCTTATCTCTTTCTTTCGTCGAGTAAGTCAAGGTTATACCTCAACCCTCTTTATTTTTCTCCAAGTTGAAGTTGTAGACATGGAAAACTGGCATACCGATTTTAACAAGTATAAGTGCCTCGGTTCCATAAGTGATATTGAAAGGAGTATCTCCGGTAGCATTTTTGTAGGTAGTGCGGTATGACCACAAAACACTTGGAAGCTCTTCAACCCATTTTCCCTTAGTATCATCAAGTCTCTTCTTGATTCCCTCAAGAATTGTGTGATTATTCACTTCTACCAAACCATTGCTTTGAGGATGGCTCACTGAGAAGAAACATTGCTTCTATACCCAAGTCTTTGCAAGAGACCAATGGTGCTTCTTGGAATTCTTAGCCATTATCCAAAGTAAGTGTTTTGGGTCTTCCAAAGTTACATATAACATTCTTCCAAAAGAATTGTATGATTTGTTGACGAGTAATGCTTGCCAAGGCGTTGGCCTCTACCCACTTAGTGAAATATTTGATGGTTACCACCAATCAAATTTCTTTTTTGCCAAAGCTATTGGAAAGGGACCCAAGATATCTATGCCCCGCTGAACAAAGAGCCAAGGAGTAAGAATTGGAGTATGTTGTTCGGCCAGATGACGAGGTTGATTGGAGTGAAAGTGGCATTTATCACACTTCCACACATAGTCCACGGCATCCTCCAACATTCTTGGCAATTAATAACCTTGCCTTTGTACCTTTTGAGCTCGAGCTCTTTCTCCACCATGGTGTCCGCAAATCCCCTCATGTACTTCAGCTAAAGCATATTGAGCTTCACTTGGATTTAGACACCAAAGATAAGGTATTGAATAAGACCTTGATACAAAGTTCCATCAATGAGCAAGTATGTGGCCTACCATCTTTCTATCCTTTGAGCCTCGATCTTATCGTCGGGAAATTTTTCTTCTTTGAAGTATTGAATGATCGTGGTCATCCAATTTGGAGTGGAGTCGATATCATGACCTCCCCGTGGTCTACACTTCTTTTCCTTTGAACATACTTCCAAGAACACTTCCTTCAACACATTGGAATGCACTGAGCTTGCAATTTTTGAGAGGGCATCCGCCTTTTTGTTTTCATCTCAAGTCACATGGACTATGTCAAATTTAACGAAGTATGAGATCAAATCCTTCACCTTGCTTAAGTAAAATTGTAGGGATGGCTCCCTTGTTTCAAAATCTCTCTTGACTTGTTGAACTACAAGGTTTGAGTCCATGTTCACTAACAAGTTTTTAACCTTCAACTCTTTGGCTAGCCTAAGTCTGAAGACTAAAGCTTCATACTCAACTTCATTGTTATTTGAAATTCAAACCTTAAGGCGTAGCTTGTCTTGAATCCTTTCAGAGAGATAAGAACAATACCCATGTCACATCTTTCGGCGTTGCTCACTCCATCCACATGCATTTTCTATAAAGGTGATTCTTGGACTTGCCCCTCCGAGGAGGTAATCACCTCTTGAATTTTCTCCTTATCTAGATCTTCTAAGTTCTCCCCTTCTATTCTCTTCTAAAATGAAATCGACTAAAACTTAACTTTGATTGTCGTCCTTAGTTGGAAACGGATGTCATACTCACTTAACTCAATTGCTAACTTTACCAACCTCCCCAAGACTTCGGTCTTCAAGAGTATGAACTTGAGTTGGTGATTTGTTAGAACTACAATAGGATGACATAAGAAATAAGGGATGACCTTTCTCGCTACCGTTACCAAGGCTAAAACCAATCTTTCAATGGTGGGATACAGAGTCTCCGAATCACTTAACATTTCACTCACATAGTACACCGACTTTTGGACCTTGCTCACTTCTTTGATGAGAACAGCACTCACTACCACGGATGAATAAGCCAAGTATAAGTAAAGAGTTTTTCTCGGTTTAGGCTTAGTTAGGAGTGGGGGAAAAGCTAAATATTTCTTCAATTCCTCAAATGATTTTTGGCACTCCTCCGTCCATTGACAATTCTTAGAATTTCTTAAAACTTTGAAGAAAGACAAATTTTTATCCCCGATTTGGATAGAAATGACTTAAGGCGGCAAGTCGCCCAGTGAGTCTTTGCACTTCCTTGATCTCCTTGGGAGGTTCCATGTTTTGAATGGAATTATTTTTTTAGAGTTAATTTCAATCCCTATTTGAGTTACCATAAATCCCAAAAACTTTTCCTCGAAAACTCCAAAAGTACATTTTTCTAGATTTAGCCTCATCTTGACCTTTCTCATGGTAATAAAGGTTTCTTGGAGGTCCTCCACATGATCTTCTTTCAACTTAATTTTGACAAGCATATCATCTATGTAAGCTTCTATGCTCCTCCCTAATTGATTCACAAATATTCTATCCACCATTCTTTGGTAAGTGGCTCCGGCATTTAGAAGTCAAAAGGCATTACCCGGAAGCTATAGACTAGAGTCGGTAATGAAGGTGGTCTTTGCCCAACTCTTTGCAATTCAAAATAATTTGGTAATATCCTTTGTATGTATCTCAAAAAGACAACCTGACACCCAGAGGTGGAGTGAGGTCTACCACAGTGTCTATGCAGGGTGTAGGATACCAATTCCTGGGGCAAGCATTGTTCAAGCTTGTAAAGTCTACACACATCCTCTACTTAGCTCTTGGTTTTGGTACCATGGCCACATTTCTAAGCCACTTTGGGTATTAGATCTCTTCTATGATCTTTGCATCCAAGAGTTTGTCTACTTCCACCACCACCGCTTGGATTCTCTCTCTTCCAAAATTTCTTTTCTCTTGGATGATGGATTTGAAACTTGGATCTACAGAGAGAGAATGCATGGTAATGTCGAGGTCAATCCCTGGCATGTCTGAGGGATCCCAAGTAAAGTGATCTTTGAATTCTCTATGCAAAGATACGAGGTTTTCCTTGATATCCCTCGGGAGGGACTTTCCCACTTTTACTACTTTGTTAAGGATACCTTCTTCTAAAAGCACATTCTCAAGTTCTTCGGCGGGTTCTCACTTTGGGTTGAGCTCCTCTTTTTCTTCCAAGAGTTGAACATTGCAACTAGGTAACAACCTCCTGTCCTTTCAACTTCAATGAAGCTATATAGCGTTGCCTCGCTGCGACTTGATCTCCTTTTATCTCACCCACTCCATTTTTTGTTGGGAATTTCATCTTCATGTGATAGGAAGAAAGGAGAGCACCAAGTGCTCTAGTACTATGTCTGCCAATAATGATGTTAATAAGGTGAAGTGGCCTTGGTGACTACAAAATCAATCATGAGTTGAACATCTTGAGGGGGTATACCAAACATGACAGGAAGAGTAATGTATCAAAGTGGTTCAACCATTTCTCCGACAAACCCAACCAATGGCAAAGTCACTGGTTTCAAATCATTGTCCACCAACTTCATTTGTTTGAAAGTTTTATAAAATAGAATATCCATAGAACCTTCATTGTCAATCAAGGTTCTGTTCATATCACAATTTGCAACCAATAAAGTCAGTCATCAAGGGATAGCTATGAGGGTGAATTACTTGTAGATGTGTCCTCCGTGTCTCTTATTATATCTTGACTGATACTTCAACTTAGGATCTTCG
The DNA here is from genome assembly GCA_025175665.1 of Cinchona pubescens. NCBI lineage: Eukaryota > Viridiplantae > Streptophyta > Magnoliopsida > Gentianales > Rubiaceae > Cinchona > Cinchona pubescens. The sequence continues at coordinate 169,793 of JANKKI010000155.1, forward strand.
TATTGGATTGGACCAAGTGTGATCTAACTATCATATGCCTTGCAAGATGACACATAGTCACTCTTTGTTGCTCCCCCAGGGATAGTATGAATGATGATTCTTCCCTAGTTTTTCACTACCACTATTCTTTCTCCTAGTGGCGGACCTCGATTTACTTGTGTTGCCTCCTCCGCAGTGAATATTATGTCTTGACTCAACTTAGGCTTCTTCGTATTGGATTGGACCAAGTTGATCTAACTATCATATGCCTTGCAAGATGACACATAGTCACTCTTTGTTGCTCCCCCAGGGATAGTATGAATGATGATTCTTCCCTAGTTTTTCACTACCACTATTCTTTCTCCTAGTGGCGGACCTCGATTTCCTTTGTTCGGGTTTTGCACTTGGTGTTGAGATAATCTTCCTCTATCCATCCCTTGGATGAGTTGCTTAATGTAACCCCTTCTTATCAAGTATTCAATCAAATTTTTGAGGGAAATGCAATCATTGTAGATGGTCGTGTGCCTATGATCTTTATGAAAATAGGACTATTTGTTCTTATTGCACCGCTCTGGGTCGCTTCTCATAGGTCAAGGCTACTTGACATAAGGTTCGTTTTCTATTATAACTGAAATGCACAAAGGCTATGCATTGAGTGGGGTATAAACTTTAGGAGGGTTGGCACTCCTCCTATGAGGAACGATTATGAATAACCTATCCCTCACTAACTTTCTTTGGATGTTCCGCTCCTGTAATTCCTCCATTTTCTTTCCTCTTCTTCCCATTTTCACTCTCGGACTCTTATTTTCTCCTTTTCTCTTCATATGCTTGAGCAAACTCTTTGGCCCTCCGAAATAGTTCATTGAGAGTGGCAGGTGACCTCAAAATTTGATTAAATGAGAATTTCCCAGGCTTGACTCTTCCTTGGAAAGTCATGAATTGTGTATCTTCTCTAAGTCCTTGAATCCCAATGGCCTCATTCTTGAATCCATCTACATAGTCGAGAAGGAATTTTTTTCACTATGGTTTTTGCTTGAGAGTAAGCTAGTAAGTTCTTGTCTTTGGAATCCTTTTTTGATTCCCAAATTTTTTCAAGAAGAGGTCTACAAGTTGATCAAAACTTCTTATATCTCCTTTATTGTACCCTCTGAACCAATCTGAGGTTGTGCCCTCGGGGGTTCTGGGGAACCCTCGACATAGGATAGCATCTGAGACACCTTGTAAACACATCTTAGCCTAATAAGCATTGAGATGCTCCCATGGATAAGAACTTCTATCATAAGAGTCAGAATGAGGGGTTTATCAATGCTTTGGAAGAGGTTCTAGCATTATCTTATCGGTAAATGGCAAGGAGTACTTGTATCTTGTAGCCAATCCTCTCTTGTCATCCATCCTATGTACTCGAGTTTGCAGCTCCTCCAACTTTCCCCTTAGCTCTTCTTCTCGCTTGCGTATGCGCTCTAAGGTATGCTATCTGACATGGGGTCTTCCCTTCTCTCTTGCCACTGAGACTGCCTCATTTGGACTCTTATGGTCAAACTTCACTTGCCCTGGGGAGGCTTCTCTTCTTGACTTATGCCGGGTGGACTGGCGGCCTTCACACTCTTATCTAGTGGATCCGATTGGAGTTACTTTCCTGCCTCCTTGATTTTTCTTATAGATTGCACGAGAGTGTCTTCATCCAAGTGGCCATGATGCATAGATTGGACAACCCGGGTGTTGCCGCCAGAGTTATGTGAAGATTCTACTCCTTCTTTACCACCTGGTTGTTCATGCTGATGTTTCATAAGTAACTCTTTCAACATAGGCATTCTGTTGCCTTAGACATTGTATGTTTGCATCTCTATCATTAGTTTGGGGACTGGGATCCCTAGCTTGCCCCTTCAATCGATCAAATACTCTAATTGATCAATTCGACTAGTGTTGGGAGACGATCTCCTTTCCTTTATCTTGGTTGTTGCAATGGGTATTGTGCGTGCTAGGAGCCATAGCTGAAGATAACTCAAGATGGCTTCTTGTTTCTTTCCACAGACGTAGCGCCAAATGTTGATTCGTGAAAAATTAGCAACAAAGTCTAAAATCAAAGTTTGATTCCTTTGTAGTATTGATCTTCCAATGCTAAGGTAAATGCACGCACATACTCACGATACAACAACCTGTGACAAAAACAAGAGCAACGAGGCTATATCCCTCAAGAGACACTCTAACGCTCAAGTTAGATTTTGTGCGAGCAAAAAGTTGAGAGTAAATGAAAGCTTGAAATGGAAAATGAGAAGTTGAGTGAATGAATCCCTGAATATGTGTTTCCAACATATTATTTATACTCTTCCATAATGGGCTTAAATAGTCCATGGGCTTGGTAATAATTAATGGGTCCATAATGGCCTTGAGTATTTTGAATTTCCTCATAACTTGATTTTAGGCAAAAATTACTAAAATGTCCTCCAAAATATTTGACTATTTTGACTGTCTGGTCACATGTCCACGAATCATTAGATGGTATTTTTAGGCATCATCAGCATGCAATAAATGTTCGGCACAATTACGATCAATAAACAAACATCATCAAAAGCCTTAGTGAACTATTTTTCTAGATGATTGACGAACACGTGGAGTTAATTGATGGTTGATCATCATACTAGCGAAGCCCAAAATAGTATAGTTTGAAGGGACAAAGAAACAGCTAAGTTTAAAACTTGGGCTTGTTTGTGAAAGATGTTGGGAAAGATTTTTCATAATTGAATAGCAATTTCCACTCAAGTCCCAACTTCCAAGTGTGTGCTAACTTTGCAGAGATTAAAGGAAAATTCTTAAATGGACCATGTTTACGGCTTCACCTGCTGATCTTGTGGTTAAAACGAAAGACACACCATCACTTTCTTACCTCAGCATACACCATCTAACACATCTAACTCTTTTTAAATCACAAGGTTTAAAAGTGGACTCGTAGACTGAGTCCATGCAAGATCTACAAGTAAGTCTTGAGACCTGGGTCTAACAAAATATTTTAAGGGTACATTCCATTTCCTTCCCTTGTGGTTTGACCATTCTACGAGTGCCACATATCTCTTTATGGTTTAAAAACCTAAAAGCATCACCTGTGTTTTTGGTTTAAAAGTCTAGCAATTGGAAAAGTACTTCACTAGTAGAACAGTTAATTTAGTTATTTATATCCTTATGTTCTTTGCTCTCTATTAAATATTACGAGTGGAAAGGACACACCTAATATATATGCAAAATAAAAGAAAAATTATATTAGGAAAAAAAGGTGGAAGTTAAGGGGAGAAGTTATCGAAAGTTTACAATTTTAAATTTTTGATAGGGAAAGTATTGACAAATTAAAAGATGGCGGACACTAAAAGACCTCTCAAACTTTATATATAGTATACATAACACAAAACATAAATACTATATTTAAATATTATTATATTCTTATATTAAAAATAAAATCAGAAAAGTATAAAAAAAAAGAAAATTCATGAGAATGACTAAATAAAATAAAAAGAAAAATAAGAAAACAGAAAAAAAAAGGAAAAAATAAAAAAACAAGGGTGGCATGGGAGGGATAGACTTGTAGAGTTGTATCGGGATGGGGAGTGGATAGGAAGAAAAACAAGGGGTGGGGTGATGAGGAAAGAGTAGGGGTAGGGGAGTAGAACAATGTATGGGAGCGGCGAGGAAGGAAATCAAGGGGTTGGCGATTGCAGGGAGAGGAGTAGGGCCTGGTGATGGGGTAGATCGGTGGTTGAGGGCTGGAAGGGATTTGGTGTTGGGGCACTGGTGGAGCTTCAAGGATGTTGGTTATGGCTGGTGGGGGTGGCGGGATGTCCAGGTAGGTTGTTGGATTGGTGGTTGTGGGTAGTAGTGATGGGAGTGGTGGTGGCAAGTGGTTAAGGTGGGGGTAGGGATAGAAGATCGGTTGATAGGGAGACGGAGTTGTGCGGGGGATACGGTGGTTGAGGTTAGAGGTGGCGGTGGATCGGGCCGGAAGCTTGCCGGGCCAGGCCCTTGATTGGTTGCCACCGTATCCACCCCTTTGGTATTTAGACTGTCATTTATGAGGCATCTCAGCTGGCAAGAATTGGCCCTCCAATTTAAGTTCTTACTTAAATTTTAAAATATTTTTTCAAGAAATTTACATTTTTACTTATTAATTATTATTTTAACATTAATAACTTATTAATTTAAAATCATATACTTACTATTCATTAGTAATTTTTTAAATTATAACTTATTAATTGTTCGAATTACTACTTCTATGATAGTTAATAGTACTTTATTAATCAAAATTGGTACTGTGAGGATATTAGACCAAGTTATTAGTAATTAAAGTTCAAAGTCCAAAGTAATAAAGTGGTATTATGAAAACTAAAGATGCAAGCTACTAAATTTTCAAATAAAAGAATATAACAAAACAATAATAAAACAAAAAAATAAGAGAGTTGATAAAGACAATTAATAAATTAAAAAGTATGAAAAAACCAACTTGAAATTGAAATGTTGAATTTCAATTTATACACTTAAGTACTTGAACTCCACTTGAGCACTCTTCACTACTTGAATTTTGGATAAATATCCAAATCTTCAATTGAGCTCTCAACTTAAGATAATTTTAAATTTCTAAACTACTATATATTATAATTTATGTAGTATAAAGAAATTACAATAGCACTTGAAGATAGAGTTAGCGAGTAGAAAGAATAAACAAGAGAAAGTATAAGAGACATTGTTGTGAGATTTGTTGGGAAACTTGTGTGGTATTTATAGAAATTTTTTTCCAACATTACCCCCAAAAACTAGCCGTTTTATAGTTGTTGGAGGGATAAAACTGTCACTAATAGCCTTTTTATAAAAAAATTGCAACGGTTGGCCCGCGGGCCCAAACGGTCAGCCTGACGGGTTTGGCTCTTGGGTCACCAACGGTCGGCCCGTTGACCAACCTAATTGTTGATCGCGAACCGGGCAGGGCTGGCCGCGGGTTGGCATTTTGTGGCCCAGGCCTGGCCCAGCTTCCTATCCCGGACCTAGTCCGGGTTCCTACAGTAACTCCTGGGCTGGGCCAGCGGGTTGGCCTGGCCCACTGCCACATCTAGTTGAGGTAGTGGTAGTGGTGGTGGCAAGTGATTGAGGTGGATGAGGAAGATGGAAGGAAGGGAAGATGATGAGTGTTTTATTTTTTATTTCAACCCTAAAAGTTTTGTTAATTTTATTTTGTCCCCTACATGCACTTTACCAATTCAAAGTAGATTAAATGAGTATTTTAGGGTGATAACAATTAGTTTTTGAAAATTCTCTTGAACAAGAGTGTGTATCGACGTGCGTGTATATCAACCTTTGCAACAGGAGGTATTTTTCATCAGTTAGGCAATTAAACCAAAAGTACGGAGGGTATTTTTATGTTTTCAAACCATAAGGGAGCATGTGACAAACACGTAAAATTACAAGGGATGTAAGCGAAATTTACCCATATTTTAGTACTAAGTACTTCTACATATCAACCAAAGCAAAAAAGTTATTTGACTACTACTTTTTGTGTATTATTTGGTTTGCTTTGATTGCATAAACAATGCTTTTTCAATGTGTATTATTTGGTTTGCTTTGGTTGCATAAACAATGCTTACGTTAGTAGATCTGTGCTTGCACTAAAGTACCTCTTAACCTAATTTAAGAACAATGCTTCTATTTTAACAAATATTATTTTGGGTATTATTTAAAATTTTGTTTTAAATAAATATGATGTCAATTTTTAAGATGAGATGTATATTAGACAAAAAAATTATTAGCAGAATGTATTCAAAAATGGATGAGAAATATTACTATGGATTTGTATGATAATGGATAATGTCCATTAAACATAGCCAATCGTTAATGGAGGTGTAAGTAAAAAAATTAGTTTCTCAAACATTTATAAGGATGGAAATATTGAGGTAGATTTGATGTTCAGTCTTACTTGTAAATCTTCGAATATAGATTAAATCTATGAGTATAATAATCTTAACCACAAGATCTATATGTGAGATTCAAAACTGATTTACCTAAATATTTTAATATAAAGATTATGTGGTTCAAATATATACATAGGTATACCCTTTTGAGAGTTTTTTATGCCTACATCGAATACAAGATTATTTCTTTTCTGGTCCTGAGGCGAAGAATAAGATACGTGAAAAGTTATTTTATTATTAATTTTTGCGTAGTATTTAATTTTCTTTGGTTGCATAAGCAATCCTTGTGGTTGTAGATATGTGCCTGCACTCAAGTACCTCTTAACCGAATTTAAGAATAATGGTTCTATTTGGACAACTACCATTTCGAGTATTATTTAGAATTTTATTTTGAATAAATATGATATTAACTTTTAAGATTTGATGTATGTGAAATAAAACATGATTAGCATAAAGGGTTAAAAATGGATGCAAAATATTACTACCGATTTGGAAAATAATAGATAATGTCCATGTCCAAACACAACCATTGTTAAGTTCGACCATGTTGTGCTCTCTATTGATTTTTGAAAAAATTCTTTGCTACTTCCAGACTATTGGATGATTGAAAAATAGTGAAAGTTTTTTATTTTTCAGTCATTTCAAACTAGATATCATGGACGCTCTGCATTACGAGGTGAGTAGCTAATACTTACTCTAATTTTAGAGACTCGAGCAATATAGTATTAGTATTTCTTACTAAGAGTAGTAGCAACATGGCAAGTAAATTTTCAATATCACAGTCACTATTCATAACTCTTACAGGATAGTTTATATTTTAATAAATGAGTGTCTAAATACCAAAAAAAAAAAAGAAATGAAACATTATTGCAATAGTTTCACCATATAATATCCGAACAAGATCGAAAGCAACAAATAAATCCTAAATAGTAAAGGCACACTAGATTAATGGAGTATGAGATGGGCAGTCAAGAATGTACGAATGTTTAAAAAATGTCTAAACAAGAGTTTTTCCTTGCCTATTCTAGTAACTAGCCATCCAGGCATAGAAAACAGCTAAATATGCTTGGTTTACGAATTTAACAGTAAAATTGTAGCTATTAAAGAAGTTAGATGAGCAATGTAAAATTGACTCAATGAATTGTGTCATATACGATGCAATCTTTGAAGAAGGGGATAGGGAAGATGAAACCGGCACATAAAGGCATAAAGCATGGACACATTTTTTTTTTCCCGAGTAAATGGTGTTATTGGAATCCAAACTTTTGGTTAAGTTGTTCTTCGGTATCCCATCTTTTAATTGAGTTATTTTAGTACCGATATTTACAAATAGTATCTAATTAGTATAAATATCCAATTCTGGTAGTTGGAAGGCACCGGAGATTCTCACATGTATAGTACAAGAGATTAATAGATGAAAGTTTAGAATATAAATTGAAAAAATCGATGTAGTTTCATTATTATAACTACAAACAATAGAAAAGTAACTAAAAGTCTACATTTAATTACTGAAAATTCTTACTTTTATTATTATTATTTTTAAAAAAATTTGTACTAGTGAAACTATATCATTTTGTATCATATTTATTCCAAAATTACCCTTATTAATCTCTTATGTGATATATGTGACGATCTCCGATGCCTTCCAGCCACCGAATCGAACATCATTGCACCAATTAGACACTATTTGTAAAGATAGAATACCAAAATGATATAATTAGAAGTACAATTCAATCAAAAGTTTGGATACTAATAGTGTCATTTACTCCTTTTGTTTTTTTTTTTTTTAAGAATGGGGAGAAGAAACTAACAAGGATATTAACATGGGTAGTTTTTTTTTTTTAAAAGAAAAGAAGAGTACTTTCTTTATTTATAATTTTTTAAGAGTTCAGCTAGTTTTTTAAAAATAAAATTAGACCAAATTAACTCTCAATTTACATAGAATTAGTCCTATTGGCACACCCGATGTGCATGCAAAATTGTACCAAAGCTTTTTATTATATAGAAAGACAAAAACTAAAATAAAATTATATTATAGATTTGTGTATGCAATTTTGTGATGGGTTGATCTCACGTTATTTAATAATGGAGAGGGGAGTTAGAAACAAATTAATAGATAAATTTAAAGCAAAAAATCAAGAATTACACAAAAAAATACATTACATTAAGTAGTAATAGGCAGCTAAGGATCGAGACACACTGAATGTGTGCGCACAATCCCGTTAAAGTTTTCGTTCTTTTTTCCTTTACACTCAAATGATTTTGTGTCTCCAATATGTAATCTAATGTTTTATCCTCAAATCTTACAATATGAAATCGTTACCAATGTAAATATATTAAACTCCTAAAATTTTCAGTTAATAATAACACAAACACTTGGCAACATATAATTTCAAAGAATTAGAACCATAAACACCACAATAATAACATAAAACTTCATATTCATCCACTAAACATACAATTCCATACAAGAACCACAGTAACTACATACACGAAGCAAATAATTTTAGAATTAGTTGAATCATAGAAGTTCATCAACTACAATTAAAAGATGGACCTTGAATTAATGTATCGAAGTTGCGACCTCAATGGTAAAGAACTTGATCCTCAAGAACTGTTTTTACTTTTATTATTTTATTATTTTGTATTGATCACAAAAATTGGTGATCATCATTTATGTAGAGTATAGGCTACTGGAACTTTTTTGTTGTGATACATAAAGAAGAAAGAAAGAATATGGGTAGAAAGTGGACGAGAAAGATGAGCTTGGGTTGGCAAACCTCTATTAGTTAAACCAATAAAATAAAATAAAATAAAAAATCTCTTGGAGTTAACATAGTTCTACCCAAAAAAAAATAAAAAACCAACCTCTGAGAGTTAATGATGCATCACTAGTTTTGCTGGGATATACATCCAATTCTGTTGGGATGACAATTATAGCGTAAGGGTAAAAAAGAAAATAATTAAAAGTTTTACACTAAATCCCTCTTACATTATTAAAGTATTAATTAATGAGTTAGTTATTTCTTTTCTTACAAAATTAAACCAAAATATAAATTACATTAAAATACTATTGCATTATATAAAGTAATAACTAGTCGTATTGGCAAATTCTATTTGTGTCCACAATTATAGGAAAAGTATAAAACATAAATTCAAATTAAATAAAGGGTTATTGGAAGTTATTATACTACTTTGAAGAGGAGTTGTGCAAGTTGTAGGCATGATTTAGATTTTTTTTTTTCCTTTTAGAAAACCAAAACTTTCATAACTCACCTTCAATTCAATAACTTCTGATAACCCTCTATTTAATTTAATTTTTTTTATTCTTTTTCTACGATTTTGCGCACCTAGTACTAGTGATATATGATTAACTTTGAACCATCTTCAAGGACCAAATTACACGAGAGGAAGGGGAAATATATCTATTTCGTCAAAGAAACCAAGCATCGGGAACCCAGGAAGGTTAACTGAAACGGCTTCTCTTCTTCTTCCTTGCAGCTGCTGGTGAAGACGATCAATGAATTTATCCATTAAGGTTGCTCGTAGGAAGTTCCAGAGTCTTTCAATTTGGGATAGCTGCAATTTGCATAATGAATAGAAAATGGATAGTGAAAACAGGAGTGGGCAAATTGATTCAAGAAATAGGACTGATGATAAAGGAGCCAACGACAGAGGACCAAAGAAGACCATGCTGATTTTCTTGTGAATTAAGCCATAAACGGAAGATATATGACTATTATTATTATTATGGGGTGAAGAAACTAAATGTTGCAACTTGGCATCATATGACAAATAATATAGGAACAAACTCGAAATGGCACCAAAAATGGTCTTTGGGTATGTTTCCAAGGGGGAGTGATATTTTCCTTGATACTTCACTGGGAGAAAATTAAGTAACATTGTCACAATGAAGGCAAAAATGGCTTGACGAGAGGACAAAATTCGGTCATGCTTTTGTGGAATATGGTAATTCCTTATCATATTAGTAATCAAAGAAACAGTAACTAATTTAAAGAGTAGAAAGATAAACATATCCAACTATCTTGATTGTAATGTAGTATCATGATGCTTTTCACAAATTGTTCTTTTGAAATCAAACAGCATAACATCTACAAAAAGTTAAACCACTGAACTTTCAAGTGTCAATTTAAAGAACATAAATCTTGACCAAAATGACAATGAAGTACAACTTACGTGGTATCATAATTAAATGTAATTTAATGGGTAATGTCTATTTATGTTGTTAAAAATATCTTGAATTTAAATTAAACCACAAAACAAGTTGCTGAAACTCAAACAAATCTACACAAAATTAAACCACATAACAAGCAAAGCAAGGTTAAATAAATAAACGAAATGTTAAATGAAAGACCAAGTTAATAAAGTTCACATAAATAGACATAGCATTAAATTACAGGACAACATTATCAACCTTCTAATACACAAATACCTAGTTATATCATTTATAAATACCAAAATTCTACAACTAATTAGGTGACATCCTAGAAGTATACGATTGTCAACTAGTAGTAAAAGGAAGTAGGGATTGTACCCACAACGATTGGTTGATAATTACCAATTATTTGGTTAGATAACTAGTTGAAGGCTTGGTTTAAAGAAAAGATTTAACTAATACTAGATCTAATAAAGCTAAAGAAGCAATTTAAAGGCTAGCAAAGCAACTTAAAATTAAAATTCATATAAAGAAAGCATTTTTCATAAGCAATTAAAGAAAGCAAGTGAAAGGAAAAGTATTTGAAGAAAGCAATTAACTAATCTAACTAGTCATTAACACTAACCACTGATTAATCTAGCAATTATTACTAAGAGAGTAAGTAATTAAAGCAATTAAGTGAAACACATAAAAAGAAAGCACTTTTAGAAAGTAATTAACTGACCTAACTTACAAATTAACACTAAGGAAATATGATTAAAGAAAGTCCATGTACTAATCTACCAATTAAACTAAGAAAGTAAGTAAAGAAAGCAATTAAATAAAAAGCCGATAAATTAATCTACCCTAATTATACACATCTAGATGTGTATAAGAGACAAAAGTATTTTTTGTAAGAAAACCCATGACCTAGTCTAACAATTACTTTAAGAATACAAGTAAAGAAAACAATTAGATTAACTAAACTAAGGAAACTTGAAATTAAAGATTAACTAAAGGAACTAATATGAATATAAATAAAATATTTACAACTAAAAGGCTTTAATCTTCAACTTGAAATTTAAAATTATAAGCTAAGATAAATCCTAATCTAATTTAATCTAAGAACCAAATGGGGAGAAAAATAAAGGAGAAACTAGCCTACTTCTACTTTACTTCTAACTATACAAAGGACCATAAATCTCAATAATTGCTTGCCAATAATCTCCATGAGAATGATACCCACTCGTACTATGCTACTAAGAACTCCGTATACTTGTGGATAGGGGTGTAAACAAGCTGAGTCGAGTACGAATATTGCATTTCTCGAACTCAAACTTTTTCATGATGCTCGAGCTCGAAAAATTGGATGAAACTCGAGCTCGATTTGAGCTCGCCCAAAAATAAATAACGAGCTCGAATTTGAGGTCAAACTCAAGTAATTCGACTTTTTCATAGGTAAAAGATGTAATTTTTCGAAAGAGTATGGACATTTTAGTAATTTTATATATGATAAAAAAATTTGAAAAAAAGCTCTTATATAATGCTCAAAAAGCTCGACGAACACTTGAGCATAATATACACATGCTTGAAATCGGCTCGTCAAGGGTTTTGAGCTCGAACAACCTCTACTCGAGCTCCAGTCAAGTTTTGGTTTGTGTGCAGTTCAGTTCGTTTACAGTCCTACGTGAGGAAGTGAGGTAGAATAGTGATTTTGTGAGGTTTTATGATTATTTGTTTGCTTTGATTTTACCTCTACCTAAAGGTTTGACAATTTTTTGGCACTATTGGTGGGGATTGTCGTTGGTACTTGGTAATATTGAGCTCTTTACGGGTTGTGTGGATTAGGCCTTTTTGTTATTTTAGTTGTAAATTTTAGTTTATTTGTTTATGTTGGTAATTCTTCTTGTTGAATTGTCTTATACTTTAACTAATTTCTTGATTTGGCTTTTGTAGTTATGGCAAGAACAGACAAGGGACCTTTTATTTGCTTGGACAAAAAGGGAGAAAAAGAATTGAGTGAAATTCGGAAGAATAAAAAGAGTGCAACAAGAGCTAGAGAGAATTGAAATGGCGAATGTCATTCAAAATCAAAGAAATTTGAACAATGGGAATGAAGAAGAAGAAGTTGTCAGAAATTATAGAATGGGTGGTTATGGAGATGAGAATGGTATGAACATGAATGGTAGGTCGTTGAGAGAATATACAGTACCAATGAGGCAAATTCTAGCATTGCACGGGTGCCCGTGCAAGCAAATAATTTTGAGATCAAGCCTGGTTTGATCAAATGCTACAGGCTCATGCAATATTTGGGTGTGGTCCTAATGAAGATCCATATACACATCTAATGAATTTTGAGGAGGTTTTAAACACCTTAAATTCAATAGTGTGCACCCGAATTGTGTAAAAATGAGAGTATTCTCTATTTCTCTAAGGGATTGGGCAAAATCTTGGCTTCAATCTCTTGCCCAAGTGACATTTACCACATGGAATCAACTAGCACAAGAATTTTTGGCAAAATATTTCCCACCTTCAAGAACTAGTTCCAAGTTGCGCAATGAGATTATCTCCTTTAAACAAGATGTTGGAGAGTGCTTAGAAGAGATTTGGGAGTGGTTCAAAGTTTTGTTAAGAAAGTGCTCTCATTATGCAATTCCATTATGGCTTCAAATTCGAACCTTCTACAATGGATTGCCATAAGAGACAAAATCAATAATAGATGTTTCTGCCGATGGTTCCATATCCTATAAGACACTGGAAGAAGGTCAAGAATTGCTCAATTGAACGGCTTACAATCATTACCATCATGGACCAATGACTCCGCTGGTAGCTCAATAACAAGCCCACCAAGCTAATGCACAAAATCAAGTATTGAATTTGAATGTGTAAATGCTCTATTAGCTCAACAAAGTATGTTTATGAATATGACAAACAATGTTACAAAAGTGTTAGAGAACTTAGGGAGACCGAGTAGTGTGAATGCAATGTCTTCTTCTCCAACCCAACCACCCATGTGGTGTGACTTTTGTGGGAGTGGACAATGCTTGAAATGCTTATGGTTCCGATGAGCAACTCAACTGTATGTTTAATCAACCATCTTTTCTAGGGAGTCCACTTGGAGGTTAAAATAACACATATAATCCTTCTTGGAGGAATCATCCCAATTATTCTTAGAGCAACTCAAACAATCAATCCAACTCTCGTTATCAACCAAATCTCCCACGTCAAAGTTTCGACAACCAAGCTAAAAGCTCATCATCTAGACCTTATAACCTCCACACCAAGCCAACTCCTATCAATCTCTGTTTGAATTCTATTTCAAAATCAAAAACCAATGTCTCCAATTCAATATGCAAATTCTTCCCAACCTATGTATAATGACCAATTTGCTCCAAAAGAGAATGTATGTGAAGATGGTTGGAAAAGAGAGGCGGAGTACTTGAGAAGGGAATTGGGAAGAGAAAGAAGGGATAAGGAAGAACATAGGAGAGACTTCGAGAATTTAAAAACATCAACAAGGAATTTGGAAATTCAATTAGGTCAATTGGCAAGATTGTATAATAAAAGACCTATAAGGGCACTTTCGAGTGATACTATTTCAAATCCTAAACACATCTGCAAGGCCATCACCCTTAGAAGTGGTAAGGAAGTGGAAGAAATGGTTGGGAGACACTCACTGAAGGGTAAAGAAAAAAAAAAGTTGAAGATGAAGAGAACGAATAAGGAGAGCCTTCAATGGGACAAGGCAAAATGATGAGCAAAGCAATGAAGGTAAGGATCCTACTTATCAAGAGCCTAAGAAAATGAATCTACCATTCCCTCAAAGATTGAAGGATGAAGAAAAGCAAAGAAGTTCAAAAAGTTTCTTGAGATATTCAAAAAGATTAAAATTAACATTGCTTTCATGGAGACACTTGAGAACATGACCGCTTATGCTAAATTAATGAAGCAACTCCTCACATCAACAAGGAAATTGCAAGAGGATGAAATTATATATCTAACGGAAAATTGTAGTGCACTTCTTACAAAGAGGTTATCACCCAAACTCAACGACCCTGGGTGTGTATACCATATCAGTGAGAGAAGAGGTTTGCAATTTGGGAAAGTCTTGAGTGATTTGGGGGTTTCAATACATCTTATGCGTTGTTCAAGAAATTAAATGGAGGATATTTAAACCCACAAGTGTCTCATTGTAACTTGCGGATCGTAGAATAAAATTTCCCAAGGAAATCATTTTGGATGTGATTGTTAAAATTGACAAAAAACTCTACTTCCGGCCGATTTTATTGTGCTAAACATAGAAGAGGATGACGAGATGCCGATCATACTTGTGAGGCCTTTCCTTGCCACTGGCCATGCATTCATTGATGTTCAAGAAGAGAAGTTAGAATTTCGGATAAATGATGAAATTGTTATATTTAATATTTTTAGTTCATTAAACCTTCCTTCAATTTATGATGATATTATGAATGTAAATGTAGTGGATGATCTAATTGATTATTATTGTAGGAATGAGTTGGAGAATTTTTCATTAGAGAACGATATGTTAGCTATTTAAATGCCATAATTCAAGATGATGATAATATTTTAATATAATCTATATCTTATAACATTTGGTTAAAGTTTTAGAATTTTTTATTTCGTTTATATTATTTCGAATTTGAATGTTTAATTATAATGGCTGAACAATTCTCAATGGGTTTATTTTCTATTGAAAAATTATTCTTTAAAGATATTGTGTGACAATATATTTTTTAATAAAACTTTGAGATTTCTTTTTTGATATCTCTTAGTATTTTACAATTTTAATATTTGGATTAACGTGTGTAAATTACAATGTCAAATATAATGTAATTCAATATTTTTCTTACATTTTTACTCTGTAATTCTTTTTTATTATAATAATAATTTTTTATTATAATATTGGTTTGTTATTATATTTTATTTTTTTTCTAATTATTTTATAATTATCAAACATCAAAATTAAATAAATGAAAAATTAAAATATAATATTAAAGGTAATTCAGTCATTTAACTAGATTATTTTGATATTATAAAATTGGGGTTTTGTTTAAAAGATGAATCATGTGAATTGGGGGAAAAAAGTATAATTTTTTTAGTTCAAGGAAATAAAGTGTAATTACCTACCTATTTCAGGGGATAAAGTGTTATTAACCCTGAGATAAATTTAACAAAACCTTTTTTTATTCACACTCGGAGAACGGAACTTCCTATATAATTCTTTTCGTTAGATCAAATGGTAATTTTATTATTTAATTTAACCACACATCCGTCAAATGTCATAAATGGGCCACTTTCTTTAGTGGTCCATGAGGATTAAAATTGGCATAGCCGTGACAAATGAGTAACCAACTTAGACAAGATCCCAAAAATGAACTGGTAGTTTTCTCGTTTGCTAAATTCACTAATGAAGCACTTCGTAATTTTTCCTTTATTTTTCATGCACACCAAATTCAAAGTCTTACTGGGTGTAAGACACTTTCTTTATCAAATTATAAACAGTTTATGGCAGGAAAATAAAAATTTAAGATAGGTGGCCTTCCTACTTTCCCCGGGTGCACACTATTGAAGGGTGGGTTTGAATAAATAATTTTCAGAGTTGACTTAGAGTCAGAAAATCCCCCGGGAAGTGGTGCTTGCAATGGGAGCAATATGGGTTAGCTTCAAAGTGTCAAAAGTGGATTAATTACGTACACGAAAAAAATACTTGAAACCTGCCTAAAATGGCTGTCAAATTGATTTGGCTGAATTTGGTCTAAATGCACATTCTTTGACGTCTACTTTGGCCAAGCAATTAATTGTTGACTTTTGAGATCTTAACTTAAAGCTTCAGTGGATCTCCCAAATTAAAAGATTTTTTATTTCATTGAATCTATTTTCGTATTGTTAATTAATTAATCAAATTTTCTTTTTTTGTTAAACAGGAGTTGCATATTATAACATGAATTAATTTTAAAATTGTTCTAATTGCGCTTCATCTCATTTTTACATATAAAATTGTGCTATTTCTGTCTCTTTGAAATTGTCATTGTTTGATTTTTTTGGTTAATACATTAAGTGTTTTATAATTTAATTTTATATAAATTTCTTAAACTTTTTAAAAATTTTAAATTTGTATGTGTTAATATTTGATATAAATTTAACTTTTGTTAAATAAATTTCCTTCAAAACTAAATAAAGATATAAATTATGAATTACAAAATTATATTATTTGATCAGAACAGTCAAATTGTGATAAAAAAAATTGGGACGAAGGGTGTAATTTAACATTGCAACTCCAAAATTTTCTAGCAAAGTGCAATTTTTTAGTCAAGCGGACTGGACTGGTGGTTTGTTTTCCTCCAAAATTAGTGGAACTAAAATGAAGTTAACATTCTCTACTTCTCCCTTTTTCCATTTTGAAGATTTCGATTATGTCATACTAATTAAACCCAATCCATAATTTGATACATAGGAAATAGATAGATCACAATTTGTAATCTCACACATCCCGTTATCTACACCCTCTCGTGCCTACATTTTAGCCCATACTTTTAAACATTGTTTACTTATATGTCTGTTGACTTTAGAAATTACCGTCAATGATGCTATTACATAATATATATTGCATTATCATTCTTGTGTTTTTCATATATTGGTGTTCCTAGGGCGATAATCACCCTCATAATTATAAAATTAAAACTTTAGGAATTTCAAAGTTTAAATTTTCTCAAATATCTGCTTTAAATTAATCATAAAATATCTCTCCACCATCCAAAAATAATAATAAAATAAAAGCACTACCTCTACTAGTGACAAGAAAACGAAACTCTCCATTTTCTGGAGGGTGATAAATTGACAATGAAAGAATGTGTGAAGGATGTTAGATCAAAACTTAAACATTGTCTTGACTGTATATGACAAGATAACTAAAGACAGTGATACCACAAAACTTGCGATTTAATATAAAAATAACTGATGGCCTTCTCTTCTTACTTTGGAAAAAGGAAAAAATGCAGGTAGACCTGATTTTTAACTCTACTTGTGAACTTTATAGTTACGATTAAATTTTAAAGAATTTTGTTTATACTTTCAGCTGATATCATAAATTTTTTAAAATTTAATCTACACGACCAAGTTTACAAATAGAGTTAAAGATCGAATCTACCTAAATCTTTATTCTAAAAAAAAGTAGTAACACATGCATTACTTAAGGCATAAAGAAAGCACTTTTTGTAAAAAGAAACGTGAGAAACGTATTCAAAGGACAACTTCCAACCTACTGCACTTGCTTGTTTGCGTGCCTAATTTCCTACTTCACTAAATTTTCCACTTTTCGACTTTCAAAGTATAATATTCAATAGATAAAATTGACATCAAACAACACAAAAAAAAATGCACTCCAAATCAACTCAAACTTCCAAACCACAAAGAATGGCCTTAAACAATAAGCCTAAGAGACCTATCCTCTCCCTTCAATCTAGTCTTTCTACCACCCTCTGTTTTATTGTGGTTTTCACAATCCCAGCTCTTCTTCTACTCCACACCCCTACAAATTCAATATGCACAAATTTATCTACACAAAATAAATCATGGAGACGAAAAAGGCGATCTTCGCACAGTCGAATTCGCTTGGAATCGCCTGAAATTTGACCGTAACAATCCCCCACCAATAGCCCTTAAAATTGCCGTTTTCTCTAGAAAATGGCCTATTGGTGCTACCCCTGGTGGCATGGAGCGGCATGCACACACTTTGCATACGGCTCTAGCTCGTCGTGGCCATAAGGTTCATGTCTTCACTTCTCCACCGGATAAGGATACCATCCAGGGCGAATTGAAAGAAAATGTCGAAACTCAGTCTTTGTCACCTAGAATTCATTGGCACGAGGGAGAATCGGGCAAATGGCGATACAATAAAGCATGGGAGCAGTATGAACAAGAGAACACTAGCGACCCATTTGATGTAATTCATTCAGAAAGTGTAGCACTTCCATACTATATAGCTCGCCGTGTCCCTAACCTTGTAGTGTCATGGCACGGTATCGCTCTTGAGAGCGTGCAATCAAGTATTTATCAAGATTTGGCAAGACAGCCCAATGAGCCGATTATATCGCCTACATTTAATAATAGCCTACAAGGGGTGATCCCAAAAGTTCTTAATGAAATAAGATTTTTCCAAAATTATGCGCACCATGTTGCTATAAGTGGTAGCTGTGGTGAAATGTTAAGGGATGTGTACCAAATTCCAAGTTTTAGGGTCCATGTTATTGTCAATGGCGTTAATGAGGATGATTTTCAAGAAGATTTGAAATTAGGGAACCAATTTAGAGCCAAAATTGGTGTACCCCAAAATGCAAGTTTAGTTCTTGGTGTAGCAGGAAGACTAGTGAAGGATAAAGGCCATCCATTGCTTTATGAAGCCTTTTCAAAACTCAAAGAAAAGAAAAATGATGTTTACTTAATAGTTGCTGGCTCTGGACCATGGCTTCAAAGATACAGAGATTTAGGGCCTCAAGTGATAGCTCTAGGCTCAATGAATCCATCTGAATTGCGTGCATTCTATAATTCTATCGACATTTTTGTGAATCCAACACTTCGGCCACAAGGGCTAGATGATCTTACACTCATGGAAGCTATGATGAGTGGGAAGCCTGTCATGGCTTCGAGATTCCCTAGCATTAAGGGTACAATTGTTGTAAATGATGAGTTTGGATTCATGTTTTCGCCAAATGTAGAGTCGTTGTTTGAGGCATTGGAATTGGTGGTGGCAGAAGGCTCGACGAGACTATCACAGAGAGGAAAGGCATGCAGAGAATACGCAGCTTCTATGTTTACTGCTCAGAAAATGTCATTAGCATATGAAAGGCTGTTTCTTTGCATCAAGAATGAAACATTTTGTCACTACAATTAGAGGTTGTTTCTTTGTATCAAGTATGAAACATTTTGTAACTACAATTAGACGGTTTCATCCTTTATTTTATACAGTTTTCTAGACTAAATTTGGTACCGCCAAGAATATATTGATTTGATTAATACAATGAATTATTTTATGCAGAGAAATTTATTTTCTTGCCAAGTTGTCTCAACTGTTATTTGCCATCTAGGCCATACATGACTATGGTATGGTTCTCAGAAAATATAGTCTATAATACACTTGCCACCTTTCAACTTATTACTTATCATTTTTCACAATGCACTTCCAACTATTTTGTTTTACCAATTACAGCATAATATTTTTTTTCTTACTACTTCAGTCCAACTACTAGCAAAATTTACTGAATTAACGGAATAATTAGACTGAAGTAGCAAGAGAAAGAAAATAATAGAGTACAAAGTGATTAAAAAAAAATTAGACTACAAGGACGGATTTAAGGGGAATGAGCGGCCAAGATTATAGAAATTATAAATTTTACCCTTAAAATTTTTTTAAAATTTAGTTTGTATCCTTATAAAATTTATATTTCGTCCCCCTAAATTTTTGAAAGAAATATAAATTAACCTTAATAAAGATAGGGCTATTAAGTCTTTGTCCCTCAAAGTGTATAATTCCTGCATCTGCTCCTATTAGAATATATTATGGCAAATGGTTACAAGTTGAGATTGCAAGGAGAAAATTACCCAAAGAAAAATAGAAGATAAATTTGAAGAAACAAATGAATTGGATAAGAAAGGACTTAGCTGAATTTGATGGTTGGAAATATGAAAAAAATAAAAATTGGGTAAGGAAGCTATGCACGGGAATGATCTATTCCAAAATGGTGTTTGATTTTATCCTATGTAACTTGAAAGCGTTGTATAATTATCTTGGATAAGCTACAATATTTAATAGGCTTATTTCACTTGACACTCTTAACTTGTACTCGATTTTTACTTTACATTCTCTATATTTTTTGGACATATTATATCCTAAATTCTTAAATTTATCTATTTCAATCAAATTTTTAATACCGTTACCAGAGTAAATGGATATTCCAACTGTATACACAACATACGTAAAGTGAAAAATTCATCAAATTTTTTGACACTATTAAAAATTGAACCAACAAGGATGAATCTAAGACTTTAGGGGTGCAATGTGTCCAAAATTTAGAATTGGCGGTGCAAAGTGAGAATTCATCATAAGTCTGCTATAGGATATAAATAAGAATTAGTCATTATTACCTCTATTGGTGCAATACGCACCTAAACAAGAGCGTGGTATGCACTTACTTAACATCCGTTAATTTTGGTAATGCTATTAAAAGTTGGATTGAAATAAAATAAATTTGAGAGTTCAAAATGCAATATGTCTAAAAAATAAGTAGATGGTGCAAAATGAGAATGGAGTACAAGTTAAAGGATGCAAAGTGTAGTAAAGCCATATTTGATTCATACTTGCAATGTTGTTTTGGTTGTTGCATGTGTAAAATTCTAAAAAATATGCACGACTTCTTGTTAGATTCTCACATTACAGCTCCAACTTTTTAAAGATACTTTGCATCTTAAAATTTATTTTACTTAGCACTTTAGTTCGATTGCTAAAGGACGTTTTCGAATCTTTTACAATTTTTTTTAAATTTTATGATTGGACTAAAATTGTGAGGTAAAAAAAAAACATTTGGTTGCAAAATAACCAATAAAATGTTCGAAATGTACATACATGTAAAAAATTGTTACAAGTTGAGAGTATGTAAAGTGTATTACACCCTATGTTTAACGATGTTATAGTTCGACACTAGCACATTAGCGAATCGGCAAATGGAATCCTAGGTTCTAATTTCGGATGGCCAACAAAGTGCTACCAATACAAATTAGTATCACGTGAATTTAAAATAATAGCTATCTCTACTTTTTAAATCTTTTAACGGTGTTATTTAATACTCGTTAACATTATGATTGCCACCCAATTAACACTACATAATTGGCACTAACAACCTAATATGGTGAATCAGACACTCCTGGCAATGCCCTCCTATTTCTCTTCAGTTGTAAGTTAACCTTCTACCAGTTGGCTCAGATATAAATACATTTTTTCTTATGGTTGATAATTTTTTCTAATTTGTTCTTAAGCATAATTGGTGTTTGATGTTTATTATGTGTATTCTGGATTTACATTTATAACTGGTTAATTCCTTCTACTAATTAGATGACACATCACAAATAGGGCACAAGGTCAAATACTTACAAATGGAAGTAAAGATTGATCTCCAAAGATTTGTTGGCAGTTATAGAATAATTGGTTCGATTACTATTTGAAGAGTTGGAATGTGAGAGAATTTTGTCCAGAACTAATCTAAAGACAATAAATTAGAAGAAAGGCAGTTTAGTGTTTCGACTAGTCAATTCTTGGGTTTTGGTTGATCATTTGATTTTTTGGATCAATTAACTAATTTAGAGGTCAATTCCAAATATTAACCTAATCCCAATTCCTCATGTTATTTAAGTCTACCAATCTCATTAGCCAAACTATGGATTCCTCCTACTATTAAAAACTAATAAAATTTGATTATCTACTTACGAAGTTATAGGTGACTAATTAGCTAAATTAGTCTGTCATGATCAGCTTCTAACCTAATTCAATCACTAACTTACGTCTATAATGAATGTCCAACTTCCTTTCTCGCTTCGATTAATTAACTAATCACGAAAATGAAAATTCCCCAAATTGAACGCTAATAGCTTATTGTTATTCTCCAAGTTGTCCATTTCATCATTCAATCTACCAAATCAACTATTACCTATTGAAAATTGGCATCATGTAACCTTAAACCATGACTAACTAAAGCATAATTAGAAGCATGAAAGTAAATGCTAATGAAGCCTTGGTCTAGTCTAAACAACTAAGGTTGAGGCCCCATCAATTACAGGCCCTGGATTCTAGTCTCATGAGTACGAGTTTAGTCTAACATTATGTTAGTATTTATCCCATTATTTGTGAGGATTTGTAATTATTGATATTGATCCCACTATTGTGGGTTACTTATAATTTTATCCACAAAAAAAAAAGCATAAAATTAAATGAAGTATGGAAAGAAAATGAAGTAAATTAACATTGAAACTAAAGAAAGCCATTACACTAGGTATGGCCACAAGTGCGAGTATCTGCCTCTCAAGAGATTTGGCTGATTTGATCCTTACCTGTTGCAATCATTTTTTTGATGCTAATCCAGTCACTCACATCACCGGGTATCCTGAGAATAGGTGCCTGGTAAATAAGGTTAGGTACCTGTGGGTACCCAACTCTATCTTATCATCATTTATTTTCTACAAAAAAAAAATAAAAATAAAACTAAATTAACCTCACTTTGAGCACCAAACTTTCAATAATTTTTTATAATTGACAGATTGATTAACAAATATTCTATATAAAACCGAGAAGAACAAAGAAAAAAAAAACAATATTAGATTGTCCAAAAAAAAATGGTTCACAAAATTCAATTTAAGAAATCATATCATTTCTTGGAACTGAAAGAAAAACAAAACTAACATAATATTTATCCGAGAAAAGTTATTTAAAATTAATAAAATGAATACTACTGTAAATCAAGATTTTAAAAATTAATGAATGACTTGTTTATAGAAAAAATTATAGTAGACATTATATATGAGGGTCGGGGCAGATACATGCGGATTTTCAAAACCCTGAGCCGTATCCGACCATCGCAGAAGTGGGTATCCATCTTTAGTTGATCCGTAGATCAATAGATGAGGGTTGAATATCCTTAATTTTCAGAGCTAAACAGGGCAGAGTAGGCAGGTCAATGGATTAGCGAGTGTATTTACCCATCGCTACATTAAACGAAAATATGAAAAGAAAGCTCTTAAATAAAGCATTTAAAGTAAAATAAAAATGAAACAAATGACTAAACAAAGTAAATTAAACATAAATATAACTCATACAAAATAGAATATTTAATCTTTTACACAAAGAAATCTTGAAGAAGAAAACTAGATAAAAGTTCATCCCCAAGTCGATAAGAGAAAAGAAGAAGAAAACTATGATGGACAGGGCTTATAACCAGCCCTTAAAGATATATTCACAATATGGATAGAGTTTGGGATGAAAGGACAAGAATGTCCAGGAAATCGGGTCAAAAAGTTTGATTTCCCGCTTCTTGCATGTTTACCGCTAGCCAAGTTTCTTGCTTGAAGACTTGGCAGGAGGCCAAGTGTTCTCTGCCATGGCTGGCCACCTATCAAGAGACAGCTATTCCTTCTTGGTGAGTTCGCCAGGACTAGCAGACTTGAGTTGCCAGCTTTGATTTTTCCAGTTCACTACTTTCATTGCACGCTTCCAACTTGATGCTTTCTTGACCAAACTCTAAACACAAATATAAAACACATTAGTGCAAGTTATTTATACTAAATAAACTATTGAACACTAAACAATATTCACCAATACATAGAAATAGAATTATGCACAAAGACACATAAAAACTCTAGAAACTGCTCTAACTAGTCAAAACCACGAATTGGTGTATGAAAACTCCAATTTCTTTGGCTTATCAACTCCCCAAACTTAAAGTTTTTCTAAACCCAAGAAGAATAAAGAAGAGAAAACTAAGAACAAACTATAAACAACAACCACAATCCAATGCATAACACAAAACAAATAACACCACCAAAGGAAATAAAAGTGGAACGATGAACACTAGGGTACTTCTCAGAAGTGAAAATAGTGATTTAACTCAAGAAATTTAAAATTTTCTATTTCCATTCGTAATTCCCAAAAGTAAACACTAGTTATATCACAAACTAACTTTAACAAGTTAAAAGTTAGTGCAAGACCAATTGATCAAATTTAGTTAGTAGCATAAACTAATTAAATTTTTTTTCACAAGTAGTTCAAATATATCCTTGGTCATTCCCGAATTATATTCAATAGTAGAAGAATTATTATTAGGACTTAATTTAAAATGACAAACAATACAAATGACCACATAAAATTTATTAATCAAAATTAAGATGGTTTAATTCAAAAAACTTTCGAATAGTACATAATGGTCCATTCGCATCATTGTTGGCATTCTGAGTCCTAATGACATTTTCGAACTCATGATTTTGGTGATACAAGCCTTCAACTTTCGTTATTGAAAAATAAATTTTTTATTTGCTTTCTTTTTCTTTGTTATTTTCTCTTTTATCTTTTTAATTTGTAGATAAAAATCCAAAATTTTTCATAATCTTAAGCCAAGGATGGAATGAAAAGTTTCCTAGGATATTTATTATTAATTATACCAACCTAATAAGGATTAGTAACAAAAAATGCAACAAAATTTCACTCTATAATGAACAAAAGATGGCCTAATTCATCTATAATCCCAATATAGAATAAGTCGTTTCTAAAAGAATGGATTTGGGTAATTTCAAAACCGTTTTGAAAATCATGACGTGTGAACAAAATTAACCACTTCATTTGAAATTGACATTGGAAAAACCTTTAAGGCAATGTAACTATTTGACATAAAAATTAGCAAGAAAACATTTTTATCATGAAGTGGTTGGAAACATGGTTGAGTTTTATGAATTAAATCCCATTTTTAACAAATTAATACATGAAGTTTAACTTAAGTTCAACCTTTCACATTTAATTCCAAATAACACTACTCAACATTTAAACGACACCATTCCAAATGAACAAGATACATCCTGTCTCTTAAATATTTCAATTATTTTACATGATGAGTTATCAACTCATCTTACCATTCACCAAGTCTCACAAAAAAAAAAAAAAATTAAAATAACTATTAGAAAGTAGAAAAACACATAAGGATAAACATAATACTAGTTGACCACTTTCAACTATTCTTGGACAATTGAAAAAAAAATTAGATGAGAAATTATAATCCCTCCAAAGTGAATATGAATGTAATCATATAAGTGCAAGTTTAACTAAAAATTTTGATTTCTACTTCAATCATGGATATCATCAACAATGAGTTCAACATATAACTAAACAATAAGTGAGTTCAAGTAAATCAATATAATGCAAGATTCAATTAAAAACAAGAATCTTAGAAATTGCTTTCCTTCATTCAACCAACATGGCTACACCAAGTAGAAACACCACCTTTCTTGCATTACTCACATGTTACCTTCCAACTTTGGAACTTCTTCTCCATCTTTTTTCTAATGAAACCAAAATTCTGATTTTTTGATCTACCTATCACAATAGATAAGTCATTTGTACTTACTCTTATACACATCTAGATGTGTCTTAAGAGACATCGTTACCTGAGGTAATCTAAGGGATCAAAATCCCATATATATTTTTGAAAAAAGCAACTGATTTCTGTAGCTTGTCTTTTGACATGATAGTCTTTCGTATCTTACCAGGATGTTTCGAATTACACATGCCTGATCTTCATCACCTTCACAAAAATTAGAGTATCATCATCAAAGAAAATTTAACATAAAATTATGCCATATCTTAACTCATTTATCAATATATTATGAACATATTTATTAATTAAATTAGAGAATCCCTAAATACATAGCAAAAATATATATGGGAAATAGATCCCATTGTTTAATTACACTAGATGGCTTAGTCACTTTCTCCCCATTAAGGTTGAAACTATAAGAAACAATGGCAATGCAGCCTAAGATCCACTTAATCTAGAGAAGGCAGATACCTATAGTCCTCCAAATATGAGCTTTATAATTTCATTCTATTCTACATATGCCTTAGACATGTCTAATTTGAGAGGTATGATACCATTTTTGCCTATTCTTTTAATACTCTTTTAGGTACCAAAGACACTCATGAGCGATGATGATACTATCTATAATTTGTCTGTCACGAACAAAAGCATTATGAGTAGAGCTAATATAGGCATTAACAACAAACTTAAGCCTATTAATCATAACCTTTGCAATGATTTTATACTAAATATTACATAGGCTAATTGGTCTATACTGATCTGTATTAATAGGAGTCTTAATTTTAGGGATTAAGGAATGATAGATTCATTCAAGGGTCTCAACATAATGCCAGAATAAAAGAAACTAAATATTGCATCTGTAACATCATTATTGACAATATGCTAGAATTTTTGAAAAAAAATTATACATATCGTTTGACCGCGGGGACTTATTAGAATGCATTGATAATAGAATTTCTGTGATCTCCATCTCTTTTACTAGTCTTGGAAGTTTATCATTCATCTCTCAAGTTATAATCTAGATGTGTATAAGAAATATGTGAAACTGTAAGCGATTTTTCTAAGAAATTACTTGGTCACTTTAATCTCCTTTGTCATATTCTTCTCATTCATCACACCTAGTACCACTTAGTTTCTATAACTTGGTGATCTTATTTTTCTTCACCCTCCTACTACACATTGATGCATGGAAAATAAGTTGTGTTCTAGTACACTTTTTGCAACCATTTAATTCTGATATTTTGACTCCAAAAATTTTACTCATCCTATAAGTTTTACTCAATTTCAACTTCAGATCAATAAGCCTTTTCTAGCTCCCAACCTTTCATGAGGTTTTAAAGTTCTTTATGAGCTCTGTAAGTTCTCTTATTCTCCTACTTCCATTCAACTTCATGTTTCTATTTTCACTTAGCAAATTAATTTTGTTAACATTCCAAATCCTGCACTACCCTTTCCACCTCTCTAAATTGCACCCATCACCTACCAAAATAAAATCTCCTATTTATCTTTTTCAAATAGGCCAAGTATCTAACACTAGCATCTTATGGTTAGAGACTTCATTGTCTACATGTATGAATGCACACTGCAATATCAATTTCTCTTCTCTTTTGAAACTTGTAAGAGCTCTGTCTAATCTTTCTTTGATTCATTCTTCCTAATCCCCAACTAGTATTCTAGGTCTAGAGGGAGTCTTTAAAACCTAGATCAAGCATGTTACTACCTCTAATGAACTCTTTGAAATCTCCACAAGTCCTTTGTTCCCTTACTCCTCGCTATTTTTTCTCTTCACTCCTAATATTATTGAAGTCCCTCGTTACTTATCTCTTGTCATCTCTTCTAATTCTGTTACCATTCCTAATATCATGTTAGATTTTTGCTTCAACACTAAAACTTGTAAAACAAAAACATCATCTTTCTGAAACAATGCCAAACCATCAGCCTTTCATGTGGAGTTCACTGCTACAACGCTGCCCATCTTTTATAATTCTTTTCACCTTCTCTATGTACCTTTTTTTTATTCTTTATTTGACTTAAGAAAACTATACTATGGGAGTAAAGTCTACACATTTACATAAATTAAAAAACCAATTGTCAACGGACTTCCCACATCTCAATAATTCCATACAACAGCTCTCATATTGACCATAGGAAACTTTATTAATTGCAGCCAACTGGATAGAGAGTTTCTCATAAAAGTCACTAACTATTTAGTCAAATTCAGTGTTGAAAAGTTCGGCCGAGTCTTAGCTGACAAGGTTGAGTCATAAATGGAACAGAAAAGGCCACTCCGATATTGAGTTGCCACATACAATACGGAGATAACTCAATCAGAATATAGGATGTCAAAATTTTGACCCGACTCGATTGAGTCAGCCGAGCTGTCTTTTGTAATCAACTCAACATGTATTATTTCAAGAGATAAAAGTATTGTTTCCATAGAAGAGAGATCAAACTTTTGGAACACCTCTACTATCTCCTTTGCCAAGAGATATATATATGTATATTTGTCATTTAGCAATCCAAGCTCAATAGAAAGAAGAAAGCACAACTCCAGATTATGGCGATCCCTTTACCGAGCCATAAGAAAGAAATTGAAATAAAATAATTTCCATTTCACCATCACTATAAGTGTAAGAAAAAAACACAAATAGGAAATGAAGATAAGAGAGTGTAAAATGAAAAGAAAAGAGACCAAAACAACTAATATAAGAAAAAGTCAAAGGAAAAATAAAAGAGAAGCACCAAAATCAAGGATCAAACAAAGATTTTTATGTTGAGTTTCATGGCTCCAAACTAGACAAAGTCTGAATTCCCGATAAAAGACCAAAGATAGTAATGTAGGATAGGAGTTCTAATTTTGTAATGGTAGTTACACCCCTAAGGATTTTCAAGAATTTATGAACATTTTTTGATTTCTTTGAAAACTTCAAACCACCAATAAAGAATGGAGAATCTCTTACTCAGAGAAAGAGATTGGAATGTTGTGAAATAGATATTAAGGTATCTCCTAGGTACATCGAGTTCGCAACTATATTTCGGGATTAGTAAACTTGTTCTTTGTGGTTACATGGATTCATATATGGTTAGGATTGCTGACATGCAAGGAAGTCTGCTTCAAGGTACCTGATTACATTTTTTCAAGAGAGGTATGGGTGGTAATCGAAATTGCAGAAGAACATTGTATTATCTAATACAAAGGTTGAGCTTAGTGTTAGTACCGATGCGTACAAGTTGTTTTGGATGAAGAAGTGCATGCATGAACATGGTTTTACTCAAGTACAATATTTTTGTACTATGATCTTTATAATGCTATTCATCTTGGCAAAAATTTGACTTTCCATAGGAAATTGAAACATATTGATGTGTGGTATCATTAGGTATAGGATAATCTAGACTCAAAGGCGGTTGAACTTGAGAAAATCCATACAGATGACAACAATTAAAATATTTTGACAAAATCTCTACCGGTATTGAAGTTTGAAATTTGTTGGTTGCATTTTCATTCCTTTCATTCAGATATTTGTGTAATGCTACTTTGTTAACTTTATTTTGTTAATGAGTAGGGCACGATAGAGTTCTATGCGTTTATTAGAGATTTATTTCCTCTTGTACTTTTTTAAAACATTTTCAACATTTTTCCCTGTTTGGGCACTATTTATTTTAGGAAAATATTTTGTATGAGAAACCATTTTACAGAAAAGGAGGAAAATAACTTACTGAAGCTATTTTCTTAAAAAAAAAAAATCATCTCCACCTTCAACTTTTAACGTAAGAAATGAAAAGTTTGTCTCCAAACCTAAGACCCTAGAGAGCGATAAAGAAATTAACGCTGGTAATCATCTTCAATTCCAATGACATCTCTATCTCTAAAATCTAAGGTATGTACAAGTCTTTAATTCGAGGGTTTTTTCTATAAATCTTTTTTTTTTTTTGAAAAATTTGTCAAGTTTATGGGAATTTTTATCTTATTTAATTAGTGGCTTTTTAGTTTGTTATTCCAACTAATTTACTTGAGAATTCATGACTTTTTTTTTTTTTGAAAAATCGATTACAATTTCACATAACATTTTCTAACCTCTAGAATTAATGAAAGCTGTTGATATTCTACAAATCTAGCAAAATTCATTGCTCTGATAGTATTTTTAACTATTTTTTTGAAGTAATCTCTTATACACATTAGATGAGTAGTTATTTTTAATCAATTGGTTGAGGTTACAAGAACAGAAAGTGGTTGTTCATTAGAATACTAATTTCGTCTTTATTTTATAATTTAATTTTTGTTTTGGTGGAGACAAATTACTTATTAGATGTAAATGGTTACAACTATTTCTCACATGTAGATTTTCTTTATAAGCATATTAATAAGGATATCAAGGAGAGAAACATGTATGTATGGGATAGAATCATTTTCCCCATCTCTTTATATATATTGTTATGTTGTGATTTTTTACTCTTCATACGATGAATATGTAAAATTACAAATTAATTGTGGAATTTGGACAATCATTTTGTGGGATGGATTAATTTTGGCATAATTTTGGTGTTTATCTTGGGTGCTTATTGGTATTAAAATGTCCACCAATGATTTGGTATCATTTTGGAGTTATATTGGAGAAGATACCAAAAAGATTCAGAATAGGTTTCAATGTTCGAGGTTCGTTATGTTTTGAAGAATATGTGTATTGTACTATATTGATGCTATAATATAGAGTCTAATAAGAAAATTATCATGCAATTGCCCAAAACATAGCATAGGAAATACTTCTACCTGGTTGGAGTAAATGTGAAATTGTCAAGCTCTACATTCACAAGTCTTTGAGATGGCAGTGTCACAAAACAATCATAGGAATTTATGCACAGTTATCTCCTTCATTTGATGATCAACTTAGTCTTGAGGAATTTATACATAATTATTCTTCATTTCATAATCGACTTACTAGTTAACTAGTCCACGATTATGGAAATAATGAAATATGCTTTAACGATTGTAATGCTTTTTGTCTTTCTTAAATAGCTCTTAGACTTTTAAACTCCATGTTAATATTACTTTTGAATATTTCAATGTAGGTAATGCACCTGATAATGGGTCTCTATGAGTCTTGTGTCCCACCTAGTAATCAATAGAATTATTGTTATCTTAGCCATAACTATTTAAAAGTGGCAGCCTAAGAAAATTGCAGGGGTTGCAATTATTAAGTAATTTGATTATTCTATTTAGCTAAATATTTGTCATGCTTTCTTCAAATGTGTATTGTTCACCTCCTCCCATGCAAATTTTCTTTATAGAAGTTCTCTATGTATTTTATTACGTTACTTCTAAATATTATTTTATTTATTGATGTAAAATTCAACAATAGATTCAAATATTGATGATGAAACTGCCAAGATAATTGGTGATGCCACTTCAGCTCTACCAACAAGATATGCAGTTCTTGAAGCCCATAAAACTCCAATTTCTATACCAAGCCACCTCATATCAACAGGGATCGAGCTGGAGAGAATTATATGGATAACATATTGCATGGAAGTAGTTCATATTGTATAGATCAAATTAGGAATGGACCTAGATACTTTTTCCTGGTTACTAAATACTCTCACAGTTAGAGGGTCGTTGCAACCAACCATTCAGTCAGTCTTTGAGAGAGTGATTGTTGATATTTTTATAAATAATGGGTTATAATTTAAGGTTTCGGATGGTAAAAGGATACCTATATAGATCAAATAAAACCATTAGCCGATATTTTTCTATTGTGCTTGATGCCATTGAAACTATATCTCAAACTGGTTCGTTTACCAAATTAGTCAACTCTCCCATAGATTTTGGTAACATAAGATATTACCCTTGGTTTGCTACAAGTTCTAACATTTGTTAGCCTAGTTACATATTAGAACATATTAGAAACTATACTTTTTTCTAACTTATGACTACGAAATAGGACTATGTAGGAGCCATAGATGGCATACATATTCTTGCATCCGTTACGCTTGAAATACAAAGAAGATTTGCGGTTGAAAGGAAATGCCTACACAAAATGTGCTTGCTACTATTTGGTTTGACCTAAAATTTTCATATATGCTTGCTAAATGGGAAGGATCAGCTCATGATTTTCATGTTTTAGAAAATGCTCTTGTCAAGTTCAAGACTAGGGGGCCTACAAGTACCCCAAGATACTAATATAATTTTTTGTAAGTCAAAAATATTATTAGAAAATAAATAGATAATAAAAATTAACTTTAGTGTTTAACTTGTAGACAAGTACTATCTTGTAGATGCTAGTTGTGGAATTTGCATTGGTTCATATCTCCATATATTCGATTTTGATAGCATTAGAAAAATATAAGGACAATCCACCTCAAAATAAAAAAGAGCTTTTCAATATTCGTCATTCCTCCTTAAGGACTACCATTGAACGAGACTTTGGAATTTTGAAGAACACTTTCGTGTGGTAGATAGTGATCCATTTTGGGATTTCAAAACCCAAGTGGATGTGGTACTAGCATGCTACATCTTGCATAATCACAATATGGTCCTAGCTTTTAATGATAGATTCATGTAAGAGGTCATTGCAGCCTAGTAATCCCAAACTCCAATTGTCCTTCATGAACAAGAATCTCAAACAGAACAAGCCAAATGTAATATAGTTGCAAATACAAAGTGAAAGAAGAGTATAAAATACAGATTAGGCAAAGAAAAGGGACTCAATTCCACATGCTAAGTATGCAGATTATACCTAGAGACAAAAAAAAAAAAAAAAATAGATGAATTAGATGCTTACTGTTGTTTGATTTCCTTTTTTTTTTGTTTTTTTTGTTTTTGAAATTTAGCTTATTGAATATGTTAGAAAAAGTAGTATGTTTGTCAGAAGTACTTTTCTTTTTAAGAATTTGACATTTGGTTATGGATGTTTTGCTATAATCAAATCTCATTTGTAGTTCTAGATATCTTTGGAAATATTCCTATATGATTCTCTTTTTATTTTATCGAGTCTCTTCTTATTGTTGTTAGCAACTGTTATGGATTAATTTCATACGAAGATAATAAGAGAGAGAAAAAGTTCAGGTGGTCAATGCCTATGAAGCATAAGATACTTGAGATTCTTTCATAAGAGGTGAAATTTAGGAATTAGCCCAACAACAACTTTAAACCAAGTTCATGGATTGCATGTGTGGCATGAAAGAAAATTTTAGAACTGCTTGTTTACTAGATCAGTTGAAAAATCATTTGACTGTGCGAGCTTCTTGGTCTACCACAGTGGCAATCTGTGCAAGAAGTAAGGTTTTGTGGAATGATGATTCGAAGATGATCAATGCCAACCCAAATGTGTACCATGCCTATGTTCAGGTAATTTACATTTACTTACTCTCTTATCACTTTTTGTTGGAGTTAGTAACTCATATGTGTAGAAAAATAATGAATGCAAATTATTGTTACTTCAAACCTCTTCTCTTTGTAGCTTTAAATCTCTTCTCTTGGTTGATTATCTTCTAATATGTGTTTTGATTTTCCATCTAAGTTGACCTCATAACTTTGATAAGTTTGCTTGTGATACAAATGTGTTTGTGATACGACCAAATATTGTTGTGCTTATTCAAACTAGGAAGTAAATTGCAAATTACTTCTAGAGCAATAAATGAAGCTGAAAAAGAGTTGTCTAGCATGACCATTATATCCTTCTCTTTACCATTTGAATGCATTCTAACCTACCATGAGTCCTAGGCTGCATTTACACTAAAAATTGGTGTTCGAATTTCTTGTGCCATGTAATGTGGAAAGAAACAGGATGCATCAGTGAAACATATTGGAATGAGATAAGTTACATAATACATGTCATGTTACATTATACTAATGAAACTAGTCATACCTGTATATGTCACAGGCAAGTTCTTTACTGATCCCTGTATCAACCAAGTCATAAAAGTCATATTATTGAAATAGCTTTCAGCCAACACAACTTATTTATTTTACTCAATGGATATGGGGACTTAAAAAGTCGTATACGTGTGAAGAAGCCAGATGTAAAAGAACAAATATTGCAGTTCTATATCTTAATGATTTATCCAATTTAGTCCGAGATTATTCTATTACTATATTCTTTTATCAACCGCATTTCTTTCTCTCTTATTTTTTTGAAGGAGACAATGTAAATTATGAGAAATGAAACAAGTTAGGCAAACATGTTGATCTTTCAAAAAATATAATGTTAAAATAGAAAAAAAAAGAGCTACTCAAATGAAGGCTAAAAATAAACACTCTATAGGACATATAGGGTCTGATAAGATTAAAATATTAGACAAGGGTGAAGATCAAGGCTCATCGAAAGAATATAAATAAGATGAAGCATACATGTGGAGTAACCTCATCATTCTAGAAAGGTTCATTGTGCTAGATACTTGAAAATCATTCGTGTTATAGAGTTTTAGAACGTTATACACTAGAAGAAAATGGGCCTTCAGTGACAAAATTTATTGTGACGATCAAAAAGTTGTAATAAAATGCAAGCAACTATAACAAGATGGTTGTCGTTACTAAGATTAGTGATGAGAACCATAGTTGTCACTTACAATAAGGTATCAATGACAACATCTACGTAGTCGTCACTAGAAAGTCAAAATTAGTGACACCTTGGCAGTTCTCAAACAGACGTTATTGCTAAACAATTTGAGCAGAAATGTTTACGGTAAGCAGATATTATCACGGAAACTTCATGTTGCATTGACAATACCATTATTGTCATTGTTAGTATGGTTCTGTGACGATTTCTGTTATCATGAGTCTGTATCCTGATTTTGTGACTAGCTATTGTCGCAGCCAAAAAGTCAATATTATTAATGAATTTAATTATGATAATGTGATTATTGACAATAAAATCAAGTGAATTAAAATTGCAAAGCATTAAATTTTGTATATAACTTTATATTCATAACCAATAGTAACTAAATTAATTATGGTGTATAGAACAATTTCAAACGTTTGAAATTTTAATATCCTAAGGTTAATTTAATATTTTCAATTAGGAGAAATTGCAAGTGAATTTCTTGCAATTAATTCAATATATAAAATGAAATGTACATTAATTAGATTTTCTATTTTACAAGGTCTATAACTATTCAATGAACTGTATTAATTAATGTATATAAACAAGACTAATCGTTAGATAAGAAAACAAAATTTTAGTTTATATATTTTCTTCCAGTGATATCACATTATAGAGTGAGTAATCTCTAAGAAGAATGACTTTTAAATAAGCACACATAGCAACACTTTTTCTAGGCCGTATCCAAATTATCTTTGTAAAACTAAACAAATTAGGTTGTCAAGTTAAGATAAGGTACTAAAAACTACAAGAACCGTGGTAAACAGGTCAAAGCCGAGACGAACATAGATCCAATTAGTGTGACTAGTTTCGAACTCAGATGTGGTTACCAATAGGTCAGGTCTATAGAAGCAGAGTCTTATCCAGATCTTTTCCAATTCGATTTCAAATTCAAATCTGGGTCTTGACTCTTCATGTTATTTTATAACTTTTAAATTGTTATATGTAAGTTTAATGTTTTTTGTATATAATTTATTTTGTAATTAAAAAATATTTAGTTTATAATTCAAATTTATGTGAATATTGTATAATAGACCAATAGTTATATAGAAAATGTGTGTTTGTGTACATATTATACATATATATGTGTATGTATATATATATGCAAATAGTTATGCTAACCACCGGAACCTTAGTGGAGGGGCACCATTCCATATTTTATTAATATAAAATAAATGAAGTACATTTGGGAAGGGACGTGGGTAAAACCTCCAGCAAGAAGGAAATTTCGAAGACATAGAACCTTTCGAATTTTATCAAAAAACCTATGTTCTAATTTTAACATTCTTGCAACCTAAATTATCTAGGTGAATAAGAGAAGAGACTAATCTAGGAATAGAAAACTGATCAAAGTACAAACTAGATTTTGTGTTACAACCTAGATTAGCCAAAGCATCGGCTAGCCTATTACCTTCTCTGAAAACATGTTGAACTGAGAAGTTCCATTGCATAATTATATGGTAATAATGCTACAGAATTGGAAGATATGCCATGGGGCCTTGGAGTCTTTGTTTAGAATTTGAAGTAGCAGCAAATAATCCATCTCAATCACTATAGTAGTGTAACCTTTCTAGGAGCAAAGCTGGAGACCAACCCTTAAATCATAAACTTCAAAGCTCCGAAGCTCGATGTAGTACGTTCATAAAATAATGAGAAATCAGATATAAAATGTCCTTTTGAGTCCCTAATCAAACTACCACCAGTAGATTCTCCTTGAGTACCCCTCCGTGCACCATTTGTGTTGAGTTTAACAAAGTTGATAGGAGGCCTTTCCATTCAACTATGATAACCTTTGAAGAACTAGGCTGAGATATTGGAGTGGACTATCCAATTTGTGTAGCATTCCATCTCTGAGAACTATAAGAACAAGGGAAACCAAAGAAATTAAATGCAACATATCATGAACTCTATAGATAGAAGAAAGATGATTCCCTTGATTTTCATCTAGCTTCAAACATCTAGTCTTCCACAGTTGCCAACAAATTAAATTAGGGAGAATTTGATTAAGAATGCCTTCTAAAGAACTGTCATTTGAGTCCATCAACCAAGAGTTAAGAAACTATTTCAAGGATCTATTAGAATAGCCAGTGAAAAGTATTTCTTGAAAATAATTCCATTGAATATTCTGAGCAAAAGCGCTGAAAAGTAAAAGGTGTTCTACAATTTCCTCTGCCTCACGAAATTGACATTTTTAGACTACTACCACTCCTTTCTCCTTACTTGATCATCGGTGGGAAGAGTATCACTAAGCAATCTCCACATGAAGACAGAGACATTAAGAGGAATTCTCCAATCCCATGTCATCCTGCTAGAGAAGAGCATTGAACTTCATTCTTGTATCAAATTTCTAGCAGATTTAAGAGTAAACTCTCCTGAAGAATTAGGCTTCCAAACAAATTCATCATCATTCTCATTAAGGACAAGTGCCTTGTTTTGCAAGCATCTTGCAGGAAAAAATCAGCAGTTTCGTTTGATGACATCATAATCCTAGCTATTGACAATCCAAGCCTCCTTCAACTTAATATCATATTTTGTACTACCTACTGGATATTTTCACCCCATATATCAAACCAAAAAAAGATATCGCCTTCCTTTGGTAAGACATCAATATTTTCCTCTACTAAATCTTTAACAGTCAACATTCTTTTCTAGGTGTGGGAAACATTAGAGACACCAACTGCAAGGCAAGAGTGCATAATATGTGAAAGATACCTATGCTTCAAAAATCTGTCTCCGTAGGGACCTTCTAGTTCTGAATTTCCACCACAACTTCATGGAGAGCCCTTGTACATAGACTCCAAGCTGAACACACCAAGACCATTCTCAGAAGTTGGATAATTAATTTGCTTCTAGGAAAACTAGTGCATTTTCCTTTTTCCATTAGAATATCCCCAGAAAAAATCTGCATACAAGCTTTCAATAGTTCTAAGAATAGTTTTTGGAAGAGCTGAAACTACTAGAAGATATACGGGAATAGAACTCAAGAAATGTTTAATAAGTAGAAGTCTTCCTCTTGAAGACAAAAGTTTAGCCTTCCATCCTGCCATTTTGCTAGTTATCTTATCAATCATAGGCTAGAAAAATGCCTTAGATCTCCTTCTTTTATGAATAGGACAATCCAAGTAAACGAAAAAAGAAAATTCCTTTTAGAAAATCTAGTGATTCTAGCCACCGGCCTAGACCTCATCAGAGGAAGTTTTGAGGATAAATAAAAGCTACTTTTACTCTTGTTCACCAACTGTCCAGAGCTCCTTTTACAAATTTCTTGCTTCCATATATGATGATGAAAATATCATTAGCATAGGACAAGTGTGAGATAAGTAGACAGTTCATGGATATGCCATATGGAGCAATATTACCTCATTCAAATTGCTTATTCAATCCCCTACTGAAAGCTTCAACTGCTACGATAAAAAGCGTTGGGGGAAAGAGGATCCCCTTGCCTCACCCCTCTAGAAGAATTGAAAAAAACCAATAGGCCTCTCATTGAAAATGATTGAGAACCAATTCCCTCCTAGGCATTAGGCAATAATCTTCAAGAATTTTCTGAGAAACCAAACTTGGCCATTACTGCATAAACAAAAGGCCAAGAAACCCTATCAAAGGCCGTGGCCATATCAATTTCTAAAATCAAGTTACCTCCATCGAATCTTACCTTCTTATCAATAAACTCAACAAATTCCTAAGCAAGAAGGATATTGTTAGAGATATTCCTTCCATGAACAAAAGCACTTTGTTCCTCAAAAATAATTTTAGGCAGCAAGGAACTCAACCTGTTAGCCATTGCCTTAGTAATAATCTTGTTGGCAAAAGTACACAAACTAATGGGCCTAAATTCACTGAAACAAGATAGAGCATTAACAATAGGAATTAGGCATATTAGTGTACTAGTTATAGCCTTGGTATGACCCTACTCAGAAAAACATCCTTCACAGCTTATAACTGATCAATATTATAACAAGTCTTGTAAAAAACACCATTAAAGCTATCCATTCCAACAGCATTATTAGAGCTCATAGAAAAAAAACCACCTGCTCAACTTCCTATTGAGCTGGAATTGCTACCAAAGCATCATTTTCACCTGAGGTTAGAAGAGAAGGAATACAATCAACCAAAGTGAATCCTTTAGCAATAGAGATTGTTAAGTGTTGCTAAACAGAAATTTTTCCAACTTTCCAATTGGTGCATTCTGTCAAGAGAAATATCCTCTACTGTATCTGAGTCTGAGAAGGAATGGTGATAATGTTGATCTTTATCATGGCGCAAATTCACATCTCGATTGAGGTCATCCTTGATAGCATTGTTCGATGCATTAGCTTCAGGAAAAGAGAACCTTAATTATGACAAATTAGGAACTATAGGTTGCTGAACTTGAGTCTAGTAATTTGGATTTTCTTACACAGTCTTAGTATTTTATCCACTGTATTAGTGCCCTCAACAGCTACAATATTTTGTGGTAAAGAAGATCCAGGAGTATCTATATCATTTGTAGTTGGTTCAGATTAAGCTGAAACAACTTTTGAATTATTTGGTTCCACAAAATCTAACTGTTTTGCAGCATTCAAATTTGAATTATCTTGATGCTTCTGAGCCACACAAACTTGAACATCTTTTGCAATCTTATTACAATCTTTTTTCCCACCTTTCTTGGCAGGTTGTTATGAAACTTCAGATCAGGGTTTCTTGTGATTGCCATGTCTGCCATGATCATCTGAGCTCTTATCTACTATGATTATCAGGCTTCTTCCCTTACTAAGTTTGTGGACAATCTGAAATGTAGTACGACCTTGATTCTAACATTTAAAACAATACAAATAGAGATTTTCATAAGTTATCTTTAGCCACTTGCCCTCTTTGCTAGAGACAAACCCTAGAGGGTAGTTCATCCCTCTTTGCTAGACTAGGTCTAGACAAGCATTCTCTGCCAAAAAAAGATCAAAGGCTATAAACTCAGAAACCAATGGTATATACACATCTACTCTTATGTATAAGGACAGCCATATTTGGTTTCCACTTTGGGAATTTTCCTACCAGAGCTAATTGTAAAGGCTTGGATTATTATTGACCTTCTTCTTTGAAAAGAAAATTCCAGGCTCTCCTTTGTAAACTTGCATTTTCTTCAATGGAAATTGAGCATAAAATCATGTTGTTGAGGATGAATAGCTGCATCCTTCATGACTTTTGCAAGAGGAACGTTTATTTGTTCCCTTAGTAGTAGGCCAAGAGGCAATAGGAGCTACAATGGCCAGCAACAAGCAACGGAAAAAAAAAATAATATTTGAGAGAGAGCAAGTTGTAGAGAGAAGTGTGTGTGTATGTGTGTATATACGTATATATCTATATTATATGTTAAATATTTTAATCATAATCGGGTCCTAACAGAAATGAAACAGGAAGATATATATTAAAACCATTTTTTATGAGAGCTAAAAGAATGAATTAAATGGTCATTCTAGGATAAAATGAGTTCAAAATAAAGTAAAAAATATATACATAAATAGAATATATGGATAAGGAGAAGAAAAAGATAGACAAAGGCGTGATTGTGTGGTTGTAAAAATTTAGAAAGCGTTATTCGGTGGCTAAAAAATAGTGCCAAAGGAAAAGTTTCAACTTTTTCATATGTCACACATCGTTTAGGTTATCTCTACTTAATACTATTACTTTAATAATTATTTCAAATCAAACCTGTTCGATATCTGCTTCCCCTTTCATTGGCCCCCAAAACTTTCCCTTTTCACCCACAACCCCAATAATATGAAATAAATACATTGTCATATTTGGGAATGGGAATATCTTTTTCCTAATCTTATCTAAGCCTTATCATTTGAATCCAATTATACTTCTTATTATTGATCCCTAAACGGAATTGTCAAATCCTTGATGCCTCTTTTGATTAGTCCAGGCATAAAGTTTGCATTAAATTTATTTAATTTAGACTCTTTCGGATAAATTTTCTTTTTCCTTGAAGATAGCAACTAGTCAGTATGTTTATTCCAAAAGACTTACACTTAATTCAACCCATAGTCTGATATAATTAACATCAAACAAGATGCTTTCATTAACTATTTCATTGATACATGCATGAATTAATGAACTTCAAAGAGAAGTTTTTGGAAAGTGAAGAACAAATATAAGTCTAACCTAGAAACTCAAACCAGTTTTATTGTATAACACACTTGTTAATTTATCATGCCACTGAATTATTCAATTTTGTTGTGTTGAATTATATGTCATCACAATGCTGAACTGAGTTGTTCTGGTTTGATCCTATGGGTTTTTAAGTTATTTGAGTAAGTATAGTGGTAGTTAAATGTTTCTCTACATTTATCGTATTAAGATTGCAATTTTTTATATTTGAATTCACCTGTCAGTTCATTCCAATTTATATACAAGTAGCTATCATTTCATTTGGCTTGTATTGCTGAAATTTTATTGTTTTGCTATGACATATTTAATGAGATAAGTTTGCGGGGAAAATATGCATTATTGAGAAATATAATTTACTTTTATTCTTGATATGTGTTGTGCAAATGGACAAGAAATGGATGAAACATAGAAATAGAAAGGACAAGCCTTATCAACCTTGAGTGAAAAAATTTCTAGATTTCACATATTCCAAAAAAAGACGAAGATGTTAGATTGCATGCCATGCACTCAATACAATAACTTTCTTGACCAAAAAAAAAGCTACTACAGAGGATCATTTACTTAATTATGGAATTTGTAAAAGTTACATTAGGTGGATATATCACAGTGACGGATTTCTAAATCAAAATGATGAATACAATATTGTGATTGATCAGCATTAAAATGATCTTTACATGATAATGTTGAAATTATCATCATCACTAGATGTGTATAAGAGACAGGTTTTGAAGTTGAGGCAAGTTCAGCAATATGCCCTGTCTCTTATACACGGAAAGAGAGTGAATCAGATGCATTCCTTAGATTGTTCGAAGAAGAGAAAAAAGATTTGTATCCTAGATGCCATGTTTCTCAAAGTTGTCCTTTAGCGTCACTCTACTTCATTTGATGACAATGGGTAGCTAGACCACGAAGTCATTCGATACATTGCTTGGAGTTTTAAGAAAGCACTTTCCCCTGAAACTTTAGTGCCCGAGTCTTTCTATGATGCTAAGAAGATCATCAGAGACTTGTCTTTTAAATCTAAAAAAATCCATGCATGTGTAAACGAATGTGTCATTTTTTGCAAAGATTATGAGGGCTCAGATGCTTGTCCAAATGATAAATGCAATGAATTTCGCTACAAGTCAAAAGATTCCAAAGTTCTGTGCAAGGTTCTATGCTATTTTCTTTTGAAACCAAGGATTCAAAGATTATATGCACACAAGGAAAATAGCTTGTGATATGAGATGGCATAAAGAAAACGGTGTTAGTTCCTAGACCTA
The DNA here is from genome assembly GCA_025175665.1 of Cinchona pubescens. Taxonomy (NCBI): domain Eukaryota; kingdom Viridiplantae; phylum Streptophyta; class Magnoliopsida; order Gentianales; family Rubiaceae; genus Cinchona; species Cinchona pubescens. The sequence goes on from JANKKI010000155.1 coordinate 211,022, forward strand.
AGTCTCTCGAAAATGATATTGATGTTTATATGGGACCCCTAATTGATAAGACTAATGAGTTGTCATACGACATTAAAGCATATGATGCATATATGTGAGAAAATTAATACTACATGTTGCTCTACTGTGAACTATGAATGAATTTTCTACCTATGCTATGTTGTCCGGATAGAGTACAAAAGGATATAATGCATGTCCTATTTGCATGATTGAAACATCCTGTGCACATTGTCATATTGGGAAAAAATTATATTACATAGGCCATGATCGTTTCTTACCCAGTGGCCATTACTAGCAAAAAAAAAAAAAAAAAGAAATACACAAGCTTTCAATAGAAAAGTAGACTATAGGGAAAAATTTCAGGTTTGAAAGAAGTATAGTGTTATCAGAATTAGGTTCCAAATTTAACTTATTTTCTTTCAACTTTTTGTTACACAGCGTGGAAGTAGTGAACAAAACAAAAAAATCTAGTTGAAAATGACACTCACAGTACTGTGGGAACAAAATTCCTTGCAAGAGTTCTTGAGGAAAAGGTAATGTTTTCTTTGAATCAATTTTATGGGTAACTCTTTTGAAGAAATTGTACTTATTAAGCATAATTGAAATTTGTAACAAAAATGGAAAGGTGCAAAACTTTCAAAGATAGAATTGTTTGAAATTAGTCAGTATTCTAAGAAGAAAGGAAAATTACTAAATGATAAAGCAAAAGAGATATTAGTGAATAATATTGTGTTCTTTTCTCAAAATTGGGTTGCATTTTTCACAAATATTAACATCTTATTTAATTTTCTTCCCCAAGGTACGTCTAACTAGATTATAAACTTTTCAGTTTTGGAATACCTACTCTCTCTCTCTCTCCCCACTCTCTCCACTCCCTTTCTTTCTCTATCCCCTCCATCTCTCTCTTTGTATCTCTCGTCCCTTCCTCTTTTTTATTTTTTTTATTTTCATGCAATAGCTGCTCCCTCCTCTTTCTACCCACTCTTTTTTTTATGCAGAAAGTTTTACCTCCCCTTCTTTCTTTTTTTCTTCCTTTTCCGTAATAGCTGAGCCTCTCTTGTTTTTTGTTTTTTCTAGAATTAGTTACATGCTTAGTTGCTCTATTGGTTGTTCAATTATGCATGTTTAGATTATCTTTTTTTTCTTAAATACCTGTAACCATTTTCTTTAGTTTAGGTGAAGCTTTTTTTTTGGGAGGGGGGTTGAGATTAGCTATTTGTATCTTCTTTTTTTCTGGAATAACTGAAACAAATTTTTTGGGATTTGAACTGCTCTATTGGAGTTTATTGTGTTTGATGAAGACACAATGCAGATTATAAATTTAATGCAAACTTTAGATGTGGACTAAGAATCTTATACATATCTTGAGGTATATACCTTGGTATTCCCCATTTGTATATAACTACATTGAAAAATCTTTATAGGACAAATGAAAGAATTTCAAGCTACAACGTCAATGACACCTAAAGAAATTTGTGAGAAAGAAGTTGGGTATATACCTAATCTGATACGTGGTCATTGTCCTACCAAGAAGGCTGTTGATTATAAACAATTGATATTTGAAATGGACGGGCATAGGAGAAGGGTTGATGCAGCAAAAGAACGGCTGCATCAATTATTCAGCAATTCAATGCTCAACAAGAGATCATTAAGAATTTGGAGCAGTAAGCAAGACGGACAAGAGAGTTATACCTGCTACTTCTTTCAAAGATAAATGACTTATCCAAGTAACAATTCTAACAAAATAAGTGTAAATCAACTTCAAAACACAATTATAAACTAAATCCCTGCAAAAAGTTGTCATACATGTAGCCTATGAATTAATTCTATCTCACTTTAATTAATTATTAGTTCATCTTCGTGGAATTATGTGAATTTTAATCTCATAATATGGGTATACTTAGTTTGTAAGAGTGCAAATTCACGACTTCAAACCAATTCCTTTTTAGCTGCTATAGTGAGTGTCTTCTTCATTAATGATAGATTTCCTTAAATTTTAGGATATGGAAGATTTTGAAACTCTAAACATCATAACATGGAGGCTTCAATTGACTAAACTTTTAAGGACATCGACGTGCTAAGTACTTATGTTAATCTAGATGGTTCTTATAGACCCGATTTAGTAATCTATTTTGGATTGAGATATATAATTAAGTATAGCATTTTGGTTTTGAATGCTTTCTAATATGAATATAACTTTTTCTTTTTGAATGCCAACTAAAGTTGTAAATATTTCACCTTTACTAGTGTGAATTGATGATTTCTATGTTTTTTGGAAGATATATATATATTGTGACTTGTTATTTTTTTCTATTGTACTAGAAAATTATCAAATTGTATAACTTTATTAGCCTTGTTGTGATTGCAATCAGATATTTCTTGTAGGTTGTAAAATTGTAAGATATATCAAATCCAAAAATTAACTTCGTGATAGTAGAAGGTTGTCACAAACTAAAAACTAATCCTATAACATAGAGTGAGTTGTCACAATCTACATAAATAACTTGTGACAACAGAAAATTGTCAATAGTTAATTACCAATTTTGTGACTACATGAAGATATTACAATCGACAAGGTCATTTTGTGATTGAATGTGTCTTATCACTAATATTGTCGCCTTCAGTGACACATAAGGATGTCTGTATCTAGACAAAAATTGGTCTAAATAAGTGACAAGAACTGTTGCCACAAATACAGGAACTAAACAAAAATATCATCACCAAAATATTTATGTGACAACAATTTGAATTTTAGTGGCAAGATTTTGTCATCACTAAAGGCCGTTTTTCTTGTAGATAATTAGAAAGATAGAGAAATTCAGCGTTTTATAATTCTTGTGAAATGATAAGAGCCAATTCAAGTAGGAATGTAGGATTTCAACATCATGGCCTACTTATTGATGAAATAATTTGCATCTGCAAAACATTTTACTTTAGTACCACAAAACGAACACGGAAGTTCGTTTTCTCCTGCATGACATACATATGCATTTTAACACACTGATTCTACTAATATAACTATACTTTTTTTTCCACAAGAATTCTATATTGGGAAATGGGAATACTATATGAAAGCTCCCCTTTTTCTTATATTTATCTTTTCTGTGGTAATACTTGAGGTTGGAGTACATGTTTTTGACTTACTCTATATCAATTTATGTGTTCTTCTTGCTAATTTATGTAGAATTGTTTCAAATTTAGATATTGATGATTAAATCAGGTCCACTCTTATGCAGGAAAATCTGAGTCATGATAAGTATATCCATAAGAAGATTGAGTTGTATAATAAAATGGCACTTGTGAAAAGGTATGGCTGCTATAGGTTTGTTGTGCTAAGAAATTTGCTAATATAAACTTGGGAGCTCCTCTAACTAATGATGATGCTATTAACAATGTCACAGAAATAGTCAAGCAAAAGGATATATTAACTTCAAAAGCAAGTTTATCTAGAACAAACAATGCATCATCTGGAGCAAAGCAACACCGCAAAAGGAATTGCAGCAATGACGAATTTGAGAAAATATACGAGGAACTTGGAGAGGTAGCGGCTACTTTGACAAAATTGAGTGCTACTAAGCTTGATATCTCAAGTCTACATGATGAGACAATGAAGATAGATGTGTATGATGAAGAGTTTTTTGACTCGGCCTTTGATCATTTGGGCAAAATGAGATACAAGCTAAAGCATTTATTGCAAAAAAGTAAAAGGCTTCATTTGATTTTTCTCAAGTGTTTAAGAAACAAAGTTCTATACAGATCTAAATGCAACTTAATTTGACAAAAAAAACACAATTGCATGATGATTTTGTGAGCTGATATACCTTATAGGTGGTATGGAAATGCCAATATTGTTGCAAGTCCATGACTAACAGCTGGTTGAAATGGGCAAAGTCAGGTCTAATAGATGGTGAATTGTTGGACTGGAAATGTCATGTCTATAGCTTAAGGGTATATTATAATCTGCATCATCATATTTTAATTCATGGTGTATATAATTGTAGTTGTGCTTTTATCCCCTCGAATATTGGGTTAGTGCACAACTCTACTTTTTTCCATTAAATGTAGACCAGGTCAGACACTTTGAATCCGATTTTTTGAGGTTTTATGTTCGTTATAGTTTTCTAGTATTTGTTGAGCACAAAAGGATTGAAGTAGCAGGGAATAAGATAGAGCCAAGTTGCAAGAAGGAATATGGCACCATAATAAGTTATGGATTCTAATTTTTCTTCCTTTATTTTTATTTATTTATTTATTTTGAATAAGTCACCGAATTGGTGGTAAATTTTATTGCATACCACGATGATCTTTGAATATTCTAATAGAAGGTAAACCTGAAACACTCCAAGCCTTAATAGTCCCCCTATGGATCTAGGCAGTAGTATATAATCAAAGTAGAGATCTAATGATCTTATAGAGCGGATGCTTTCTCCAAAGCATCCGCTGCTATATTTCCTTCGCAATACACATGACAGATAGTAAAGTGTAGTTGAGATATAATTGCGAGATTTCTCGAATCACAGCATCTATTCTAAGGAAAATAAACTTGCCCTATGATCATTAGGAAAATAATTTGCAAATCAGTCTCAACCTCCACTGACAATAGACTTTGAGATTGACAAAACCGAAGTCCGTGTAAGAAAGCTTTAGATTCTATTTCAAGATTAGTGGGCTGCTTCAGTGATCTAGCAAAACCAAATATGATTTCACCCATTGAGAGACGAACAATGCCACCATTGCTAGCTGGTCCAGGATTTTCGGATTGCCGATCGATTGATGTTGAGCTTGTGTTGTTGAGGTCTAATCCATGTGACCGCAACTGGAGGTTTGCACGGCTTGTGTATTATTTCCAAATGGAGAAATGTGTTATCAGGCAACAGGACACAAAAGAAGAAGAAACATTGTGCCGTTGGCCAAAGCTGAGAAAAGATAGTGATGTTTGGATTTGTTTTATTAGGTGCGTAGAGTAATCACCCTTCCTTCTCTTATGAAATCTGAGCTAATCATATATGCCAACAAATTAGAATCGGCAACACAGCCACCAATTGTCCTTCAAGAGATGTTGATGAATGGAGCTACCATAACTGTAATTGATGGAGCACGGTTGTCACCTGCAAAGCTGGAATGCACAACCTATTGCCAAAAAAAGTCCGAGCTTGCTGCGATAGGGAACGAGTCACAAATCAATAGTAAAATGTTTCATTAGAATTACAATAAAAGCACTTGGAAGGAAAATGGAAGTCAATTTGATTAGAGAATCCGCAAAAGATAGCCAACCGTTGAGTAGTTTCCATAAGAATGTTGATATCTTTCACGGAATTCTACCATCCCAAACGTATTTCCTAGATGATAACTGTGCCCACAATTGCCTTATGAGGCATTAAATTAAATTAGTCATCCTTATTGCCACAGTTACCTTATAAAGCACTAAATTTAACTAATTGACCGTAGTTTCGACAATTTTCTACTAAGGTATAAAATTAAATTAATTTGCCGTACCACCCGTTTTTCCAAATATGGGAGTAAAATTTAATTAACTGGCATCAAATTGCCTTCAGAGACATTAAATTAAATTAATTGGTAGTACTACCCCCAATTGCACACTAAGACATTAAATTAAATCAATTAGCCTTAGTGGCAACAATTGCTTACGACACATTCCGTTACATCAATTGATCGTAGTGCCCACAATCGCCTTCTAAGGCATTAAATTAAATTAGTCATCCTTATTGCCACAGTTACCTTCTAAAGCACTAAATTCAACTAATTGACCGCAGTTTCGACAATTTTCTACTAAGGCTTATGAGTGTCAAGAATCCTTTGACAAATATCTGCACCAAGAGGCTGTTGAACGTAATTGAGAAAATGAGTGCAATTCCTGTTGTAAAATTGAGCTTTAAAGAAAATACAGACGTAATGCCTTGCAGGCTTCGTATCCCTTGACGTTTTTCCTCCATTGGCCTGCAAACCTCGTGCCATTTCATACGTTGTCTCTTTTGGCCATATTTTGTATCTTCCCAAAAGAAGTTAGCCATGATTCATTCCATTTCTTCAATGACTGCTTTAGGTGGTCACATAACCGCCAATTGATGTTATGGAATTGAGGAAACCTTCTTACGTGTTATTAGCACAAGTAGACCACGCGCAGATAGGAGGTTATTTTTCCACCTCGCCAGTTTGCTTTGCATTTTTTCCACAAAAGGCTGAAAATAAGAAGCCCAATTTATAGTTTTTGAACAAGCATCTAAGTCCGAGGCTAAATTGAATTTGATTCAAATACTTAACGTCTAGTTAACGAAATAAAACCCAAAATTTCACCTTCAAATCTCTAGATAGTACCTCATTGCATAGAATAAACAAAAGAGGAGACAGCTGATCCCCTTGCTTTACTCCTATAGATGCTTTGAAAAAACTATAACTAATTGTTTGCTTTAGGTAGAGTTCAACTTTAAAAATAAATAAGTAATAATTAACCTTACGAAATTACTATACTCTACCTCACTTCCGCAAGTATACAGAGTTGATAGTAGTATAAGATGAGTGAGTATCGTTCCCATCAAGATTGTTTGACAAGTGTAGACACCTATTTTTGTCCCGTAAGTTCTCCCCTATTTTTCATTTATTTTCAAATTTGACTCTCAATTTTCTTTTTAATTTCCCTTTTAATTTCTTTTTAAACCTACTTTTTGATTTCCTCTTAATTTGTCCTTTAATTCTCTCTTAATTTGTCTTATGGTGTTTAATTATTATGTGTTTTATGTATTTTTGAAATACAAAGAATGAGTTTTAATATTATTTAAGTTTTTAGATTTTTCAAAAAAAAAAAAATCTTAACAATTAAATTAAATATTAAAAAAAAAAAAAAGAAGTTCACGCGCGTGAACAAGATCAGCAGCGTCGTTCACGCCTGAACAATCATTTCAGAAATTTTGTACGTTTTTCGCGTTTTCACCCATTTTTCCAAAAATTTGATGGCCATACTCTGTATACATGACAAGGAATGGTCTTTGACCATTTTTACACTCAATCCCATTCGTTAAAACACAATTAATCAGTCTAAAAGGGGAGAGAAAATTTTCTGGAGAAAAAATTTTTCGAAGCAAAAGAAATCTGCCAAAACAGCCAACTTTGAGCCAAAATTCCATGCGATCAGAGAGGAATTAGACTAAACTCAAAGAACAAAAGTTGTATAGGGTCCCTGGAACTACAATTTCTCTTTTGAAACCCAAAGCAAAATCATCCATTTCGAGGGTAAAAAACTTTGTAGAAAAAGCTGTTGGTCCAGAGAATTTTCCAGAAAATTTCTAAGTCTGGAAAATTTTCCAGACCACCAACTTTGAGCAAAGATTTCAAGCGATGGAAGAGGAACTGGATTAAACTCAAAGAATCAAAGTTGTAGACCGTTCCTGAAGCTACAACTTTTCTTTTCAACCCTGAAGAAAAATCATCCATTTCGTGGGTCAAAAAACGTGGTAGAAAAAGCGGTTGGTCCAGAGGATTTTCCAGAAAAATCTCTGAAGTCTGGAAAATTTTCCAGACCACCAACTTTGAGCAAAGATTTCAAGCGATGGAAGAGGAACTGGATTAAACTCAAAGAATCAAAGTTGTAGACCGTTCCTGAAGCTACAACTTTTCTTTTTTTTCAACCCCGAAGCAAAATCGTTCATATTCTGGGTCAAAATCGTGGTGGAAAAAGGCTGGTAGCCCACCAAAATCTGCTAAAAAAAAGAAAGGTTAGAAAAGTTTTTCCATTTTACTCCCCCATATTTCAGTTTTCTTTTAGTTTAGCCCGAGAATATTTTTTTAAAATTACATTTAGGCCCTTCTGATAGGGCCCACTTAGTGCCACGTCATCGATGACGTGGCACCACCAGATCTCGCCACGTCATCAGTGACGTGGCTCCACCAGATTTCGCCACGTCATCTGTGATGTGGCTCAACCAGATTTCGCCACGTCATCTATGACGTGGCTCCACCAGATTGCGCCACGTCATCTGTGACGTGGCTCCACCAGATTGCGCCACGTCATCTGTGACGTGGCTCCACCAGATTGCGCCACGTCATCTGTGACGTGGCTCCACCAGATTGCGCCACGTCATCGATGACGTGGCTCCACCAGATTGCGCCACGTCATCGATGACTGGTGGCATTTAAAAAAAATCCAAAATTTCAAAAAAATTTTATTTACTTTTTGGCCCTCCAGATTTCAGATTTCTGCATTTTTATCCGTCAAATAATTTTTTAAAATTACATTTGGCCCTTATTACATCTAGATGTGTATAAGAGACAGGGCTTATGCAATGCAAAAATTAAAATTTAAACTTTCTTGCGGCTGTCTCTTATACACTATCTAGATGTGTATAAGATACAGAGTCTAGATGTGTATAATTTTAAAAGGTCAAAGCATACGTGTGCTTTGAGATGTGTGTGCCGATTTACGGATTTTATGTCTCGTTTTGTGTGCCACATGCTATCTGTTACTTTCTTTGTTCTTTTCAAATTCTTTTACACTTGTTTAATTACTGTATTTCACCATGTTTGCTGTCTTGAGTGCCAATTTGCTCGATTTAGGTCTCGTTTTACGTGCCATATCCTGTCTACTTATGGTGTGATTTGTTCTTGCTTTATTGTACATGTTTTAATATATCTTGCTATTATACCTGTTTGTGGTTAATTTGGGGGAAATTTTTTGGGTGTTGGGGTGCATCAAACCTTTAGAGCCAAACGCGCTAAAATGTGTGAATCTTACCGCCTCCAAGTGAACACAGCATAACACATGTCTCATTTATTGCATGTCCTATTTTTGTGGGTGTCATTCCCACATTCCCTATAGGAATTAAGATGATCTACCCAGATATGCGGCCGTGACACAATGTGCACGTAACGGTATCTGTGGCGATTACCCAACCACCGACGATAAGGCCCATTGGAATTGACGGATTTTATTTTTGGGCCCAAAGTCTGAAGGTTCGGGAACCAAGCCTATCTAGATTGCATTAGTAAGCCTAGCCTCATGGTCATATAGCTTAAACCATAGGGCAGAACCGTGTGGACCTTGTTTAGGACACTAGACACGAGGCGGTAAGACCCACCCATTTATCTGGCTTGTAATAGTAAATAGCCTTACAATTTTTGCTATGTAATAGTAATTAGTTTTTCATCTTGATCTGAGTCATTGTCACTTCTAATTTGTATTTACTTCCGCAAAGAAACTGTAAATTATACACATCTGCATTGCATAAGCCTTAGGTAGGGTCAAATGCATATGGTTGCCAGATCCTAATAGGAGACCCTTCCCTACAACATGTTTCAAAATTTTTTATCCCTTGTGTGCATGTAGGCTAACCCCACCGATGTAGGGCCACCGTAGGCTACTTATTGCATATCACTAGCCGTAGAAGGGGATACCTTATCGGATACCCGTACATAGAATTGCATACCTATCCCTAGGTACATAACCTACAATGGGATTTGCAAGATTGTGTGTTCATTTTATAAAGGCTCTAAAGGGTACCAGTAAGGCTAACATGTATTTCATGCGAGATGAGTTCCGCTCGAGTAATTGGAAAGGCGACCAAAGTGCCCTATTTGCTACGGAGTGGGAGCGAAACATGCGGTTGTCGAATCGAATGCGATAGCTGGTTATTTGGGTCACCTAGTATGTCTCTGGGATATTGAGCCGATCGAACCATAATAGATGCTTTGGTACAAGTGTGGGACAGTGAGGCATGTGTTCGATTCGGAAGTTTGAAATGGTGCCCACACTAGAGGAAATTGCAGGATTTCTGATGGACTTCAAGGATCGGGCATTATACTACCCTCCCTAGGTACTACAAGAGACTTCTCTTTGTTCACCGGCATATCCGAGGCCACAATACCGGGAGGACCCGAGGCTAGTTCGGTTACTTTGATGTTTTTACACGAGCACTTTGGCACAAAACAAGGATTTCACGAAACAAGACTCATTTTTGCATCCCGAGGAGTCCCGGGCCCGAGCGAGTCCAGTTTTTGCTCTAGCACCGGTGCTGCCAAAGTGCTCGTGTAAAAACATGGGAGGATAGCATTTAGGACGGTACGGATGTTAGCCGATTTGATACATGGCGTCGGTGGGCGAGACCTTACCATAATTCCTACTATTCTAGCCGACATATTGGTGGCTTGTACAAACTGTCAGAATGGAGTCAAATTTTTCAAGGGTTCAAGCCTGTTATTGCAAGCCTGGTTCATGGAGCATTTGGGGCGACGAAAGATCGGTCGTCATGATTTTTCCTGGGTAGAGTGAATTGGGTACAAAGTCACAATCAACGCATCAACCGGGCGAAGTTACTGAAGGACAAGGAGAAGTACATCCGCTGGTTATATTCATTGAAAGAGTCAGACATACAGTGGGTTCTAGAGTGGGTACCCTGTCATGCACCGAGCCTGCAGTCTGCTAGCCTTCCGTTCATACCCTTGGTAGGAAATGAAGGCATTGTTCCCTACATGCCTTTCCGAGTCTTACGTCAGTTTGGGAGGGTTCAAACAGTACCTCCAAAATAACTCAGCGACTGATCGGTTCAATATTATGTTTGACAAAGGGATGCGGCCCGAATGTGTACCAGAAAAGGCCAGTATTTTGTCAGCGTGGGATCCAGACGTGCATGTCAGGAGAACGTTATACGATTCATTCAGCGTGAAATTTAGCAGACCACACCTCAGTATGATGCATGGCTGGAACATTTGCTTGGCCAGCAACCACAAGCTGCTAGACCCTTCAGAAGAAATTGCTCGATTGACCGCACTATTGGACAATAAGGACAAGGAAATAGTGGGGCATCTAATTGAAGCAAATTTCAAGCGTATACATAAGAGACAGATTACACAGCTATCTGTCCCATAAGAGAATCACAACCATCTCCTGGCATGCCCTCTTTCTGTCTGTATACACATCTAGATCCTAATGAACATGGGGCTATTGAATGTGCACGAGACCCTTCAGAAGCTAAGTCAGTAATCAGAGGAACAAATGATGGATACGAGACCATCACACTGCCCACTACCTCACATCTGTCACTTATACACACTAAGTGTCAAAATGTAGCAGCTCAATGCAGTCTTTATACACATCTAGATGCACGTAAATTCGTGATATGAAGACTCAAAGTTTTGCCTATACCCTGTCTCTTATACACATCTAGACAGCTCCCTCAGAGACAGATCCAGTCCACGCAGCAAAAATTTTGCAAATTCATTCTTATACACATCTAGATCGGATAGCAATGATAGGTATTTGCCAGAAGCCCTCAGATGCGTTATCATGGTACACATGCTGATCCCTAAAACTGCAGGATTGGACCGACTTGGCAAATGCTTTTGTGAAACAGCGAGTTTAACCGCGACTTAGAGCCAGACCGTTTTGCTCGATGAACTTAAAGAAGAAGCTCTCGGAGGAGTACCGTGAGTATGTGAAAAGATGGAGGCGTTAGCTGCCAGTGAGCCCACCTATGATCGAGACCAGCTCTCAGACTACGGCTAATGATCAAGGTCGGGTGTGCCTACTATGGCCCTACATCGGTGGGGTTAACCCTGTAAGGTATCCCCTGTCTCTTATACACATTGAAAGGGGCTTGAAAAGCGGGAAAATTATTGACATGACGGCTTTCAAACTTCAGATAGAATCCATGCAGGGAAGCACGTGTGTAGCTAAGAAACCCCTAAGCAAGAAGCTTGACAAGAAGGAAGAGGAAGTGACTTTTATTTTCAACCAACCCAACCGCCAACCACCACGCAATTTCCATCAATACCAAAGACCTAACCCACAACCCTTTTATGCACCACCTCCACTACCAACTCTTAGCTACACCTGTCTCTTATACCATCTAGATGTGTACAAGTGGCTCAGCACTGATGCACCACAGCACCCATATTATAATTCAAGACCACAACCCTCAAACAGTCAAAGACCCAACCAGCCAAATAACTTCTCTCCACCAAACCCCAACCAAGCCAGACCATATGACAGACCACCATGCAATTTCACCAACTTGGGACGGCCCATCGAGCAACTATATGAGCAGTTGAGATCGGCAGGGAGATTGAATCCTATAGCTCCTCCTCAGTATCCAAGGGGAGTTCCGGATAGGTTTGATGCCAACGCCCGTTGTGCCTATCATTCTGGAGCCCCTGGACATTCCACGGCTAATTGTTGGACGTATAAGAAGAACAAGGTGCAAGACATGATCAATGCACGAGAGCCACCATTAGAAGGCCTGAACAATCTGCTCCTGAAGTAAACACTAGATCCGTATAAGAGACAGGCATGAGCCTCATTTACCTTTGTTGGATTGTCGGACATCAAGATTGAAGAATGAGCAATCAAAGAAGTGACCATGACTCAGATCAAACCGTTTTATCTGGATTCGGAGCCATCTGAGCCTTTTATCATAGACGTGGATCCGTTTGAGGTAGAACCCCAAGATCCCGTTGTGATTGAACTACCAACACAATTGCCAATTAAGAGCACACATGCAGTGCCGTGGAATACTACCAACCCTCAGCTGTAATAGTCGGTGGAAAGCCAGTTTCTGAGGAGGAAGTGTCTGCTGTCACGAGGTCAGGCCGAATCACAAATGACAACAATTTTGAGGTCGGACAATCCAACAAAGGTAAAGAGCCTATGCAGGCCCCTAAGGTCATGAATGACAAAGATGTGGAGGACTTTCTAAGATTGATCAGAAAAAGTGAATATTCAGTAGTGGAGCAGCTGAATAAGATGCCCTCATAAATTTCTATGCTCAACTTATTGTTAACATCCGAGCTACACAGGGAGGCAGTATTGAAGATTTTGAGTGAGGCCCATGTGTCTCGTGACATTCCCACTGACAAACTTGCTGGGTTAGTGGGCAGTGTGCTGGCATCAAACCAAATTTGTTTTTCTGATGATGACTTAACTTGAAGGGAGCGACCACAACAAGGCTCTATTCATCTCGGTTAGATGTGAAGGGTGGCACTCAAAAGGGTCAATACTACCCCCCTGTGTCTGTCTCTTATACACCGTCCCAGATCTGATGAGCAGATGGACCGACTGTATAAAATAAGGTTTATCTGTATCGGTGGCTGTTTTATACTGTCTAGATGTTGGAAGAATATAATTTCTTTGTTGGGACGTCCTGGATCCATTCTCGGGGCCATGCTGTTGTGGATCGTATAACGACTAGATGTGTATAACGAGCTTAAGGCGATTCTTGTGTTTGCGAAGACGACCACGCCATGATGGTCAAGGAGGAAGTTGGAGAAAGCGGCGACACTCCTGCCTTTCCTAGCTTATGATGTGGTCTCTGTCGGTAGGGCACTGGAGAGCGATCATCAATGAAAGTTGTGCAGGATAAGGCGAGTGTAATGATTGCAAAGGAAATGCTGCGTGGAGGATATCGCATCGGCCAAGGTTTGGGGATGAATTTGCAAGGCATAACACACCCTATTGATCTACCAACTCAGATGAATACATTTGGGCTCGGTTTTTGCCCGAATGCCAGGCAGTTAAGGGAGATTAAGGAGCTGAAGAGAGCTGAACAGGAAGGTCGAGCATTGCCTATTGTTATTCCACCTCTTAAGTTTACTTTCCCACGTTCTGCAGCCATTATGGCTCCTGATGCAGATGAGGCTGAAAATGAGGACCTTATCCAAGGGATAGCCGAATTATTTGCTGCAGTAATTATTCTCAAGATTTTAGAAGGTTAATTACACTGAGCTGCCATTTGCTGAGATCGACCAACTACACAATTGGACATCTGATGATCTCCCTATTCACAGGGAGTTTCGGTAAATTTGAAAGGATATTATTTTTAGTTTTGCTCCTTTTAATTTCATCGTTGTATGTATGTTTCGTATTTTTAAGCTGTTTTATTTATGCCATCTAGTCAAGGAATAGGTGCATGCACAGTATTGTATTCATGATTCATCTCATTCATTTGTTTTGGAGACATGAATCTTGAAAACAATTCAATTAGTAAGGCAAGTACAATCATAATATTGCCTTCATGATTGTACTTGCCTTACTAATTGAATTGTTTTCAAGATTGATTTCCAAATAGGATGGCCAATGAATGTTAAGTTTATGTTCTCTAGGATCACTTGTACAAATTTTTGATTAATGAGAACTTTTTCTTCAAGATGTTTTAGCTCATTTTGTTTTCTTTCATTTCATACTTTATTTTCTCCCAGATGGCCCAAAATCAATGCTTTTGATCCTTCGGATACTACCATTTATGAGACCGATGAGTGCAATTTCGATATCACACCTGACTCTATTTCTATGCAATCTGAGAGTGATGAGGACGAGTGTGATATTGAAAATGAATTCGGGCAACATGAGGAAAAACCAAAGCCTAACTTGGAAGAAACAGAAATGGTAAACATTGGGACAGACACGGACGTAAGAGAAGTTAAAATCAGCATACACTTGACTAGAGGGCAGAGAAAAGACCTGTCTCTTCAACAGATGTAGTGGTTCACAAACTTCCCACCGATCCTAAATGCCTGCCTGTAAAGCAAAAGCCCAGAAAGTTTAAGCCGGAAATGAGTTTGAAGATCAAAGAACAAATTATCAAGCAGTTTAATGCCACAATCATCATTGTATCCCGGTATCCTGTTTGGCTTTCCAATATGGTGCCAGTACCGAAGAAGACTGGGGAGGTCAGAGTTTGTGTCGATTATCGAGATTTAAATAAGGCCAGTCCCAAGGATGATTTTTCGCTGCCAAACATTCACATCATTCTAGACAGTGCTGCCTGCCATGAGATGGAGACTTTTGTCGATTGTTTTCTTAGGTATCACCAAATCCTAGTGGACGAGGAAGACAGGAAAAGACAGCATTCTGTCTAGAATGATGTGACATGTTTGCTATAGAATTATGCCATTTGGACTTAAGAATGCTGGTGCAACAGAGACATACCAACGCACTATGACCACCTTGTTTCATGACATGATACACGAAGAGATGGAGGTCTATGTCGATGATATCATCATCAAATCCAAGAAGGCAGAGGATCACTTGACCAATCTTAAGAAGGTATTTGAGAGAGTGAGGAAATACAATCTAAAGTTGAACCCGGCAAAGTGCTCCTTTACCCCCTAGATGTGTATAAGAGTTTCATTGTCGATAGCGGGGATTGAGATAGACCCGCAAAGATCGAAGCTATCCGTGATATGCCCGTGCCAAAGACTCGAAGAACGTAAAAGTTTCTCAAACCATCCCAACATGAGGCTCATGTCGTGGCAGCGGATTAGTGCTGTCTCTTATACACATGTTCAAACTGTTGATAAAAAAATACACCGATATACTGGATTCCCTGAAGCTCAGCAAGCTTTTGACAAAATCAAAGATTATCTTTTGAACCCCCCTGTGTTGGTTCCCCCAAAGCCAGGGAGGCCATTAATCATGTATCTGTCGATTTTCGGACGGATCCATGGGTTGTGTCTTGGGGCAGCATGACAATTCGGGCAGAAAGGAGCAGGCTATCTATTATCTAAGCAAGAAGTTTACAGTCCACGAAGCCAATTATTCTTTTCTAGAACGAACATGTTGTGCGTTGGTTTGGATCTCGCAACCGTTGGGCTGTCTCTAGGGGCACATCTAGATGTGTATAACATCTAGGGATAGTATAAGAGACACAATTGAAACGAAAGATCGGCAAATAAAGAGAAGAGATATATGGCGATGTTGTTAGCGATTCGACATCATCTTTACTACTCAAAAGGCTATCAAAGGACAAGTGATAGCGGATCATCTTCTTGAGAACCCAAGGGAGAATGATTATCAACCCTTGCACACATACTTCTAGACAAAGACATCTTAGACATTCCCTGTCTGCCGAAGACATCTGAAAGTGAATGCCCACATTGGAGGCTATTCTTTGATGGTGCATCCAACACTTTCGGTGCGACCTAATTTGAGAATACTGCAGTGATATGGCATTCCAAACGGCCAAGTTACAATTTCCGTGTACGAACAACATGGCGAGTATGAGGCTTGCATACTTGGTCCAAAATAACAACTGTCTCTGTTATTAAAGAATTAGCTGTGTTAAGAGACATTCAGATTTGCTTGTCCATCCCACACTGGGGCACTGGGTAACCAGAGATTCTAAAATCATGCCATATCACTGCAGTATTCTCAAATTAGGTCGACACTTTGATGCTTTGGAATTCACTCACATACCCGATCCAGGAATGTATTCGCCGATGCTCTGGCTACCTTATCTTCGATGATCAGTCATCCGGACGGCACAGTGATAGCTGTCTCTTTACCATTCAGATGTGTATAAGAGACAGCCTCCATGAACATCCTCCACAATGTAAGCGGCCTCTTTCTTATCAACGCACCTCAAAAGACCCAGATCTGTCGTCTACCTCCAAGGGCCAGACTTGGATAAGAAGTTCCTACGCCGAATGTCGATCAAGTTCTTTTGTAATAAATGGCAATATACTTTATCGAAGGACGACAGATCTGGGTCTTTTGAGGTGCGTTGATAAGAAAGAGGCCGCTTACATTGTGGAGGATGTTCATGGAGGAGTCTGATGGCATAAATAAAACAGCTTAAAAATACGAAACATACATACAACGATGAAATTAAAAGGAGCAAAACTAAGTTTGTCCGCAGTGTGTTAAGTGCCAAATGCACGGGGATGAGATAAGGGCACCAATGAATCACCCCATTATCTAGATGTGTACTGTTGGACAGGGGCTCACAGTTCTCAGAATTGGTGTGTCAAAAGCTTCTAATGGTCATCGCTTCATTCTAGTAGCGATTGAATATTTCACTAAGTGGGTCGAGGCTGAATCCTACAAACACGTCACAAAGAAAGTAGTGGCAGAGTTCATCCGAAAGAACATCATTTGCCGTTTTGGGATCCCGGATACATTGGTTACCGACAATGCCAAGAATCTGAACAATGGACATGGTAGATGGTCTTTGTGCCCGATTCAAGATTAAGCATCGGAATTCCACCATCTACAGGCCAAAAATGAATGGGGCAGTCGAAGCAGCCAACAAGAATCTTAAGAGAATTATTCGAAAGATGGTTGACAGTCAGCGTGATTGGCATGAAAAGCTGCCATATGCACTGTTGGGTTAGTAAGTGCCATCAGGACATATGTGGCCCACAGACTCCTCCATGAACATCCTCCACAATGTAAGTGTTTTGCCAGCAGAAGTAGAGATCCCTTCTCTACGCATTCTTCTGCAGGCTGAGTTAGAGGATGTAGAATGGGTAAGGCTCGGACATGAACAAACTTGCACTCATTGATGAAAGACGGCTAACACATGTGTGTCATGGCCAATGTTATCAACGGAGGATGGCCCGAGCTTACAACAAGAAAGTCAAGCCCAGACATTTTCAGGCTGGCGATCTAGTTTTGAAACGTATATTGCCAATACAGGACGAAGCAAAGGGCAAGTGCCCTCCTAACCCAGCAAGTTTGTCATGCTCAGCAAAATGAAAAAACACACACACACAAAAAAAAAAAAAATCAAAAACAAATGAAAAAAAATCCGTCCAAAAAAAAAAAAAGTTTGAGATACATGACCAAGCCAAATGCCCTCCCAAAACAGGGGCTTCTCTTATAATAAAATGGGGGCAACTTTTTTCAAATCTATTTCCCAATTCGATCGATTGCCCTTCAAGTAAGACTCTCAGCCCAAAACTGGGATCATTCTTTTAGATAAGGGACATAACCTATGTTTTTTTTTTTCATATCACAAACCCGCTCTTCCATCCCTTGTAACTATATTCTTTCCAATGAAGCGCCCATCTTAAATGGGTTAAGTCGTGTGTTAAGATAATCCCAATCTTTACCAATCACACGACTTAACCCATTTTGACCCTAACTATCCTAAGTAATCGCCTTTTCCAATGCATGCGAACTTTAGTTTTCAAAGTTCGCGATTGATGTTAACATGTCTATCCCAAAACAGGAAGGCGGCCTTTACGATGTCGAAAAACTTTGAAAACTAAAGTTCGCATGCATTGGAAAAGGCGATTACTTAGCCGACGTCTTCCGTTTACTCCCACACCTTGTTTTTTACTTGGACCTCCTAGGCGAAAACCGGAAGGGCACCTTTGTTTTTATAAAAAAAAAAAAAAAAACCAAAAGCTAAAGAGAGGCTAGGTTGAAAACCCTACGGGGCGGCCTCTGTCTCTTATACCAATCTTACACAATGAGTTCATGGCTGCCCTTATTCCCTCATCCCCGTGCATTTGGCACTTAACACACCTGCGGACTTGTATCTTACTCACACATCTGCAACTTTTGTTTCTTTGAGTTTGTTCTTGTTGTTGTATGATGTCATATCCAATCAATAAAAATTTGCCCCAGTGTCGTCTGCGCCAATCGAACTACGTTCGACACGATTCCGTGGTGGGATACGATCTTACCGAGCTCGGTCACCTTGCTTATAGTAATGTTCACTAAGATTGACATTTTTGTATGATATGATACTGACCAATTCGAGTTTTCTTTGCTCAATATCGCATTGTTTTGAGTACCTGCAGGTACACGAAAATGAAGTGGACGCTAAAATCAACGACACTGGGGCAAATTTTTATTGATTGGATATCCTTCATAAACAACAAGGGACACACCAATTCTGAGAACTGTCTTGATACCCAACAGTGTTTCTTCTCATTTTGAAAGGGGTGATTCACGCCAACCCCTAATGAAGCAATCAACCTCACAGGTAATCACCACTTGGGAGATGGTGCACTAATTCCTAGTCAAACCTCTCAGTTTAAATAATGTTGTCATTAACCGTTTACTGACTTAATGTCCCGATTTACCATCTGGTCATGATTAAGGTTAATTACTAGTTGCCTTTTACACTTCATTTCATGGGTAAGCCCAATGGCATGGCTCCTTGTGCATGTCATTCTTATTGGATTTTCACCCGATAAACGAATTTGGGTTCTCATTTCATTTCATCAACTCGATAAACGAATTTGAGTTTGTATTTTCATACCCGATAAAGCGAATTTGGGTTTTCATTTTCATCAACTCGATAAACGAATTTGAGTTTGCATTTTCATTCCCGATAAACGAATTTCGGGTTTTCAATTTTATTTAACACGATAAACGAATTTGAGTTTGCATTTTCATACCGATAAACGAATTTGGGTTCTCATTTTTCATTTTCATCAACTCGATAAACGAATTTCAGGTTTGCATTTTCCTCCGATAAACGAATTTGGGTTCTCATTCTCATTTTTCATCAACTCGATAAACGAATTTCAGTTTGCATTTTCATCCCCGATAAACGAATTTGGGTTCTCATTTTCATTTTTATCAACTTTGATAAACGAATTTCAGTTTGCATTTTCATTCCCGATAAACGAATTTGGGTTTTCAATTTTATTTAACCCGATAAACGAATTTGAGTTTGCATTTTCATACGATAAACGAATTTGGTTCTCATTTTCATTTTTCATCAACCTGAAATTCGTTTATCAGGTTCTGCATCTTATCCCGATAAACGAATTTCGGGTTCTCACAGGCGCATTTTGGTGGAGCCACGTAAACGAATCTCAGGTTTGCATAAGAGACCCGATAAACGAATTTCGGGTTCTTCAGCCCGGGTCTAATTAACCAGTTGCACGACATTCAGCTTGTAGTACCCTTTAACTCCCAAGGGGCAAATAGTTCTCATTCTCATTTTTCATCAACTCGATAAACGAATTTCAGGTTTGCATTTTCATCCCGATAAACGAATTTGGGTTCTCATTTTCATTTTTATCACCGATAAACGAATTTCAGTTTGCATTTTCATCCCGATAAACGAATTTCGGGTTCTCATTTTCATTTTTCCCCGATAAACGAATTTGGGTTCTCATTTTCATTTTTCCCGATAAACGAATTTGGGTTCTCACCAACGAATATTAAAATAAAGCACAAATCACACATTTCAGGTTTGCATTTTTCACCCCCGATAAACGAATTTTGGGTTCTCATTTTCATTTTCATCAACCTGATAAACGAATTTCAGGTTTGCATTTTCATTCCCGATAAACGAATTTCGGGTTTTCAATTTTATTTAACCTGATAAACGAATTTCAGGTTTGCATTTTATCCGATAAACAATTTTTGGCTTTCATTTCAAGTTTACATTACCCGACAAACTCACCGTTTGGGTTTTCATTTCACTCTTGTTACCTCGATGACACAAAGTCGGGTTTTCATTTTAATTTATATGACTTTCCCCGATGACATAAAGTTAAGCCCGGCTGTTGTATATCAACTCTAGTCTCTTATACACATACAGAGTGTATAAGAGACATTCATAACGCAAATTAAGAGAGAACTAAACAAGATGTGTATTAAGAGGAAGACGTAGGTGTGAAGGACAAAGAAAGAAATTAAAAGGGAAATTAATTTCAATCTTGTTTTCAAGTTTCATTTATGTCTCTTATGGTTCATTTCACTTATCCAGAGTCTTTTTATTCATTTCTTTCCCCCAATAAGGACTTTTCCGCTCTGGATGAATAGATAGATCTAATCTCCCCAGTGTGTTTGTCAAGATGATGAATTTTTCCTTCCATGACCTCATGAGCTTAAGGTTGACATGTGGCAAATTTTGTTGCACGATTGGAATCATCCAGTCATGCGGTGTCTACAATCTTTGCCTAGAGTTTGAAGAAACTCTAGGCAGAAGATTATTAAAGAGGGCAAGTATTGTAGACACCTATTTTTGTCCCGTAAGTTCTCCCCTATTTTTCATTTAATTTGACTCTCAATTTTCTTTTTAATTTCCCTTTTAATTTCTTTTTAAACCTACTTTTTGATTTCCTCTTAATTTGTCCTTTAATTCTCTCTTAATTTGTCTTATGGTGTTTAATTATTATGTGTTTTATGTATTTTTGAAATACAAAGAATGAGTTTTAGTGATGGCCATACTTATACACATCTAGATGTGTATAAGAGACAGATATATTATACTCAATCCCATTCGTTAAAAGCACAAAATTTTGTCTCTTCTTTGAAAATTCTCTAAGAATGACATGCACAAGGAGCCAAAGAATTGGGCTGCCAAAACAGCCAACTTTGAGCCAAAATTCCATGCGATCAGAGAGGAATTAGACTAAACTAAAAGAACAAAAGTTGTATAGGGTCCCTGGAACTACAATTTCTCTTTTGAAACCCAAAGCAAAATCATCCATTTCGAGGGTCAAAAACGTGGTAGAAAAAGCTGTTGGTCTAGAGTATGATTTTCCAGAAAAATCTCTCAAGTCTGGAAAATTTTCCAGACCACCAACTTTGAGCAAAGATTTCAAGCGATGGAAGAGGAACTGGATTAAACTCAAAGAATCAAAGTTGTAGACCGTTCCTGAAGCTACAACTTTTCTTTTCAACCCCGAAGCAAAATCGTTCATATTCTGGGTCAAAATCGTGGTGGAAAAAGGCTGGTAGCCCACCAAAATCTGCAAAAAAAAGAAAGGTTAGAAAAGTTTTTCCATTGGGCCTCCCCCATATTTCAGTTTTCTTTTAGTTTAGCCCGAGAATATTTTTTTAAAATTACATTTAGGCCCTTCTGATAGGGCCCATTTAGTGCCACGTCATCGATGACGTGGCACCACCAGATTGAGCCACGTCATCCGTGACGTGGCTCAACCAGATTTCGCCACGTCATCTGTGGCGTGGCTCCACCAGATTGCGCCACGTCATCTGTGACGTGGCTCAACCAGATTTCGCCACGTCATCTGTGACGTGGACTCTACCAGATTGCGCCACGTCATCTGTGACGTGGCTCAACCAGATTTCGCCACGTCATCTGTGACGTGGCTCAACCAGATTTCGCCACGTCATCGATGACGTGGCTCCACCAGATTGCGCCACGTCATAGATGACGTGGCATTAAATGGGCCCCTGTCCTTATACACATCTAAAAAAAATTTTATTCACTTTTGGCCCTCCAGATTTCGGATTTCTGCATTTTTATCCCTCAAATAATTTTTAAAATTACATTTAGGCCCTTAAGGACTTTTCTTTAATATTCCGTTAAATTTTCTTCAAATTTCTTCCAAATTACTTGTTTTATGTCAATAATCACCAAGTTTTTACTCGATTTTTGTTTGGCATTTTAATACGTTTTAATTACCCTTGATTGTGAAATTACTTGTTTTGCCCTTATGAGTCTTAAATTGTGAATAGACTTTGATCTTTGCACATATTTTCGATTAATTGCTTTTGTGATGATTTGTGCTTTATTTTAATGTTCGTTGGTCCTCAATATAATAGCTATGTCTTCTCTTACTGGTTAAACTATGTGAATTTACTCTTTTGCCCTCAAATTTTGGATTAGTTGCACAACTAGACGTTAAGTATTTGAATCAAATTCAATTTAGCCAGGACTTAATATCTATCCCACATTGAATAATTTCTGTCTCTTATACACTCCGCGTGCATGATAAATGACTATTTGCCCTTGGGAGTTAAAGGGTACTACAAGCTCAATGTGTGCAACTTTTAATTAGACATTTGAATCTACTGTCAATGTTAATATTTACTATTTATTTTCGTTTCCTCATTAACATGTACATATGACTATCTCTTATACACATCTAGATGTGTATAAGAGACAGGTCCAAGCCGGCAAAAATGAATACTAAAATTGAAAAGCGAAGCGCGATAAAATCACGCAACCGGTCCAACGCGGGTAAAGTGATGCGAGGAAATTCAAATCAATCCCAAACCTTCCCATTTTACAACAGATTCCCGAACTCATTTTCTTGAGTCACTGGGGAGATTAGATCACTCGTAAGCAATTTTACAAGAGTTTAGAGGATTTGGGAAGGGGAAACACCATAAATGTTGTGGCTTGTTCATCTCAAGTGCCTTTTTTTGTGATTTTTGTGGTGGTGGACATCTAAATGACCAATGTAAAGTTTCTATGGGGTCAAATGAATAGTTGAATTATGTGTCTAATCAACCAGTTGTCATCTTCAAGGAATCTTCTCGAAGTCCATGGAAATACTTAAAACCCAACCTGGTGGAAACATCCAAATTTCTCTTGGAGCAACAAAAATAGCCAACAAAATCCTCCTTAGCAACCCAACCCTCTAACACAAGATTTCCAAAACCAAACATCTCCATCTTCTAGACCTTATAAACTTCCTAACCAAAGAATTTTTCAAACCAACTCTTATCAATCCCAATCAAATCTTCCTCATTGTAACAACCGACCAAGGCCTCAATAACAACAACATAACCCTCCTCCACCTTTTAACTACAATTGACATTTCCATATAGAGGGTGAATTTCAAAGGACAGAAAATTAAAATGTTTTCTAACTGTAGAATCAAAGGAAGGAGTATAAGAATTTAAGAGCCACTAAAAGAAATTTAGAGATACAATTGGATCAATTGTAGACAACAAAATAAAAGTCCTTTGGGAGCTTTGCCAAGCAATACAATTCCCAATCCAAGAGAGCAAAATGGAATAGGGAGATCAAATAGTAGGGCAACAATGCAATGCTATAACTTTAAGGAGTGGAAAAGAGTTGATGGTGGGGAGTGTTAAGAAAAAGTTGATAAAGAAGGGGATAATCAAAAATCAAAGGTGGTTGAATCTCAAAGTGAGGTCAATTGTGATGATGAAAAGAAGATTGATAAGGGTGAAAGTAACTTACAAAAGAAGAAGGGGTGCAAGAATAAGCAAATTGAAAAACCTTTGAATCTTCACCCTTCGGTAAAGATACCATTCCCAAAAGATTGGTTGACCCAAGGAAAGAGGAAAAAGATAAACAATTCAATTATTTCCTTAAGGTGTTCAAAATGCTCCAAATTAACATTCCCTTGCTTGAAGCACTCACGAAAATACCCTACTACGCTCAATTTATGAAGGAGATTCTAGCTAAAAAGAGAAGGTAGGATGATGAAAAAAATGTGGGCTTAAATGCTAAATGTAGTACAATTGTGCAAAGGAAATTGCCACCGAAGCTCAAGGATCCATTAGATTACTGTAGTTTCACTATACCGGTGAACATAGGGGGGTTATACATTGCATCGTTCACTATGTGACTTAGGGGAAAGCATTAATGTTATGATGAGGGCCATTATGACAAGTTGGGGATCACAAGTGCAAAACCTACTCAAATTACACTCAAATTGATGAATTTGTCCAAAAGAAAACCATATGGCCTATTAGAGTATGTTCTAGTTCAAGTGGACAAATTGGTTTTCTCGGTTGGTTTTTTCTAGTGCTAGACACCAGTTTTTTTTTGTATTGGCATTCCATTGATATTGGTATGCCTTTCTTGTCAACTGCACATGCATTGATTGATGTTAACAAAGGGAGGTTGATTTTACAAGTTTGAAGTGAATTGGTTAAATTTGATGTTTTTGATTATAATTATAATGTTCTAATTTTTGAAGAAAATTGTGTTAACCATTCCCTCGATTCTCTTATTGTCAGGTCAAATGAAGAAGCACTCAAAGTTGAAGAAAGCAAATCACTCAATCTTGAAAGAGGTGGATGAAGTGAAGAAAATGACTTTGAAGGAAAAACCACCCAATAATGGTTGTAATATGAAAAAGAATCAAGGGAGTTATTGCGAAGGATCGGGAAAGTTTTATTGGAAAAATGGTGAAAATATGCAAAAGGAAGAAAGGGTGGTATGTGTTTGGTAAATATTGATTAGGCAAATTAATGCACAAACAAGTTATAAAATCAACCCTACTAGACCTAACCAACACCCACACACTTATAAGTATACGAGATATGTTTGTAGATAGTGGCAAGTGGGTATCGTTCCCACGAGGAATGAGCGGTAATTACTAGCTTATAGAAGTCTATGCACCAGTTAGACAAACAAAAAGAGGTGAATTACCTACTCTACTGAAGCAAGAAAAGGTCACAAAGAAGGAAGTTCTAAATTAATCTAGAGAGTAACTAAAACTATGACTAATTAAACTAGACAAATATTAACATAAATAATCACATAAGAAAGCACAATATATTAAATGAAATCGTATAAAATGCAAAGGAAAATTAGGGAAGTAGAATTAATGCAAAATGAAATGACTATATCTCCTACAACAATGATAATAAGCTAAATGCCACACTAAATTACCAAGCTTAAGTGCAATTAAAGATTAAACAACTACGTAGACAATTAAAACACTAATCTAAATGTACACTAAACTAAACAAGTGAACAATTAAACTATACTAGTACTAAACTGTTCTACAACTAAGAAAGCAATTAAAGTAACTCTAGCTAGGAAAGGAAGGCATTAAATAATATATGTTAAAGATCACACCAAATATTACCCTAGGAAAGGGCATAAATGAGATTTAATGCAAATCCACAACTAACTAAAGTTTAAAAATGTAGAAAACACTAGATCAAAGGCAAGAATAACAACTAAAATGGAGATTTAAGCTAATTATGGAAAAGTAGTAGAAATGAACTAGGATGGATATGCGAGAAAGTAAGATTAAAAGCTAGTAAAATGGATATCAAATTGGAGGCAGATCTTTTAGCTCAATTAATTAGAACTAAATGGTAAAAATTTTACAACTAAAATTAAACTAATAATTGAGTTGAAGATAAAATATGAAAAGAGTACATAACAAGACTAGAATACAACTAGGGAGACTGTCAACTAAACTACACCTACTATTATGTGTTGGTAGGTGCATTTCTTGGATAATTTCAAAAACTCAGCAAGTCAAAGTACTAACTTTTTGTCCACAACTGCAATCACCCTTTTAACTATACAAATTTGGTGACCATGGTTTTGAAGGCTTTCTCGTTCTTGCTTGACACATCCACTGTTATCAAATTTGTTCTTCTAATTCCTTGATTGCCATTGTTGCACTTTGAGGTTGAAGAGGTGAAAACCATAGTTTTGATCTTCAGTGCTTAACTTCATTGATCACAATTTTGGAGCTGTTGACTGAACTTTGACTCGTTCAGCTATTTGCACTCCCGATCCTGGCTTTTTCCACTTCTTCAATTGGCAGCCAATCTCTAAAATTATCTACATTACTTTTGAGAAACATACCACGTCATAAACTAAAATGCACTTAGCGTCATAAATGTCAATTATGTCCAAATTAATGCGTATTTCTACCAAGAATCCTAATATACATCTAAGTTCCTAAAAAGCATGTATAAGCATGAAATATATACAAAAACACACAAAATCAATCCGAATGAGACTAAAATAGTCAAAATTACTAAGAAAACAAGGGTAAAATAACTCTATGTAGTACACTTATCATACCTCCAAACCTAACATTTTGCTTTTCGCAAGCAAAACAAGAAAGAAAGAACTAAACACCCTACCAATGGAAATGAACATGAATTGTCAAGGGGAATTAGGAAGCATTGAAACATATACAAATGGATATTTAACTCAAAAAACTAACATGTTCGAGCACTTGCTAAGTTTGAAAAATAAGACTGGTTCAAATGCACGTCACATGTTGACAAGTAAAATATTAAGAAAATGCTAATTCAATTCCAAAGTGATCAAGAGTGTTAAATTTCTCAAAGAAAATCAGCGTCAAGTGTAGAAAGATCAATTAAGAAGCGGTAAAATGCAAGTTAACATGCAAGGATGTTTATGGGCACCATAAGACTTAGCTAAGAATACTAATCAAGGTAATATTTCACCCCATTAATCTCTTATATCTTAAATCCATGATTAAGGATCCCATAGAACTTTCTAATCTTGTAATGAAGCTAAGGGTATGTGTAGGATAAAATCTGGATAAAAGTGACTCAGTTTCACCTTAGGCATTCATGATGAACTTAAGGACCTTAACCCATAGACTAAAATCCTTGCAAACTCCACACATGAACCACTTTCCACTTGAAGTATCAGAACAACTAATTTTTAGACTAAGAAGATATTTTTGAATCTCCTTTAATACCAGATGAATGTATATTTAATATTGCAGAAATTAAAGGAGAAAGAATAATAATTCTTTGTTTTTTTGAAGAGAAGATAATAATAATAGGCGAATACTGAGCTTTATTGTATCTAATTAAAAGAAGGATTTCAATTGATAATCAAGTCAATCAATGATACTTCAATTTCCAAACCAATGTGCAAAAGAATAAATTTCATTCAATCATATCACACTTTCACACTTAGGTCCAAATTTGACTAAGGTGATGAGACTCTAGATAAGAATTGAACAAAAGGAAAATAGGTTAAATTGTGTGATTGACAAAGAAATAAACCATTAAAGGCTCAAACGGGGACACAATGTTATAATAAACACTTGGGTAGTTTTTTTAGTAGTTCATTTCTAAAATCCGACCATGTTGCCAATAGGGAATTCACACTATCTAAACTAGTGTCCCTAACCAAAACTTACTAGTCTACAAAACATCCAAGAATGCATTTCATGCAAAATGACCAAGAAGGCTTGATTTTTTTTTTCTACACTATCTGCCAAATTTAAGAACTTCAACATATTCAAACCAAATCAACTAAGCAATTAAACATGGCATTCAAACAATACTTGTAGTCAACTTTGAGTTCAACACTTAAACTAGCCAAGACAAAACATTTTTGTGCAAGTAGTAAAACAACTGGTAGAGTTTAAAGAGTTAAAGGCCATTTCACACAAATAATACCACCAAATTCACCAAGTCAAATCATTCATTCCGAAGACACAAACCACAGACATGCATAAAGGACACCACCAAACTTTCCATCTTATTAAAGTGATAAGCACCACTCATCCTGCCGCTCACCATTTAGAACAAGAAAATAAAATAGAACAACTAAAATACAAACATAATGATAAACAAACTTGGAGTGTGCCTAGTAGGTTTCCAAGAACCAAATATCCAAACAAACATAAGCAATAAACTAAAGGTTGACCGAACTAAAATGGCCCAAATGGTTACCCTTTAAAACTAAATCTAACTATGTTAAGAGGTCTAAACAAATCAAGCATCCAAACTGGACCACATAACCAAAAGCATTATTCCAAAGAATAAACTACTAAAAGTACTAGCAAAATGCTAAAAGCAAAAATAAAAGGAATATCATGGAAATGTAAGATATCATCTCTCTCTCTCTATCTCTCTCATCAATTAAAATAAAAGGGAATGAAGATAAAAGCATTAAATGAGTAAAAAGGGAAGTGTCTTCTCCATGGGGTCATCAGAGTAGAGCTGAAGCATTATTTTCCTCTTCCTCTTCATCGTCTTCCTCTTCCTCCCCATCTTCTCCGTAGATCTCATGCATGCCTTTGCTTGAATCCTCCTTGTGGCCCTCCGTGCCATCTCCCTCATCAATTCCCTCTCTGTCGCTGCTCTGTCTTAATGGTTGTCATCTCCTTGCGGTTGAAAGTACACTTGGCCATGTGGTGGTCCGAAATGTGGCTGTGCAGTGGCAGGCGACCAAAATTAAACAAACTCTCAATATTAATGTAGTAGTGGTGAGTCCAAGTCGTCCCACAGAGAATGGAGTTTATTGTCATGCTCAGAAGAAAAGGGGAGGGTTTGAATGCTTTTAATCTAAAAACTAAGTCAATAAAATAACTGAATAAATTTGAATTTAAGAAGAATCTTGTCTAATTCCGATCATATCCACCATGACAAATTTACTAGTCGGACCTTGACACCAAGAATAATTCAATTTTTATACCAAGAACTAATTGAAGAATTAACCCAAATTCCAATTCAAAGTTGATTTTTATTTCTTTCTAAAGTTAGATAATTTACAACACGCGATCCAATTCACCCTAACCATTAATTTAATCCAAACATTCACCAAGGATTAATTAATAGAAGCATTAAAATCAACAAGAACAATTAAGCTAATTAAACATAAACACACATGGTTATGCCAATTAGTTAATTAGTTTTCCTAAATTTAATAACACTAATCGAGCAATTATTAAATTTAGTTGCTTCACAGATTGAATTAAGCACATGCGATTAAAACAATCTAGCTATAGATTAATTCCAATAACTTAGTATTCTGCAGTAATAGCGAGTTAAAAAGAACAATCATAAAATTAAGCGCAGAAAAATAATCAATAATTGATATAAAAGTGAATAAGTTTAAGAATAAAAAGATTATATGTCTCATAACATAATAGAATTAACCATGGCTTCAATTCCCTCGACCAAGAAAAAAGTTTTAGGCACTCAGTGGCATGGAAGAATGAAGAACAAGAATTTTTTGCTGAAAACCCTAGCTAAAACGAGGAATAAACGTGTTCTCTATTTTCTAATCACCCTGCATGGGTATTTATAATGCATTCTAGGGTTACAATTATGGTCTAACTATAAAAACGTGAAATCATATGAAAAAGAGTCCAGCTGGACGAAGAAATCTATTGAAAATAAAAAATCACATAACTTCCCTGTATCGGGCGCATGTGCGCTACCTGACCAATGTGAATGTGTGCTGCACACCAAACTTAGAACTCTGCTCTCTAGACACAGCGCATATGCGCTGCTCAACCCTCATTCATGTGCGCTAGGCCTTCATACTACAATTCATCTTCGGCTTCGATTTTGTCATTGATGCACTTGGAGTTTAGAAAAGTATAAAACACAAAAGTTGTAACTCTCTCTCTTAGCTTTCCATCAATGAATATTTGAGCTTGAACATGAAAGTTATGCTTGAAATACAAAACGACGTCCAAAATAGCTCCATACTCGTGCACATTTTGCCCTTAGAATTTTCTATCACCTTTTTCATCTTTTTCAGCTCTTTTTCACTTTAATCCTGTAAAACTAGGAATAACCAAATCAAGCTCAATAATAACTCAAATCTTGCTTACAGTACATAAAAATATGGTAAATGACACATAAAATATAGCGCAATGATGAACTCATCAAATTACCCCACACTTAGTCTTTGATCGTCCTCGAGCAAACATAAAATTAAAACACTTAAACATAACAAATATGCACATAAATAATCCATAATCAAGATGTGTATCAGAGTAGTCTAAGAACCCAAGAGCTCAATTGCTTATATACAATGATGTGTAACATGAGATTCCTTTGTATGTGTGTATAGGTATTCAAAAACTTAGATTTGAAAATATTTAGATTAAATCATGAACACTCTCAAAATTTTTCTAAACATCCCATAGCTCGAATGTTACTCTTCTTACACCCCTCCACAAATCTAGAAAACCGATTCTATTTAAATTAGGCTGGAATTTTACCTCGAATAATTGGTTAGGATATTAGTTAGTCAAGGAAGGGAAAAGATATAGCAAATAAAAATAAGAGCTTTATAGTAATGGTGGTCGCACATTAAAATAAAATTTTTCTTCAGTTGCGAAACATCATATATCCACAACCCTACTCTTGAGAAACAAACACCCATAAAAAATTCCGACCAACCAAAAAGTATATAAGTCCCCTTTCCTCGAATTAACCAAACATGCCAAACTTCCTTCGGACATATATACATCACATCATTATTTTATTTTTTCTTTGTCTGCTCACAGTATGGGTTCCAATTGTAGGCACTACCCGTACCATATAAACATGCAGGTACTAGAGATGGGCACTACCTGCAAATACAGGTACAAGAGATAGGCACTACATGTAAATATCAAAAACTTCCATTATTATTATGATTTTTATTCTTCAACAATTTTTTCCATTTAGAATACCCCAATTTGCTCTATAAATGTCCACCACTCATTTCTCACAAGCTTTCACCCTTATATCCCCTGAACATATAATGTGCACCATAAAGCTCTTTAAAGGGAAAATTTAGGATAAAATAATTAAAAGAAATATTAAGTTCAATAAGGGTAGGTAAATTGAGTTTAAATGAAAGAAGGTGAATGGTGTTTCCCTTCACAAAAATAAGGTTCAAATAAGGCACTTAGAAATAAATAGTTAGAATGGTTGGCTACAAAGGCTTAACAAACAAAGAAGGCACTACCCTTACTTTTAAACTATATCAAGTTTTCTAAAAATTTGATTCAAAAAATGTAATAAAGAAAGTTTTTTGGATGCAACATAATTGAGTCTATATAAATTTCTCTAAATGTCCCAAATCAAAAATTAATGGATGGTTTTGTGCTCAGAAGTCTTGAAAATCATGAATGAAAAATATTAACATCAACTACTCATTCATGCATGGTCGAATATAGATTTATTATGCAAAAAATGGGAAAATAAATAAAGCAAAAATTTTAGAAAATTCTTCAAAAATGGTCAATTAATCCACAAAAATTTTGACAAGCTCTCAAATAAAAAAAAAGGTCAAAATATTGCAGCAAAATTGAGCAAAATACACCAAACAACTTAAAAATCCAAATAACTCCCCCATCCCACACTTAAAAATAAGCATTGTCCTCAATGCAAAAAGAAAAGCATAAAATGGGAAAAAGAAAAGCTTCTCGGATATAATTTGTGTTTGGAGCTGTATCTGGTATAAACATCACCTTGTCACAAATGAAAGTTGGAGTCACACTAAACAAAACAGAACAAAAGAAATAATTCATTTGAGACAATAAGAAAAACAAGAATATTGTAGAAAATGATCCTACAATAATCATGAAAAAACTTACTCCCTTAAGGGATATATGACAAAAATAAATGAAAACACCATGATGACAATTAAACTTAGCTAAAATGAAACTAACTAAAATGTCTAATAAAATAAAAACAACTAAAATTGTCAGAGAAATCAATTGAAAAAGTAAAAGATCGACAAAATGACCCTAAACATAGGGCATTAAACCCAAAAAAGTTCATGGAGCATTCGGCCCCAAATCCTGCGGGAAAAGAGGAAAAGGTGGAAATGTCGATGGGTCCTCTTCCTGCTCTCTTGCCAACCGGTGAGCCTCCATGATCTGCTTCCAGGTATACTGGTATTGAATAAACATGTCAAAATGGTGACTCATCTGCTATTGTCCCTCGAAGATTTTCTGTAAAAGCTCTGCTTGAGTATGCTATGGCATGGGCATAGGCTCATCCTCAGAATCACCAGCTTCATCTACTTCTAATGTAGAGGGACGGGAGCCAGTGCGTCTGATCGGTTATCTCATACCCTCTATGGTAATCAATATCCAAGGCTTAAGTTTTCCTTATAAAGGGTTAATCGCGACATCCTTTCCAAACATAGAGTAGTGATTAGATGGGGAAACCATAAGCCAGGTTGCTTATTGGTGACTGAGTAGCTATATCTGCTGGTGTATAAGTTAACCAACATCTATGGATTTCTCGATAGCCATGCATTACAAGAGCTTGGCTCTATCTAAAGTAACACGTGCAAGATGGTTGACCAGAATGAGGCAAGGACAAAGAAACTTAAACCAAACAAACCAAGCTGATTTAAGCGTATTAGCATTGAAGTGCATAGCCACATTTCTATCAGTTGTGTAGGTCCATTCAATGTCCCCATTTTGAGGAACATTTGTGATTTCATTTAACTCCATGTTGGTGTTTCAGGTGTCTAGCCATTCATCATTGCGTACCCAATTGGCTTTCAAAATTCTATTAATTTCATTGGCAGAGACATCCACTTCCTTGCCCTGAACATAGACCCTGGTATCACTGTAATGATCAAAATTTGTGTAAAATTCATGCACTACCAGTATGACAACGTCTATAGGAGTCGAGGTGAAGTGATCCCATCCACGATTGCGAATGGTTAACTTGATGTCGGGCACCCCGACCAACGGAATTAATATAGAATGCCCTTTTCTTTGATTACAGCCCATTTTGAGATGTCATTATCATACTTTTGTTGGGCTGGTGCAGTTAAGAATTTCACACTCCCAACTCCCCTAGGCTATTGAGACTCGGATGACGAGAATGCTCCGGCACTTTTGGCCGTAGCTGTCTTTTTGCCCATTCTTCCAATTACTACAAAGTATATACATGAATATCATGGCCTCCTAACAAATAATTCAACACCACACTTAATCAAAATTCCACTCCTCAAATCATAAGCCCTAGAATATACAAGATATAATTCAAGAAAAATAGTGCCTAAAACTAAGGCTTATGCACATTCCAAGAACATTCTTATGCATGAAAATTAACCAAAAAGGGATCACATGACATAATCAACATTCTAGGAATTGCATTCATGCACCAATACCTTGTGTTTTAATATTTTTATTCATTGAGACAATTTATCGAACATATGGCATGCATAGATAAAGAGCAAATTTTTTTGTATATAATTAACATGAAATTTCACTCCTCAATCAACAAATCATACATATATCATACCAATTACACTTTTATAATTTAATTCATAACAATGTAAACCAATTAAAAAGTGCAAAATTAAAATCTTCATGAAATTAAAATCAAGACCCATCAAGGAAAAATATAAGCAAAGTATAGAAATTCATACTTTGATTGAGTGTTTCCTTGTGAAATAGAAGGGTTTTTGATATGATTGTGTTCAGATAAGAGTGAATTGGTGTTGGGAAGTGGTGGGGAATAATGGGGATTAAGAGGGTATGAAAGGGGTTGGAAAAGAATAGGAAAGAAGTTAGTAGTGTTTCGTGTGTTATGATTGTGAAGAAGGGTTTTTACCCTTATAAACAGTCTCGCACACATGCGCCACATATTTAGCGTGCATGTACGTGCAAAGCAGAGAGCACAGTTGCCAATTCTACCTCGCGCACTTATAGACAGAATTCAAAAATTCTAGAATTGAGTTCACGAGCAATGTAGCGCACATGTGCACGCTAGTCAGAGACAAATTTTTTAGAAATTTTTCAAAATTTCTAGATTTTGCTTAGAACACTTTTTAAAGCACAAATTTTCAATTGTAAATCATCCACATAGCACACAAAAACTTCAAAGTACCATTTTATCAGTTTAGCTTATCAATAAAGTCGATTTCCCGCACTACCTACACAATAAAACTATGCTAACCCTAAAAAATAATATAACAAATATAAAGTTGCAAAATAAATAAATGGAACAAAATTTAAATGGACATGGGTTACCTCCTATGCAGCCTTAGTTTTCTGTTGTTGGCTCAACTTGA
The DNA here is from genome assembly GCA_025175665.1 of Cinchona pubescens. NCBI lineage: Eukaryota > Viridiplantae > Streptophyta > Magnoliopsida > Gentianales > Rubiaceae > Cinchona > Cinchona pubescens. The sequence continues at coordinate 245,008 of JANKKI010000155.1, forward strand.
TGCTCTCCCCTACAATCAATTATAAACTAGTTCTTCCAAATCCACTTCCAGCATATTTTCCAATGCAACCCCTTCATAATAGGGTTTAAGACGATGCCTATTGACTTTGAACACCTTAGATGTTTGTAAACTCTAAATCTCAACTGTACCATGGGAAAATATATTAGGTATGATAAACAGACTAATCCAACGAGATCACAACTCACCAGGAAATAGGCGAAGCGTGTCTAATAAAGAAGAACATTTTGACCAACTTTAAAATCCTTCCTTATGATCATTTGATCATGAAAAGCCTTTTTCTTCGCTTTATATATGCGAGTATTCTCGTAAACTTCATTTCGGATTTCCTCCAACTTTTACAATTGTAATTTTCTCTGTTTACCACTTGCATCTAATCCCATATTAAAACTTTTAACAGTCCAATAAGGTTTATGCTCCAATTCTACGGGTAGGCGACAAGCTTTCCCAAATATCAACCAATATGGGAACATACCGATAGCTGTCTTATAGGCAGTGCGATATGCCTATAATGCATCATTCAACCGTAAACTCCAATCCTTATGACTAGAGCTCACTGTTCTCTAGAGAATGGATTTAATTTCTCTGTTGGACACCTCGTTCACTGGTTTACGGATGATCTGTGGTGGAGATCCTGTGAGTTACATGGTACTTTTTCAATTGGGCTTCCACTCTCCGATTACAAAAATGAGAAAACAATGCCACGATCACTGATGATAGCTCTTGGAATGCCAAATCTAGAAAAGATGTTATTGTTAAGAAAATCTGCAATAACTTTTGAATCATCAGTATGAGTGGCTTTAGCTTTACCCATTTTGAAATATAATCAACAGTCAGGAGTATGTATGAATAACCAAATGAAATAGGTAACATATCCCAAAAGAATGAAATCCCTTATAACCCGATACAAATGAAATCGATGCCCCAAACATTAAATATTTCACAGAATTGTATCGAGTTATGAGGCATATCATTCTTTTGGGATATGCTACCCGTCTTTTGACAATTATCACATGATCGAAAAAATAGGTAAGCGTTGCAAAATACATTGGGCCAATAAAATTCACACTCTAATACCTTCATTGTTGTTCTCCTGGCTCCAAAATGCCCTCCACAAGCATAAGTATGGCAAAATGCTAAGATTGAATTAATGTCACCATCATTGATACACCTTCTTATTACTTGATCGGCGCAATATTTCCATAGAAGAGGGCTAATCTCACACATAATATTTGGTATTACTTTTGATCTTCTCTCTTGCTTTCCCAAACAAATCATGAGGTAATTTATTAGTAACTAAGAAATAGACAATATTTACATACCATGGTAATATTGCCTTTGCTGAACATAATTGTTCATCCAAAAATCTTTCTTGTATCAGCATTTCATCCTCCGTGTGGGTAGTTGACTTAAACGATCTGCCACTCTGCTCTCCATGCCACTTCTGTCCTTGATTTCCAAGACGAATTCGCTTAAGAGGGGTATCCATCTTATCAACCTTGGTTTTGATTTCCTCTTTGTCATTAGATAGCGTAAAGCTGCATGATCAGAATATACAATCACTTTAGTACCAATTAGATAAGAATGAAATTTTTCTAGAGCAAAAACAACAACCAAAAGCTCTTTTGTATGCTGGAATAGTTTTTTTTGCGCATCATTTGAGGCATGGAAGCATAATAAATTGGATGAGGTGCCATTGCAACTCGTTGCCCCACTATCTAAACTACACCCACTACAGAGTCACTTGCGTCGCACATTATTTCAAATGGTAGACTCCAGTTGGGTGGTTGGATGATTGGAGTTGATACAAGATGTTGTTTCAATTTGTTAGATGCAACCTTGCAGTCATCACCAAACTCGAATTCCACATCCTTTTGCTACAACTTGCATAAAGGTGCTGATATTTTGGAGAAGTCCTTAATGTACCTTCGGTAAAAACCTACATGACCAAGGAAAGCACGAACTTTCCTCACCTTGGTGGGATAAGGTAAAGATTGAATTATGTCGATTTTTGCTTTATCAACTTCAATCCCCTTAGATGACACCACATGACCAAACACTATACCTTGTTGAACCAAGAAGTGACATTTTTCAAAGTTTAAAACAAGGTTAGTTTCTATGCACCTTTGCAATATCAATGTAAGATTGTGCAAACATTGATCAAAAGAATCTCTATATATAGTGAAATTGTCCATGAATACCTCAATAAAATGTTCCAAAAAATCAGCAAAAAATATGCTAACCATACACATATTTGAAATGTGGCTGGGGCATTACATAATCTAAATGGCATACGACAGTAAGAAAATGTTCCGAATGGGCATGTAAATGTTGTCTTTTCTTGATCTTCTAGAGCAATAGCGATTTCAAACTATCTTGAGTAACCATCAAGAAAATAATAATAAGCACGACCAACTAACCTTTAAAGCATTTGATCAACGAAAGGTAAAGGAAAGTGATCTTTGCGAGTAAGAGAATTAAGCTTTTGATAATATATCAAACCAGCCACACATTTTGTATATGGGTGGGCACCAATTCGTTTCTTGATTTTTTACCATAGTTATCCCCGTATTTTTAGGGACTACTTGTACCAAGCTAAAACATTAACTATCTAAAATGGGTAAATTATCCCCACTTCAAGAAATTTGAGCATTTCTTGTATAACCACTTCCATTACACTGGGTTCAGCCTTCTTTGAGGTTGATAGGTAGGCTTAGCTTTATCCTCGAGAGTGAATCTAATATACAATGCATACATGTGGATGGGTTAATTCCCTATATATCTGCAATGGTCCACCCAATCAGTGTCTTGTGCACCCTCAAAACTTTTAACAATCTTTCTTCTTGTTCACCAGTTACGTTCTTGGCAATTATCACCAGATGAGTTTTTTCATTACCCAGAAACAAATATTTGAGATGACTTGGAAGAGGTTTTAATTCTGACTCGGCCGTCGGCAAAACAGAAGGTGAAATTTTATCATTAGAAAGCTGTGATGTAACAGAAGATAACTTACCAAATTGCGACTGTTGAACATAACTTTCCAATTACTCATATAAGTATCCTTCAATTTCTTATTCAAAAACATCCTGTACTAATGAATCAATGATGTCAACATAACAAATAGAATTGTCCACAGTAGGATCTTTCATGCCCTTATAAATATTATGCTAAAAAATTTTGCCATCAAATTCCATCGTCAAAATTTCAGTATCTACATCTATCTTAGTTTAGATGTTTTAAAAATGGTCTAATTATAACCTAACAAAATAGGAGCAGACTCAACATTGTTTTCCGTGTCAAGAACATAAAAATCAACCTGAAAAATTAATTCATTGACTTGGACTAAAACATCTTCAATTATACCCTTAAGGTAAGCTATTGATCTATCTGACAACTGAATAATAGTATTAGTTTCAAGTAAAAGCCCTACATGTAAGGATTTATAAACTGAGTAAGGCATAACATTTATAAAAGCTCCTAAATCCAACATGGCCTCCTTAATCCTAGTATTTTTTTATTGGACACGGAATTGTACACATACCTGGATCTTTGTATTTCATTGGAAGATTATGTTGTGTAAGCATGTATGGTACATTTTTATCCAAAGTACTCTTCTCACCCTTCTTTTGTCTTTGCTTCTTTTTATGTTACATAGTTCTTTAAAAAATTTAGCATAACAAGGAATTTATTTGATAGCATCTAACAATGGAATGTTTACCTTGCATTTGCGAAAAGTTTCATATAAGTCTCTGTCCTTGTTCGGCCGCAAATTCCTTGAATGCTTCAGGAAATAGTAGCCTATGTGTATATTCTGGCCAAAGAATTGGCTTACCAGTTTTTTCATCTTTACAGACATGACCAATTTCTTTCTCCACTTTGACTTCCCTCTCTTCAACCTTCTTTTTTTCAGGAACTACTTCATTTGGTACCTCAACCTCTTTGCTGCATCTCAACACAATTGCAGTAGCATTCTCCTTGGGGTTGACGATAGTTTGAGATGGAAAGCTTTCCAGAATTCTACAATTCTAATCGGCTAATTGCAGTCGCCATTTGTCCCATTTGGTGCAACAATTACTGAATACTAGTCTTGATGTCCAGTTGGAATTGCAGAGTATTAGCGGTTAAAGAATTTAACATTTCCTCCAAAGACTTAACAGTCTAATTAGTTGGATTAGCTTGTTGTCTTTGAGCAAATGGGTGTCTATATGATTGGAAATTCTACCGACTCTATCGAGTTTGAGGTTGTGCCGGATTCCCGTATCTCAAATTAGGGTAAACCCTCCATGAACCAGGATAATATGCGTTAGAATATGGATCATAATTTGTTCCGGGTTACCTTGGAAATTCTCCTGCAACATTTACTTGCTCTTCGGATTTCTTTTGTAATGCGGGACACATATCTGTTGAGTGTCCCTCGTTTGAGCAAATCTCGCAAGGAGTGTACTGTTTACAGTTCCTGAAGCTAGTTGTGACACAAAAGAAGTTAGATTGGTCATTTGTTGTTCTATAGATGAAACGTTTATCTCATTGACACGTTTGAGACGTTGTTTGTGTCATTTCCTGAACTTTTGAGAACACGCGGCCATGTTTGATATAAACTCAAGAGCAGCGTCAATAGTCAAATTATCTAACGCCCCTCCACTAGCAGCGTCGACCATATATCTCTCATTTTGCAATAAACCTTCATAAAAATACTAAATTAATAAGGAGTCATTTATCTGATGATGTGGACAACTTGCACACAACTTCTTGAAGCGCTTCTAGTACTCATACAAGGACTCATCATTGAAGTGTCTTATACATTTGCCACATATTTCTTTCTGGATATTTGCTGTCCTGCAAGTCAAAAATATTTGCTAAAAACATTCTATTTATCTGCTACCAGGTTGTAATGCTGCTCGAAGATAAATCGAACAACCAATCATTTGCCTCATCTTTGAGCAAGAATGGAAATGCTTTCAATATAATATGTTCCTCTGAAACTCCAGTAGATCTCATACTTGTGCAAACCACGTGGAACTCCTTAAGATCTTATTCGGATCTTGACGTGGCAGTCCATGAAAGGAAGGTAATAGATGAATTAGTTCAGATTTTAATTCAAATGTAATGTTTGCATCAAATTTAGGATATATATGCACAAAGGTTGTTGATTTAAGTTGGGCGCTACTAGTTCTCTCAGAGTTCTTTGCACCATGCTTGTTTCTCCTTGGTCTTCTTTATTGTTAGCAAAGATGAAATTTAACAATTGATCTTTCCCTAACTGCCTTTCCCTTAATTCTTTCCCTAACTTGCGTAACGTTTTCTGTATTTCCATGAATCAAATTGGAATTCAAATTGTCCAACAGATCGTGTCGCTGGAATACACAATTAGTAGAAGAAATAATAATAAAATAAAAGGAAAGGAAAACTGAAACCCATAAAACAAAAATAAATCAAAACATTCCCTGGCAACGATGCTAAAATTTTGGTTGTGCGGTCATAAGCACCCAAAATTAAACAAACTCTCAATACTAATGTAGCAGTGGTGAGTCTAAGTCATCCCACAGAGAACGGAGTTTATTGTTAAGCTCAAAAGATAAGGGGGTTTTTGAATGTTTTTAATCTAAAAACTACGGCAATAAAGTAACTAAAGAAAATTCAATTTAAGAAGAATCTTGGTTCCGATCATGTCCACCATGACAAATTTACTAGTCGATCCTCGACACCAAGGATAATTTAATTTTTATATCAAGCACTAATTGAAAAATTATCCCGACTTCCATTTCAAAGTTGATTTTTATTTCTTTCTGAAGTTGGCTAATTTTCAACACGTGATCCAATTAACCCTAACTATTAATTTAATCTAGACACGCGCCAAGGACTAATTAATAGAAGCATTAAAATCAACAATAACAATAAGGCTAATAAATATAAACACACGCGGTTATGCCAATTAGCTATTTATTTTCCCTAAATTTAACAACACTAATCTTGCAATTATCAAACTTAGTTACTTCACAGATTCAATTAAGCACACGCGGTTAAAAATATTTAGGTGTAGATTAATTCCAATAACTTAGTATTCTGCAGTAATAGCAAGTTAAAAATAATAATCAGAAAATTAATCGCAGAAAAGTATTCAATACTTGATATAAAAGTGAATAATTTTAAGAACAAAAAGGTCTCACAACATAGTAGAATTAACCATGGTTTCAATTCCCTCGACCAAGAAAAAGATTTTAGGAATAAATGCCATGGTAGAATGAAGAACAAGAATTTTCTACTGAAAACCCTAACTACAATAAGGAATAGACGTGTTCTCTCTTTTCTAATCACCCTACATGGTGTATGCAAGGTAGTCTATTATAATAATGCATACAAGGGTTACAATTATTGTCCAAGGATAAGAACGTGAAATCGTTAATAAAAGAATCCAACCTGATGAAGAAATCTACCAAAAATCAAAAATCACTTAACTTCACTGTATCGGGTACATATGCGCTGCCTGACCTGCGCACATGTGCGCTGCACACCAAACTTTGAACTCTGCTCTCTGGACATGACGCACATGCACTGCTCAACCCTAGCGCATGTGTGCTGTGCCTTCATACTACAATTCATCTGATGTTTTGATTTTGACCTCTTGGAGTTTGGGAAAATGTAAAACACAAAAGTTGTAGCACTCTCTCTTAGCTTTCCAACGCATATTAAATCAACTCTATCAGAGCTCAGACTTGAAAGTTGTACTTGAAATAAAAAAACAGCATCCATAATGCCTCCATATTCGTGCACATTTTGCCCTTAGAATTATAAAAAAAAACAGCATCCATAATGCCTCCATATTCGTGCACATTTCGCCCTTAGAATTTTCTTTCAACTTTGTCATCTTTTTCAAGCTCTTTTTCACTTTCATCCTGCAAAAACAAGGAATAACCAAATTAAGCTCAATAATAGCTCAAATCCTTCTTACAGCACATAAAAACATGGTAAATGACACTTAAAATATAGCACAATTATGAACTGCCAACTCAGTGGTGGTATTAGGTGGATCCAAGTGTTGAGGGTGATTGTTTGGAGAGCTTGACCAATGAGCATTAAATTGTTGTGAAGGGCCATATAACTATAGGTCCAATAGGCTTGGAGTTCTTCTCGTTCATGGTCAGTTTGGGGAGGATTAAACACGAAATTGCCAGGAATGGAGATGAAATGTGATTGTGGATTAGGAGTCTGAGCAGTCTGAGAGCCTGAACCCAATTCTTTTTGACTTGGATCATGCCTCTTGAAATCATTCTCATATTGCGCACATACTTCCCACTAATTAGGACCCCCATGATCGGGATTCATCAAATCCCCATAAGCAGTGCCATTGTGATGAGCAGTGAAGCATACCTAACACAGAATTAATTTTTCTCTCACTCACATCCATCCACTTGCCCCTCACATGCACAATATCATTTTCCATTCAACTCAAATTGCAGAGGAATTCCTTCACAAGATTCACATACCCCACCCTTGAAGATTCATTAAATTTTACCCAAGTTCTCTCAGTCAGTTGATGCTCAATTTCCATTTAACCCCTTCACACTCACCCCAACTCTCTGAAATATCAAAACTACGCTCAAGTATACCACCAAATTTAACTCATTTTTTATAAAGTTTGGAAGCCCTGAGACTCACAAAAATCCAATCATCATACTCCCCATTGCCTCCTTTTTAGATCACCCACAGGTCCCGTTTTCCTTTTCCTTTCGGCCGGAGCTATAGACACATCCTTACCCTTGCCTTTATCTCTAGCCATAAGTTCAATTATTCCATAAATACAAGCAAAAATCAACAAAGATCAATGAACACAATAGAATTTATCACCAAGAAGTCCAATTAATCAACAAACAAGAAATGCTGAAAGACTTCTTCGCACTTCTAAGAAGAAACTTGAGAATTATGGCACCTACAACTTGGAGTAAAAATTTAGAACAATGTTACTCGGTATAATTTCAAAAATCACGGCTCTTTGATGATGCTCTTGACTGAGTAACCTTCCAATCCTCAACATGAGATGCTATAAAGGGGAATTGGAGAGAATTTTTGGTAGGAATTGGTAGTTATGTGAGGTACGGGAAATATGTGGAGATTTTGGTTGCAAAGGAAGAGAAATTGAATTTTTAGGCTATTTTTGTGGTTTATTTATACCCAGGGCAAGAGGCACTGGAGTTTTTTATTTTTAGGAGAAAAAAATTTAACCGTGGTTCTGAAATGCATCCAGGGTTTCCACGTTTAACTGCAGTTTTGAAAATTTTGCTTTTGAAATCTTCATCGCAATTTTGTTTACATAAAAAATTTTTTCAAGATGAATCCCTTAACAGCAATTTCAAAACGAGGTAAACTTTCAAGAGAGTCATTTGGAAAGAAAACTGCATAGTTTTAAAAATGTGAAAACCGCAGTGTCCTTTGCTTAGAAAAAAAAATTCTTTTAAGACACTCACTTTAACCGTGGTTTTCATTTTTCTTATTCAATATGCTTGATCGCAGTTTAAAACACATAGAAACTTTTTCACCAAAAAAATTTTGTTAAACCATGGTTAACTTTCTAGAAACTCAAGTTGACTATTAACCACGGCTTTAAAAATGGGAAAACCACGGTTTTCTTTGCTTAGAAAAATTTTTCAAGAATTTTTGCATTGATTATCGCGGTTTTGAAAAATAAGCTTTGAAAACACAAACCGTGGTCCTAAACACTGGAAAATTTTTGTACAAAATCTCTCTCGTGACCACGGTCTCTTTCTAGAGAGCTAGACTCCTCTAAAATCACAATTTTAGAAATGGAAAAATTGTGTTTTTCCTTACTTTGAAAATTTTTCCTACCAATTTTCGAACTTTTCTCCAATATGACCCCTTTGCTTTTCCCTTCACCTACAAATACGAAAACAAGATTTTAGTGAGTCATTCCACCATCACTCCAACCAAAAATACTTCAAACTAAAATTAAACAATAAAAATAACAAAATCAAGAAAACTAACCCTATATAAACATAAACAAGAAAAATGTAAACAAATGAAGAAAAGGAACATTTTTGTTGCCTCCCAAGAAGTGCTGTTGTTTATAGTTGTTGGCTTGACTTTGGCACATGAGATCAAGTTGTGGTGAGGTGAATGATTTCTCATTCTTCTTCTATCACTCTTGTGAAGTAGAGTTTGAGATGTTGTTCGTTGACCTTGAAATTTTCCTCATTCCTTTTTAATTCTACCACACCATAAGGAAACACTTGCAACACTTCAAAAGGTCCATTCCACTTTGATTTGAGTTTTTTAGGAAACAACTTCAGCCTTGAATGGCACAACAACACTAGGTCCCAAGTCTTGAACTCTTTCCACAAGATATGTTTGTCATGCCAAGCTTTAGTTCTCTCTTTGTGGATTATTGAGCTGAGTGCTTATAGGCTTTTCTCTGGAATTTATCAAGGTCATTGAAATAGAGAAACCTTTTCTCATCCATCTCCTTCAAATCAAAATTTAGGCTATTAAGTCTCAATATGCCTTGTGTTCAATATCAATCGATAGATGTCATGGTTTAACATAAACCATCCTATAAGGGGACATCCCTATCGGCATCTTGAAAGCGGTCCGATATGCCCATAATGCATCATCAAGATTTTTGGACCAATTCTTCCTTGATGAATTTTCTATTTTCTCAAGTATCCTCTTCAACTCCCGATTTGAGACTTGTACTTGACTAGATGTTTGAGGGTTATATACAGGAGCAATCTTGTTGATAACTCAGTATTTGGAAAGGATGGATTCAAACAATAAATTCTTGAAATGTATCCCCCGATCACTAATGACGGACTTGGGTACTCCAAATCTCAAGAAAATATGTTTCTCACAAAATTCACCACAACTTGAGCATCATTTGTTGGAAGTGTCGCAGCCTGTACCTAAGATACACTTTGAGACATAATTCACCACACAAGAATGAATTTGTTGTTGTGCGAGGGAGGAATGGTCTCATGACTTAAAAATTCCCTACACATCGAATACTTCACACACCATTATGTTGTTCAAATGCATCTTATCTCTCTTGGTCAAGATTCTTTCACGTTGACATTCATTGCATTGAATAATAAAATCTCTATCATCCTTGAACAAGCTTGGCCAAAAGAATCCACTTTGTAAGACTTTGGTCCTTGTCCTTTAAGAACCATGGTGTCCTTCCACTAGTAAGAAATGGTAATGATAGAGTACACTTGGGACTTCTTCTTGCGGAATACACCTCCGAATTGCTTGATCCTTTCACTAGCAATATAGATAAGATTCATCCCACATGTAGTAATTAACCTTCGAGAGGAACTTTTTGCTTTGATTGGAGTCCATGATCATGAGAATCACCTTGGCTACTAAGAAAGTTGACAAAGTCTTCATACCATGGTGAAGACCCTCAACCATCCGCTAGTAGTTGGTCCTCTAGAAAATTTTCCTTAATTGGTACCTCTTTACCTATTTTTCCCGTTGTTCCTTCTAATCTTGAGAGGTTATAGGCCACAGTGCTCTCAATACCCTTTTTGTCTACCATGTCCTAATCGAACTCTTGCAATAACAATATCCAACATAATAAATCATATGCAACACTTTATCAATCCTTTGACACAAAATCGCTCCCACGGCATGATCACTCGCATCATATATCAACTCAAATGGCAAAGCCCAATTAGGAGCACCTATTATCAGGTCAATAATCAAGGCATTCTTCAAAAGATTAAAAGCATGAAAACAATCATCATCGAAATCAAATAGAACATATTTTTGCAAAAGAACACATAGAGGTTGAGAAATCAAAGAGAAACTTTTAATGAAATATCGATAAAAACCGACATGACCCAAAAAGCTTCTCACCCCTTTCACATTGGTTAGGAATGGCAATTTCTCAATAACTTCTACTTTAGCCCTATAAACTAAAATCTTTTGAAGCCCTTAGAAGAAATCCAATGACCTAAAACAATCCCCCATCTATTTAACCATAAAATGGCATTTTTCCCAATTCAAAGACAAGTAGGTTTCTTCACATCTTTTAAGCACACAAATGAGGTTTTACAAGCAATAGTCAAATGAATCACCAAAAACACTAAAATCATCCATAAAAACTTCAATGAATTTTTCAATCATATCATAGAAGATGGCAAACATGCAATGTTAGAATATGTTAGGAGCATTGCACAACCCGAAGGGCATTCGCCAGTAAGCAAAGGTACTATAAGGACAAGTGAAGATGGTTTTCTCATGGTCTTCTTGCGCTCTCACAATTTGAAAGTAACTGGAATAACCATCTAGAAAGCAATAAAAAGAATGTCTTGAGAGGTGCTGAAGCATTTGGTCAATGATTGGTAGAAGAAAGTGATGCTTAAGCATTCGGGCGCACCCACTCACTATCACTTATGGGGTACATAATTCTAGCATCTCAAAACTTAAGGACCTCCATTTTCTAGCTACCTCTGTTATGGTGGGATTTAACCTATGTTGAGTTTGTCTACACAATTTGAAGTCAATATTAAGGAGGATTTTATGCATACAAATGGTGGGGCTTATTTCCTTTATACCGTTAAGGCTCTAAGAAATAGCTCCATGATACTTTTTCAAAATAATAATCAATATTTCCAACAAACGCAAGAAATTAAAGCACTCACAATGATAGGATAAGATTAATTATTACCAAGAAAAACATATTTAAGATGTGAAATGAGTGGTTTGAGTTCAATTTTGGAGAGTTCATGGTCGAAGACCCTCTTTACCTATAGTTCTTGGAATTTGCTCTGCCACTTCAACTTTCAACTCCTCATTACCACTGTCTGTGCCTTCTTGCATGTTTTCCTCGAGTTCTACTTCATTTTTGGCTAGCATGCAAGTAAACTCCACAGAATGCAAATTCAAGGTTTTCTAATCAACTAGATCATCGGTCAAATCCATTTCATTACATCATCTTGCATATAATAATTGAGGGAAATTTTAAAGAATCGAAAATATTAAATGAAACAACGCCCTCGTTGACTCTATATTGCAATTTTCCTTGTTGAACATCAATGAGTGCCCCTTTGGGTATCTAAAAATGGCCTTCTAAGATCAATGAGGTCACAACATCTTCCTTCATATCTAGCACTATGAAATCGGCCTGTAACAACACTTTGCCCACTTTGACTATGATGTCCTCCATAATCTTCACCAGCTACCTAATGTTTCATTCAGTTAGTTGGAGTGTCACATTTGTAGCTTTCAAACCTCCCCCATTCAATCTCTTATATGTAGCATGAGGCATAAGGTTAATTGAGGCCTCAAGATCACACAGTGCCCTATTGAAGGCCACCCCTCCTAGTTCCCAAAGAATTGAAAATGAGTCAGGATTCTTCAAATTTAAAGGGAGAGTTTTTTGGATTACAGCACTACACCCTTCATTCAAGCACAAGATTTCGTCTCTCACAAGCTTTCTCTTGCTTGTGAATGTTATTGCAATTCGCTTCATAAATTTGGCACAACTTGGCAGGTTATCCAATGCCTCAATGAAAGGGATATTCATTTCAAATTTCTTGAATATCTCTAAGAACTTCTTGAGCATATTTTCCTTCTCACTCTCCTTCATTCTTCGAGAAAACGAGACTCAAACTTATTTAGTCAACGAAACCAATGTCTCTTAGAAGTTGTTTTGTTGGTTAAGGGACTTAATAGGTTCTTCTTCTTGTCCAACCTTGGCCTTCCAAGACTCTTCTTCCTCTATCTCGTTCCCTACACATCCCTCACTCTCCATATCCTTTGAATTTGAGCTCATAACCATATTTTCTTTCAAAGCTTTCCCACTCCTAAGGGTAACAGCTTCAACGTGCTCTCTTTCATAGTTATCCCTTGGATTTGGGATGCTATCACTCAACAAAATATCTTATGGTCTTTCATTATTTTGATAGGGCATTTGACCTATTTGAATCTCCAAGTTTTTTGTAGTGGCCTCAAATTTTCTGTTATCTCTCTTCTTTGGTTCTCATTGTCTCTCCTCAAAGCCTCTAATTCCCTACTCATATTATCCTCATGTGCATGATCCCTTTGAGAGTAGTGATCATTGTATGTGGGAGGCAAATAATTGGGGGGTTGAAATGGAGATCTTGGTTGTTGCATTTGGTATGGAGGGTTTGATTGAGATTGATTGAATTGAGCATTTCTTTAATGAGGAGATTGATAGGGTCTGGAAGTTAAGGTTTGGTTTTGGAAATTTTGAGGTTATGTATTGGGTTAGAATGATGGATTTTGTTGATTTTTTTGATAGCTCCATGATAATTAGGACGGTTAGGCCATGAAGGATTATAGGTGTTGCCATACACTCTAGAAGGATTTCGTGGATTGGATTGTTGATTGGAGACAAATTGAACTTATTCATTTAATCCAATTGGCACCTCCATTGGCCATGTTGATGATTGCCCTGACAAAATCACAAGCAAGTGACATATGAGGGGGTGAAGATATTGCATCTTGACCATACTTTCCTTCCCAAGATTCTCAATTGCTGCAATAGGTTCGTCATCACGTTCACCATGAGACCTTGTTGGGAAAGTAAGGTATCATTTGTGTTCAAATTGGCCCATGGTAGTAGTAATTGGAGGCCATTCTGTTAAGTAGAGCTTTTGCCTTTTCTAGGGTTTTAGAAGATGTAGAACCATCTGCACTATCATCCACTATTGACCTCATCTTCAGAAACAACCCATTGTAAAAAGTTTGGATTTCAAGCCATAATGGGATGGTGTGATGTGGGCATTTCCTTAATAGATCCTTGAATCACTCCCATGCTTCACTCAAACTTTTCCCTGTGTCTTGATTAAAAGATGTGATATCATTGCAGAGCTTACCGGTTCTTGAGGGCGAGAATTGTTTAGTTAGGAACTCTTGAGCCAATTGATTCGAAGATGCAAAAGCTCCTTGGTCACAAGAGTGTAACCTGCCTTTGCCTTATCTCTCAAGAAAAAAGGAAAAGCTCTCATCCTAATTCTATTACCACAATTCGAGTACATACCATTATACTTGAATGTCTCAAAAATCTCCTCAAATTTCACCAATTGTGTATATGGGTCCTCATTGGTTCCATCCCCAAACATGGCATGAGCTTGGAGCAATTGGACAAGGGCAAGTTTAATCTCGAAATTGTTGGCTTGCACAGGTATTCAGGCAATACTTGAGTTCGCCCCTTCAAAATTTGGCATTGCGTAGTCCATAAGATGTTGAGTGTTGGTATTAGCCCCATATCCATGATTACCAAATTTACCATGCAATCCATTGCCATTACCATTATTACCCAACACTTCTTCTGAATCGTCTTTTCTAATATTCTCATCAAAATCCCTAGCATTGATTTGTTGATTTGTCATTTGATTATCGATTGATCTTGTTGTGCTTTTTCTCTCTAGAGTCTAGTCAAGGTGCTCTCAATTTTCCAATCAAATGGTCTTAAGAATCGCCTCCCGTGACCATAAACTACACAACAAGAACAAAGAGTCAAATATTTCCTATGGCAAACACCAAAAAGAAAGAAATAAGAAAAAATTAAAAGCAATTACACTAATCTTAACTACAAGTAATTCTAAGAAAAGAAAGCATCTAATTTAGTAAGACTCGCAAGTATCTAATATCACCATTGCAACTCAATCCTTGGCAACGGTGCCAAAAACTTTTTGGTAAATACTAATTAGGAAAATTAACGCCCGAGCAAGTTAAAAAATCAACCCTACTACACCTAAGTAACACCAACACACTCACAAGAATATGACGTAGGTTAGAAGGTAGTAGTGAGTAGGTATTGCTCCCACGAGGATTGAGTGGTAATTACTACCCTATACGAGTCTATGCACTAGTTAGACAAACAAAAAGAGGTGAATTACCTATTCTACTAAAGAAAGATAAGGTCACAAATAAGTTTTAAATTAATCTAGAGTGTAATTAAAACTATGTCTAATTAAAATAGACAAGCAATTACATAAATAGTCACACAAGAAAGCATGATATGCTAAATGAAATATACACAAAATGCAAAGGGCAATTGGGGAAGTAGAATTAATGCCAAAAGAAATGACTATATCTTCTAGAACAATGATAATAAGCTAAATGCCACCTCTAAATTACCAAGCTTATGTGCAATTAAAGATTAAGCAATTAAGTAGACAATTAAAATACTAATCTAAGATGTACACTAAACTAAACATGTGAACAATTAAACTGTACTAGTTTTAAACTCTTCTACAACTAAGAAAGCAGTTAAATTGACTCTAGCTAGGAAAGAAAGGCATTAAATAATATATGTCAAAGATCACATTAATAACATATGTCAAAGATCACACTAAATATTACCCTAGGAAAGCACATAAATACATACTAGCTAATGATTGGAAAATGATTGGCAGAAGCATGAGGGAATATGTTAAAAATAGAAGTTCCTACACTAAATGCTTGAGTGTACTTGAATTTTAGTTTTTTGGAAAGAAATTTTAATGCAAGATTTGTAGATCTAGGTTAATAATTAAGCTAAAAAAATGCAAAGATTAAATGCAAACCCACAACTAAATAAAGCTTAGAAATAAAGAAAACACTAGATCAAAGGCAAGAGTAACAACCAAAATGGAGATTTAAGCTAATTCTAGAAAACTAGTAGAAATGAACTAGGATGGAAATGTAGAAACAAAGATTAAAAGCTAGTGAAATGGACATCAAATTGAAGAGAATAAAAACAATTAATTATAACTAAATGGTAAAATTTATACAACAAAAATTAAATTAAAGATTGAGTTGAAGACAAAATTTGAAAGAGTACTGACATGACAAGACAACTACTAGGGAGGCTGTCTACTAAACTACACCTACTACTATGTGTTGGTAGGTGTGTTTCTAAGGTAATTTCAAAAATTTAGCTAGTCAAAATGATGACTTTTTGTCCACAACCGCGGTCACCCCTTTAATTATACTTTGACTCGATCATTTATTTGCACTCTAGTCCCTGGCTTCTTCCACTTCTTCAATTAGCATCCAATCTCTAAAATTACCTAGACAAAAACGCCACAATTCATAAATTAAAATGCACTTAGCATCCATAAATGTCAATTATGTCCAAATTAGTACATATTTCTACCAAGAATCCTAATATACATCTAAGTTCCTAAAAAGCATGGATAAGCATGAAATATATACAAAAACACAAAAAACCAATTTGAATAAGACTAAAATAGCCAAAATTGCATAGGAAATAAGGGTAAAATAACTCTATGTAATAGACTTATCAGTATGACAAAAGAATAGGTGTGATTTTGCTTACACTAGTTTTTGCAAATATTTGGAAAAGAGGTAGGTGCATGTGAAATATGGGAATCAAGCATTCTTAGAATGGAAAAGAAAGGAATCAAGCTCTTCCCATGGAGGCCCAAAAGGAAAGGATAGCCGACCATGCTTAATTGCTTTATTTGTTCAAGTCATGCCACAGTCAAGCTAGTGACTCTAAAAGAGCACTTCTTCAAAGGCAACCCAAGTTTTAAATTCCGTGTTTTGTTTATTTTACTTTTAGTATTATTTCTTGTTTAATTTTGATTTGGTTTGTTTGGTTCACTTTTGGTTAAATTTTGTTTTGAAAAGTTGCTTTTGAATTCAATAAATTTTTCTAAGAAATGATGGAAATTGTCTTCTAATACTTGTATCTTTTATGATTGTAGGTGGTAAAGAAATGTGAAGTGAAGTTGTGAAAGTTTGACCAAAATTTGGCTAGGTGTGACATTTGGCCTTCGCAAAAGTTGATTCATATCACAATATGGACTACAATCCATATCACGATACAATCCCATATCGTGATATGGATGAAAACTTCTGGAAGGGTGGAATTTCTATCTAAGTGTCGATATCGCGATATCGATAGTTGACCAGTGCTTTGACCGTGGCGATATCGCGATATTGTTTTTCAGCACAAATTCGATATTGAAATATCAACTAAAATTCCAGAATGCATAAATTGCGAATTTCAGCCATTTTTCACCATTCTTATTCTTCTAAAACCCTTGTAAGTGTACACCTCACTCCACCCTTCCCACATAATCACCACAAATTACTACTAATCTACCATAAACATCTAAGATCAACATCTCCAAGCATCAAAGAACAAGATTCCATTCACTTTGAAGCAAGAACCAAGGGTTTTCAAAGAGGTTCAAAGTGTGAATTTCACAAGGCTTCAAGGGCTTCAAGGGTTTAATTTTATCTTCAACCTATGAGTAATATCTCTCCTTTGTGCTCAAGCCTGTAAGTGTTAATAGTTTGCCATCAATTGTGAGATATTTAACTTGAAATTTTTAAATTTTTTCTAAATAAATTTGTCCTTGAATTTTTGGGTTTGATTTGGTAAATTTTGAAAATTGAATTGGGTTTGTGGATTTTTGGTTACATATTGGTTGATTTTTTTGTGTAGGTTTCCTATATTGACTTGAAATTTTTGGCGATGGCTTGTTTGAATTACTTCAATTGTGAAATTGGTGCGGTTGTTGATTTAACTTGTTGAAGACATGACAAGAGGTGTGTATCGGTAATGGTGACAGAGGCAGAGGTAGAGGAATAGGTGAAACATCCAAGAAGAGAAAAGCTGATGAATCTAAGTGAGGAAATTATACAACTAAGTGAAATTTTGATCTTGCTCGTGAAAAAGACAAGTCAATTTTTTACGATTATTTCAGTTTGATGTAATAAGGGAGTGAACTTTTAACTTGTTGGGACATTGGAGTGATTTAGAAAATGCTAGACAAACGTTGGATGCACAATTACGTTCAAGAAATTGGGGTCAATTCAAGGAAAGTGAAAAATCGGGTTACACTAATATGGTTAAAGATTTGATTACAATTTGTGTGATTTGGTTGATAACTAATGTCAAGTACGTGATGCTTTGGTAGATTTTTTCCCCAAAAGGATCAATGCTTTTTATAATATACTTGAGGTGTCTCATGATCAATATCTAAATTTTGTTAAGGGGAGGAAAGACACGGAGACAATAAAGAACTTGTTGAGTGAACCAAGTGTGAATTGGATTATGAATGCCTCTGGTGCTGATTATTTAAGGTTGCCTCATACAAGGTTGAAATTGCATTGCCCAGAATTTGGTTCTACTTTATTTGTTGCAAAATTTGGTGTTCAACAGCACTTAATGGGGTTTCAAAAGACAAAGCTTATCTTGTTCATGCTATTATGCAAGGCATGCCATTAAACCTTAAGACATAGATTCGACAAGGTCTTATTCAGAACGGGATGTCTAAACTGTCCTAGCTTTTATTTGCCTATGTGTTAAATTAGGTTGCCAAATTATCCGGGGTGAGCCCCAAACGCGTGAAAGATGTAGAATCAATATGAGATATGTTTTGAAAATATTCAGGGATGTCGACAAGTATCAAGAGGAACCTCCATTACAACCAACTCAACCTACGTTCTTATAGCCCGGGAATGTCTTCAATGCGCCCTAAAATGAGGATGAAAAGAATGAGTTATGTGGGTATTAGACCTATATCCAGATGCTCCATCATCACAACATGGCATGGCATTCACATTACGATTATTATGGGCTCATGGATCCATCCATTGCCACCACCTGCATGGCATTATGTAGTGCCTCGCGGACAACATTTTTACGCATACCATTTGGGACTACTCAAGCAGAGCAAGCACAAGCAAGTAGACCAGGCCATATAGAGAAAGCCAGTGGTACTCAAGAAGAGGATCATGAAGAGGACTAGCATGGAGAAGTAGAAGAATCATCCGGTGTTGAAGACCATAATGTGATTAATGTAGACTTTTGAGGGCACCAAGACATTGAAACATCACCACTTATCTTCTTTATCTCAGAATTTGGCTTTGAGAGACTCAATTTCTCATTCCATTCTCTTAGCATTTTTAGCATTAGTTTACTTTAATATTTTTATTATTTTTGGATAATTTGATTATTTGGATATTTTGAATGTTAGTTGGCTAAGGACCTTAAATTGATGCCAAGTAGATTACTTTTTGAAATTGATATATGGATTGGATATGTTGGGCTTTGATTGATGAATGCTAGATGGTGATTAGATTATTGATGCTCTTAGTGCTTTATTTGATTGAGATTTTAGTAATTGGTTGAGGGCCTTATGTTGATTTCATATAGCCATACTTGACTTTGGCTTAATGTTCTCTTGGTAACTATTTCACAATTAAGATTAGTTTAATTAGAGTTAGTTTTAGTTTATGATTTTATGGTTCAATTTTATTCATATGTTGGTCTTTGTTTGTGAATTTTTGGGTGATTGGATGGTTTTAACTCGTTAATAGAATAAAAGTATTAAGTTTGGGGGTGTTATTTTATTGTGTCGAGAAAGGTTTTTTTTTAATGCTTGTATATATATGTTTGATGACATTTGGATGGAAATTTGATCAATTTGGTACTCGTTGATGACACTTGACTTGCAATATCATATGATTGAACCATTTTAATTAGAACACTCCATGAATTTAAGTGTCTGTTGAGTAGTTCCTGTACGGCTCAAGAATTTCAAAAATTGTGTTACTATTTTCAAAAAGAGGGACTAACATTTATTGGCTAAATTCATTTGAAATATTTCTTTTGATCGAATCATGACTATTACTTTATTGGTCAATTTGTCTTTTGGAAAAATTGGTTTAAATGGAATAGAAGGGATGTAAGATATTTTATGTGTTAGCATAGGGAATGTTATTCTAACTTGTGAATGATTGGTGTTGAATATTACTCTTAGGTACGTTTTACTCTTCCTTGGTTTAGGGCCATGTGAAAAAAAAAACATTTTGCTTAGAAAAATAAGGTGAGTATGGGATTCCAGCATGTACTCATGTTGTTTCTCCGAAATAAACCATTAGAATAGTATTAAGACAAGTACAAGATTCTAATATGTACCTATGTTGTTTCTCCGAAATAGGCCAAGAGGAATTACGTTTTAGAATACCAACAAGTCAAGGAGGAAATGTCAATAGTACTTATCATTGATATCATCCTACTCATTCTTTGATAGATTAATGTTCCTAACTTGCGTGACATATATATGTATGTAAACTCCTAAAACTTCTATTTCTATGCGACCTTGTCGGGATCTTGAACAACTTCGTAACCCTTTTGATTTGAACAAATGCTATGTTTTGAATGAATGGAGCTTGCTTTTTGAAAACCATTTGAGAATGTTTAATGCTTGGTTATTTGAAATTTTACGCTGCATTTGAACTTGTGATTTTTGGGAAAGTTGAAAACTTTGAGTGACTAGTTGAAATAGTTCAATTGTCATATAGTATTTTAGGTCACTTAAGAGCTTTCCTTATTGTTCATAAGTACATCCATTGTTCATCTTTTATGATGTCCTTTTTGGTAGTGTGTTATTGTTTGATTGTTTATTAAGGTTCTTTTTCTTTCTTATTTTGCTCGGGACTAGCAAAACAATAAGTTTGGGGGTATGAAAACGCTAGCAAACTAGAGTTATTGTACCTATTTAACCTAGCTCATTGTTAGTATTTTTCAGATTTTAGGATAGATTTATCTATTTTTATTTAGTTTTGTTGCATTTAGTATACTTGTTGCATTTGCATTTGTGTAAATATCATCATTTTAGTATTAATTATAGCTTAATTTGTCACTAATTAAATCCTTGAATTTTTTACAGGTTTAAAACAAAGGATATGGAGCATAAAAAATTGGAGTGATCGCAAAGAAAAGGCAAAAAGAGGAAAATCCAAGATGGTGAAAATGCACTCCATATCACGATATCCCTAGATATCGCAATATGGACATGGAGTTGAAATTTTAATTTTTTGAGCCATATCGCGATATCTATCCCATGTTGTACGATATGGACACGAGTTTCAACATTGTATTTTGCCAAATTTTATAATTCAAAGCTCTATTAGTCCTTATGTACTATTAACCCTTGTATACTAGACTTGTACTAAGTAAGTAGTAAGTAGGAATTAGTGTATGAAACACATAGTAGCGGTGTAGTTGGTAAATGATAGATTAGAGTAGTTTAGCTTTAACTTAAGATTCAAGTTTTCTTTTCTTATGAATGTTTTTTTTTAATTTCCTTTAGATCTTGTTTTCAATTCTTACCAAGTTTAAATTTTGGTTAGTTAATCTTAGAGGTTTTTTCAGTAGTTTCAAATAGATATAATTTTTATATGCTTTCTTTTTAAATTTATTGCAAATCAAGTTGCTTCCATTTCAAAGTTTCTTTGAAGTTTCTAGGATTCTTGCTAATTTAATATTTTTTTAGTCAAAAATCTTCATTTCCTTGCAATAATTTCCAGTAATTGTTACTGGGCTTTCTTTTCCTTAATCAAAAATCAAAAAATATTTATTGTTAATCTAGCTTTCTTTACAAATCTATCTAGTTTTATTTAGTAGAAAATGGAAATCTCTTTATTTTTATGTTCTCTTTATTTGTCAATTTAGGATTACTTGCTTTCTAATTCTCACTTTATTTTAGTTAATTTAGTTGATTTAGAGGTAATTTTACTTGCTTTCCTTAGATTAGTTTAGATAGTCCTTTATTTGTTAATTACTTTCCTAATGGACTATGTTTACTGTTGGTTTCAGTTTTCGTTCTATTATTTCTTAGCCTAACTATATAAAGACCATTATATCTCGGTAATTACTAAACCAACAATCCTTGTGGGACGATACCCACTTTTCATTAACTACTACCTACCTCGTATACTTGTGGAAGAAAGGGTAGAGAAAAAAGTGTGATGTGGTTAATTTATTACTTGGTATAGCTTGCACTCTACC
Source organism: Cinchona pubescens (assembly GCA_025175665.1). Taxonomy (NCBI): domain Eukaryota; kingdom Viridiplantae; phylum Streptophyta; class Magnoliopsida; order Gentianales; family Rubiaceae; genus Cinchona; species Cinchona pubescens. Next base: position 266,822 of record JANKKI010000155.1, read on the forward strand.
CGAGGAGAACACCTCACATGAGTTATGGGGGTCCACCATCCTAGTTGACATGTATGCCTTTCCTCCCTATTCAGCAAAGTGAACCTTTCTCATTTTTGGAGGTACCAGAGGAGGTGAATGAGGATGAGAAGGATAGTGAGGAGATTCAACCTCCTACTAGTGATTAAAATGCATCACATGTCGTTTGTTTTATATCAATTGGACATCCTAGGGATTGAAAAGAAGGTGGCCATGAAAGGGACAAAAATATTTCACCTTCTCGAATTTTGAAAGGTAAAAGCTAGAAACTGTAATTACTAGCAACATATGGAAAAGTTATTCTGTCTGTGAAAGGTTTATAGTGGTGTACTTGGAACGATTGGAGGCTTGGTTGAGGTTTCCTCTCCACCCCTTCATCCGAAAGTTTCTAGAGTACTGCTATTTAGGTATAGCTTAAAATTTTGTCAAGTCTTTCAAGTGTGTATTGGCTTTCCTCCTTATTTGTAGACAAGAGAGTATCCCCCCACCATTTCCCTATTCCTTATATTTTTCAAGGTCAACCGGGTAGCGGTTATACATTCCATCAAGTTCAAACTAAGTTCAATTTTCTTTGATAGTCTTGGCCCCAAGATTATGAAAAAGAAATGAATTCTTCCTTGTTGAGCACCATGCAAAATGGGGTGTCCCTTATTGGAACTTTAGAGTGAAGACCAAGACATTGAATAAGTTTGTTCCTTGTAGGAAGAAGGAAGAGAAGGCCATTAAGTTACTTAGCGGGATCGAGAAATTTCTTTGGTCCATGTAGAGTAACGAGCAGGTATTGTTATCGGCTGGTTTCAGCCCAACTCCTTTAGGTTCTTCTATCTCCTTTAATTGGCATGGTTTATTTCCTTCTTACATTTCTTACACGTGCTCACAATATTATTTTTTGACTTAGTAACTAAGAGGGTTTTTGGTTTATGGGTAACGAGGAGAAGGAATGGGAATCAAAAGTAATGATACTCAGTCATGTTGTGCCGTTAGGCACAATGGAAATCATTTTATAGGAATTAAGGGGCAGCTTGGTTCATCATCAGGAATCAGAGGAATAGGATTCATACCTAAAAAATAGGTATGGATTTTATGTTTAGCAATCATTCAAATAATGGCTGCTTGGTAATATTTTTAGGTATGGGTATCATATTAAAATATATTATTGTTGTTGTTGTTGTTGTTGTTGTTGTTGTTGTTATTTAAAACCTTTTTCCTTACTTTCTTCACTTCTTTCTATTTGTGACTTCTACGACCATGATGATACGCCTTGGCAAGTTTTCTCATTATTTTTTTACTACAAATTAATATACATATCAATATCATATTCTCAGATGAATCATCAGATTTGGAATTGTAACCATTTTCAAGATTCATCAAATGTTGTTGCTGAGGGAAGAGAAGAAAGAAGAAAGAAGATGAGGGGGATTTTTGGAGGAGAAGAGGTGGAGAGCTACAAGAGAGAAAAGGAGATAAGGGCATGAGGAGGAAAATGAGCTGGAGCTAGAGGATGTTGATTTTACTTTCAATTTGGCATAGATAATAAAAAAATTTCATAGGATGTACAAATTAATTTCTGAAATAAATTTCAAAATTAACTCAAATTAACTTAACTTCCATTTGGGGAAATTTTCCCAAGTATACATTACAAAACAATTTGAGCAAATTTCCCAATCCATGTACCATATTGAAAGAAAAACTAGCCTCTATGTTCACTCTAGTATTGAATACAACCTTTAAGATATTGCCCAATGTTAGGGTACTATACTAAAAAAATATTACATCTACAAACATACTTCATGTGAGGGTATCATTGTCCAGACAGGTGCAAGAAAAGGAACTTCTTATATCTTGAAGGCTCATATGAGTATCTAGGGATAAATTGTGGTTGGGCAGTTGAAATATATCCACCCATATTCTCATCATCCTCTAGAATCAATTAAGCCTTGAGTACTCTTTTCCTTTTATTTTGAAACTCATACTTTGATGCATTTGTTATATCAAAACTTATGAGAATTTCCTTTTAGCAAAACAAGATTTTCCAAAGAAAACAATTATTTCATTGATGTTGCAAATGTTGAGTTTATAAGAATTCTCAAGATCCAAGTGGATCATCTCTTTTGAAAATCAAACTTTAGAATCAATAAAATTTTGTACTTTGTGTTCAAAGTGAAAGCACTTGTTCAATAATGCAAAATGCTTTTCTTGGCACAATCTAATATTTTTGGATTCGAGAGATAACATGGACAAGTTATTTCTTTAAAATGAGCCTTTGATGAATGTTCACATTTTATTGACGGAGGAAATTGTGCTCTTGATTGGAAAATATGGACCAAGAAAAATAGATTTTCCCTAATCTAATTCACTTTTTCTATGGTACAAATTTGAACTGCAAACTCTCAACATTTATTGCAATTGAAATGTAAAATATGTAAAATTCATGTAAATTAAAATGCGCACGTGCAAATTTAATGCAACACATGAAGGAGAAAAAGAAAAACAAATTGAATTAGTAATTATTTAGAAAATTAGATGCACGTCTTATAAGGGTGTTCTTTTATGCTTAGGTTGACCTAACATGCTGATAACCTTGTTAGTAAGGTAACATATTGTACATCTGATCCAACTTGAAATTGAACTTTTCTTGGATGGATCCTGTCATTACATGTAACCCTAACCATTTAGATATTGACAAATTTTAGATGTGTAATTGAAGATTTTCTACTGGTTTATCGTGAAAGAAAATCAATGAAATTCTCTATCCAAGTCTCATCAAAGCAATGATGATTTTTTGATATTTTTTAATTTTTAATGTTTTTATGAAAGGATAAAAACTTTATTTACAATATTTTTATTTAGGAAAATGTAAATATACAGTAAAATAAGAATAATGTATAAATACATATTAAAGTAGTAACAACAACAACAACAACAACAACAACAATAATAATAACTAATGTAATTATGAGTCCTGAATTTTTAAACAAATTCATTTTTTCTCTTGACGCAATAAAATGAAAATATAAATTCAAAAGAGAGGAAAATTGTAAACTTTAAACTATTAAAAAAACTATATATCATTTGACTCTACTTATATCTAGCATGTGCCTAAAAGTTTAACTATATGCACAATGATCTCAAGGTTAACTAATGCAACTTATTCTACACACGGTCAACTTTGATTCTCAAACCTTCATACTCCAGATACTACATCATCTTAGAATTGGTCACTTGGGTAGGATTCACTCGTCACAGTTATGGTCGCATAGCATACTGTCACGCATTCCTATGCAGAAACCCATAAATAATCCTATGAGAGGCAGAGACAATTCCCACAGGGTATGCTAATGAGTGAATGCATGGAGGTATACAGCTATGATTATACAGGTAAAAAGATAATCATTATAGAAAAATAATACATGAACAAATAAATAATATAAAAATAACTCAAAATAGAAAAAATCAACTCAAATGGCCTCAAAACTAAAAGGAAAAAAATTAAAGCATGGTCCAACTTTTTTATTTCCTAGTGGAGTCGCCAAACTTTCACACTTCATTTTCATTTAATAAACAAATGTAAAAAATAAAAGGGAAAAGGGCCTAATGGGATTTGAAATAAAATATGATAGTTTCAGACCCAAATCAAATCTAGGATAAGGGTTTTTATAAAAATTAGAGTCCCTGCTCTGTAATGAATTTAAGGTATATTGAGTCACGAAATAGTTGTTAGCTCATTCTTGGTACAACAAAACCCTTGACCAAAATGAATCCTAGTCTTTCCAAAATCTAAAGATTTGAATTTGGAAACTCAATTGAGAAGGGAATCATCGAAGTGAAATCTCAATTATCCCCTACATCCTAATAAAAAACACTTATTGCGAGTTTATATTTTTTGATATTCTTTTAATTTTAAGGCAAAAAATGAGTTAATTTATGACATTCAAATAAAATAAACAAAAAGTAAAAAAAAATAAAAATCATTTAATTTTGAGCCTTCATTGTAAAGGGATCACACTTCATGCTTGTGCATCTACAAAAAAAATTGTAATGATAAAAAATAAACAAAATATAGATTTATACAGTTGTATGTCCCAATAACAGGCTCACATGAGTTATAAAAAAGTAAATAAGACCCAATAGGGGGAAAAAAACTAGTCAAAACTAAAACTAGATTTTCAAAAATTTACAAACTCACATGCATACAAATATATACATGAACAGATTTATAAAAAGATTATAAGAGGCTAATAAATATATACATGAAAGATTTATAAAAAAAAATTATAAGAGGCTACTGATCATTTAACGACGCATAATGAATAATGAATCCATTTCATCACACGAATTTATCACAATTGCAAAACAAAAAAGAATAAGACATACAAAAATTTTCGATGAAAAGGATGACTTAGTGTTGATAATGGTAATGCTAAGCTCCGATAATGATGTCTATGATAGCTTCTCTTTTTCCTCGCCAAAGTCGTGGAGTGTTCTTCTAAAAATATTTGATCAGTGTTGTGAGTTGTATGATTGTAAGAGATGATGAGTATGCGACTGATAAATGAAATAAGGAGGAGTAGTCAAGTATCTAAAAGGATTTGGAAACTAGAGATAAGGATATAACAGGACGGGTATAGAGGTAAAGACAAGGATAGAGATAGGGATGATATGATGGTAATAGACATAAAAGTAGGGTAGAATAGTGTGAAATAGAGATAGAGTGGAATAGTGATAAATGTTGAGGATGAGAAAAATAATATAATCCCCTCCTTATGTTATGTTATTTTTAGAAAAAAAAAATAAACAAATAATTTTTATTAAGAAATAGGTGTCTACACCAAGTTCTTGGGAGTAGTTTTCCCTTCTTAGTCCTAACTTTATAGGAACCATAAGCATAAGCTTCCACCACCTCGTAAGCGAACTTTACAATTTGGAGAGAGTTTGTCTTGGCTCTGAGATTGACTTACTTCGGCCTTCCTAGTCACCACTCTCCCACTTAGAATTACCTTTGTTTGACCTTCTAGTTATAGTAGCGATCTACTCTTCCTTTATCCACTTGTATACTGAGCTAGGCTTTTTCGCTTTTCTCTTCCAATAGGTCAAGTTTAGCCTTTATTTTTTCTTCATTTTTTGCTAGGTCGAAGTTGTATACTTGGAAGTTAGGGATTCTAGATTTGACCGGGGTGATGGCTTCCATCCTCTATGTGAGGTTAAAGGAGGTATTCCCAGTGTCAAACTTACAAGTAGTGCAATAAGACCGTTAACATCAAATACTTCTCTACCAATCTTCCCTTGGCATCATCATGTTGATTTTTTATCCCTTCCAAAATAGTCATGTTGGTTACTTATTTAAGTCCTTTCAAAACTTTTTAAAAACTACTCCTATTACATCTCAAAACGGAATAATAACACGCCAGATCTTGAGATGTCGCCCAAACGTCCAAGGCATGTTACTTTGAGCATTTAACAACCATAACCATAAAACCACTTACAGCTAGACATAAACAAGCCATATTCATACATTCACAAGAACTAGGTGTCACACCCCAAAACCAAGGTCCTGACTTGCCGCACCTCAGGCTGACTCCAAATGTTCAAGACTCGATAGCGAAAACATTTAAATACCATAATCATAATAGAAAATTCCAAATATTAGCCACCAACTACTATATACATACAGACTAGGATATAACATTCTTTATACAAGCACAAACATTCTTAAAAATTTCATCTCTCTCTTTTTCTTCATGGTATCAAAGCAATCAATCTAGGTCACTCCTCTTTCAATATTTCTTCCTCAAACCATTACTTTCTCTTCCACCTAACCCATTCTAGTCACAAATTACGTGGCATTTGAATCAAGTAGGTTCTCTAATCCCTCCCTAGCCAAGAATCTTTGGATTCTAGTAGGACAAAGGGCTCGGTTCCTCTCATTCACCTGACACAAGTTAACTGGCCATAATCATCTTCAATGGGCCAAATCAGTAATGATGTTCATCTAAGGAAAGGGAAAGACGATTATCTTAAAGGTGTTGCAGTCTCGCCGAGGAAGGATGATCCAAATTTTTGAATTTGGAAATCAGAGAATAATATCGCCATGTCATGGTTAATCAATAGCATGGATAGTGAAATAGGACAAACTTTCCTATTATATGATACTTTTTATGAAATCTAGGCGACTGCACGAAGATATTCTAAAAGTGATAATACAGTGGATCTTTTTGAAATCAAAGGCACTTTTCATGATCTCAAATAAGGTAATGTATTTGTGACTCACTATTATAATACCCTCAGTCATTATTGGCAAAAATTAGATGTTTTTGAAACTCTGGATTGGGAGTGCTCAAGAGATGTAAGTAGATACAAGAAGATCACTAATAAAGAAAGGATTTTCAAGTTTCTATTGGGTTTAGATAAACCCTTGATGAAGTCGGAGGAGACTTTATTATTCGAGCCATGTCTTTTTCATTAATTGGTGAAGCTTTCTCAAAGGTTCGAAAAGAGAAGAGCATGAAAAAGCTACTAATGGGAACTCAGTATCTTCAAGCACTCCAGAAAGTTCAGCCCGTTGGCCCAAAAGCAACCTAAGAGGGGGGGAGAATTAGGTTGTCTCAAAAAACAAACCTTTTAAAGTGCTTAATGAAAATGCAAACTTTGTGCAACAAATGAATACTTAATCATAAATGATCAAAGATAAATATTTAACAATCAAAGCTTAAAGAACAAATAAAAGATTGAGATAGAGAATATCAAACCAAACTCCCAAACTTCTCAAGTTTGGAGTACATCCACTAGTAGTGTCTCTTCAAAGAAGGTGAGGCAATAACCTTCTAGTACACAAAGTAGCCTCAACCTTGCACCAACTAAGTTCCTCTAGTTGAGCCAAAGCATTTTACACTACAACCTCACTTTGTACACTTGCTATCCCTTGCTATCCCTCCACTCTTACATTCTTGAAAATCACTCACTAGTCTACTCTTGCTCACACTAATCCCCTCTAGTTGATCCAAGAGAACTATACTACCCAAATCAATACAACCCACAATATTTTAGCCTATTTCTCTCAAAATAACTCTTACAAGTGTTTGTATTGAATGTATTAGTTCCACTCATCATTTGGATGTCCTTGGGTTATTTATAGATGAAAGATGTGCTGAAATTTGAGCTCCAACAGTCAAAAAACTAGCAATTAAAAATTAGCCGTAAAGAGTTCAGACGGAGGTTCGGACATCCGATCATGCGTTCTACAGTTTTACAAACAGTGCTTCAGGTGGTCGTATGCATCCTACAGCTTGACAGAAACTTCTACATTTTGAGCTCTTTTCTTAGAATGGTCTTGTGGTCTTACAACTTTTGGTTCGGACGGTCATGTGCGTCCTATAGCTTATGGTTCAGACGATCATATGCGTCCTATCCCATAGCTTTTGGTTTGGACGGTCACGTGCGTCCTAATGCTTATCGGTTCAGACGGTCATATGCGTCCTATCCTTCAGCCTCTAGTTCGGATGGTCATGTGCGTCCTAAAGCTTATGGTTCGGACGGTCATATGCGTCCTATCCCTCAGCTTCTGGTTCGAACAGTTATATGTGTCCTACAGCTTTTGATCATGTTTCGGACACTCTCTAGTGTCCGAGTTCCTTTCTTTCTGACACTCTTCATCGTCCATAAGGTGTTGTTCAACTTTTGGTCGCTTTTCTTGATAGTGTTCGGATGATCATTTTCGTCCGGGCCTCCTGTTTTTCTGCACACTTTTTTCAAGCCATTAGTACGATTTAGTCATCGTCAAAACATGATTATCATAACTGGGATCGAACAATCTCCTCCTTTTCGATGATGACAAATCAATTGGACAATTCTAAAAACAACCATTCTAAAAATATGAAGCACAAGACAAGAATTTTTGTCCATTATTTCTCCCCCCTTTGGCATCATCAAAACATAAAAAAAAATAATAATGCAATTTTAAGCTCCACCTAGGAAGTTTATTTTCCCCTTTAAAAGGTGAATGTAATTCAAGTGAGTACTGGGGAATAAGTCAAGCTGTGCAAAGCATTTCTTCCCCTCAAAAAACATGTATTCAAGTAGATATGAGGGAATTCATGCAAAGAATTAGCATTAAGACATTTTCGCTCAAAAGCATCATCAAAACAATAAAGATATGTGATGCAATTTCATGTGATGCAAAATAATCCATTAAAAAAGAGAATGCTCCCCCTTACTTTTGCAAATAGTGACTTATTATAAACAAAAAATTGGGGATACTTGTACCCAAGCTTTCTAAGCAAATTTAAACACATAGTTGAAAAACATTTAAGAGATCGTAGTTCACATTAGCAAGTGAAAGCACAATTTCGATTAAAATTTTAAATGTTACCCATTTTATTGTCATGTTAGCTCATATGCTTTGAACACCCCCCATTGTATCCATCTTGAATCCCTTGGTGCTCACCAAGCATACCTACATGCAAAGTTAAATAACAATTTTTGTGTACCCAAACATTCTTGGGTCTAATTGGGTTAGTGACATGCTTAACCACCCAAATAGAATTTATTCCAAACTTTTCATTTCTTTTAACATAACAAATTTTCTTTATATGACCATGTTGATGACAGTAATTGCAAATAATATTTTTATTACCATAAAAAGAAGATTTAGACTTAATAAAGTACAAATCATCCTTTCTACGGGTGACAAAATTTTTGTTTATATGTATAATTCTAGTTCTTTTCTTTTCAAAAACATTTTCCATTTTCTTTTCAAAAGAACATCAAGATCATCTATCCTCTTCTTCAATGAAGCTTGTTCTTCCTTGATCTTGGTTTTTCCATCAAATTTTTTCTTCAAAGCATCATTTTCTTTTGTCAAAAAAATATTTTCATGCACAAGATTTGAGTTGGCACTCAATAAAGCATTAACTTTAATTTTTAATTCTTTGTTCCTAGCATATGATTCTTTCAAACATTTGTGTATTTTAAAAATAAATGATTCAACTATCATCATTATCATCATCACAAGAATCATAACTAGAGGATACCTCATTATTGTCAAGAGCCATAAAAGCCAATTGATCCTCCTCATATTCTTATTCAATTTCTCCATCCGAATTGCAATCATCCCATGTAATTTGGAAGTTGTTGAAGTGAGGCTTCCTTGACCCTTTCTTTTTCTTGGATGGACTCTCATTTGCAAAATGTCCCGCTTGGCCACACTTGAAGCATCTATTATTTTGAGAAGCTTTTCATGCTATGCTTCTATTGGCCCTTGCTTCCTCCTCATCCTGTACCTTGTATTTCAACTTCAATTCAAAGGAGGTTAGAGAATTGATCAATGAATCAATAGACATAGAATTTAAATATTTAGACTCTTCTATGGCAATGGATTTAGGTTCCCATTCCTTAGGTAAAGCATTTAAAATCTTTCTATTCTTTTCACCTAAGGAATATTCTTTACCTAAACCTTCCAAATCCTTTATAATATCATTGAACCTACAATAGGCATCTTGTCAATATTCTAATGAGGTTCCATTTTGAAGGATTCATATTTAGCCACAAGAAGTGACTTTTTTTGCTCTCTTATATCTTCACTTCCTTCATGGATTTCTTTCAATTTGTCCTATATCTCCTTGGCCGATTTGCACCCTTTCATTTTCGTAGACTTCTCTGCATCCATAGCATTATACAAAATATACATGGCTTTAGCATTTAAAGATAAATTTATTCTATCTTGTGCATTTAGCTCATGTCTAGTCTTAGGCCTTAATCTATGTGTATTTTCATCAACAAAAATGACTTCAAAATGACCTTCATCAACAATATACCATAAATCAATATCAATGGATTGTATGAAATTTTTCATTCTTTCCCTCCAAAAAACAAAGTTAACGCCATTAAACATGGGAGGTCTAGAAATGCAATGCCCTTATAAAAACAAAGGATTATTGGTTTCCATAATGATCTTTACTCAAAGGTGATTAAACCAAAAGAAAGAGAACAAGCTCTAATAACCAATTGTTGTCGAAAAGCAACCTAAGAGGGGGCTTGAATTAGGTTGTCTCAAAAAATAAACCTTTTGAAGTGCTTAATGAAAATGCACACTTTGTGCAACAAATCAATACTTAAGTATAAATGGTCAAAGATAAATATTTAACAATCAAAGCTTAAAGAGCAAATAAAAGATTGAGATAGAGAATATCAAACCAAATTCCTAAGATTCTCAAACTTGGAGTACATCCACTAGTAGTGTCTCTTCAAAGAAGGTGAGGCAATAACCTTCTAGTACACAAAGTAGGCTTAACCTTGCACCAACTAAATTCCTCTAGTTGAGGCGAAGAGTTTTACACTACAACCTCACTTTTGTACACTTGCTATCCCTCCACTCTTACACTTGAAAATCACTCACTAGTCTACTCTTGCTCACACTAATCCCCTCTAGTTGATCCAAGAGAACTATACTACCCAAATCAATATAACCCACAATATTTTAGCCTATTTCTCTCAAAATAACTCTTTACAAGTGTTTGTATTGAATGTATTAGTTCCACTCATTATTTGGATGTCCTTGGATTATTTATAGATGAAAGATGTGCTGAAATTTGAGCTCCAACAGTCAAAAAACTAGCAGTTAAAAATTAGCCGTTAAGAGTTCAGACAGAGGTTCGGACTGCCGTTAAGAGTTCAGACAGAGGTTCGGAAGTCCGATCATGCATTCTACAGTTTTACAATATTGCCGAAACCCAGTATTTTACTAGCCCTGTTCTTTGATTTTTTAACTGGTTTAAATGTTTTTCATATTATTTTTAGTCTTAAAGTACTTCAACTTAGATTTTTCAATTCGGCAAATTTTCGGTTTACGCGATTTCGGTTCCGGCGGGTAAACGGGTCAAAAATTGGACTAAGTGTAATTAGTGCATTGTGGTGTGTGAGGGTTGTTTGATGGCTGATTTATTCAGAAAAGAATGATAATTTAGTAGCAAAAATTAGTTTTTGGGTCAAATAGTCAACTTGGAGACTATTTGAGTCAACTTGGGTACTATTTGGTTCAATTTTGGAAGTTTTTTTAAGTCTTCTTTTTGTTGTTTCTTCCTCATTTCTTCCTAGCAGCAGCCGAACTCCTCTTCCTCCATTTTCCCCAAAAAATTTTCTTGGATTTCAAGTAGAAATCACTTGGAAGGTAAGATTTTATGTATTTTAGCATTTATGGCTTATGGGCATTATGATCCAAGCTTTAATTTCAAGTTTTGTAGGATTCTTTATGGCTGAAAATAAACCCTCTTTGCAGCCTTATATGTTATGATTTATGTATGTTATGGGTTGTTTTTAGTGTTTTGGAGGTTGGGAAGTGATTGGGGTTGATTTTTAACAACTTTCCATGGTTAGATTACAAATTTTAAGATTATGAGTTGGGGTTTTGTCTTCCATATGTGGCCTAGAGTGTTATGCTATGAATGCTTATGTCTATGCACATAATGATGTTTTAAGAGTGTTTTAAGGTTAGTTTGGATAGGAATTGAGACTTGAAAGAACCAAGTGGAATTGATTTTCCTTCATTTTGTAAGTAAGCGGAAGTTTGGCGCAACTAGGATAATTTGGATAATTGGTTATGTTTGAAGGATCTTTAATGATCTTTTGATGGTTTTAAGTGTTTCCTTGGTAGTGGGATGGTTAGGAAGCATGTTTGAATCATGCGTGTGGCTAATCGGTAAAATTTCAGTTTGGTAGTAAAGAGGAATTCCAACCATAGGTTGTTGCTCTAATGTTGTAATAGAGTTAATTGTAGTGGTTTTGGGGTATGGATTGTTGTGGAATGCTATTGATATAGTCCCGGCTATTACTCCGGTGAATCTTTCCGTTTATGGATTTTTGTTGGTTGGTTGAATATGTTGTTTTGAGTTGGGTTGTAACCAAGGTCCCTTGAATACCTTGGAATTGGATTTTGTTGGTTGGTTGAATAGGTTGTTTTGAGTTGGGTTGTGACCAAGGTCCCATGAATACCTTGGAATTGGATTTTGTTGGCAGGGAGGATAACCTACTTATAGCCTAGGGAGGCGAAGTTTTCGGTTTTTCGGAAAACTGAGCTTATTATCTCCTAATCTAGTGTAATACGAATTTGAGGGGTTAACTAAGTGTTTTGACCGGGGTTTTAGCTTGTCGAAGTTGGTGGAAATTGTGAAAAGGTCATTTTTTACCAAAGAGCTGTTGGTGTCGTTTTCTATCGTTTCGCGTCGTTTTCGCTTCCCTAGTCATTCTTTAACTTCTACAACTCTTCTAAGAGTCCTCTTATACCTGTTTTAGGTATCACGCCACCTACCGCCGGCGATCGCGTTCTGTTATCATTTGTGCAGTTTTTGCTTTGACAGGTGGGTAACATAGACTCTCTTCCACTTGTATTTTGTTTAACGACTTTCAAAATATGTTTGGATGGATTTTAGAATGTGTATGATGTTTGGAATTGCACTTTTACCAAGTTTTGGAATTATTACATATGAAATCGGGACCAAGCTATTTTATGTTAATCAATTGATATGTTAGATTAGTCAACTATCCTTGCACTGTATACACATGTAGCTGTGTATAAGAGACAGGTCTAGTAGGTGTGGTAGATTACTAGATCCATTAGTACGTCAGGCATGTCCAAAACATAGCCAAAAAGATCCAATCATAGCAAAACATAGTATGCTACCACATCTACTAGTCTGTACTTGGATTTGTTCGCTATGCTTTAGCATACTATGTTTTGAAATGATTGGATCTTTTTGGCTATGTTTTGGACATGCCTGACGTTTTAATGGCATGAGACATTTTAGAAACTACTTATGATTATGGTTTATTGACGTTTAAACGGCATGAGACATTTTAGAAACTGCTTCATGACTATGGTTTTCACAAATGTTATTCATCTAGATGTGTATAAGAGAACTTTCTCATTGTGACATGATACTCTTATACTAAGACTAATTCTCCTTTCTTATTTGATTTGTGTAAAATGAAATATTTGGTTTTATAGTTAAGAAATGGTTTGATGGTTCTATTACATTGCGGTTAAGTTTGTTGCTCTGTTCGTTTGTGCCTTGCACTTTGGGCCGGTGTACCATTAGCGCGGCATGTTACGGTCCCGTTTTTGGGGCGTGACAACAGACCTTGTGTCACATATTGACAAATTCAATTAATGAATGCACGGTAGAGAAAAGATACACCTTGGTATGAGCACTTTCTTCATCTAAGCTATACTAGAGAAACATATTGGAAGATACATAAATAGCCAGTAGATTGGAAGTTAAACAAGAAAATAAATGCTTGAGTTTTTGTGACTGGTTCAGAAGGAAAAGAAAAAAATGAACCAACACTTTTCAGTAAAGAACAAATTGAATTGGCTGGAAAAGATGTTCAACCAAGGATCTTCTCCTGCTCTGATTATCTCAAACAGATCTACTCACAAAAAGGTAACTTTTTTACTATCCTGCATGTTAGAGCCAAGAACTCATCAAATTAGATCATTGATTCAGGAATCTCAAATCACATGTTAGGTGATACATCATTGTTTCATGAGTGTAGCCCATGTCACGGGAACTACAAAGTCAAAATTGTAGAATGCTCTCTTTCCACTATGACTGGTATTGGGACAGTGATCATGGAGACGCTGAGACGCTCGGTCCTCTTGGTTCCCAATTTGACATGCAATTTACATTTTCTATCAATAAACTTACTAGTGACTTGAACTATATTGCTAAATTTTCTCGTATTCATTGTTTGTTTTAGAATTCAAATTTAGGAAAAAGAATTGGCAATGCTAAAGAAATTCAAGGACTCTACCAAGTTATGTCAAATGATTAACCTGTAAAGAGAATACTCGATCTCACCATATTTCTGTCTCTACAACCAACAATTCTGGTTCCACCTTACTTTCAGGTTTAAATAAAGAAAATCCAATTATGTTATGGCATTTTCCTCTAGATCATCCAAATTTCATGTACTTTTACAAGTTGTTTCCATCATTATTCATTAATAAAAATTTTAAGTTTTTTTAGTGTGATGTTTACCAACTATCTAAACATTGTCATAATTCGTATCGCCAACAAAATTACTAACCCTGTTAACCATTTTCTGTCATTCACAGTAACATTTAGGGAGCCTCTGGGTTCAAAACATTACAAAGAATATATTATTTGTATCCTTTGTTGATGATCATATCTCGAGGCCATTTACACGAGTGTTTCTTGTGAGGGAAAAATCAGAGGTAGGAGGATCCATATTCAAAAATCTTCATTCCATTATTCAAAATCAATTTAGGCTAAAATTAAGAGTTTAGGATTGAGAATTCTAAAGAATATTTGATTCGATTCTTGGGCATTATCTTCTCAGAAATGACATTATTCTCCAAAATTCTTGTGTGGATAGACCTCAATAGAATGAGATCTACGAGAGGAAGAATAAACACCGACTAGAGGTAGCCAAATCCCTTATGTTTATTAGTAATGTCGAAAAATAATTTTGAGAGAAGTTGTCTTAACCGCAACCTACCTTATCAATAGAATGCCCTCAAGAATCTGAAGTTTGACATACCATGCCAAGTTCAACTAAGACTTTTCCTCATTTTTTTTTTTACTGATATTCCACTCAAAATTTTTGGGTGGTCTGTCTATGTCCATGTTCCCTCTTATCAAAGAAGAAAATTTGATCCAAAATCTGTTAAATGTATCTTCTCATACTTTTTCATTTCTAGGTTACTCTTCTCGCCAAAAAGGATACAAATATTATTTCCCTTCTACTCAAAAAACATAAAATACAGTGTTTTATTATTTAAAAACTCATATTCAATGGGAGAAATCAATAAATCACGAGACTATTAGTTTTGGGATATTATGAAATGTTATATCCCTGTAAGTTATTCTGAGTTCGAGCCTCTGTGGTTGGATCATTGATTCATTTTCTTACTCAAATTCTCAGGGAGGAAACAAGGAACTAAATGTTTATTCAAGGCGCAAAAAGGACCCTAAACCGGTGGAATTCCAAGTTGGTTCCAAGCCTTTCTTGATAGATGTCCCAAGTCCAACTCCCACTGAAATCATTCAAGGTAATACAGATTCTTGTTCCTTTGTGCTTAAATGATGATCTCCATATTCCTATTGCCTAAAGAAAGCGAGTCAGATATTATCCTCAGCATCCCATTTCATATTTTGTTTTTCTATGAGAAGGTGTCTCCTAGCTTTTGAGAATAATCTTATACAACATTAAAATTTTGAATTGCATACAAGAAGCTATAACCCAAGTAGAGAGAGGCAGTGAATGAGAAAATCAAAGTATCATAGAAAAATGACACATGGGAACTCAGATAATTGCTAAGGAAAAATACCTTGTGGGATGTAAGTGGGTCTTTAATGTCAAATATAGAGCAGATGGCAACTTAGAATGGTATAACACAAGACTTGTTACAAAATAATTCACACGAACATATGGGATTGATTATCTAGAAACCTTTGCTCGTGTTGCAAAATTGAACACAATATGTGTTTTGTTATCCTTGGCAGCAAATTTTGACTAGTGTTTGCATAAACTGGATGCTAAAAAAATATTCTTCAAAAGATCTTGAAGAGAAAATCTACATGGAAATTCCTCCAGGTCTAAATCATCTCAATGATGGCAATCAGGTCTGCAAACTTTAGAAATTACACTATCAGGAGCCTAATATATCCCATCTCAGAATTTTTAGTTGTGTGATATATGTTCCAATTGCCTCCACTATAGCGCACAAAGATGGGTCCACAAAGAAGGTTGGGAATATCTATTGGATATGAGTCCCCCTTTATAATTAAATATGTTGAACCGTTAATGAAAAAATTATTTATGGCACATTTTACAGATTGTCATTTTGATAAAAATATTTCCCAACATTAGAGGAAGAAGATAAACAAGTGGATAGAAAAATTGAATGGAATGAATTATCATTGTCGCATTTTGATCCTAGTACAAATCAATGTGAAGTTTAAAAGATAATTTATTTGCAAAATATTGCGAATCAACTGTCAAATTCATTTATTGACCTAAAACGAGTTACTAAATCTCATGTACTAGCTGGTGTACTAATCGGTTCTAAAGATAAGAATTCTCATAAGAAGAAAGGACCAATTATTCAAGATGGTCATCTAATGGAGGCAGGTGCTCCTGCAGAGACCGTAGACATAACTAATAATAAAATCTCAGAAGTGGATCAGGTACCCAAATCTAATAAAAATGAAGAAATCTGTCTTGAACAATAAGTTATGTCTCTACAACTAAAAAGATATTATTGTCTACGACAATTTTATTTATAACATAGAAAATGATGTTTTGAGTGAAAACGAGGATCTTGAACCTAAATCCGTCAAAAAAAATGTCCACATAGAAATGATTGGCCAAAATAAAAAGATGCAACTCAAATAGAATTAAATTCACTTGCAAAACGTGAAATTTTTTGGACCTATAGTTCAAACGCCTAAAGGTATAAAGCTGATAGGGTACAAATTGGTATTTGTGTGAAAATGAAATGAGAATAATGAAATTGTGCAATACAAAGCATGCCTTATTACATAAGAATTTTCACAATGACCCGGCATTGATTATGAAGAGACATAGTCTCCTGTGCTGAATACAATCACCTTTAGATTTCTTATTAGTTTAGCAGTTAATGAGAAACTTGAAATGCTTCTAATAGATATTGTGACAACCTATTTATATGGTTCACTTGATACAGAAATCTATATGAAAATCTCTGAAATTATATTTAACATGCCCAAAGCATGTAAAGTTTCTCGAAAAAATTATTCAATAAAATTATGTAAATCCTTGTATACATTAAAGCAATTTGGGCATATGTGGTATAATCGTCTCAAGGAGTACCCTTTGAAAGATACTTACAAAAATGATCCAATTTGCCCATGTATTTTTATAAAAAGAGCTAGATCAAAGTTTGTGATAATTACTATATATGTTGATGATATAAATATTATTGAAACTCTTAAAGGGCTTCAAAATATAATGAATTGTTTAAAAAAAGAATTTGAAATGAAAGACCTAGGCAAAACTAAATTTTCTATAGGTCTATAATATGAGCATTTAATGCATGGAATTTTCATTCACCAATCAACTTATACAGAAAGTTATTAAAGCAATTTTATACGGATAAAATACATCCATTGAGTATCCAAATGATTGTAAGATTGCTTGATCTGAAAAATGATCCTTTCCATCCTCAAGAGAATGATGAAAAACTTGTTGGTTCCTGGATCATAAGTATCATATTTCAGTGCTATAGGAGCATTGATGTATCTTGCTAATAATGCACGACCTGATATAATATTTGCTATAAGTTTGTTAACTAGATTTAACTCTTCTCCAACACGAAGACATTAGAATGGTGTTAAATATATATTTAGATAGCTCCGAAAGACTGTTGATATAGGTTTACTTTATTCAAGTGAATCTAGATTACTGTTAATTGGCTATGCAGATGCCGGATATTTATCTGACCCACATAAAAATCATTCTCAAATGGGTTATTTACTCACTTATAGAGATACAGCTATATCATGGCATTTAACAAAACAAACTTTAGCCGTTACTTCTTCAAATTATGCAAAATTAATTGCTATACACAAGACAAGTAGAGAATGTATTTGGCTAAAGTAATTAACCCAACACATCCAGAAGATATGTGATTTAAAATTAGAAGATAAGCTGCCAACAATCTTATATGAAAATAATACAACATGCATAGCCCAATAGAAGGGAGGTTATATCAAAAGATATAGAACAAAACATATTTTTCCAAAAAATTTTGACATTCATGATCTTCAGAGGAATGGAGATATTAATATCAAATAGATTCGTTCATGTGATAATTTAGAAGATTTGTTCACAAAGGCATTACCAACGTCAACATTTAAGAAGTTAGTTTACAATATCAGAACGTGTCGTCTCAAAGATATCAAGTGATATTTTCATAAAGGTGACTAATAGTACACAATGTACTCTTTTTTTCTTGATTATGGTTTTACCCTAATAGTTTATTCAACTAAGGTTTTTACTGAGGCAGTATACAAAATTGTACTATAAATATTGTGTACTCTTTTTCCTTTACTAAATTTTTGTCCCATTGGATTTTTTCTAGTAAGGTTTTAACGAGGCATATGTTATAGTTAATAGACATCCAATGGGAGTGTTACAAATTCTTATATAGTGGATATCTACCTATTTACTTGAATTTGATAAGTTGTAGTAGAAATCTTTCTATCCAAGTATTTCTATTGATAAATGTAGATACAAGTTACGTTATTTACATTACATAACTTATAGGTCATTATTCTCTTATAAATACATGCACTACATGAGAAATGAAAGAACAGATCATCTGGTTTTCTATATTTCTTTTCTCTCTTTCTCTCTCAATTCTATACATTTTCTTTAAGTTTTCATATATTTTTGTTTAACTTTTATAACAATAACATGACTTTTGATTTTTTATATTTGAAAATCTAAGAAGATAATGCTTGTTTCCAACAGCTTTTGTTACGATATGATCAGTAAACCATGTGATTACAATGGGAAAAAAGTTATTTTAGTTCCTTATATTTGAGGCATGCTCCAATTTGTCCTGTTATGTATCATAACAATAGCAAGTTAATTTAGTCAATGTAGGTGTTTATGGAAAATTTGGATAAATTAACCGTGAATTCTATGTGAATATCACATATCCTTAAATACAAATGGCTAGAGATTAAAATTTGAAAATGATGAAATTTGCTTCA
Source organism: Cinchona pubescens (assembly GCA_025175665.1). Taxonomy (NCBI): domain Eukaryota; kingdom Viridiplantae; phylum Streptophyta; class Magnoliopsida; order Gentianales; family Rubiaceae; genus Cinchona; species Cinchona pubescens. The sequence goes on from JANKKI010000155.1 coordinate 285,610, forward strand.
TTATAATTCTCTGCCATTGAAGATTGCTTAAAGAAAATTGTACAAAACCAGGTCCAAAAAGTGAGAGAAAAAAAAATTTGGTGGAGGAAGAAAATTGATGTTTTTAACCTCTAGTCGTGTTTTAACGGCCATATAATATTCATGTGGTATCAATTGTTAATTTGTTTAACTTTTTTGTTAAGAGTCCTAAATTAGCAACATTTTAAAAGTTGAGAAAGTAAATTGGCCTGTTCTAATATATAAGGGACCAAATTGAACCCAATAATAAGGGACTAAAATAGAGTTTTTCCGTAATTACAATTGTACATTAACGCTGAAATCACAGCAAGTGATCTAAACTTTGTGTGGTTTTTGGCCCAAAATCCATGATTATGGCCTGCATTACCCACGTCTCACTCTGCCAATGAAATTTCGGGTTAATATTGTTTTGGCCGAACAAAAATCTTAATTTGGCCTTTTAAAGTAAATTTTTTTAATTTAACCCTCCAAACTAAAAAAATAAACGTATTTCATCGTGTATAACTCTCTAAATTGAAAAGGTATCAGTTTTGCCCTTCTAATTGAAATAAGTATTCCAATATAGTCCTCTAACCTAAAAATCTAATTTAGAAGTTATATCCAAAATGAAATAAATTCTAATATGGCCTTTCGCTTCAATATTTTTATGGTTCATTTTTGTAATTTCAGAACTTTGATCGTCTCAGATGATACAATTAAAAACTCATTTTTAAATAAATATATCAAAATATCTAATTTTTGTTTATTAAAAAATACATAAATCTTGATTTTATTTATATAAATTTAAATATAGTGTTAAAAATATGGAATTATAATTATTATATTATGGTATGTAAATATTTAATTGATGTAATTACCCTAATTGTTCCCCTAAATTAGGTGATTACCTTATTAGTTTGATTGTCTTCATTAGCAAGACTTACCATATTTCTGATTGTCTTGATTAGTAAGACTTACCATATTTATATTCTCTTGCAAGTCTATATAAAAGCATCATATGTACCAATTGTAATTTGAACCCTAATTTATACATATTGTAATATATTCTTTCGTTTCTAACATGGTATCAGAGCCTCCGCCTGTAAATATATTTTGACCTTCCGCCTATTTGAACGCATGTAAATATATTTTGCTTCGATTGTACTCTGATTCTTAGTTTTCAACCTTTGAATTTTTCTAGTTTCAACCTTCGGGTCTCCTAATTTTCAACCTACATGTTCTCCTGGTTTCAACCTTCGGATTCTTAAATTTTGAGTCTTTTGGTTCTCTCGTTTTCGACTTTAGGGTTCTCTCAATTTTTAACTTTCGGGTTCTCTCGATTTTCAATCATCAAGTTCTTTTGGTTTCAATTTTCGGGTTTTCGATCGGTTTCGGTTTCGTTTCGATTTTGGTTCTTGATGATTTTAATCTCGATTTTGAACTTTTGAATTCTCTCGGCTATTAACCTTCAGATTTTCTTGGTTTCAATTTTTGGGTTTTTGACCAATTTCGATTTTGTTCTTGATTCTTTTGTCTATTCGATCTTTTGATTTTCTATTTTTTATGTTTTATTTCAAACTCAATTTGGTTTTTCATAACCATATAGAGTTTGAGGAGGGATGTTAAAAATATGAAATTATTATATTATGGTATGTAAATATTTTATTGATGTAATTACCCTAATTGTTCCCTTAAATTATGTGATTACCTTATTAGTTTGATTGTGCAAGACTTATTATATATTCGATTATTATGATTAGTAAGACTTACCATATTTATATTCTCTTGTAAATTTATATAAAGACACCATATATACCAATTGTATTGAACCCTGATTTATACATATTGTAATATATTCTCGTTACTAACATATAGGTAAAAGGCTTATGCATAAAAATAAAAAGAAAGATGAAAATATTTTAAATAAAAAGAAGGAGAATAATATTTATACACTCTAAAAATATTATTTCACACATGTATTATGTATTTAAAATGGAGGGATGTGCTAGAATAATTTTCAGTTTTAAGGATCAAACTGAAATTTTTTTAGCTGGGTTTAGATGGCCATATTGGTATTCTTTTTACAATTTAGAGAGTTATATTAAAATATTTCTCCAATTTAGAAAGCCAAATTGAGAATTTTTTATTTAGAGATTGTCTCATTAAAACTTTTGATCACTTTGGAGAGCCGAAATGGCATTAACCCTGAAATTTCCATTGATTTATCTAACACAACCGGTCATAACTATGTAATCCGGTAATTAACGAACTATTTACAAAATCACATGCACACCCGGTAGCAATGCTGCCAGAAAGCCAGACATTAAGACAACATCGGCACGTTGCCCAAACTACAATTATCCCTGTTCCTACGCACCAAGCACAGCCAGAAAAGAGATACAGCTAGAAATGGACTCAAATAAAAAGCACATGAAACGCGTCAAAGTCACCATTTGGTGGTGAGTGACAGCTGACCTTACAATTCCTTTCAAATGTTAATTAATGTGCAATAAGTACAAGTATGTGAGGTGCGCACCCCCAATACTAATCAAATCAAAGCGGAGTTTAAACTACGTATGGGGGTCCCATGATCCTGTCCAATCATGGGTACTGACTTTCCCACCGCATCAACCCTGGTAAATTTATACATTTATATTTATTTATATGCTTCAATTTTTTTAAAAAAATTTTAAAAATAATATTTCATTTACAAATTAAAATATATGGACAAATATAGATCATAAAATGTATAGTAAAATTATATAATCAATATAAAAATTTACCACCAAACATAGGTCCATAGTCCCGGTTGCTTTTGAGTGTTACTTTTGTTTCACTAGTTTAATAATGGAAAATCTTTTTAGGGTTAAAGGTAAAGTATTCCCTCCAACTTTTATACGAGAAATTAAATGAAGAGAATTCAAATCTTTCCCTTTAATAATTTTAATGGGTATTTTCTACACGCTGATCAATTTTCATCTAAAAATTATTGATTTTTTCTAATATTTAAATTATTTAGATAAAAATACCCTTTGAGTAAAAGCAAAATGCCCCCACAAACTTATTCACAAGATTTACAAAATGTCCCCGATAATTTTAATAGGAAAATTTAAATAAATTTTATATTACAAGTAACATATTTTTATTTTAATATATAGTTTGTGATTATTTATTAATGATAAAATTTACAAATCAATCAACTATTACAAACTACCGATAGATCAATAGGGTAAATTAGGGGTGGCACAAGCTGGATTGTTCCAGATACAAATTATGTATTACAATAAAAATATATATTGTTTTATTATAATATATTTTAAAAAATTAAATCATATGAGGCATTTAAAATTAAATCTTATAGTTAATAAAATATTAAAAGTAATATAATTGTTTAATAGTTGTAAAAAGATAAGAAAAAAAAATGAGAAATAGGAGAGAGAAAATAAATAAATAGAAAAAAAAAGATAATTAAAATAGAGTGAACAATTTTGTTCCAAAAAATGTACGAGAACGTTAAGTGTATATAGCAGCTACAGTCCACCAAAACTTGCTGCCCAAAAAGACAAAAAGAACTTAAAGGAAAAGTTTAAGAAGCGTATAAGTTTTTATTAAAATGCCCGTTACACCCCCAAAAACTTCTTTAACAAAACTTTATTTACTTATATATCTCAAATTATTTTTTTCTTTTATAGACGCTCAAACAACATCAAAATCAATTCCTTTCTCTTCCATTCCCTTCTTTTCTCTCATAACATAAACTTTCTCTTCTTTCTCTTCTCTCCTAAACTCTCAAACTAAGTCTTAGTAACTTGAATTTATGACCAATAGATCATAGGAAAAACGTCTTATTGTCTAAGTTAAACTTCGTAGTTAAATAATATAATAGTATAGTTTTAACAAATTATCGTATATCTACAACTATATATTAAGTGATTTTAAATGTTGAAATATGCATACACAATATTTACAAAAGTCAATATACATACATATAAATATATATCTTATTCGGGTAGAGTTTAAATCGGGTTGAAGTTAGCAAAATTCAAATTCGGTTCATTTTGAATAGAGGCCAAAAGTACATTTGGTCCCAAGTGTTAATTTCAACTTATTTTTGTTATAGATCAACCTCAAATTTAGCAGGCCAATCGAGTAGAGCTTGGACCAAATCATCCCTCAACTGACTTTCCCACTGCCAAAAGAATAAGCAATACTTAAATTAATGCCAAAGAGAATAAGCAATACTTAAATTAATGCGAAGGTTCATATACATAATCGAGTATAGGTATTTATGGATTGGGTACACAATTGAATTAGTTCAATATCTGACCCAATCTTATTATATTAGGTTAGAAAAAGTCGATTCGATATCCAATCCATATACATAAAGCAACCGGTCATCTAAGTGTCTACCAAAAATGGGTCGAATGACGGGTACCCAACCCGGTCTATTTATGAGTTTTTTTGTTTAAATTTTTTTTAAAAAATGACGAAATTGACCAGTAATAAAACAAATATCCTTGCAAAGGGAAATGAAAGGAGAAAATACGCTCTCATTAATATTATGTCATAATGAGTAAAATTACAAATATTAATCTTTACTTGGTAGAATTTGACTTTTTTGAGGACTTTTGCTTTTGTGTTTGCTCCTTTTTTTAAGAACTGTAAATGGTGCAGCTATATGTTGCTTGTGCAAACGTTATTGATACATGAATGAAATAGTCTTTGGAGTTATTTTCAAAAAAAAAAAATTACAAAATTAATCGGGTCGTATATTTTCGACTTGTTACCGACCCACTACACAATTTTATAATATTAATCGGTTTGAGTACTCTATTTTTACAGATCAAAATGAATTGAATCAGCGAATTTTTCGAGACGATGGGTCAAGATGAATACCCTATAATCGAGTGATTGACAATTCTTAAAGTCTAAACACTTGCTTTCTGGTAATTTAGAAGGCTGAATTTGAATTAAACAGTTCGAGAAAATTACAAAATCTTGGCAACTGATAAAAACACTCAAAAGGAATAGAGAAGATTTCTGTCACTGCATGCTTGGTCTCATGAAATTAGTGTACAAGAAACTTTATTGTCCTTCTTTAGCAAATAACTCATTAGAAGTAATGGATGTGCCGGCAAAAGAAAGTTTACGAAAACTGTTATTATATAATTGATTGATGTAGATTAAAAAATAGCTTCTTTTATATTTTATTCTGATCTTTGCCATCAAATTAGCAGAATGTTCTTTTTCTAATTTTTTTTAAATATCAAAATGTTCAATACATATGCTTTAAGAAAATTTTCATTTTTTTTTTATCTAAGAATACTTTCCCGGATTGTAGAGTTGTTATTGTGGTTACTACATAACAGATTTGAAGTTGGGTTAAATATAGTAATCCCCTTAAGGTTTGACTTGTTTTACACTAAACCCTCGAATGTTTTTTTTTTCTCACTTTACTCCTTTTACTAACGGTCAAATGTAACGCCGCCGTTAGTATTTTTAAAAAGACAAATTTACCCCTAAACTTTAATTGCATTAAACCCACTTAAGGTTTAAGTGAGATTTTACTTTATCCTCTCATGTAAGTTTTATATCATTTAGGGTTAAATACAATAAAACTCCTTAAGGTTTGGGTTGTTTTGCGCTAAACTCCTTAACTTTATTTTTTTCTCACTTTGCCCCTTCCGTTAGTACACATCAGCAATTTGACTATTAAAAAGTCAAGAAAGACACTTTTACCCTTAGATACTACAAGAAAACATAAAATTAACCCCTTAAAATTTATTATGTTTGTCATTTTAGTCCCTAATTCTAGTTTTGTGTCAATTAACCACTTTAATCATTAATCAATATAAAATATTGTCAAAAGAACTAAAAATGTAATGTTGTCCACCAACATTAGGGGTTCATTAAATGTGTTTTGAGAAAAATTTAAATACAAAAATTCTCTAATACTATCAGTATTTTTGATCTTTTCAGTATATTTTATTTGCATATCAAAATAAATTTTTAAATATATGAAACCCATAATCATCTATTAAAATTATATCAGTTATTTTCTTTTTGCTTTTCTTTATGTTTGTTTAAAATGATTTTCTTCTTCGAGACTTTTTTTCCTTTGTTAATATAATTCAATTATCACATGAATTATATGATATAACTTTATACATATAAACAAAAACTCAAATTAAAGTATTTAGATGAAATAACTTTAACAATTCATCAAAAAATTTAAAATTAATAAAATTTTACCGTATTTTTAAATTTTAAATATTGAAGAAAGCATAATTAGAGAATTAGAATATTAATTAATTTAGAGAATATTTATATTTTTTAACAATATTGATAACATTATTGAATTTTATTTTTATCCTAATATATTAAATGATACAAAAGTTACATAAGGGGCAAAGTGAAATCCTACTTAAACCCTAATGGGGCTTACCGTAACTAACCTTTAGGGGTAAGTTTGTCTTTTTGAAAAAACTATGAGCGGAGTTACATTTGACTGTTAGTCAAAGGGGTAAATGTGTAAAAAAAATAACATTAACGGATTTAGTGCAAAACAACCCAAACCTTAAAGGGATTTATCGTATTTAACCCTTGTTTTTTCAATTAAACACTTGCAAAAGTGAAAAAGCAACAGAAGAAAAGGTAAAAGGATAGAGACACCGAAAGAAGGTAACAAAATGGTGCAAATTAAACTGAAACATTCATTACCTAGTAGATTTTCTTAATCGCAATATTTAACCCAATATTTACTTTTTGCAAAGCAACTAGTCTCTTTGTCACGTGTTTCCCATGCGTCAAAAAAAAATGTTTCAGTTCCACAAATCCAAATATTCATCAAGGGCTCTTATTTTGGGAAGAAAACATAACTTAATGTTTATTGTGGCTTGCATATCGTGCATGGCTTTTGCCTTCTGTTATGCATCAAGAAAATGTACACAATCACCATTATGTGGAAAAATAGATGGTTGTACGTAAGACAAATGAGAACTTGTTTAAAAACGAAAATTTTCATTTTGTTTTTTCGTTGTCTTTCTATTATAGTAGATAGTGCCTGAAACTGGTAAAGAATCATAAAATTATGGACTCAATTGAACTGCAGGGATCAAATACCTCATGTATCCATTATCTCTTTATGCAGCCAAAGGGGCATTTATACTTCTTATGACAATAAAAGTTGAACAAATAATCAAACCAATGATGTTTATTTTATAATTGTTAGAATACCAAATTAACTTTAATATCATGACAACCAACGTTATCATAACCCGGATCCTTCATGTTTAATCATCAAGAATATAAATTAAATACTAGGTGCAGAAACATACATAAATCCATAAGAATTGATGTGATTCTTGAATATCCAAATGTGATTCTTGAGCGTACGGATTTGATTCTTGAATATTGTGGTTATTGATCTTCCAAATTATTATGTATGTATTTTAGAGAATAGAGTTCTCACGTTTCTGATGATGGATGTCAAGAAAAGTAACATACGTAGAATTTGGGGATCATAACATATATATATAGAGATATTTTCTTTATTTTCCAAGTTTTGCCCATCATAAAAATAGGAAATAAGATTTTAGGGTATCTACACATAAAAATCCGTACCTATAATTAGATGACTTAGATCCATTTATCTTAAACCATATTAGATCACTTTATATTAGACCAATTAATTATGATAGCAAATATTACACAATTAATATATGTAAATGTCCAAAACCCAACATTCTCCCACTTGGACTATATATATATTAAACCTTATGAGTTCAAAACCTTTTGCCATCAAGACCATAGTTATCCCCAAACAATTTCGTCCATTAATCATGTCAATATATAATCAAAACGATTTTCGTTACATTAATCGTAATTCAATCCATTCTTGGTCACGTACATCAACCAACCAAATAACATAAATTAAGTATGGATGTGTAGTATGAAAATTATATACAATGTGATCTTAAATATGCCTATTTTCAACTGGTCTAACTTTATGTTTTATAGAGATTAAATTGAAATTGAAATCAGAGTGAAACATAAACTAAATACTTTATATCTGAAATTAAATTCTTTATTTTTACAGAAAATATTCGTAAACATAAAATGTGTATCAAAAAAAGATAAAAGTATATAAATTGAATACAACCTCCCACTAATTCTGAATATTTTCAAAAGATATAACACCACCCATATGAACAGTGTGTTCATGAAAGAATTTAGTCTCTAATACACATTAGTAAACGAATCCGCAATCATGGAGTAAGATACCAATATATTCTATAAACACCTAACCACTCTGAAGTCTTTCTTTAACAGCTAGGAACTTGATGTCTATGTGTTAAGATTCTATTGAACTCCCATTATTGTCGGAATATAATACCACTGATTTATTGTCACAAAATAACTTAAGTGGTCTTTCAATACCATCCACAATTTGCAACCCTATGACAAAATTTCGCAACCATATTCCATGATTGAATGCCTCATAACATGCTATAAATTCAGCTGCCATGGTGAAAGGAGTTATAAGTGTTTGTTTAACACTTTTTCAAGAGATAAATCCACCAGCAAGCAAATAAATATAGCCCGAAGTGGATTTATGACTGTCTTGGCATCCAGCAAAAAGTCTAAGTCGGAATACCCAATGATCTCTACTTTATCCGATCTCCTATATGTGAGTATGTAATGTTTCATTCTCTGAAGATACCGCATGACTCTTTTGACTGCTATCCAATGAACCATACCCGAATTGCTTAAATATCTGCCTAATATCTCAACAATATACATAATATCTGGATGCGTACAAACTTGAGCATACATCAGACTTCCTACTGCTGAAGCACATGGAATTTTTTGCATTACCTTATTTTCAAAATCATTCTTAGGGCACTGAGCGAGGTAAAATTGTCTCCCTTAGCAATAGTGGTATTTCATGGTTTGCTATATTGCATGCCAAATCTCTTAAATACCTTTTCGATATAGTTCTTTTGTAATAATCCAAAAATACCCCGAGAGCGATTTCGATGTATTTGAATCCCTTATACAAAAGAGGCATCTTCAAGATCTTTCATCTCAAATTTCTGTGATAGAAATCTCTTAGTTTCGTGCAATAAGCCTATATCGTTACTGATGAATAAATAGTATGTCATCGACATATAAAATAAAAAAAATGTACTTATTCTCACTAAACTTGTGTTATATACAATCATCAATCAAATTCATCTCAAAACCAAACGAAATGATAATTTGATGAAATTTGTAATACCATTGACGAGAAGCTTGTTTGAGCCTATAGATGGATTTTTTTAATTTACAGACCAGATTCTTTGCATATTTGAATACAAAGTTTTCAGGTTGCACCATATAAATGGTCTCATGAATGTCACCATTGAGAAACGCAGTCTTACATACATCTGATATAATTCAAAATCAAAATGTGCCATAAAGTTACTATTGTGATGGGATAATCTTTCAATGATACTGGAGATAAAGTCTTTTTATAATCAAGATTGGGAAAACAATTTGTAAAACCCTTTGCAATAAGATGTGTTTTATATCTCTCCACATTACTCTTCAATGGATCATTTGATTTTAAATATTCATTTGTAACCAATGGGTTTCCCAACAGATAACAACGATAAGGTGTATAAGAACACGTGCAAAAATGTTCATAGATTTAATCTTCCGCATTCATAGCATCAATCCACTTTTGAGAATTAGCACTATGCATGGCTTGATGAAAGTTGATTGGATCATCTTCCACCAATCCAATGCCATCCCATGTTCTTGGAGAAATACGATGTAATTATCCGGAACCGCACTTCTCCTTTCTCTAATGGATCTCCTTAATGGCATTTATTTTTGAGATTGTTGAGTTTGTTCGTTCTGTTCTTGATGGGGAAGATTCTCAAAATTATCTTGTGATACTGGTATTGCTTCTTGAACAATATCAAGAATAGAAGGCTGAACATTGTCAATACCAATCGTAGGAAGAGAAATAGATTCCTCTTCAAAGACAAAGTCTCTAACTTTATCTCTCCCCCAAACTCAATATCCTCAAAGAATTGGGTATTTCCTGTCTCAAAGAAGGATCTGAATTTGGGATCATAAAATTTGTAACCCCGAAACCGTTCAGAGTAACCAACAAAATAGGTCTTATACTGACCGTTTTTAGTCTAATTTCTTTTCATTTGGCCTATAAGGTCTTGTCTCAGCTGGACAACCCCAAATATGTAAATGCTTTATACTAGATTTTTTGTCAGTCCATAGTTCATAGAGGGTTTTAATCGTTACTTTAGTTGGAACTCTATTAAGGAAATAAGTTGCAGTTTTTAATGCCTCTCCTCAAAGTGAATTCGTCAAAATTGTATGACTAATCATACTTCTTACCATATCCTTTAAAGTTCTGTTTCGTCTCTCAACAACACCATTGACGCTAGGAGATCCCGGTATGATGTACTGTGCGACGATTCCACACTCCTCTAAAAATTTGGCAAAAGGTCTTGGACGTTGTTCACCTGATCCGTCTTATCTGCTATAGTATTTACCACCACGGTCAGATCTGATAGCCTTAATTCTTTTACAAAGTTGGTTCTCAACTTCAACTTTAAAAGTTTTGAATATGTCCAGTGACTGAGACTTCGTATGAATTAGATAAAAGTAGCCATGAATAACGAGAAAAATCGTCTATGAATGTAATAAAATATTGTTGAATATTCCAAGAAGTCGTAGGGAATGGCCCGCAAACATCCGTATGTATTACTTCTAAAATATCTGAAAATCTATTGGCACCTAATCTCCTTATATTTGTCTGTTTTCCCTTAAATACACTCAACACAGATTTGAAAATCTGACAGATCGAGGGGATCAAGAATTCTATCTGACACAAGTTTTTAATTTTTTGTTTAGATATATGACTTAAACTCTTGTGTCATACTGAAGTAAAATTCTCAAAACAAACTAAAATGAGAAGAGTATCTTTCTTTGCACGCTAAGCATGACATTAGGTACATTATTTCTATATGTGTTTAGAATTCTTAGCCAAATTCGTTAATTTGTTTCTTTTGCTGTTTCTTTTGAAGTAGACTATCCACAGCTTCTTTATCCTTTTTTCTTTTCTTGTTTTTGTCCTTAAAGATACTTACCAAGTGAGCACTTTCAATCTTTTACACATCTTACTTCAACCTTTCCTCTTCTTGCACACAATGACAAATTAGCTCATTTAGAGACCATTTATCCTTTTGGCAGTTATAATTGACCTTGAATTGACTGAATTGTGCAGGAAGAGAGATCAAAACCAAATGCACGACCAAATCCTCAGACAGTTCTCACTTTAGTGCCTTAAATTTTGAAGCAAGATGAGACATCTTCAGAATGTACTCTCTTATATTTCCTTTTACTTTATACCTCATTGAAATCAAATTCGATAAAATCGTACTTGTTTCAACCTTATCGTTTTTTACAAAACGCTTTTCAGACACATTGACCCTGAAGATTTCCGAAATTGCACGTTTCATGATCATAAGACTCATGCATTTGAACGATCCCACTTCTCATAGTCCGCTTTTTCCTCTATGGAACTATTATCTGTAAGAGAAGTAAATTGTTCAATCCTTAGTGCAAGGTCTAGATCCATGCAACCAAGAACGATCATTACGTTTTCTTTTCATTCCTTAAAATTATGTAGTTCCATTGAATATAGTGATGGAATTGATGTTGGCAGATATCATAGAAACAAAAGTATTAATTGAAAATAGAACAAAACAACATATTTACACAAGTTCCGAATCTTAAATAATAAATTAAATTCAAATAATGGTAGGTCCCATCACAAGATACCTTGCACAACATTAATATTTAGTTTTTGGACAGAAATATTAACTTGTAAGTGGTACTCTTGGTGTAGTAATGAAATATTGACAATAAATTTTGTCAAATAATTAAACTATCTTTGGACTGACTTATTATTCACATGAAATACCAAATAATTGTCACATATTTATTACCATAGATGTATATGTAATTCGGCCAAATATTAACATTCCTTTGAGCCGATAAATATACGCATGAATTACATACACATAATCATCTTAATATTCCAAAATAAATTGACCTACACAAGAGGGGTTATTTTGATAGCATGTTGTGTCAATCAATACATTTTTGAACATTAGACATCCTTAATTAATTTAATCAAATTTTAAATTTAATTATTTTACCAAAGATTAAAAAATATTAAAAAAAATAAAAAAAAATAAGAAAAATTTGACCATAATAGCTTATTGGTCATGAACTAAGTTCATGACCATTAATCCTTCTGGTCATGAACGTTCCTTACGGTCATGAACTTAGTTCATGACCGATCTTTAATTTTTTTTTTTTAAAAAAAATTGATTCCAAGAGGAATCGATGACCAGCAGACTTTGAACATCCTTACGGTCATGAACGAAATCATTCATGGTCTTTCTGCAGTTTTTTTTTTTTTTTTTTGAATTCTAATACCAAACAAATTCAAAAGGGAAAAAAAAATTAAAACCAAAATTTTGAATCCAACAATTTAATCCGAATAAATATAAAAATTATTGGACCCAAAACCTTAAATACGTAATATAACCACAATTATTCTTAAATACAACAATTAAATCACATAAAAAATTTGGTGAATTCAATAACTAAATCCATATGAAATCACATAATAAATCAAATAAAAAATTTTGATTTCTCAATGATTCAACATGAAGATGCTCTGATACCACTTATTGGAATACCAAATTAACTTTAATATCATGACAGTCAACGTTATCATAACTCGGATCCTTAATATTTAATCATCAAGAATATAAATTAAATATTAGATATGGAAACGTACCTGAATCCATAAGAATTGATGTGATTCTTGAATATTTGGATGTGATTCTTGAGCCTATGGACTTGATTTTTGAATATTGTGGTTATTGATCTTCTCAAATTACTATGTATGTATTTTAAAGAATAGTGTTCTTATTTTTCTGATGATGGGATATCAAGAAAAGTAACATATGTAGAATTTGGAGATCATAATCTATATATAGAGATATTTTTCTTATTCCCAAAGTTTTGCCCATCATAAAAATAGAAAATAAGATTTTAGGGTATCTACACATAAAAACCCATACAAATTAGATGACTTAGACTCATTTATCTTAAATCATATTAGATCACTTTATATTAGGTCAATTAATCCATTATGATAGCACATATTACACAATTCATATATATGTAAATGTCCAAAACCCAACAATAATGTCATTTTCAATATATTAATTTTGTGATACTTATGAAAATTACTTTATCAATACGTCATATAAGATTTTTGTTGCATTGTGGCAAAGAGATCAGCCACAATATTCCATTCCAAGTTCGACAATTTAATCAAGACAAGCACAAACCAATAAAATAATCATGAATTTAGGAATAATGTGAAAAAAAAAAATCTTTGCATTTGGATGAATAGGTTTGGTGAAAAATTTTATATCTACTAATTTGTTTGAGAAATTTGTAAAGTTAAAATGAATAAATTTCAAATTAACTCAAATTAGAAGTTATTAAAAGTCTTCTCTTTCATATTTTTTAATTTAAATAAATTTAAAATTCATTGATTTGACTCCAATAAATTAATTTTTTTTTTTCAAATCTTTCACCAAATCCATATATCCAAATGCATAATTCTTTCCCATTTGTTTTCCTGCTTGCGGTCATAAAACAGAAATGACGAGTATCATCACATCTCATCTTTTGTATCTTGCCCCGTCTTCGTCATTATATTGTGTCCAATTATTCAAATCTTATGAGTCCATTTCAATTAATTTAGGTCTCAAATATTGTCAATGACCCTTCTTGGGGATAAGTTATGATCAAGGTTTTTAAAAAGTACAAGGACCAAACTGGTTTAATAAAAAAAATTCAAGTATCAAATTGTCTCCATTTAAAGTTGAATAATCAATTCTGAAAGTAATAAAAAAGTATGAGAACCATTCGTGTCATTTGATATATGTAAAAATATCAGTGCTAAGTGTACACTTGCTCAATTTTATTTATTTTTTTGATAAACAAATACTTGTAACATAATTTCTTCAATCAATCACTACAAATCATAAACTTCAAAAGATATCTTTTACCAATATATCAATGTCTTAAAAATCAGATCACTATAGTTCGATGGGTTGATTGCGACTCGAAAAAGTCACCGGTTTGGCCAAAAAATACCTGTTATATATCCAGATTGTAGTAAAAGTCCGATAAAACTGTAAAATATTATGAACTTGGAGGAAATCGATTTAATTGGCACTTACCGGTTTTTTAACTTTTAAACTAAAAAAAGACCTAAATAAAGTGAAAAAAAATTTAAAAAAAAAATTGTGAAACAAACTCCAAAATGACAAAATAGTGAACACACCGAAACCTACACTGTTAAGTTATTGTTTTTTAGCTATTTTATATTATTTTTGTACAGGTTTGATTTTTTTTTTCTTATTAGAAATTTGACAAGTATTTTTGGGTATTAAGATTATAATTCTCAAAAAGTAATGTTTTTCTTCTAATTTCTAAATTTTATAGAAGTATATTTTATGTCATTTTAAATTATACCACACTAAAAATAAAAATAAAAATAAAAAGTAAATTATCGCCTGATCGATTAGTTCAACCAACCGACCAATTGAACTACAATCCAAACAGATCATTGGGTCAATAGCCAGTCCTGTTTTCAAAACATTGCCACATGGTATCGACTCAACTAACTGAGGTGCATCATCTTTCCAATCCTGCAGTGTACGCTTGTGTAATTGACAATTTCTTTTGGTGATTGTTGACTTGGAAGTCCGATCCGAATGGACAAAAATTGCTGGTAAAAATGATATCCCACCAACCTAAAACAAGACGCCAAAAATCTCAACCTCATTCCCTCTCATATCCCCATCCGTCACTCATTCAATGCACATTATAGATCGCGTAAAACGATAAGATTCTTTATTGGCTTTCCGATGCCTCGGGTCAAGTCCAGAATCCAACAAAAATGCGCTACCAGTTTTTCCTAGTAAAATAAAGGGGAATTCTAGCTTACTAATACATTTTCCTGCCAAATAAGTGTCGGCCGCCTTTTTGGCTGATACCATACCACTTCTCTAAGACGCACTTCTCTCCTCTCAAAAAGTGTTAAATAAGAAAAATGCTTAGATAAACTTGTCATTAAAATTTACCTCTAGATATTATAATTAGATTAACGATGGTATGAAATTTTATTTAAATCTCATTTATTTTTTACCTAAAATTTGAATATACCTAAATATTTATCGTTTAATACAACTTTTCCCATTTCCACATTTTTCTTTCCAAGCATTTTTTTTACATCTCCACAAACTCAAATCATAATCTTACTTCTCGGAGAATTTTCAT
Source organism: Cinchona pubescens (assembly GCA_025175665.1). Taxonomy (NCBI): domain Eukaryota; kingdom Viridiplantae; phylum Streptophyta; class Magnoliopsida; order Gentianales; family Rubiaceae; genus Cinchona; species Cinchona pubescens. Next base: position 301,054 of record JANKKI010000155.1, read on the forward strand.
TTTTCTAGCTCTCTCTCTCTCTCTCCTAAATTTCAAGTAATATTCAAAATCACTTTTTCGCTTTTAGTTCAGTTTCCTGCTTATACTGCCGAGTCTGATGTTTTTTCCAACTTGAAAACGTAGTCCCAGGTAAAAAACAATATGAAATAACATAATTTTTTTGTCCAAATATTAGGTGGGATGATGCTGGCTGGTTAGGCATTAAATTGTGGGGCCAGAAACATGTGCAAGAAAAGAAATTGAATGGAATGCTTTTATAACTCTCATTTTGTGATTTTTGTTAGTACAATAAGACGAGAATTTTCAGCTTTTGCCTCAATTTGACATATTTTTTAAAATGGATTCAGCCACTCATTTCTTTTAGTAATTTCAATTAGTACAAATGGATAAGCAAAAATTTGTATTGGTTTCAGAAACGAGTAAAAAGAATGCATTTTGGACAGGGAACTTTTTTCTTGCTCTGTTTTTAAAATCTTTGTGGGGTTCTCCATAATGATTATAGTTGACATACTTATAAATAGACATCCTTAGAGGCTAAGGTATTTGTCATTCTTGCTTCAGAGAGCTCTTCTCTATTGAGCTTTTTTTGTTCAGTTTGTTCTTGATCAGAAATGGGCAGAATGGTAAACGGAGGATTACTATGCATTCTAGTTAATGTGCTGATTCTGCTGAGAACAGAAGGCTTTTTTGTTGATATCACTTATATTGAGAATGCTGAAGCAAAAGGAGCAGGTGAGAATTTTATGAATCTCACTGAATTACTACATTATTTCAATCTTTTAGATTATCTGTTTTTTCAATTTTGTGTTCGTCTTTAATTTTATTTTGCAGTGTGTTTGGATGGCAGCCCACCAAAAAGCTTATCATCTTGATAGGGGATTTGGAGCAGGAATCAACAGTTGGTTGGTTCATATAGAGGTTGGTTTTTTTGCCATGATAAGCCTTAGAAAGGAATTTTCATGTGATGAAAACTACATATTTTGCTATGTTTTTAAAGTTTTATAGCCTTTTCTTGGTTGAATTATCTTTCTTTAACTACTTCCAAGACAATTGTGTTTAACACGGTAGGTTTCGTGAAAGGCTTGTGCTTAGAGTTTTCTATGTTAGATGAAAATCAGATCTTTATAACACAAAAAGATGTTATTTAGGAAGATGAACAGAAATTTTTGTATTGAAATTTCAGGGAGGAGGATGGTGCAACAATGTTACAACTTGTCTAGATCGTAAAAGCACCCGATTAGGATCCTCCAAGCAAATGGTAAAGCAACTTGCTTTTTCTGGGATCTTGAGCAACAAACCGGAGTTTAATCCAGGTTCAGTGTCTTTGGTTGGTTATTGTATTTTCATGCATTTGAATTGTCTACTTTTTCTTCACTGAAATATTGGAATCCATTTGAATTTTCCAGATTTCTATAATTGGAACAGGGTGAAAGTTAGGTACTGTGATGGATCATCATTTACTGGTGATGTTGAAGCAGTCAATCCTGTAAGTCCATTTAAACTGATAAAACAGTAGCTTTAATTAAAAGAGTGGAAAACAGATTGGATATGAATTATTTCATTTTTTGTCAATTGGTCCATGACTTGTTAAAACTTAATGAAGATTGGAAGTTTAGTTTACATATTGCGCCAGCTATATTTTCTGCTGTAGCATCATTTAAACAATAGATTACAGCACTTATAGAAGGCCCGATATCAAGTCTACAACTAAATGCTATGCATTTTCTGATGGACTTCTGATCAGCATGTTAAATTTTGGCAGATTACCAATCTTCACTTCAGGGGTGCAAGAGTTTTTCTTGCTGTTATAGAGGATCTACTTGCAAAAGGAATGAGAAGTGCTGAAAATGTATGTTTTCTTGGAGAGCATTTTATCTTCTTTTCTTCCTCACTTTCTTACACATAGAGACACGTGCACAAAATTGTACTTGCTTTAGGAACTTACTAAACTTGCTATGTTAGGCTGTTCTGTCTGGATGTTCCGCTGGTGGATTGACTTCAATTCTCCATTGTGATAGCTTCAGAGCTCTGCTTCCTTTGGGTACTAAAGTAAAATGCTTTGCAGATGCGGGTTATTTCATCAACGCGTAAGCCATGATGTTGAAATCCTACTTTAATTGGGCTCTTATAACTTTGCAAGAATTGTCAAATGCATTTCTCTGTCTTGCTAATGTTCTAAAGCTCTATAACAGGAAGGATGTTTCTGGTGTCCAGCATATTGAAGCTTTCTACAATGATGTGGTTACTACACATGTATGCTTCATCTTCCTTATAGTCTTTCTTTAAGCCTTGATCTTCGCCCGGCCTAATAGTTTTAACTTATTTGATCCTCTGTGTACCCTAGAGTGTATAATCAGCCCATTGGCTGAGGTGCAGCTCTCTCTTCAGTTTTGATGTTAATACTGTTTGAAAGATCAACAAAACTCATTTCCTTTCCTATTGTTTTTCATCGTCTCCTCAGCCCAAATAAGAAGCGAAAGAGAGTGGTGGTTGATGATAGCATAGTGCAATAGACAAATAAATATTCTCGGACTAAATTGGATAAATCATCAAGATATCTTAACTGCAATCTTATTCTTTTACTTCTAGTTTCTTCATGTGTATGTGCCTTTGTCCAGACCCCATAATGATAAGTAAAAAATGAATAGGTAAAACTGGTTGAAAGGCATGTCAGGAATATGACTTTTTTCTTGACTTGGCTGCTGCAGGGATCAGCAAAAAACTTGCCCGTAACATGTACCTCAACAATGAAGCCGAGTTTGGTATGACCAGTTTCATTAGTATAATATAACATTCCCTGCACTATGTAAATTATCTGATTCCAATATGTTTCGCTAATGTTGCAGTGTTTCTTTCCACAATACATGGCACATATGACACAAATTCAGACACCAATTTTTATTACAAATGCAGCCTACGACTCATGGCAGGTTAGAATGCTTTCAGATTTGAAAAGAGAAGGAAATATTCATGCTAGACAACTCTTTTGCAACTTCATTTATTGTTCTAGGAGTAATTTGCTATATAACTCCATTGGCTATTTGAAACGAATATATCAGCACCAATTTTCCATCCTCGTTAGGCAAAATGCATTCAAGTCACTATTCATCTTTCCTAGATTGGTGTTACTATTTACTTGGCAATGATCACTTCCGCTGTGACTTGGTGAGATAAGTTGACAGCAATAGTGACTTTTGGTTCTATGGTAGCAGCCACAAGGTATAATATTAGTCAGGATGAGATAAAATGAGAATGTGAACAAGTAAACATCCCTAATTTAGAGGATTTTGATATCCTACTGTCCTGGCTTAAATGCAAAAAACATTTTGCAGTATACATATAGAAACCTTTTTTTTTTGGAGGGGGGGGGGCTTAAAAGCGTACATATAAAATATTAGCACAGACTTCTTCAGGGAAAGATTTATATGATCTTCTTTGTGGTGTAGATGCATTTTGGCTAATATTACAATGTCCTTCTTCGGAATATGTCAGTTTTTTAAAATATGATGAAATTAGAGTATTTTCTTTTATCGTCTTCCCTCATAGTGACCCCAGAGAAGTAATATTTGTTCATTCTGATTGATGTCAACACTCTACATGTTTGTACATGTCTTCAAATCCAAGTGGATTCTGAATCTTGTTATGGAAAGTGCATTTAAGTTGCTTCAAGTTTTCTTTGATGTTAAAAACAAGTAGAGAAGTAACATGTATGGATAATCAGAGAAGGAGAATTTCACTAGTCTTTGAGAAACAAAATGACAAAGAGAGTATCTGTAATTTCCTGATCACAAAAATTCATCTTTTCCAAACTAATGGTAGAATTATACCATGGAAATATCCAGTCTGTGGTAAATGGTAATTGGACAAGTAAATCTTCCTAATTCGTTTGGATCTCTTCCATGGTTTCCTGGTTCAGCTACATCTCATTTTAGTAACTCTTGTTTTATTTTGAATCCATAGATCAAGAACATTTTGGCTCCAGGTGTTGCTGATCCACATGGTCTATGGCACAACTGCAAGCTTGACATAACAAAATGCTCCCCCAGCCAACTTCAAACCATGCAAGGTCATTGCCAAAACTGCTCACCGCTTTTAAATTAACTCCACAAATTCCAGGCTCTTAACAATTTTATAAAGTTGTTTACATTCCCATGATCATTTTCTAAAATTTTCAATCCTAAATACCAAAAAGTTAAAAGACTATATAACGGTTCCAACAAAGCAAGTCAGGCTGCACATAAAAAAAAAAATAAAAAAAAAAAAAAAAGCCAGGAACCAGGCAGTATATGTGCTTAACTGATTGGGATCATCCAGCTTTCTCTCTATCATTTCCTATAAAACCTCGCCGTAGGATAGTCTTTGATTTGAGTACTTGTTACTTATGGGGAAAAGAACTACCAAGTATTTTTTCAGATGGATTTATTTCTGATACTCTTACATTGAAGTTCAGGTTTCAGATTGGAGTTTTTGAGTGCATTGAATGGTTTGGGTACCTCTTCATCAAGAGGACTATTTATCAACGGCTGCTATGCTCACTGCCAAACCGAAATGCAGGAGACATGGTTTAGGAATGACTCCCCAAGATTGAGTAACAAAGTAAGAGATGAAGTACATCCTAATTTTGCTATTAGCTCAAGTCAATTTATCTGTGGTTTGCACTGTATAATCTCCTACCTTTATTTTCTGGATCCAATATTGATAATTTTCTCACTTTCGATCATTAAATTGTTTTCTGCAGACAATTGCTAAAGCAGTTGGAGATTGGTTTTACGACAGAAGTCCATTTCAGAAGATAGATTGCCCTTATCCATGTGATAAAACTTGTCACAATCGTGTTTTTGATCCACAAGATCAACCATCGGTATAGATATTTTTTTTTCATACAACTATTCTTTGTGAAGATTTCCTTATTGGATATGAGGTTGCAAACAGGAAAAGGAAGAAGAGATCAGAAGAATAAAATTTCTATTTATCAAGCCATTAAAATAAGGACATATTACCAACACAAGAAAGTGTGTGCTTGGTGATTTTATTCTTATTTTGTAATCAGCAAATAATAGTGTTATAGTTCAATTCAATAAAATTTATCACAAGTTTATCTTAGTAGAAAGCATTTATATGCTTCTTCTGAGTTCGTTTATTTTTGCTTTCAACATAATTGATTGAATGATGTTGGTGTGACAAAATAGATTGACAACACATCCATTGGCCAGCCTGACCAGCCGGCAATTAATGGTATGGGCATAGATAATACGAAATGGATGGCAAATGTCATCAGAAAATATATAGAAGGTAATGTATAGTCTTCATCAACATCATTGAACGTCAATTCTTTCATCTTCAAAACCATTAATAGATTCCCAGCTGGTTATGCAGTCATATTGATATATGTTGCACTTCCTAACAAGTGCTTGGTGAATGCATCCCCGGAGATGGAAATTTTCTTGATGTGAGGGGGAAAGGGATCAGACTGCACAAAGACATCAACTCACGATGTTATCTTACAACTTTATTTGACCAAAGCATCAAAGCATTTAACTGTAAAAATGCACAAAAACATGTGATGTAGTTTCTTTATGGTTGACAAAGGACCTTCTAAACGTGTTAAATTAGTTGTTTGATAAAAATAGGAATCACTAGACAGCTACAAGTTCAATGCGATTTTTTTTTCCCTGCTGGACTATAGTTAGTGCAAGCGTTTGATATTTGACGAGATAAAATTTGTAGAAATTTAATTTATCTTTATTTACTAGTATTTATTTTGTATATGTGTTTTCTTTACATATATGATATCCCTCTTGTAAATATATATTTGTGTTGTATTGTATTGTATGCACATAAAAATTTTAATCCCAAACTCAAGAGCATGACATGCAGCGCTCAAGGTGTCAAACACCTCAAATGTGTAATCTCAGGCAACAATATTAATAAGCCATATAATAACATCAAAATCTCATGAATAACTCCAAATATTTACACTAGTTGTCAATACTTCGACACAAAACCTAAAGATTCAAATTCAAGGTTCATAACCAAACAATCACTCTACTAAATCCAAAGGATGCATTGTCACACCCCATCCCGCACATGCTAGGCACATGTCATTTGTCGTACTCTTATCCAAGAATACAAGGCTCACACAGCAACTACAATCACATACTAATAAATAAAAATAGTAAGACTAATAATGCGGAAACGTTGCTTATAAATACTATCAATTGTGTGGTGACAAATTAAAACGAGTAACGAAAAAATATCCTCTAGCCTTTCTAATGAGTCATATCATTTTGGAACACACAGACTCACTTATTGGAAAATTCAACTAAATGCATTATCTATTTAGTTCTAGGCTCCACCTTAATCTCTTTCCTTGTTCTTGTCTGTCGAATCACCATCCTCCACTATAATATACTTTCACTTCTCTATCTGCATGAAAACATTAATAATAGTGGAATGTGTTGAACCCCAGTTATGTTAATCATGTTTTGATGACACCAAATCACACTAATGGTTTGATAGTGTATTCTTGTGCATGTTCTCACTTGTTCGGACGCAAATGATCGTCCGAACAAAACAAGAATGACAGAGCTTCGGACGATGTATAATCGTCCGACACAAAGAAATTGAAGAGCTTCGGACGATGATAATCGTACGACTCAAAGAAATTGAAGCAAGCCTCGGACGAATGCAGCGTCCGATATTTGTCCAGAAGACTTCACATCCATAGATGCATATAAGAGACAGCCTTGGTCGAACGAATACCCTCGAGAACGGACGCGATGTCGGACGCCTTATCGGCCGTAGAAGCTTTGTTGGAACCGTTTTATATAGACTGTTATAGCCGTTGGGAAGTTGTTGGAAGCTGATATCTTGGCAACTATAAATATCCCTAAGTCTGAGTTGAGTAAGAAGAGACTTCTACATAGTTGATTACATATAATTCTTGAGCTATTTGGGAGAAATAGTGGGTACAAGTGTTGTAATAGTGTAGGTAGTGAGAAAAGAGCTTAGAAGTGTAAGAGTTCTTCAAGTGTTAGAGTGGAGAGATAACAATTGTAACAAAGGGAGGTTGTGAGTGTAAAACTCTTGGCTCAACTAAAGGAAATTAGTGTGAGCAAGAGTGATCCTCATTTGTGTACAAGAGGTTATTGTCTCACCTACTTTGAAGAGACTTTTAGGGCTCAACTTCAAGTTGTGAACTTGGTAGTTGCCTTGTAAGAACTCTTTAATAGTTATAAGAGACACATCTTGAGAAGCTAGGGAGTTTGGTTTGATTCTCTTAATCTCAATATTCGTATTTGTTCTTTAAGCTTAAATTGTTGAATATCTATTGTATTCATTTGTGCTTAAGTTTTCATTTGGTGCATAAAGTTTGAATTTCTACTAAGCACAGAAAAAGGTTTGTTTTTAGAGACAACCTAATTCACCCCCCACCCACTCTTAGGTTGCATTTGGGGCCAACAGAATGAGCGATAAATAGCCCAGTGGGTAGCAAATATCTTCTGTTGGACCATGCAGTTATAACACGTATATTTCTTTTTATCAATCACATCATAAATCATTTTTAGTTTTCATAAGAACTTTTCGCATTTCCCAAGCACATACATACAGAAAGTGACATTCTTGTCATAGTCGGATTTGACAATTCACATGAGTCTTAGTACCCGGTACGGTTGATTGCGTGTGACCAACCCACATAACACATAACACATTGACTCGTATATATCAACTATATTTCTTCGTCAGTTCTGAGTACTCAGCCTAGTGCAAACCCCCACTAGGCAGAATGCCAAGGGGTCGGGCTAACCCACTCGACACAATTAGACCGTCATCTAACTACTGACTACTGCACTGTTAATATATAGAGATACCTCATACTTTTTACATACACATGTAACCAAGAAATGTCACTTATATATTTTCATAACATAAAAATCACAAATTACCCAACATTATGGTCCATATTCATAACATAACATAACTTCTGAAATAAGCTTTCAAACATTTAACAAAAATTAAAGTGTTACAAAAATAAGTGAATTGACATGTTACAAAATAATTTTCGAAAACCAGAAGGTAAGAACCACCTACCTCAAATATCAAGAAGTCAATTATCCTTCCGTCGTATCTCTTCGTATGCTTCTATTAACAATTCACAAAATCCTATGAGTCAAAATTTCCTTACTCTAAATTTACATATTTTATCTTATGAAATATATCTAACCTATTCCCCCATAATCTATTTATCCTTAGTCTTATAAACATACCCTAAGTCTTATCCCAAGTTATAATAGTCTAACACTAAGCATCCATAAGCGTAAAATATCTTTCTTAACTTAGTTAGGACTTTTTTGAAACATTAGGGTCCTTAAATAAATTTTTGAAAACTTTCTTTGGGATTTTTATAAAAGTCTTAGGGTCATAAAATAATTTATGAAACTTTTGAGAGCCTATGGTAACGGATTTTAGAAAAGTCTCAGGGGTCAAACTGAAATTTTTAGAAACTTCTTCGGATTTAAAAGAAATTTTAAAGCATTCTGGACTAACTTGGTTGCTCACAGAAACATATGAGTCAAATTCAAAATTTTTAAAAAAAATATTTGGACCTAATCCGTAACCTTTTAAAACCTTTTGGGTTAAATATCAATTTAACAACGAACCCAGTAGACCCGTTTTACGAAAATACAAACAAAATATTATGACCCTCTGGTCTGGTTTTGTTCGGCACATCATTGCAGGACCAAGAACGGCTCGTACAAACTGCTGACAGGAGCTTAAAGCTCTTGTCATGGTTGATGTTGACAGGGAAGACTGTCTTCTCGTCAAGTCAACATCATCATCTAATTTTTTTTTTTTTTTTTGAAAACCAAATAATAAAAGAGAGAAACAATAAATAATTAAATAAATAAATAGACAAGTTAATAAATTCAAAAATAAAATAATTTATTTAATATAGAAAATAGAGCACTTTCTTTATTTGGATGCCTAAAATTCTTGAAAAAATCTGTCGCTCTTTTCTCAGAACGTAAGGTTAATTTTTTTTTGCTGTGCTAAGGGGATATTTATAGGAGTAGCACAAACTCCTGATAGGTTTAGATTCCTATACTTCAAATAAGAATAGTACACTTAGGTCTTATCACATATAGAGTTCCAAGGAGAAGTAAAATTCTATCTACTAGGCTTCCTATCTAACACATAATTATCTATTATTATTATTATTATTATTATTATTATTATTATTATTATATATAGGTCTTCACACGTAGAGTCACTGCATAAGACTTACTATCAGTATTAACATAAAGGGGGTGTAGGAGTTGAAACTTGGGGCACAAGACTATATATACGGACGAGTTGGACCTCGTAGGCGGGTTGTGCTCTATTAAAAGTAAATTTCTATTTTCTAGTCAATTCAAAATTGAGATATGAAAATTTTCTAAGAATTCCTTATTAGGAAACATATATAAATAAGATAATAGATTACATTTGTATCACAGTTCCTGTTCTAATTTTACGTATACTCATGATTGTTGTTATAATTGAAATAGAACAGATTTTTTTACGATGTTTCAATTTGTATTTTCTTATGTCTTTAGGAAAAGAAAATCTAATTTTGAGATTCAAACCGTTCATGAATTCACAGTCACCAGTCAATAATTAATGGTTCAAATTTGTTATAAATTTGACTTTTGCGAATGAAAATTCACATTTGAATTTTAATAGAAATAAAGTGGAACAAGTTGGCTATTTTGTGATATTATATAAGGACGAATCAAATCTAATCGAAATCAAAAGGGACGGGGGAAGAATCTCTTTTAGGAAAGAGAGGGATTAAGAATAAAGGAACTCACGATGCAAGTATAACAAAAGCAGTTCAGTAATACGGGACAAATTTCACCTATTTTGTATATCGTTTTGGCAACATGGCCGAGTGGTAAGGCAGGGGACTGCAAATCCTTTTTCCCTAGTTCAAATCCGGGTGTTGCCTACAAAAGGTTTGAAATCTCTTCTTCTTGATATAACTCGCTAAATTTTTTTCATCAGAAGCAGAGGAAAGGGGCCTTTGATACTTATTAGATTTGAAGCATTCGGGTGGGGGCTTTTGAAAAGATTGTAAATCCTTGCACCTAGGATTCAAGACAATATTCTAAGGGTAGAGGGGTTATCAAAACTTCGCGAATCCATTCTAACTGATCACCAATCTTTGTACTACTAATGTAGTATCTAATGATTAGATCTTGAATTAGATTGGATAACCTGATACCTGACAGGAAGTCAAATTCAATTACAATTAATAGTTGTGGAAGATACTTTCTATACGACAGATTCGCGAGAATCTCCGAGTGCTCGGTATCTAGTCAATATTAAATTGGCCGGATAATTTATTTGTTTTAAATTGAATTAAAGTTAAAGTCAAGGGTAAACAGATAAAGAATTTCTTTTCGACAATCCCTAATCAAGAATATACTATCTCCTTACTTTTCACATATAAGATAATCGGAAAAGGATTGGCATTCGATCAAATAGCAAATTAGATAGTGATTCCTCTTTTTACTTAATGAAGATCAACAATAAAAAAGGGCCTTAATTATTACTACATGTTCTATTAGTGACATTCCCTTGAGATGTTACTACATATTTTGCTTATGTTTCATCTTTCTTGATTCGAAATCATATAAGAATTTTTTATAAAATGAGTTGATTTGTTGGATTGTGTTATCAATAGTATTCAGTCAGAATTCTTTTTGACATTGTGTAAAACCTCGAGCCTTGGGCTGGCCCGAAAACTTTTGAGCGAGAACAACTAGCTTAAAATGCTTAAGCCAAGTTGTAAGTAGCCCACAACTTAAGGTATTATAAATAATACAATATCCCCTCCCACTTTCGATGTGGAATGGGACATCATATTCACCCCTCCTTTAGGCTTTGCGTCCTCGCAAAGTCCAAGTAGGGACCCAATAACATATAACATACACTGCGTAGCATAACCCAATACCCACTAGCCCAGTCTCACCTCTTGTAGAAACCATACGAGATTCGCTTTGATACCAACTGTAACACCTCGAGTCCTGGGCCGACCCGACAACTTTTGAGCGAAAACAACTGGCCCAAAATGTTTAAGCAAGTTGTAAGTAACTCACAACGCAAGGTATTATAAACAATACACTATCCGCTCCCACTTCCGATGTGGGACAGGACATAATACATTGTGCCATTGATTCAACTATGCTATTATTATTGAGGAATAATTGAATAACTCCTTCATATTTATAGATATAAAGGGGAGATAATTCACATGGATATAGTAAGTCTCACTTGGGCTATTAATGCTAGTCTTACATTTTCCCTTTCACTCGTAGTGTGGGGAAGAAGTGGACTCTAGGAGTATGACTAATTAATCAAACTATAACAATTGGTTTCTAGACCGTTTTGAACTATTTAAAATGAAAATCAAAATTTGATTTTCATTTTGAATTCCATTGAATTCAAATGGAGTAACTAGTTATTACATTATATGAATCATAATTTTTAGAAAATTTTAGTGGGTAAAGTCTAATTTTTATGTGTATGTTTTTGAAATTTAAAAAAACAAATAAAAATATTATATAATTTCTAAAGTTTTTCAAATAAGACTGTATAAATATATATGTGGGAGATAGTTATACATATTTTCTAAAATTTTAGGGTAGCAAAAACTAATTTTTATAAATAGTATAATAATACTTATAAAAAATTTCAAGGGTAAAATATAAAATTTTAAAAATCTTGCAAGCGGTTACCCGTTCCCTCCCTCTTTACAGTTACCCATATTTATATGCGATAAAGTAAAAAGCATTAGCACAAAACCCACACTAGCTCATTGAGCCGCTCAGCAACCCGTCTCTAGGAACTTGGTTGCGTATTCTCGTTAGGTACTATTCGGCTAACTTGCAAAAATGCAGTAAGCAAATGGGTATGAACATAAATAATGCTCAACAAGTAAATTAACACTCTCCCTATGGGTTTAGAAGCCTCTGCTTGAGAGAAAATTCTTATGTTTTTCTTTTGGGTTTTAGACTTTTCAGCAAAGTAGGAATCGCACATGTACTTTGAGCATGATACGATAAAAAAAGTATATGAATATAATAATTATTTCATTGGTTAATTTCTTCCAATTACTTTGTTTGTCAAAAGTTGTTGATAGCTTAGAAGAGTAGCAATTTGAATTAGTCACGTACTTATATGGTGTATTAAAACTCAAGATGATATAACTATTCAAAATGACATGAGGAAAAAGTACAAATAAAACCATATATTAAACCTACAAAATAATTGAGGATTAACCCTTTTTTCATCAAGTTTTTCATTAACTCCTTTTTACTGCAAGTTTTGGATAACTTTTTATATACTACTATAATATGGCATGTGCGTTGCAGGTGTTGTTGAATAGTAGATAATTTTATAATTAGATGACTATATTTTTACTAAAGTTGAATTCACAAAAGTAAATTTTTGTTTAATGCAAGTAATATTACATTAAAGGAATATTCAGATTTGTAGACCAGTTTTTTTTTTTTTTTGGCAGTGCATTGTTGCGGGAATTTTTTTATTTCTTCGTTGTCGTTTTTATTATAATTTTGGATTTCAATTCTATATCAAAACCTTTTATTTGTTTTTAAATATAGCTTTTGTTTCTTTATCAATAATCAACTATGTTTTTTAGTCCTAATGATGTATCTAAATTTTAATAAAAGTGTATGCTATCTTTAAGTGCAAACACTTTTTTAAATTAGATATTAAAAACTGATAATTTAAATTCTAGTATGTTGTTTTGGTTTCTCCTTTATATTCATTTTAAGTTACAATACTGCATACATATATATCTTCAAAACTCAATAAAAAATTATGCATTTCTTGACTATTTTATTTTTTATTATTATTTATCGTATTTTTTTTTTGGGTTATTTTGTAGTTTCAAATTTGATTAGTATTCAAATCCTACATACTTGATACCTATGACTTCAAATTATACAATTATTTATTTAGAAATCAAAATTGTGGGGTTAATTTGCATCCATTGTAATTAAAGTGATAAATATAGTAAAAATGTATCGTGCAGGACATGTGCTTAAAGCTATATAATATTCTTAAGAAATTATTTGGGGTTACGATGGATCATTCCAAAGTACTTTATTAGGTAGAGCTTTGGAGAAAGTGCTTAGTAAGTTTTTAAATTTTGTCGTTTGGGTGCAAGCTTGCATAAGTACTTTTATATTTGGTAATATATAATTTTTAATTTTAAAAAGTATTTTATCTTTTTTTAATCCAAAATTTATGATAAAATGTCCTTAATTTTATCTTTAATTATTTAAAAAAAGAAAAGTTCATTCAGAAGCACCAATTTTTAGCTTGTGTTCAAAGTACTTTTGAGACCAAAAGCTCCACTCTTGAATTTAAAGATAATAATTACCAAACACTTGAAAATGTACTTTTACTATTTAAAAGTACTTTTTTTATCAAAAGCACCACAACCCCAAGCGGAGCCTTAGCCATGTAGAATGCAACTTAGGGTTTAGATTAGAAAATGATTTACAAAAATCACAAAATTAGAACCACTTGCTAAGAACACTCCACATGGCAAAATCATAGTGAATCACCAACCCCTAATTTTAGATACTCGGCCGGATTTCATTCCTTTTTGTAAGATTTAGTGACATATTAGTGGCTTTGTCACTTTGTCACGTTGTATAGATGCACCCACAACTTTTATTTCGCAAATCATTTTCCTTGTTTGCATATATCATGTTAGACTATTCTGTGGGATAAAATAGAGACAAGAAAAGAAAGTTCAAAATTCAAGTTTTATTGATATACTGAATCTTACATCAAATAAAAGTGTATGCATGTATATAGTTAAAATTTAGAGTCATTTTTTACTTCTTCATGGGCAACATTTTTCTACTACTGCTAAAACTTTAACTAACATCTATATTTGTAGGGACAAAAATGTATCTTACTCAAATTTATAGAAATCATTCAAATTATGTTATCTTTTGTAACCAACTATAGCCTATTTATGGCTTCAAGAATATAATTTTAGAATTTTCTGTTACAAACAATAGTATAAGTATCTTCAAAAAATAGACGTAAACATTATGTTGGCAAATTTTTTTTTTAAAATTCTAACTTTTTCTAACATACTAATTTATTAAAACATTAAACGCACTAATGTTTAGCTATATTCTTTATTTGAGTATGTTGATCAAGTAATATGAACTCTTACCTAAGAAGGAGAAGCAATGCATTAAATGTATGACTAAAAAGAAATTTTTGATGATCGTGAGTTTTTCTTCTATTATTCTCCGACATTACACTTGCAATTTCATCAAAATCCAACCTCTATGAATCAAGAGTATATATTTTCTTTCAATAGATTAAATTATGACATGTGAGACATTTTTATTTATTTATATCTGGTAAATTTATTTTTAAGCAAAGGAAAAAAATGCAAACTATAATATGCATGAACTCATTTTTGATAAACAACTTACAATTTTACATTTGAAAGTTAATTGGATTATATATACTAAAAAATCTATTAGAATCATTTTTTCAAGAAGATAAAGAAATGAAATGAAATTAAATAAAAATAATTTTATTCTTTTGAATTACTGAAAAATCGGCGGCCAATAATTATTCTGAATTTAGATATAGATTGTGTGAATTGCTTTTCCCCTTTAATTAAAAAGTTAAGTAACTTTCTATTAGATTATTATATGATTATACTTTTTTGTAAATCTCTAGAAATTTTTTTTTTTTTGGTTCGATGGATTAATTATAGGATAAATGCAATTTTAACCCTCAAAATTTGAGTCATGATCCATTTTGATCCCCAAACTTATACACATCTAGATTTACTCCTCAAATTTTCTAATTCCATATTTTTTAGGACAAATTTGAAAATCCTATCAATTACAAATGTGCACGTAACTGTTAAATCTCAAGTCCTAAATGTGAAAAAAAATGCAATTTTATCCTTCAAAGTTTGGGTAATGGTCTATTTTGATCCTTAAAGTTTTAAACAAAATGTATTTAATCCTGACAAACTTTTAATTTCTACACATTTAGAAGAAATTTGACAATTTTGTTAATTACTTATGAAAAAAGTCACGTGCATTGCACATGACTGTTAAATTTATCCTAGAAAATAACAATTTCAACCGATTTCAACTCATTTAACTATATTTTCACTTTTCCTCTAACTATCAACACCTAGCCATTCACTATTCTTGTCTACGTTATGATATTTTCTAGCCGATTTCAACCTATTTAGTGATGAATTTAGCAATGATTTTTTGGCAAAAATCCGTTGCTTAATGATTTACCAATGAAATTGCTCTATCCTTCTGAAAATGCCTCGTTGGTAAAATATAGCAATGGTTTTCTTAACAAAATTTTAGCGATGGATTTTTCTGTCAGTAAATCAGTTACTAAATTTGGTTCTGAGACATTATCGAAACCTTAAATTAGCAAATCTGTTTTTTTTGCTATATTTAGAGATCGAAAATTCCGTAGCTAAGAATAACATTTGTGACGGAAAAATTCGTCAACTGATGAATATATTGAAATATTTTAAAAAATTAGCTACAGAAAAATCTGTCACTAATTTAACAATATTATAAAAGAGGTTTCTTATAAGGACATGATGTACAACTTTGAACTAATATATTAATCATTTAATCTTGTTCAATATTTGTAACTAAATATTGAACTTTCATTTACTAATCCAAATTCAGCAAACATTTCAAAGATTAAAGTCAATGAGTCTTATTATACTATAAAAAAATGAATTATTATTTTTTTACTATACCTCAAAGATTAATCTTGTATTAAATTATGTTTTAATTTAATAGTGAATTATTATTGTGTTATTATTATCATTTCTTTGTATATAACTTTTCCAACACTAGATTAAAGGGGATAAAATTGGTTGGGAGGTGTTATAACTATGCTAGATTTAACAGTCATGTGTGAAGTGTTGCAATGTAGACAAGAATGGTGAATAGTTAAGCATCGATAGTAAGAGGGAAAAGTGAAAATATGGTTAAATGGGTTGAAATTTTAATTGTTAGGATCATTGGTTGGAAAGTGATATATCCCAAGATAGATCTAACAGTTACATACAATGCACGTGACTTTTTCCATCTGTAATTGATAGAATTTTTAAATTTGTCCTAATATAGTAAAAATTAAAAATTTTGAGGATTAAATGCATTTTGTTTGGAACTTTGGGGACAAAAATAGACCATGACCCAAACTTTGAGGGCTAAATCGTAATTTTTTTATGTTGGAATTTGATATTTAACAATCATGTTCTTCGCATGTGATTTTTTTTATTTGTAATTGATGAAATTTTCAAATTTGTCCTAAATTAGTTGAAGTTGGAAAGTTTGGGGACTAAATGTATTTTGCCTGAAATTTGGGGACCAAAATAAACCATGACCCAAATTTTGAAGGTTAAAATTATATTTTTCTTGATTAATTAATACCGATATACAAATCCTATTATTATGGGTAAACTAATTTCAACGTTGTTGAAATTTTAATAGGTTAAAGCTCATTTAGTTTCATCATCATACATCAACATACACCCATTTATATGAAAGATACTTTAATGCTTTGAACTTGAACTGTTCTCATAGAAATGATTTTTTTCAATATTTTATGTTATTTTATCTAACAATAAAAAAAAATGAAAAAATGGATGCTATGCTTTTTCTAGAGT
Organism: Cinchona pubescens; assembly: GCA_025175665.1. Taxonomy (NCBI): domain Eukaryota; kingdom Viridiplantae; phylum Streptophyta; class Magnoliopsida; order Gentianales; family Rubiaceae; genus Cinchona; species Cinchona pubescens. The sequence continues at coordinate 317,819 of JANKKI010000155.1, forward strand.
AAGAACTGCATACTATAAATGACTTTTCATATTCATTCTATAAAGTAAAATAAAAGTATGTATTAATCAATAAATAACTATTAATATCCAAAAAAGTATACTCTATGAATCTAAAGACTTACAGATTTTAGAGTCAATTTGCAGGGAATTAAATTTTCTTTGGTCTCTGGACAATTGTACTAGATCAACCTCCTAATTCACAATAGAATAAATATCAATTCCATCTTAAAATTGATGAATACGTCTATAAAAATGGAAAAAAACTTCAAAGATGATTATCATATATATAGGAATTTTGAGACTTGATAGACAGTATATTTCCCCTGATACTTTTTTTTTTTTATATCTAATGTTTTGTTGGACAATTCTTAGATAAGATATTTATTAGAATTTTAGTTTTTTGTTACTTTTTGGGTTAGATGAGTTTTAATGGGATTAGACATTTAAGTCATAGTGGCTTTTTAAATTTATTAAATAAGTTGAATTTAATTCCATTCTTTTAATTTTTCATTAATGCCGTTTCTTTACATGGTTGTAAAGTACCAAAGTGAGGGCATTTTTGGAACAAAAAATGTTAAAAAATATTAAATTAACTCATACTTTTATGTATACTATAGTATATAGATATAGATAGATAGATATAGACATAAATATAGATATAGATATAGATTGATGTAACCTTTGTATTCTAAAATAAGTACACCTGCACGTAATAAGTTTAAAAAAGCAACAAAATGCAGTTTAAGTCGTAACACACTTCTCCTATGACTTATTATTCATGGGTTTGAGTCACTAAAGGGTAGTAGGAGGGGTGATTTAAATAATAATAATAATAATAATTCTATCATCTATGCAAAGTAAAAATTCAAATTATTTATGTCAACAGTTGTTGCATTTTCTATTACAATAATATATGTTTATATTTCTCTCTCACAGTCTCTAATAACCTTTACCTATATTTCTAAAGAGTTATATACATTCAATAACTTTCAATTTATCATTGCTGCATTTGACTGAAATTTTCAATTTAATATGAATTTCTAAAAGACATTGAGCAAGTGAAAACTAAAAGCATGTAAAGGTTGGTTTGGACTTAGAAATAATAAAAAAAACATTTGAATTTTTTTTTTTTTGACATTTTTGAAAATTCATGTATGTCACAAAATAAATTTTTTTCTTATACTTTTACTAAAAAATATACTTTAATCAGCTCCTATATAATATTATTTATATAGTTATTTGTCTTTGTATATTTCTCTCTCTTTCTCTCTTAACACACACACACACACACACACATATTGTTTTTCGAAGATATCTATGGTTTATTTGTATTATTTTGTCTACTTGCAGATTTTGTGTATATTTTTTATACATGTACGATTTATATGGTCATTAGATATATTATCTGAGTTTGTTGTTTGAACTATTACATTATTTTTTTTACTTGGTATATATGATTTAAGGATAGTAGTTGAAAGATTTCTAAACATTGAATATTTATCCCATGTTTGGTATGCAAGAATGGCTTGGAATGAAAAGGTTTTTCCAACGTATCCATTATGTTTGGTACAAGACTTTGAAGTTGGAATGCCCATTCTACCAGGAATAAGCATTCCAACTACTTCCCGGAAATCCCATTACTCAAAAATACCTGAAGAAAGCCCACTCTAACTTCAAGTTGAAAAAATATTAGGGCGTCAGGTTTATTCGTACACAGTTTATCCCCTAACGACCCTCAACCTTATTCCATCACTTCTCAGTTGTCTCTACCACTTCTTTTCTCCTTCCCACTACACCAGTATTTACTTGCCTTTTCTACAGAATGGCATAAAAAATCTACAAAATTTGGTATGTTTCATCTCTTAACTATTTATTCGGATTGAAATTTTGGTATTTATCATACAACAATTTTGTAAAAAATTCATTGATTTTGTTCACAAAAAATCACAATTTTTTTTTCCTGAATTCTAATGTGAATATGTCTAAATAGGATGGGGTGTAAAGTGATTCTCTATCCACAATCTTTCTTTTTTTTTTTTAAATTTTATTCTCAAGTCCTTATTCATACCGTATTACTATCGATCACCAACATAAAATAAAGCTTCAACATTTGTCTCTTTCACTTTCTTATATGCCTCTCTCTCTATAAAGGATTGGAAGTGGGAATTTGACTTTTTATGTTTGTATATTTAATCAATTAAATGCCATCTCCAAAGTCCATATCATATCTTTTTCTTGTCTAGTAGGGAGTTAGACTCGTGTGAAAAGGAGATGAAGAAACTCATACTAGCTAGTACTAATACGTGAAATATCTAGTTATAAAATTTATAAGATTCTAATCCAACTATTAACTAGATCACGCACCGCAATTGTACGGCGTCAATATTATATAGCAGAAGTAGGGGTTGTCCTACAGAACCCATAAGGATTGGTTTAGCAATTACCGGTTATTTGACTCAAACGCTATTTGAAGAAATCATTATGGAAGATATATGACTAAATTAATCCAAGAACTAAAATTATAATTAATCTACGAAAGCAAATAAACTAGTCTTACCATTAATCCATCAAAGCAAGTAGAGAAAGCAATAAATTTGAAAGCAAGAAAAATTATGTAACCCTAGAAAGTATTAAACGATAAAAGAACCATAAAAAAAGAACTAAATAACATAAGAAAAGGTTTACAGAAGCAAGAACTAAATAACATAAGAAAAGGTTTAAGAATGCTTCTCTAATGAAGAACCTCAAGTTCTTCGTCCAAGGTTGTCAATCTTGAACCTTCTCTTCGATCCTTCCTAAAAATAAAGAAAACACTAGTTTAAATCTAATGAATTTCTATTCTAATGTCTAATTTAACTAATGGCTAATCTCCTTCCTTCAACTTCCCTCATAATGGGGTACTTATAGGTGTTTGTAGGGTCTTTGGGGCTCCGGGATGATAAGTACACACTTTTCCACGTAACCGAGCTCACGAAAGGACTTTTCTTGCAAAATAAGTCACTTAAAAGGAACTGCCCATCGACCGGCACCTGGGCGCTGTTTCTAGTGAGCATAAGTGCCCTTATTGGACTTGGCGCCTATTAGTGCATGGGCGTTGAGTCTAGTACAGTGGCTCTATTTCATCTTCAATTTTCTTTATGATGCAAGAAGAATTTGGAAAATTCAAAACATAAAAGTTGTAGATCTATGTCTTAGCTTTCCTAAACATCTTTAATCACCTCAATTGGATCTCGAACACGAAAGTTATGGTTAATCTACCAAACTATGTCAAAATTGCTCCTCGTCCGTGCACATTTTCCAACTTTACAATTTTGAACAAGATGCGTATAGAATCCTTGAAATCTCAAAATATAAAAGTTGTAGAAATCTTCCTTATCTTTCAAAATCATGCAAAATCACAGTAATTGGAGCTCAAACATGAGCCCATAGTTATGCTTGATCTTCCAACCTATATCCGATTTGCACCACACCAATGAACGTTTTCTCCAATATTGTGATCCATTTTAATTCATCCTTCACTCGAACCCTAAAAAACTCAAAATAAACTATTTCAACTCATAATTACTCAATTCTTGCTTAGATTACATTAAAAACGAAGGTAAATGACACATTAAATATACTACATTTATTAGCTTATCAAATACCCCACACTTAATTTGTGATCGTCCTCGAGCAAAACATAGAAATAAATTACAAACATACTTAACACATCTCATCAATCATCCACATAAATAGCCAAGAACCAAATCATCACAAGAAAAATGGTCAAATGATAATAAACCCCTATACATGAATTCCGGTGTAGGTGTATGCATAGCCATACAAAAAATAACTTTTAAGACACTTAGGTCCAATCATGCAAATCCTTGGAATTTTTATAAACACTCCATAGCTTTCTACTTACATTTCTCCACTAATGTAAACAGTTAAGATAGACTCGACTCAAATTAGGTAGGACTTTTAGCTTGTAACGTAAGGCTAGGGTCTTGGATAACAAAGAAGGGAAAAAAGATAAACAAATAAGAAAATGAGCTTTAAATTAATGTTGGCCACACATCAACAGAAAACTTCTTTTCGAATATTAAAATATTCATCCTTCAAAGGAGTAACCCCACACTTAATTCTCTAAACACCCTTAAAAATTTTGTGCAACAAGCAAAGTAAAATCTTACTTTTTTCAATTTCAGCCTAACTCACCAACATCATGTAAAAATATCTCCCTTTTATTTTTGTTTGTTTTTCTTTTCTCAAAACGGGTACCAGTGATAGGCACTACCCGCAAAAAAAAATATCTACGCAGGTACCAGTGATAGGCACTACCTACTATGGTCAATAAAAAATTTTCTAACACCCCTTCACCTTAATTGTACACCGTTCATTCAAACATTCTCATACAACTACCTTCCATCTTTATATCACCTTAACAATTAATGCGGCATAAGTAGTGTAAAGCTCTTAAGGGACATTTAGGATAGCTCACAAAGGTAGATAAAAAATGAGTTAGAAAAAAAAAATGAATGGTGCTTCTGTCCATTCAAAACAAATCAAGGCTCAAATAGGGTTCTAGGGATAAATTTTATAGTAACGGTTGGCTTGAAAGGCTCAAACGTCCAAAGAAATGCCTACCCTCATCTTTAAATCAAATCAAGTCATCTAAAATTTTGCTTCGAAAATGCAATACAGCAAGGTCTGGAATGCAATATAAATGAGTTTACATAATTATCTCTAAGTGTCAAAAATAAAGTAATTTATGGCTATGTGCTCAAGAATTCTTAGAGTTCCGCAAGAAAATTATTAACATCGACTACCCACTAATGATGATTCAGTTCAAAAATTATCATGCAAAATATTAAAGAGACATGCTAAGAGATTGCAAAATTTTTGAAAATTTCAAAGATTTCCACTAATTAGCACAAAAAAATTCAAAATTTTAAAAAAACTCTTAGTTCAAAAGTTTCAATAAAAAGTTAAAATATTGAAACAAAAATTGAGCAACTACACCAAATAAATATTATTCTAGACAACTCCCCACTACCCCACACTTAGAAATAAACATTGCCTCCAATGTTATAGAAAATAAAAATATAAAGAGGAAAAGAGAAAGCTTCTCTAGCAATGAAGAATAGTTGGTGCAATATATCCCGATATAAATACCTACTAGACAAGTTGAAACTTGTGAACTGCTTATAACTATACTCGATTAATCTACCATCAATATTATCAGCTGCACAAGTATAACTAAAAGCAATTCACAATCTAAAACACATAAACTTACTAATTACAAGGCTTAAAACCTTTATTACCCCATCGGGTTCTTAAGCTAAAGCACATAATAAATTAAAGCGTAAATAAAAAAACAGAATTAAAAGAAATACTCCCCTAGTAAAGCCAAGGAGGCTTGCCGAGGATGTTGTAATCCTTAGTAAATGTGCTCCACTGCTTAGCGTACCTGAAGTCCCTAATGATACATAACTTCGGCATAAGTAGATTGTATCTCCCCGACCTCTTCTAGAATGTATCATTCTTCTTTCTCTCCTTCTAAAACTGGCCCTTTTACCACGAACACCCCAAATAGAACCTTCTTTGATGTACTTGGGACAAACTCACACTCATGAACCAGAAAAGTTGGTGATTCTTCGACATAATTATTGAGTGTCTCGGTTGTTGTAACTTCAACTTCATGAGACTCTTGGGAACCGGTTTCTTGCAAGACTTTTTCAATTTGTTCTTCTTGAACCGGTTCTTCACCCATTGGCAGGGAGGTTGGAGTCCAATGTTCTTCATCATTTACCACTCCTTCAATTTCGAAAAGTTGGTCTTGAAACTGATTATTGGATGCGGCTTACTCTTCACGGAATCTAGATATCTTTTGTTGAAGTTGAGCTTGTTCTTCTCGGAGTATAGCACACTCTTTTCGAAGTTCTTGAATTCCAATCCACAAGTCCATTGATCCTGTCTCATCATACTCTTGTTAGACTGATGGGTGAAATAATTGGGGCTCCATTGATTCATATAAAGGCTTTGTGGGTGTAGGGAAAGAATAGGGATAATCTTGGTAACTTGAGAAAGAATTTGGACAGTTTAGCCATCCAGTTTGATAATCATAAGAGTAGGGAAGATAATTATAAGAAACATGCTCATTGGTCATGCCTCCGTAGTCATAAGGATGATAACATCCTTGGCATGAGTTATTCCAATTCATTGCTTGCATGTTCTCATAAAACTGACACAAAAACAAAATACAAAAACAAGTACTAACACAAAAGCATGCAAACAAGAAAAATGGGAGAATTTAGACTAGTAGCTAGCCAAAACTATCTACTAAAAGAGAAAATCTTTTTAGATTTTTTTAATAAAAGTGACACAAAACACAAGAAGGGAAAATCCTTTTGGTTTTTTTTTTTTGTTTTTTGTTTTTTTTCAAAACATTGAAATCACACAATGAAACTAAAACAAATAAAACTAATTTACACTTCAATGTAGCATTCTTGTCAAATTATACCAATATTGCTAAAGACTCCCCGTGTAACGGCACCAAAAACTTGATACGTGAAATATATAGTTATAAAATTTATAAGATTCTAATCCAACTATTAACTAGATGACGCACCGCAAGTGTACGGCATCAATAGTATATAGCAGAAGTAGGGGTCGAACCAACAAGGATTGGTTTAGCAATTGTCGGTTATTTGACTCAAACGCTATTTGAAGAAATCATTGTGGAAGAGATATGACTAAATTAACCGAAGAACTAAAATTACAATTAATCTATGAAAGCAAATAAACTAGTCTAACCATTAATCTATGAAAGCAAGTAAAGAAAGCAATAAATTTGAAAGCAAGGAAAAATATGTAACCCTAGAAAGCATTAAACAACAAAAGAACCATAAAACAAGAACTAAATAACATAAGAAAAGGTTTAAGAATGATTCTCTAATGAAGAATTGCAAGTTCTTGGTCCTAGGTTGTCAATTTTGAACCTCATCCTCTTTGATCTTTCCTAAAAACAAAGAAAACGCTAGTCTAAATCTAATGAATTTCTATTCTAATGCCTAATTTAACTAATGGCTGATCTCCTTCCTTCAACTCCCCTCATAATGGAGTATTTAAAGGTGTTTGTAGGGTTTTGAGGCTCCAGGATAATAAGTACATGCTTTTCCACGTAACCAGGCACACGGGAGGACTTTCTTGCAAAATAAGTCATTTAACACGAACTGCTCGTGGACCGGCGCCTAGGCGCTGCACTTTTGCAGTGCCTGAGCACTGTTTCCAGTGAGCTTAAGTGCCCTTACTGGACTTAGTGCCTAGGCGCTGGGTCTAGTATGGTGGCTCTATTTTATCTTTAATTTTCTCCATGATGTAGGTAGAATTTGTTAAAACTCAAAACATGAAAATTGTAGATATATGCTTTAGCTTTCCAAAAAATCTTGAATCACCTCAATTGAAATTTGGACACGAAAGTTGTGCTTAATATACTAAATTGTGTTTGAATTGCTCCTCGCCTGTGCATATTTTTAAAACTTTGCAATTTTGAACGAGATTCCTATAGTATCCTAGAAAATTCAAAACATGAAAGTTGTAGAAATCTTCCTTATCTTTCCAAATCATCCAAAATCACAGTAATCAGAGTTTGAACAAGAGATTTATACTTGATCTTCCAAACTATATCCGATTTGCACCACGCCAGTGACCGTTTTCCTCCAATATTGTGATCCATTTTAATTCATCCTTCACTCAAAACCCTACAAAACTCAAAATAAATTATTTTAACTCATAATTACTCAATTCTTGCTCAGATTACATTAAAAATGAAGGTAAATGATATACTACATATATTAGCTTATCAAGTACCGTCACAACAAACACTTTCCTACCTGGCCATAGGACCTATCTATACTACTAGTATTTGATCCGATCAGTTTATCACCATCTGCCTTCCACTAAATTATGTAGTACTGTTAACCAAGTTATGAAAAAAAATTAATATATTACTAATACACATAAAAGAAATTATGCATTTCTAGTGTTAGAATGGTAAACAGAATTGGTAAAATTGTGCATTAGCAAGTTGAATTCTTTCTTTCATTGATAAAGTGAAGCACTTGATGGAGTAGAATTGTTCTACTTTGTAATAGCTGGAGAAATTTCAAAGCTATTTTCAGTTCTTTATTTTCATTTTATTAATAAGTATCTTTTTGTGTTATTTTTTTATCATCAATTGTAAAATGAATGAACTTGGACCAAATTTGTTAACTTTTTATGTCTTGGATTAATTTTAATTGTGTTGATCATTATTGTTTTTTATTTTAAGGTCCGTATGCAGTTACTTTGTTGGGTTATTATCGTTGTCATTTTTCCAGGTTAGTACTTTCTATTGTATCTTCAAATTTGCTTCCATGCTTTCCAATGCTTTCTATGATTCTTAACCTGGGCTACTATATTAAATTGTTGGTTGACTTTAATTTCAAAATTAAGTCAAAGGTTACACGGGATAATATATATTAATATGATTTGTCATTTATCAAGTCAAATAATAGAGAAATAAAACACAGAATTGTTGGAACATTTGCATTCTACTAATTGTGGTGGTGCATATTCTAATTCTAAATTGGTTTCGGCAAGATCATTGATCCTTTCAATTTGTATGTATCATGTTGGTCTTGATTCTCTAGAAAATTATGAAAAGCACATTTTTTTTTTCTTATAAAAAATACTACAAGATGTTGAGGTCAATTGCAATATGAAACTTAGGTTGACTACCGTACTCAATATTATACTAGGATTTACTTAGTTTAGTTTAATTTCATATTTTTGGTTAGTTTAGTTTTATTATTACCACAATAATCTTGTTCATTATTTTTTTATCACATATAGATTGTCAAAGAAGTAGATCACTAATACATGTGGATTTAGTAATAATGCTTATTACTTTTTTTAAAAACAATAATAATACTTATATTTTAATCCAAATTTTCTTTAAAAAGATTTTTTTTTAAAAAGAAAAGAAAGATCACATATACATATGTACTATCTACAATGGTACACGTTTATTTTATTTTATTTCCTAATTTCGCAAGCTTATTGGTCATTGCTAGGTTATATTGTTTTCTTTTTATAATTATATTTTTGCAGTTAAGGCTCGTTTGAATTTGCCAAAAAAAAAAAAACCGTTGATAAGACAAACTAAGATGTCAAATTTATCGTTAATGTGGTTGTATATAATATGTACAGTGAATTGCTAGTTACAAATGATTTTCTATTTACTAGACAGCCATATGAAGAATGAAACTCCTAATAGAAATTATATTTTAAATTTTTGTAAAAAACAATAATACACACACACACACACACACACATATATATATATATATAATTTTAAAAATATAAGCTACAATTATATATATTTACATATACACATCTAACTAATCATTCATTGCATACACGAGCATCTATATATATATATATATATATAGATGCTCGTGTATGCTAATGAATAGTTTGTGTTGAACAATTTAGATACTCAATGAATAGACAAATGTTCATTTAAGTTATGCAGAATGCTAAAAACTATAGATGGACTGAAGGATACTAAAATTATGTTAATTAATGACAAGTAACAATATTTTTTATATATCTTAGCTCATCACTTGAAGCTTTGAGTTGTAAAGAATCTTTTTCATTGATCCATGAAAATGGTGAATAGACATTTTAACAGTGTATTAAATGATATGATATGCTTAGAAACTGAACTACTTCTAGGACTAATGTCTGTTCCAAAAAACTCAACTAACGAACTGTCTCTTGGTTCAAGGTAAGTTCAATTAGATTTTAAATATAGTCTTTTGTATCAACTAATTAGAAAATGCAATTGATTTTTTATATATATATTCTTACCAAACATTGTTTAGGAGTTTTGGATAGAACCCACATTAAGGTTAGGCTGCATAGAGAAGATAAACCAAGATATAGAAATAGGACGGGTGAAATTACTACAAATATTTTAGCTGCATGTTCAAAAGACATGCTAATTTACATATATACTACTTGGTTGGGAAGGATCAACTACCAATGGAAGTATTCCTGGGGTTGCAATAAGTAGTAGAAATAGACTGCAAGTAACTAGAGATAAGTAAATAATAGAAATCTTAATTTTTATTAGTCGAATTAATTTGATTAAATTTTTAATTACTTAATGGATTATCTTGTAGGTCACTATTATCTAATAGATACTAGGTTTTACAAATCATGAAGTCATTTTAGCTCCTTATGCAGGACAACGATATCATTTAAATGATTGGGGAATTGGTTACCAACCTACAATACCTCCCTAATTTTTTAACATAAGCATTCTACTGCTAGAAATGTCATAGAGCATTGTTTTAGATTATTTAAGTGATGTTGCTTTATTCTTAAAAGTCTAACTCTTTATCCAATCAAGATCCAGTTATGTATCATTTTGGCATGTTTCTTATTGCATAATTATATTAGAAGTGAGATGCCGATTGATCTGGTCGAAGCAAATTTATGTAGTAGAAGAAGGAGATGATCCTTTTTCAAATGAAATACTATTGAAACTTCGAATGAATGGAGTAATTGGCGTGATGACTTAGCAAACAATACGTTTAGCACATGGCAATAGAGCAGACAAAGAAGAAACCATGTTTAAGTAGTTTTATTCATTAATGATATTTCTTGTACACTATATTGTTTATGGTGTTGTTTTTGTAAGATGTTTTCCCAAAATTTAATTCATTTCTTCAATTTACATTATTCATGTTTTTCTTATCAGTTTTAATAAGAATAAAGTATAATTTTATTATTTATGTTCTTCCATAATTTTATTAAGTGTTATAATTTAATTTTCATTTTTTCTAAATTAGTTGTGCAATTTGTATACAATAACTTTATTTATCAACTTATACTGAAGCAATATCACTAATGGCACTATATTATATTTCATTTTGTTAAATTTATCAAAATTGATGCAAGTATAAAAAAATCAGGACCTAGTGTAGACAAAAGAAATTGGTACAGCATTTCAAAAGAAGAAGATAAGAAATTAGTTGATGCTTTTCTTGAATTAGCAAATACTGGAAAATATAATACTAATAATGGATTTAAACTCAGTTACCATACTACTATTGAGAAGTTATTTTCTGTTTGTTTACCTAACACAAAATTGAGAATTGAAACACATATTACTTTGTGGATGAAGTCCTTGGAGAAAATTTTAATGTTGTTCATGACATATTGTGTGGTCTACACTCTAGTGGATTTGGTTACGATGATAAAAACAATGTGTCAATGTAAAGAAACCTGTATGGGAAGAGTACTTGAAGGTATGGTTCAACTTTATACTTATTGATTTTTATTGTCAAATGATTAGATATAGTATTTTTATGTTTATTTCACTATTTATTATGATTTTTGATTCACAGAGTCATAAGGATGCATGCAAATTCAAGGGAAAATTATTTCTATATTACAGAGAATTGCGTATAGTATTTGGACAAGATCGTGCAACTGGAAAATATGCTGAGGTCTCTAACTGATGTAATTAAAGAGTTGAAGAGGCATATGAAAATCAATAAAAGAATGATAATTTTGAAAGAGGTTTGGATGCTTTTATTGAATTTATGCAATCCTCCAAACTTGGAAACAAATAATAATAACTCGAACAAAAGATAAAGACGACGAGTGACAACACAAAGGATTTCATTTGTGAATCATAAAAGATTCTGCAACAATGATTAGTTCTAAAATGGAGCCGACCAGAAAGACTTAATTTGACAATTGAAGATGCAAACATCAATTATCAAAAGTATATCCTAAATAGTGAACTGAAGAAACTGAAAGGGTTAAGTAAGGCAAAAAGGCACAAAGTAATTGTAGTCATTGCTCAAGATCGAGATTTGACTCAAATTTTTTTCACCATTAGTGATGATGAAAAAGTAGATTGAGTGAAAATTGTTATTACTTAATTTTGTTTAATGCTAAAAAAAACTAGACTTTGATGCTTTCTATTTTCATTATTTGCTTTGTTAGCGACTACACTTCAAACTATTTGCTAATAAATTTTTTATTGATAAGAATTATCATCTTGCTAGCTTGGTTTGCTTCCATTTTGTTCCATTTTTAATATAGAAGAACTTTATAAGTCAAATAAACACGGATCATATTCCAAATTAAATAAACTAGCTAATTTTTGGTTTCTCTTTTTTCACTAACTTAAGAGAGCTTTTTACTTCCACATATAATTTTGCTGGTATGGTTTTATAAATATTATATAACTTAGAATATGCATGTAATAACCATCAAACAAATGTAGAACGACCTCCAAATTTTTGGTATATGTCATGTTGCTTTTGAGACAATTTTATTACATACCAAACTAGAAGTTGATTTTTTTTTTTTTCTTTTCACTTTTTATTTATTAATTCAACAGTTGTCTTAAATATTATTTCAAGTTTAAGAAGAACTTGATTATGCTAAAGGCAACTAGGTAATTAATAGCATCTTTGTTTCTATTCACTTTTTTTATTCAATTTGAGTATATTTGATATTACTATAATTTTATGAAAAATGTCATTTGAAAGAGCAAATTTGTAAATAATTGAATGTTTTACTTATATACACACTCATCACTTGTTATCAAATTCGAGTATGTGAAATTGGTATAGGTAAAAATTTTACATTCCTAAAAGATTAGAAATCCCTTTATTGGAAAAATGTAACTAAATGGTGGAAATATAAATCCAAGTATAAATAGTCAATATATATATATATAAGTATATAATAGTCCATATATATATATATATTGCATAGCTATTTTAATTTCAATGAATATAAAACTTTTCAAATAAATGTGATATTTTAGAATAAGCAAAATTGTGCAATTTAAAATGTATTTGAATGCAAAGAAAAATTAAGATAAAATTTTAAAATTTGTCCTCAATGCAAAATATTTAAAGTTTCTCACACCATAGAAATTTTACTCCAGGTGTATGTAAGTCAAATTAATTTAAAATCCATTCTGACGTTATAGCAAAAAAAAACAAAAAAAGAATACTCATTCCATTCTACCTTGAATCACCAGACATGGAATGGGAAATGAGTATTCTTGACTATTCTATGTGGAAATACATAGTGCCTGGAATAGCCTTTTCATTTCATGTCATTCTTGCATACCAAATATAGGGTTAACATAAGAGTCTATTGGTTTCAAGATTTATTATATTAGTTCTTACTAAGATGCACAATGTTTGAATTTTGAATTTTCAGATCTTGTGGCTTATTTGGAGAGTTAGAACTAATATAATAAATCATGGACTAATATGCTCTTCTTTTTTTTTTTTTTTTTTTGAGCAACTACCTAGTAGGTAGGGATTCTCATTTATTATTAAGGGGAAAAAAATTACATGGAGACTAACATGAAGCCTAGCTCTCCAGCAATATGAATGAATTCAAAGACAAACCCTTTGAATTCTAACCTCTTGTGAAATCTATGATGCTACCTACATTTAATTTTATGAATTGGCATCTAATATTCTAGAATTAGACCAGGGGAAGTGGTTTTGAGGAATGCCTGGTTCCCATTGCCTTTGGCATATTGTATGTCCTCTTACATCTTCCTTTCCGTTTTGGGGCGAGAAGTTCCAAGTCTTGGATTGGGTGTACATCCCGGCTATTAGTAGCTTGTTTGCTCCACCAACGCCATTCATTAGGCATGGTGGAGTCGTCCATCGACTTAAAATTTGGCTGTTGAGAGAGAGGCTGGGTGGACATGAAATTGGTTTCTTTGCTGCCAAACATATGTTTGAAGGCTCCTTATTGCTCGAAAATAATACAATTTCCTTAAAAGAATATTTTCCTGTGGCTGGGAGTTTTTGCATGATTCGGTTGTGAGGATTGTCTGAAGCATCTTTGATGTTGTTGTCCAAAATGTGAAGATGACTTGCTACCTAGGATTTGATGATGAGAAGTTCTCGGCTGGTTTGTTGGGGTGGAATTTCCGTTTGGTTTGAAGGCCAGCTCATGTTCATTTGGAGGTTCATCTTGTGCATGGCCAACTTGTGCATGGGTAGAATCATTGTCTGAAAAGTAACATAGCAATTCTTCCAAAATTCTTGCATGAGAAGAAGGACTATCTTTTGAAATTTGAATTTTCGATCTTGTGGCTTATTTGGAGAGTTTGGTTGGTCCATGGAACGAGTCAAAGCTGTTGAGTTCAAGTTTGTTAGTTCCTTATTTTCCTCATGCCGATTTGACTTTGGGTTCCACCCTCCAAGGGATTTGAATTTTGAATTTCCTGGTTTGTTGGGGTTGGTGTAACCACCTTGACCGGTGGTTCCTCTACCTCTACCATTTGCTGCTGGAGGTTCCTTAGCTTGGAGTTGGGGATGTCCATCCTCTTTGGACTGAATTTCCGAATGATTCTTGGATATTTCTGAATGGGGTTGAATAGGTTGCCATTGTGTAGTTGTCTTCTTTGGAGGATGAGCAACCATTTAGCCGAGTTCAACTCTTGTTGATTTGGAAATTTGGAGGCTCCTACTTTATAATCAGCAATGTGGATGGCCTATCTTGTTGCATTTGGTGCAATAGGATGGGAGATCTTCATACGAAATTTTTTGCCATCTTCCATCATCCCCTACCCCTAACCACACACGTGAAAGAAGAGTTGCCAAGAGGCCTACTTCCACATAGACCTTAACTGTATTACGGTGAGTAAAATTTTTCGTTGCCATGTCTAATTTTAGTGGAGTTCCCACCGCTTGTGCAAGAATAAAAACCACATGTTTAGTGAAGAAAACAGCGGGAGGACCTTCAAAAGTTACCCTTATGGGCGCAATCGAAGGCTCTATGTCTGGTGTGTACAGAGGATGCCATTTGAGAACGCATATGTAAAATCTGTTAATGAATCAAACATTCTTGAGCCAGCAACATAGATAGTCCTTCTCCATAGAAAACCGCAGCTTATGATCAAGAAAGCCAACCTTGCAATTCCCCTTGAATCCAATTGTTTGCAAACTCTTTCGCACCATTTCCATGTTTGATTTCACCCAATTTCTTGGGAGACTGCCCACCAGTGTGTAATGGAATGGGGTTGCTAACTTTTGTACTTACTCCTTAGAAAAGTAAATAGCAGGTTTCCCTTTGAAGGTTTGCAACTTCTTCAAAGGCTAATCGGACTAGAGTTGATCAATGCCTTTAGATTTTCCCATTAGAGCTTCAGCAAAAGAAAGTGATAGCCCTTCAGTCGAGGACTGAAGGGCAGGCAGTTCAGCCATTGCTGAATTGCTGGCTGAAATTAACTTTAGACAGAGAATGAGTTTCTAGAGAGAATGAGGAGAAAACATTTTGATGCTCTATTAAGATATACATTTGCAAGAGATTGTAAATAAATATACCAATCATCTATTAATTAATATATAATTACAATAGTATTACTAAAAGTCAGCCCAGAAATTAAGTGATTCCTTAGAAAAAAATTTTGAAATGCGAATGTTTCTAAACAAAGTTAAATGCAAAACTTTCTTGACTTTAAAACTTACTTCCCTTTCCTAAAATTCCCACTCTCTCCTTTTAGTACTGAATGTATTAGAGTACTCAAAAATAAGTTTAATACTTGTGTGGTTATACATATCTTGAATTTCAATACTTATTTCTTGTCAATTTGGCTTCTCGAAAGATCAATAATGAAATGGGAATTTAGGTTATCAAGAATAAGTGTAATTATTTGTTAGAATTCTTCTAGTTACATAATTTTTTTCCCTTAATAGTAATTGAACTTCCGTTAACAGTAATTGAACTTTGAAATATTTTAAAAATAAAAAAATGTGTATCCAAAATGTCATTGGAAATCATACTTTTTGTTACCATATATTTGTTAAAAGAAAAGATAACTTCATTAAGAATATAATGAAAAAAGACTATTATTTGAATATTAGATGGTTAGTTAATATATAATAAGTAATTTAATGAGAATTCAATTAAAATCAATAATTAACTACTAATGTTATTTACTTTTTTTTGTATAAAATTTTTTGGCTTCCATCCAAAGCAAAGAATGATGCACTGTTGGATTGATCAAATGTCATAAGAAAATATGGAAGTCCTTTGAGTGCGATTACAAAAAAAAAAAAAAACTCGCACATATGTCTCGTCAGTGACACATCATTTGATAAGGATATGGGACCGTCTTAAAGTATGCCAGACATGGTTTTGTGATGGAAAATCGGTACTACCTATCAAGGATCATCCGATTTGATCGATTAAATCGAGAACACAATTTTTTCTGTACCACAAAATTTGATTCAATTCCACACTTTCTTACCAGAAATACATATCTAATATCGTAAATCAAATACCAATTTCAATAAATCACATATCAATATCACCAAATACTTAATCAATTTTTGTAAATCAAATAAATCCAAAGAGAAGTGATGGAGAAAAGAAAAGAAGGTAGAGAGGGAGAAGGGAAGCTGTGGGGATCGGACGGAGAGATGGAGAGAAAGGAGGTCGGGGTAGGGAAGGGGGAAGGAACATTGGTGGTGCGGGGTAAAGGCAAACATGGTAGGGATAGACACAGAGAGAAGGATAAATACCATTTGGAGGCCACCAGCGGATAGGGGTGTTCTTTCAATCAGTATTCGACTTTTTGACTTATTTGACTTTCGATTTGAAAATCTCAACCTCAAAATCAAGTCATATAAACCCAAATATGCATGAGTTGCTCACATGTCTAACTTTTTAGGGTAAAACTACAAAAGTATACCATTCTCACCTTTCCCATCCCTACCACTTCACTTTTTGCCTGGAAGCACTAGCTATGTTATTCCCTTACTATATTACCACCCTTAATTCCACAAAAAAAAAAAAAAAAATTTCTCATTCTACCAAAAATGTATATCAATCTCTCCCATATCTACCACATTCTCCATCTTACCACTCTCTCATTCCCTAGCACCTCTTTTCCATCCTCATCACCACCACTAAAACAAGCCATCCAAATTTTTTATTATTCTCACTAGTCACCTCCCATTGTTTATCCAAAACAATAGTTAGGAATTGCATGCGATCAAAAAATCATTGAATTTGTCCAAAACCATACTTCAATATGTAAGATCTGATTTGAGATTTTATAGCACACGGATAATTAAAATGTAAGGGACTGAAAAATTATTTTTTGAACATGTGAGAACTGAAAAAATAGACATGTGAGCTACTCGTGCATTTTTCCATTCAGTCAAAATATACCCGTAATTGTGTCGAATGACCAAAGTGGTGCGCATTGAATTTGTGAAGGACTAAAATGCAACATTTTATATGTGAGGGACTAAAAAGGTAAAAATGTGAAATGTGAGGGACTATTAAGGTCGTTTTCCCTAATAATTATAAGAGGTATATGTGCACAAAGTAAGCATTTTGCATAAATAAAAGTAGTTAAAGATAAGATTTAGATTGGTAATTTGAATTTTCATGATTAATTATATATATATATATATATATATATATATATATATGATAATATTCAATTTATAGAAGAAAATAATATTAGTGAATTGACAGTTGAAAATCTTAATTAACTAAATAAAGACAAATAAAAACAAAGTAACTTAATTAGTAAGTTCTACTTCAATGTATTTAAAAAAAAACAGAGAAGACTATATATTATTACAATTGTTATATTATTGTCGTACAGAAATTGACTGTTAATTTCAATTGATATGTACATTACTTAATCACAGATGATATTTCATTTCTATGACAATCTTTTAAAAATTGATGTTTGTTAAATAAAATGGTTTTTAAAATATTACATAACTTAAAAATCAAAATTATAAGTTGGATTATAACATCAAAATCTCAATAAGTATTTATTTCCATCAAAATTATAGAAAATAAAAATGCCATCAAAATTATAGAAAATAAAAGTGTGTCTATTCACAACTCCATCAACTAAGGACTTTCAAAATGCACTCCCCTCTCTCTCATTTCTCTCACTACTTCCTAATTCTTCCTTCATTTTCTTGTTTCTTTTCTCATTGATTCATGGATTCGGCTCCAAAATCATTTGCACAAGCTATTAAAACAGCAGTGTAAGAAGACATTGGTGATGATTTCTTCAAACCTGCTGATCAACTATAAGGTGAACCAGCCTTTTATTTCTCGAAACTGGAGGTAGAAGAATTGTCTAAGCCTTTACGGTTTCTCATTGGTAAATTTGATCATGGCAAGTCTAGCATGGAGGTGCTTAGGAAAAGCTTTCCTACCATTGGTTTTAAAGGGGAATTGTCATTGGCGTTGCTAGATTACAAACATATTTTGATCAACTTAAAATTGGAGGATGATTATTTGAGGTTTTATTTGAAGGGAACATGGTTCATCAATGGCTTCCATATGAAGGTCATGAAATGGACTCCTTTATTCAACTCATATGTTGAGCCAACAATGATGCCTGTTTGGATTTCATTCGATTAACTTCCTTTGTGTTTGTTTAAGAAATCATTATTATTTTCTTATGCAAGGGCAGTTGGCTAGCCTCTTAAGATCGACATAGCCACTTGTCCAGGCCTAGTGTTGCTCGTATTTGTGTAGAGATGGATGTCTCAAAAGTTTTTCCTTCCAGAATTAGGATTGTGACTTGATAGGATAGGGAAATGGTGTTGGATTTTGGACATTTACATATATATCAATTGTGTAATATGTGTTATCCTAATTAATTGGTCCAATATAAATTAATCTAATATGGTTTAAGATAAATGGGTAAATCATCTAATTAGTATGAGCTTTTATGTGTAGATACCCTAAAATCCTATTTCTTATTTTTTTTGATGGGCAAAACTTGGGGAATAAGAAAAATATCTCTATATATAGGTTATAGTCCCCAAATTCTACGTATGTTACTTTTCTTGACATCCCATCATCAGAAAAGTGAGAACCCTATTCTCTAAAATACATACACAGTAATTTGGAAGATCAATAGTCACAATATTCAAGAATCAAATCCGCAGGCTCAAAATCACATTCGGATATTCAAGAATCACATAAATTCTTATAGATTCATGTACGTTTCCGCATCTAGTATTTAATTTATTTTCTTAATGATTAAACATGAAGGATCCGGGTTATGATAACGTTGGTCTCTTGTCATGATATTAAAGTTAATTTGATATTACAACAAGTGGTATCAGAGCATCTTCATGTTGAATCATTGAGAAATCAATTTTTTTTTATTTGATTTATTATGTGATTTCATATGGATCCTGTTCTTGAATTCAACAAATTTTTATTTGATTTAATTTATTGTATTTAAGAATAATTGTGGTTATATTATGGATTAAATTTTTGAATCTAATAATTTTTATATTTATCCGGATTTAAATTGTTGGATTCAAAATTTTGGTTTTAATTTTTTTCCCTTTCGAATTTGTTTGGTATAAGAATTAAAAAAAAAAAAAAGAGTAAACTTTTTTATCATGAATGAAGTTCATGTCATGATCAGAGCAGGTGTACAGGGAATGGTTTTAAAAAAAAAAAAAATTAAGGATTGGTCATGAACTTAGTTCATGACTGTAAGGTTCATGACCAGAAGGATTAATGATCATGAACTTAGTTCATGACTAGTAAGCTTTCATGGTCAATTTTTTTTTTTAATTTTTGATTGTTCTTTAAATCTTTAGTAAAATAATTAAATTCAAATTTTGGTTAATTAATTAAGGATGTCTAATGTTCAAAAATATATTGATTGACACAATGTGCTATCAAAATAGCCCATCTTGTGTAGGTTAATTTATTTTGGAATATTAAGATGATTATGTGTATGTAATTCATGCGAATATTTATCTGCCCAAAGGAAGGTTAATATTTGGCCGAATTACATATACACCTGTGGTAATAAATATGTGATAATTATTTGGTATTCCATGTGAATAATAAGTCAGTCCAAAGATAGACTTATTATTTGACAGGATTTATTGTCAATATTTGATTACTACACCAAGAGTATCACTTACAAGTTAATATTTCTGTCCAAAGACTAAATATTAATGTTGTGCTAGGTATCTTGTAGTGGGCCCTACCATTATTTGAATTTAATTTATTATTTAAGATTTGGAACTTATTTGAATATGTTGTTTTGTTCTATTTTCAGTTAATACATCTGCTTCTATGATAGACTAATCTGCCAATATTAATTCCATCACTATGTTGAATGGAACTAATTTTAAGGAATAGAAAGAGAACGTAATGATCGTTCTTGGTTGCATGGATCTAGACCTTGCGCTAAGGATTGAATCACCCACTCCTCTTTCAGATAATAGTTCCATAGAGGAAAAAAATGACTATGAGAAGTGGGATTGTTCAAATCGCATGAGTCTTATGATCATGAAACGTGCAACCCCGGAAACATTCAGGGGCGATGTGTCCGAAAAGGCAACTGCCAAAGAGTTCCTTATGGAAATTGAAAAGCGTTTTGTGAGAAACGATAAGGTAGAAACAAGTACGATTCTATCAAACTTGATTTCAATGAGGTATAAAGGAAAAGGAAATATAAGTACGATTCTATCAAACTTGATTTCAATGAGGTATAAAGGAAAAGGAAATATAAGGGAGTACATCCTAGAGATGTCTCATCTTGCTTCAAAATTTAAAGCACTAAAGTTAGAGCTGTCTAAGGACTTGCTCATACAACAATTTGGTTTTTATCTCTCTTCCTACACAATTCAGTCAATTTAAGATCAGTTATAACTTTCAAAAGGATAAATGGTCTCTAAATGAGCTTATTTCTCATTGTGTGCAAGAAGAGGAAAGATTGAAGTAAGAAAAGATTGAAAGTTCTCACTTGGAAAGTACCTTTAAGGACAAAAATAAGAAAAGGAAAAAAGATAAAGAAGTTACGGGTGGTCCACTTCAAAAGAAACAGTAAAAGAAACAAACTGATGAATTTGGTTGTTACTTTTGTAAGATTCTGGACACATAAAAATGGACTGTACCAAATATGACGCTTGTCGTGCAAAGAAAGGTACGCTTCTCGTTTTGGTTTATTCTGAGGTTAATTTAGCTTCAGTACCTAGACACACTTGGTGGATAGACTCCGGTGCTACTACTCACATAAGTATGTCCATGCAGGGTTGCCTGAATTGCTGAAAGCCAAATGATGCTGAAAGATTCATCTATGTGGGTGATGGAAAACTAGTTAGCAAAGTTGAAGCAATAGGGACATTTAGGTTATTATCAAAAATTGGTTATTCTTTGGATTTGAAAGAGACATATATATTACTGTCTTTTAGACAGAATTTGGTTTCTATTTCTGTTTTGGACAAATCCGGTTACTTTTGTTCATTTAGAAATAGTCAGTTTAGTTAGTTTCTAAATTCAAATATTATTAGTACTGGTTTTTTGTCTTCTCATGATAACCTTTATTTAATCGAAACTATTGCTTCATATAATGAAATCTTGCATATAAGTTCACGTGGTACTAAACGCAAATTAATCAATGAGAATTCTACTTCACTATGACATAAGCGTTTAGGTCATATATCTAAACAAAGAATTGAAAGACTTGTGTCAGATGGAATTCTTGATCCCCTTAATTTGTCAGACCTTCAAATCTGCGTTGAATGTATTAAGGGGAAATAAACAAATATAAAGAGATTAGGTGCCAATAGATCTTCGAACGTCTTAGAAGTAATACATACGGACATTTTGATTGTAACTGTGTGGGCCTAGCCCTATGGTTTCTTGGAATGGTCAACAATATTTTATTAAATTCATAGACGATTTTTCTCTTTTTGATTACCTTTATCTAATTCATGAGAAGTCTAAGTCATTGGTCATGTTCAAGGCTTTTAAAGTTGAAGTTGAGAAGAAACCGTAGTGGTGAATACTATGGCAGATATGACGGATCAGGTGAACAACATCCAGGACCTTTTTCTAAATTTCTAGAAGAGTGTGGAATTGTCCCACAGTACACCATGCCGAGACTCCTACCATGAATGGTGTTAAATGAGAGACAAAATAGAACTTTAAAGGATATGGTGAGAAGTATGATTAGTCATGCAACTTTACCGAATTCACTCTGGGGAGAGGCATTAAAGACTGCAGCTTATATCCTTAATAGAATTCCAATTAAGGCAACGACCAAAACCCCCTATGAACTATGGACTGGTAAAAAGCCTAGTATAAAGCATTTACATATTTGGGGTTGTCTAGCTGATGCAAGGCCTTAAATAGGCCAAATAAAAAGAAACTGGACTCTAAAACAATCAGCACCTATTTTGTTGGTTACTCTGAACGGTCTCAGGGGTACAAATTTTATGATCCCACATTCAAATCCTTCTTTGAGCCGGGAAATGCCCAATTCTTTGAGGATATTGAGTTTGGGGGTAGAGCTAAAGTTAGAGATTTTGTCTTTGAAAAGGAATCTATTTCTCTTCCTACGATTGTCCTTCTATTCCTGACATTGTTCAAGAAGCAATACCAGTACCACAAGAAAATGTTGAAAATCTTCCCCATCAAGAATAACACGAACAAACTCAACAACTTCAAGAACAAATGCCATTATGGAGATCCACTAGAGAAAAGAGAAGTGCGATTTCAGATGATTACATCGTATTTCTCTGAGAACATGAGGATGACATTAGATTTTTGGAAGATGATGAATCAACTTTCATCAAGCCTTGAATGGTGCTAATTCTCACAAATGGATTGATGCTATGAATGAATAAATTAAATTTTCCATGAAAGACAATGACGTTTAGGAACACATCACACTACCCGAAGGTGCAAAACCTATTGGTTGCAAATGGATATTTAAAACTAAAAGGGATTCGAAGGGTAATGTGGAGAGATATAAGGCACGTCTTGTCGCAAAGGGTTTTACTCAAAAGGAAGGCAATGATTATAAAGAGACTTTCTCTCTAATATCATCGAAAGACTCTTTCAGGATAATAATGGTTTTAGTGGCACATTTTGACCTTGAGTTACATCTATGGATGTAAACACTAATGTTTCTCAATTGTGACATTGGTGAGACCATTTATATGGTGCAACTGAAAAACTTTGTATTCAAAGATG
Organism: Cinchona pubescens; assembly: GCA_025175665.1. Taxonomy (NCBI): domain Eukaryota; kingdom Viridiplantae; phylum Streptophyta; class Magnoliopsida; order Gentianales; family Rubiaceae; genus Cinchona; species Cinchona pubescens. Next base: position 340,901 of record JANKKI010000155.1, read on the forward strand.
CAAAGAATATCGTCTGTAAATTAAATAAATACATCTATGGGCTCAAACAAGCTTCTCGTCAATGGTATTACAAATTTCATCAAATTATCATCTCGTTTGGTTTTGAGATGAATTTGGTTGATGATTGTATATACCACAAGTTTAGTGGGAGTAAGTACATTTTTTCTAGTTTTATATGTCGATGACATACTGCTTGCCAGTAACGATACAAGCTTATTGCACGAAACTAAGAGATTTCTATCACAGAAATTTGAGATGAAGGATCTTGGGGATGCCACTTTTGTATTAGGGATACAAATAAATCGAGATCGCTCTCGGGGTATTCTTGGATTATCACAAGAGAACTATATCGAGAAGGTACTTAAGAGATTTAGCATGCAAGATAGCAAACCAAGAGATACCCCTGTTGCTAAGGGAGACAAATTCTTCCTCGCTCAGTGCCCTAAGAATGATTTTGAAAGTAAGGAAATACAGAAGATTCCCTATGCTTTAGCAGTAGGAAGTTTGATGTATGCTCAAGTTTGTACGCATCCAGATATAGCGTATATTGTTGGGATGTTAGGCAGATATTTAAGCAATCCGGGAGTGGTTCATTGGATAGCAGCCAAAAGGGTCATACGGTATCTTCAGAGAACAAAATATTACATGCTCACATATAGGAGATCGTTGAATAAATTAGAGATCATTGGGTATTCCGACTCTGATTTTTCTAGATATCAAGACAGTCATAAAGCCACTTCGGGCTATATTTATTTGCTTACTGGTGGAGCTATCTCTTGGAAAAGTGTTAAACAAACACTCAGTTCCTTCCACCATGGCAGCTGAATTTATAGCATGTTATGAGGCATCCAATCATGGAATATGGTTGCGAAATTTTGTCACAGGGTTGGGAATTGTGGATGGTATTGAAAGACCACTTAAGTTATATTGTGACAATAAATCAGCATAATTATATTCTAACAATAATAGGAGCTCAACGAAGTCTAAACACATAGAAATCAAGTTCCTAGTTGTTAAAGAAAGAGTTCAGAGTGATTAGGTGTCTATAGAGTATATTGGCACGAACTCCATGATTGTGGACCTGCTTACTAAAGGATTACCACCTAAGCTCTTTCATGAGCACACTGCTCATATGGGTGTTATGTCTTTTGAGGATATTCAGGATTAGTGGTCGAGTTTGTATTCAGTTTATATACTTTTATCTTTTGATACACGTCTTATGTTTACGAATATTTTCTACAGAAATAAAGAATTCAATTTTAGATATAAAGTATTCAATTTATGTTTCACTCTGACTTCAATTTCAGTTTGACCTCTATAAAAATAAAGTTGGACCAGTTGAAAATATGCATGTTTAAGATCACATTACTTGTAATTTCTGTGCTATACATCCATACTTGATCTATGTCATTTGGTTGAGTTAATGTACGTGACCAAGAATGGGTTTAGTTACGATTAATGTAACGAAAATCATCTTGATCCTATATTGACATAATTAATGGACGAGATTATTCGGGGATGACTATGGTCATGATGGCTAAATGTTTTGAACTCATAAGGTTTTATGCAATAATATATACGTAGTCCAAGTGGGAGAATGTTTTACATATATATTAATTGTGTAATATGTGCTATCATAATTAATTGGCCCAATATGAAGTGATCTAATATGGTTTTGATACTCAAGATAAATGGGTTTAAGTCATCTAATTAGTATGAGATTTTATGTGTAGATACCCTAAAATCTTATTTTCTATTTTTATGATGGGCAAAACTTGGGTAATAAGAAAAATATCTCAATATATAGGTTATGGTCCCCAAATTCTATGTATGTTACTTTTCATGACATCCCATCATCAGAAAAGTGAGAACCCTATTCTCTAAAATACAAACATAATAATTTGGAAGATCAATAGTCACAATATTCAAGAATCGCATCTGGATATTCAAGAATCACATTATTTCTTATGGATTCAGGTACGTTTCCACATCTAGTATTTAATTTATTTTCTTGATGATTAAACATGAAGGATCCCAGTTATGATAACGTTGGTTGTCAAGATATTAAAGTTAATTTGGTATTCCAACAAATGGCAGTCAATATCTTATGATAACCCCCCCTGCATATTGCTCTAAATCTTCAAGACAAGGTCATGCTCTTGCTGACTATCCTTCATTGCAGCAAACACATCAACTCAAGAAGAAACATGATAAAGATCAAACCCTAGCAATTCAAAAATGTGCTGGAAAAGATGATGAAGCTGTTGGATACAAGGAGCAAACCCTAGAAGCCCAGAAATCTATGACAGTTGGAAATTTTGTTGGCCACAAATTAGGAAAATCAGTTCAAATATCCAAAAAATTTCGTCTAGCAGCCAACCAGAAACTTTTAACCTGTCAAATGGATTTTCAAACACCTCTAGAAATCTTCTTCAAGTGCTTTGCCTATCCAAGGTCCATTTCAACAGCTTAATGCTTCTAACCCTATTCCTGAAAGCCAAGAGAATCAGGCTGAAGTGGACAACGGTGATGACATGACTAATGATAATGCTAATGATGATGATAATGTGAATGAACATGCTGAAGTTGAAGATGCTGTTCGGGATGCTGAGGTGAATGATGAAATGGAAACTATTGCACATGCTGAGCATAACAATACTCTTGGTGATTAGGAGGATTCCCAGGATAATGATGAGGTCAATGATGCTGATATGGACGCTGCTAATGGGGATAACTATAAGGAACAAGCTGAGGATATTCCTAATTCTAAAGAACTGATGTCTACAATCTTTGATGATCAAGCTAAGGTTTTTGATGCTTTGCAGGAGTCTAATGATTAGCAAGATAAAACCACCCCTTTAGACTTGGATGTTGCTGGTGGTGTTGACATTGACAAGTCTCAACTACTGGCAGCATGGAAAGAATTTTCAAGCCAACTAAATAAGAAATATGCTCCTAATGCTGACCAATTTACCTTGGTAATGGAGAAAAATCTTCCTTATTTTCCTGAAAAAAGATCTAGAATAGTAGGATTCCTTTGAAAATCTCTATATTCAAGAAAAGGTTTCTACATGGTGTCAAAATGTCAGTTTTGGAACTGTCAGGAAACATTGGATCATTTGTTTCTGCTTTGCCCTTTTTCTGCACAAGTTTGGAGTCATTTTGAAGCCATTATGGGGGAAAGATACACATCTAATTGGCGACAACAGTACATGAATTTTTGGTGGATGGATTCCTCCAGCAACTTTTTAAAGGGAACTCTTGCTCAGCTCTTCCCAATATCATTTGTTGGATGATATGGAATATAGGTACAGTAGCTGTTTTGATGGCAGAAAATTTACACCTCAGTTCATTATTCAAGAAGTTAGCAGCTTCTTTTTTGTTACTTCTAAAGCTTTTTCCTTCAAAAGTTTTTCAGCATAGTGAGACGTTTGCAAAGCAGATTGGATGGAAGCAACGCCTTTCTCAGCCTGGATATCGAAGGATCACACTAGTGAAATGGAACCTGCCTGATCAAAATTATCACAAACTCAATCCAGGTGTGATATCCGGAGGTGGAATCTTGAGGAATTCATTTGGTGATACTGTAGACGGTTTTTCATCATACCACCCCAGTTCCTGGTACCAGTTTGTAGGCTGAAATCTTGGCACTTCAGGATGGTCATCCACTGTGTTATCAGCAAGATATTATGGATATTATTGCGGAAGTATTAGACTCTTTGATGATCATTCAGATTTTGCAAGGAAAAATCAAAACACCTTGGAGAATTTATCATGAAGTTCGCTTCTCATGGCTCAAGGAAATTGCAGAGTTCAGCATATTTACAAGGAAGGGAACAAGGTTGCTGATTTATTAGCTAAGTTAGGATATGAGTCTAGATATAATAACGTCTTTGATTATTGTAATTTTCCTAAATTAGCTAAGGCACAAGTCATGTTGGATAAATCAGGTTTGGGTGATTTTAGAATCTCAAATTAACCTAGAGGTAGTAGGGTTTGTAACTCTATTTCCCAAGAGGTTTTGACCTAATCCCACTCTTTGTACTCTAATTTTTCATAATTAATAAAATTGGAGTAAGGCCCCGACACCAATGTATAGGTGTTATTTAAAAAAAAAAAAAAAAAAGACAAACGAATGTGTGAGTTATTATCTAAATGAAAAAATAAAACACTTCTAACAATTGATTTTGCACCTCAACATATAAACTATACATGTAAATGCGATGACATGAAAACAATTGATTAAACTATTCTGATGATGTGATTAGGTTGCAACAATGACATTAGTCGCACATAATTAGATTACTCCTCTTTTAGTTTATTAGGAATAACCCTTTAAATAATATGTACCTACGGTGTCCAAATAAACAAAATATTTATCCTTCTAATTTATTATAAATAATTTAATAAAACGTTTCTTTTATGACCTATTAGTCATGAGTTCAAGTCAATAAAAGTAGGGAGTGGGTTAAAAATAGAAAAAATAATATAATTTTATATTTAACATGTATTGTTAATAAGTGATATGTATATGATAATCTATATACAATATTATTTTTGTAACTCTTTTGGAAAGAAATAATCAATTATAAGAGATATATATGCATAAGATAGGATTTTGAACAAATAAAATTATTTAAAACAAAATTTAGGTAAATTAATTCGAACTCAACACAGGTAATTAAGTATTCTATTTTTACTGTTACTATTTTACTATGCAGATTTTGTGTATCTATACTATGCCTCATGTCATATTTTCATGCCTTCTCACTAAAACACTACTTTCCTATCTATCTATCAATATATATCTATCAATATCAATATATATCTATCAATATCAATATATATATATATATATATATATATATATATATATATATATAAATTCTTATATATATATATATATATATATATATATCAAAGGGGTGTTTAGTGAAAGCCACAAGTGAATGATAATGGTACCATATTATTTGTTATTTTCTACCGATAATTAATTTTTAATTTCTACAACAGTAAAAAAGTTTAGTCCATTTTGAAAAAGCAAAAAGTTTATGATCATAAAATAAAGATTTTGAATAAAGATAATTATACTAATTATTAGATGTATCGAACTTATTAATCAACTAAATAACTTACCAATTTTTTTAATTAATCATACAATACAATCATTTTGATCGGGATTCAATAAAATGATAAGAAAAACTCATTTCTATTTAATACAAATGAATAGATGAAATGAGAAATAATACACAATTTTTAGTTATATTATTTAGATACAAAAATAAAACAGTATAACTGTAGATATCATGAAAACCAACTATTATTTATATTATTATAAAAGTAGCAAGATATTTAGTCTAACTATGTCTAAATGAGATCATTATTGCAACCTAATTATATTTAATTAATATTATCAAAAAGATTAGTAATTTAAATATCACAAAAAGATAAAATTGTTGTAATATATTAATTTCTTCTTTGCATCTTCTTGCAACTTTATATTTATTGGGAAATAATTATTTAATGTAAATAGTCATTTTTAAGTGATTATGTAATCGTAATACATTAAAAAATAATTTTAATAGTATGTCTTATTATTGACGTCACCATAGGTTATATTACTTTTTGTTTGTTGATTTAGAGATATAACTAATATATTAGAAGGAAAAGAGTAAAAATTAGTGTGACTTCTATCGTGTAAGATCAATAACTATATTTGTTTGTATTTTATATTGTATCAAGTTTTAAAATTTTGATTCGATGCTATTTTTCAATTGACGGAAAAAAAATGTTTTATGTAAGTAAAAACAATACATAAAAATTAACTATATCATTATTTTTAGAACCATCCCACTAGCAAACCTTTTAACTATGGGTTTCTAACTAACATTGATACTATTTTTAAAAATGTAAAATGTTAATTGATATATGTTAAAGTTGTACAAAAAAAAAAAAAAAAAAGCATGATAATGTCAACTTAACTTTAAAATACCAATAAGCTTTTAAGCTTAATAATCATTTTTTATAAAACACTACAATTCGTTAAAATAAATAAAAATATATATATTTTATATAAAAACAATTACAAAACTTAAATTTAGGTCCAAATCATTTAGTATGATTAGATTATTATAGTAATTACTAGACGTAACAAACTTATTAATCAATTGAATAGCTTACCAGTTTTTTAATTAATTAATCATTCAATTCAAGTATTTTCATCGGAATTCAATAAGATTAATGATAAAAAAAACTCATTTCTTCTTAAGACAAATGAACACATGAAATGATAAATAATACGCTACTTTTAGTTATATTATTTATGTAAAATTAAAATAGTGCAAAAAAAGTCAATGTCAACAACTGTAGATATCATGAAAATCAACTATTATTTATATTATCTATATAAATAAAAATTAAATAGTGTAAAAAATTCATAATATTTAAACTATTACAAATATTGTTACTTGACAATGTTTATTTTTTTATGTAATTATTAAAAATTGCATGCCATCATCATGATCTCACTAACATTATTTTATTTTATAAGTTAAATATATTTGTTTATGCACGGGTTTTCCTGCTAGCATATATATATATTTCAATGGGGTGTTTACTGAAAGCAACTAGAGAATGACAAGTGGCATCATATTATTAGTTATTTTCTACCGATCATTAATTAACTAAAAAAATAATATTAGTTTAAAGATTCAAAATCTTAACTTTATCTTCACACATATCAAGTAGGTTTTATAAAGAAAAAATTAATACAAACTAATTATGGACTTTAACAAATAATTCTTAATTTCTATATTGTTCGACCATTTATAACCGTAAAAATGTTTAGTCCATTTTGAAAAAACAAAAAGTTTATGATCATAAAATAAAGACTTTAAATGCATACACATAGCAAGTAATTTTTTATTATAGAAAATGAATACAATCTAATGTATCTATCTATACTACAGTTTTGTGTTAATGCATTTCAGATAAATTTTGTTAAGATATCAATTTAATTTAATTTTTTTTTTTTTTTAAAAAAAATTAGCTAACAGCAAATCCCTAGAGTTTCGATCCTAACCGCTGAGGCCAGAGTTAAGTTCAACTAACTGTTGGAGTTTAATTCTTGCTTATGGTCTATGTTTACTAACAACTATACTTTCAAAAGAAGGAAAAAATATTTGTGTCTTAACTTTCAACTAAATATCTAAAGTATTTGTTTTATCCATAAAATAGATACATAATTTTTGAATTTCTCTGGTGAATTTTATGTCAGAGGAATTGGCAATAAAACTCCATCGACTCCTCTTGTTATTTCCTTCATTTTCAGGTATATACCATTATTCATCTGCAATTTACATAATTAACTTATTTATTTATTTTAGGTATTCACCTATTATTCCAAAATGGAATTCAATACTCCAAAAGAATACCAAAGAATACTTGGATGTAAAGTTGCGAAAACGAGAAAAAAAAAAAAACAGAATTTAATAGAAAAGAGGGGTAAAAAAATAATAATACAAACCTAAACAAACGCAAGCAGGAATGTAATATTATTGGTATTTTTTTCTTGATGTCTTCTCCAAATTGAATCTTATAGCAACTTTTTCCATAACAATATCAATTGACATAATCTTTACAAAAAGTTGTACTACTTTGGAAGATCGACGCAATCTTGGCAATGCACACTCGAATGTATGGTCAGATTGCACTATAAATTTTTTATTGTATATACTAAAATACATAGTCAAGTTTATAATTCATAATGATATATTACCTGAAACTTTTAATAAAAGATTGACAAAAAGATTGCACTATAAATTTTTTATTGTATATACTAAAATACATAGTCAAGTTTATAATTCATAATGATATTACCTGAAACTTTTAATAAAAGATTGACAAAAAAATTACCTACAGTGACAATGCCAAAAAATGCACTAGACTATATTAATTAATCACAAACTTTGATTGCTAAGAAAATGAAAATAATCAGATTAAATATGCATTTAGTATGGTAAGAAAAGATAAACTTCACTATTGTTTGAATTAAGTTGAACGTGTACAAAGGATTAATAGGAACAATTATACTAAGAGTTACATTTATGCATGTAGAATAATATATATTTCAATCGGACTAGGGAACTTTTATTTTATTCTATACTTTAAAAAAAAAAAATCATTACAGGATGTTAATATTTATACATGATTTTTCTTACATGAATAACTTAAGCACTAGCATAAACTAAATAGTAGTGATAGAAGCCGATAAAGATTGTACGATTAATGGTTTTCTAATGTGTTTAAAATTCTAGAAAAAATAAATAAAAAGTTCTAATCAACATTAGCTAACGTGAAATTAATAATCCATTTACAAAAAGTCCTCAAAATCCCTTCAAGCCTTATCATCAGACTTGAATGCGAAACAAAAATATTCCAATCAACTAACAAACTTAAAATCAATAGCCCATTCCATAAAAAAATATAATAAAATACGAAATTTCGTAAAATACCATCGTCATCCTCTTAAAAACTTTCAACTATCTCAAAATTTTATAAAAGTAGAAAACACTAAAATGATTTTATAACTAACAAAAATCTCTTATACAAATCTAGATCTGTAAAACACATCAAGTATCTATAAAATTATCCAAAAGTATAAACTACTAAAATGATACACAACTAACAAAAATACCAATCCTAGCATAAGTCTTTACAAGAACTAAAGTACAAGAAGTCCAAAATTAAATGCATATCTAATTTCATTTCAAATAATAATTACGTTATATAAGTTACTTTTTAATCATTTTACTTCAAACAGATGTACACATTTTAAAATATAACTTGACACTTATATTTTTAACTATTTTCCTATTTTTATTTTACTAAGTATTAAAATTTATTGATTTCATTAATTTGTTTTGTTTGTCTTTATATGATTTAATAATAAAGTTTCTATGCCATCATCATTATTTTAGTAATATTGTTGCACTGTACAAATTGAATATAAATATCGGTCATCCCGTGTACAGTACGAGGCATTCTATGAGAAACTTTAATATATTGACATGTGGCATATAAAAGTTGTGGGCATGGTAAATAGTCTAAACAAAAAAAAATATTTACTTAATTAAAAATTAGAATTCAAATGAATTATTGAATTTTATCTTAACTACTTTTATTTTTATTTTTTATCCAAACTACTTTTATTTGTTCAAAATCCTCTTTTTATACAAACTCACCTCTTATAATTAATTTTTTTACCAAAAAAGTTGAAAAACTAATGGTTTATTTTGAGTATCAATTATATAAATATCAATTATTAAAATACATGTCATGTTCACTAATTATATGCATTAAAAATACTTTATGTATATAATGTTTAAAGGGTTATTCTTAATAAATTTGAAAATTTGTGTGACATAATTACGTATGAGTAATTTCATTCTCTTAACACAATTAGATACTATAATCAAAAAAAAAAAAAACAATTTTTTAGTCCCTAAATTATTCTTAAAATCTCATAAAGATCCCTCAAATTATATTTTAGTTTTTCCATACTCAAACTATTTTTTATTTGCATAAAAGTTTTCCAAACTTTTTTGTACACATTGTTGTCCCTCAGTATTTCATAATAATACAAATATACCCTATATTTTTTATTTAACTCTTTTGTCTCTTAAGATTTTTGTTTTTGTTATCATGGATAGATGACACTTTTTGACAAAAAAAAAAAAAAAAAAAAAGAAACACTTGAGTGACCTCCGTGGGATTACGAGAATACACTTGGGGGACCTTCTTGGAGACTAAATAAATTTACAATTATCTCAATTGATAATATATTGTATCACAAAAAAGAAACAAAGTTTTAAAATTAACTTTTTTTTTTATGCATCTTCTTCCCAAATTATGTTTATTAATAATAAGTTACTGATAAATGTCAAGGTTAATTACACATTAGCCGTTTGAATTCAAACCCCAGTTGCACTTTATTCCCTGAAGCTAAAATATATACCTTTTGCCCTTCTAAAAGATTCCCTATTATAAATAGTATAAAATAGTGATGAGGAAATTTATTATTGACAAAACTACCCTTCAAAATATGTGGAGAAAGTTACTTTCTAATTATTTAATTTTTAATCATTCCATATTACCTTTGTTTTAAAAATTGTCACACTTTTCTTAATTAATTTATATATTATTTTCAACATTTCTAAAAGTAAGCACAAAAAGAAGAATTTTTACAAATATATTTTGTAAATTTTAGCAATACACTAACTAAACATATATTAAAATTAAAATCAGTAATTAAAATATCTACTTACTAATTTTATTTAGGGATAAGTTTAGAAATTTCCACTGAGGTTTAAGCTTATTTCACTTAGTACCATTGAACTTCAAAAAATATCACTTACCTGTCTTGTTTCATACTTTTTGTAACATTTTCAACCCATTCTTTTAAAAAATTAATTTAAGTGGAGAGAGACTATGTTCCTCCCAATTTTAACCCTAGTTCAAAGCTTTCATTGATTAAAATGGCTGGAAGAAAAGGAAAAAATAACAATAGGTTGCAACTTTTCATATCCTTCACCAATTAATGTCAAAAATTATTTTAATTATTTTTTATTTTACTAGTTAATGATTTCCAAAGTAAAATACCAATAACATTTTTTATTGTCATATATTATGTATAGTTGCAAATTCTAAATTTTGTTCGAAACGACACATACGAACACATTAATACGTTTCTAATTATTAGTAAATAAGTTGGCTAAAAAATATATCAAAATGTTTTAAGAGTTTGTGATTTCCTAAACAAATTTGAATCATATTTGTTTTTTGTAATATATGGTAATTTTTTACGCATTCAAATTTTTGTTCGAATCAATACACACTAGCACATTACATAACCATATTTTTTTATAAATAAATTTATTTTTTTTTTTGAAAAATACGTATTTAAATTTTGAGTTTTGATTTACAAACAAAATAGTACTAGTTATATTTATTTATTATATCATATGATGTGTTTTACGCATTCAAAACTTTTATTCAAATAGATGCCCAAAAATACATTAATATGCTCAAAATTTTCTTAAATTTACTAGCCAAAAAATTTATCGAGAGAATATTATTTTTATTACGAGTTTGTGATTCCCCAAATAAAATACTAATTATGTATTTTTACGTGGTGAAGATTTTTATTTAAACATATAGAAGTAATCAAATTAATGCATGAACATACTTTTTCTTTTATATAAGTTGATAAAAAAATTATTTGAATCTAAAAGAGTGTCAAGTAAAAATTGTCAAAATTCTTAGGGGTGATTTTAGAATTTGAAACTACCCTTTCGTAATATATTAAAATATATCTAGAATAACGTAAGAGACATGGATTTTATACCATAAAGATATGTATTGGCAAAAGAGAGTGCATTGGAGATATTTTTAAAAGTTCAGGAGCACTCTGTGATATTAGCATAAACCTCTCGGGAGGTTTATGAATTTATCCCTTTTATTTACAATATTTACTTTCCATATTAAAATGTTTTACTTACTAATTATATTAATGTACCTAGTTACTGTAAAAATAAAATTAATTCACAGAACAATTTTTAAAAATTAATATAGAATCGTTGAAACTAAATAAATTAAAAGTAACTTTGCTTACAATTTTGCAGAGGGTATTTTTGTCAAAACAAATTGCTACATCATTCTTTTATATTTACTTATATTAGGGAATCTTTCAGAGAGGGCAAAGTATACATTGTTTTGGTTTAGAGGGCAAAATGCAATTGGTGTTTGAGTTTAGGCGATAAAGTGTAATTTAATGAGAACTGTAAATTTATTCATAAAAAAAGTAATTTCATATTATGTCTTCTCTACTTTTTGATAATTTTTCATATCATCACATTTACAAGTATTTTTTGTATGTGGATGAGTAAATCAAGTGTAGTCTTACCTAAAATTTCATTTTCTTGAAATTTCATGTGTAATCTTTAAAAAATTATTTTATTGAACAATATGAAGATTGTCATATACATGAAACTAATATTTATGATTAAGCAATATAATTATGTGCATGACAATTAACGTTTAGTAATCAACTTTGTAGGACAATAATATATTCAACAATCGTGTTACTTAATTGTTTAATTTGTTTTTTTTAATGTTTATGGTTATGTAGATCTTACTATATAGTAATTGTTGAACCCCAGTTATATTAATCATGTTTTGATGATGACCAAATCATACTAATGGTTTGATAACAAGTGTGCAGAAAAACAGGTATGTTCGGATGTAAATGATCGTCCGAACAAAACAAGAATGACAGAGCTTCGAACTTGATGGTAATCGTCCGACACAAAGAAATTGAAGCAAGCCTCGGACGAAGAACAGCGTCCGATCACTTTCCAGAAGACTTCGCTTCGATCGGACGCATGTTAGATGCATTCTAAGACGTCCGAACTAACATCCTCTACACTCCGGACAACAGTTTTCCTACCCACTAGGATGCATTATATCAAGACATTAACAAACGGGTCGGCTGATAAGTATTAAATCTGTTCTTATACACATCTGGAGCAGATATTTGGCAACTATAAATACCCTGATTTAAGTAAAAGAGACTTCTACATTGATTACAAATCATTCTTGAGCTATTTGTGAGAAATAGTGGGTACAAGTGTTGTAATAGTGTAGGTAGTGAGAAAAGAGTTTAGAAGTGTAAGAGTTCTTCAAGTGTAAGAGTGGAGAAATAACAAGTGTAAGAAACTCTTTGTCTTATAAAACTCTTGGCTCAACTAAAGGAAATTAGTGTGAGCAAGAGTGATCCTCATTTGTGTACAATGGTTATTGTCTACACCTACTTCAATAACTCTCGGAGGAACTTGAGTTGTGAACTTGGTAGTTGCCTTGTAAGAAGCTCTTTGTAGTTGAAAGCTCCAAGCTTGAGAAGCTTGGGAGTTTGGTTTGATTATCTTAATCTCAATATTCTTATTTGTTCTTTAAGCTTAAATTGTTGAATATCTATTGTATTCATTTGTGCTTAAGTTTTCACTTGGTGTATAAAATTGTATTTTCATTAAGCACTTAAAAATGTTTGTTTTTTAGATACAACCTAATTCACCCCCCTCTTAAGTTGCTTTTGGGGCCAACAGTTATTCACTTTTATTTGTCTTTATTTAGATAATAATTACAAGTTTCAAGCAATAATTGTTTTACTAATATTATTTTATTCCATAAGTGGTATGCAATTATTTTCCTGTGCATAGTACGAGTTATTTTATTAATATTATTTTATTGTATAAAAAGAATGTGAATATTTTTATTTTCATTCAACACATAGATATTTTGCTAGTATATATTATAACAAAACCCTTTTGGTGACAAACTCTAAGAATTTGATATGTGGCATCATATTATACAAAGAAAATTTACTTGATAAATAATAGAGGTAAAAACTGAACTACTTAATTAACATTGAAATTCAAATTAATTACATAAATTTTTATCTTTAACTACCTTTTTTTTAAATCCTTATTTTATCACATCTCTTACAGTTAATTTTTTTTTTTTAAAAAAAAAGAGTTACAAAATTAAAAATATATTATAAATCACAATTTCTTTTAATTAGCTAACCACCCGTACTTTGGCGATCAGTGTTACTCCTATATTATATTAATTAAAAAAATGATTGTACATGGAAGGGGACTAGGCCAAAAGCTCCTGAAAAGATATATGCAATAAATTACATAAACTAAATAGGTCGAAATCTAACTGATGGAATATGTAAATAATCTAGTCCAACAAGACCACGAATTGAGTTAGGAATGGCAATGCCAAATTTGAGATGTAAGACCCAGTGATGCACTTGTTGATTTAGCCAAGATATCTGCCATAGTGTTCGCCTCTCTAAACACGTGCTTAATGTGATAAGTTACCCAAGGATAAAACAGCATTGAATTTTACAAATAAGGGAATCAAATCTCCAAGCAGTAATAGAGGAGATATCTCTCGGATCATTTACAGTAAATTAATTGAGTCCGTTTCTATAAAGACGGAGGTCCAGCCATGGTCTAAGCAAAGTAGGAATCCTACCTCCAAGGCTAGCATCTTAGCTTCCATATTAGACTTGAAACCAAAGCTAATAGCAAAAGCTACCAATGGAGTATCTCGATCTATCTGAATGGTACCACCTTCACCTACCTTCCCCAAATTACCGAAAGAAGAGCCATCAATATTCAACTTAAATCCTCCTAGGGTGGTGGATCCTAACAAACAATCTTCTCTTATACACATCTAGATTGAATCGAGAGACAGTTTATGCTCCAATGCAAGGCCGTGGAGATGAGAGAGTGAAAAAAGCCTAAAACGCTTGACATGGCTGGCTGATCAAAAGGATGTCCCTCCTACTTACAACTATGAGAGAAAGGTGACTGACTTTTATATTATAAAAAATGAAAGAATTACGCACCTTCCATAAGTTTTACAATGCCAAGATAGGGATAATATTATAGATACCATTTGCCGAGGGTATGGAAGCTGAGCTCCATGCTTGAATTTTGTGCCGAATCGTCCTAACTTGAATATGAGGAACTCCAAAATCTGATTCAAGAACATCCCACAAACGGGCTTCCAAAGGGCAGTGAAGACAGCCATGTAGCAAAGAATCACACAACTGGCAAAAATAGCATTTAGAATGAACATTAAGACCCAATGACAATAAAACATTGTCAAATGTCAACAAGCCATTGAGCAATCTCCACATAAAAATAGAAATTTTAATGGGTATGCACGAACTCCATGCAACCTTTATAGATATCAAAACATTAAGCTTTTGATGAACCATGTCAAAAGCCTAAATGGTTTAAGAAAATACAATCATTCAAAAGCCTCCAGATTAGTTTGTCCTCCTCAGCTGAGAGGAATAAAGAATTGCTTAACACAGCCTTGAGGACATTATCAGGTAAGAGGTGCAGGATAGCTTCAAGAGACCAGCTGTCCTCGTTCATGTAAAAGTCTTTAATTTTGGCTTGTGGCAAACTAACCTCAGCAAGTGAACTAAACCCCAACTAGTTACTATACAGAAAAGAAGCATCCCTTGACCGGATCAAAGTTTGGAGATTTGAATCCACTAACTCTCTAGATTTAAACATATGTTTCCAAGTTGGTAAAGGATTCGATAACCAACCAAACATTAAAAATAGCCCATAGGGAAGAGGATGTATAGAAGTTCCAATATAACTTTTGTGTGAAGGCCGCAAAAACATCCTTTAGCTGGCGAACCCCCTGTCCATTCTCCTCTGTTGGAAAGCAAATGTCTTCCCATTTCTTCCAGTGATTCCAGTTCCCATAAGTTGAATGTGCCCCCAAAAAAATTAGCCATAAACGTTCAAGATGATTGAGAACTTCCTTCAGAGGCTCCAAGACAGCCAAGATGTGTGTTGGATAGAGGCTAAAATGTGCTTAATACTTATCAGCCGACCCTCTGGAGAAAGAAGATTATGTCTCCAATCCGATAACTGATCCTTGAATTAGATCCATCCACCTACGAAATGTTGAATCTTCTTTCTACCAAGAATGACTGGACTGCCAAGGTACATGAAAGGGAAAGCTCCATGTCTCATGCCTATGATGCTCAAAACTAGAGAAACATTTCAACATCTTGGAGAGGCAAAAACTGAGCTCTTGGCAAAGTTGATAAGTTTCCCTAACCCTCATTGATACAAGTTCAGAAACTTCATAAGATGCAGAACAGATCTTTTTTCCCCTTCCGAAAAGATAAGGACATCATCCGTGAAAGCCAAATGGGAAACCTATTGGAACTGAATATGGCAAATTATATTTCGATTCCATCAGACTTGTACTGAGCCCTCGCTATAGAGCCTCAAAAGCAAAAATAAATAATAAAGGTGAAAGAGGATCACCCTGCTTGACTCCACAAGATGATTTAAAATACCCAGTGACCTCACAATTAGGAAGAATAGAGAACTAGCTGGACGAGAGATTATTGAAGGCTAACCTGATGAAGTGTATCCGGAAACCAATTTTTTCAATGATTGTTGTCAAGAAGTTCCAGGACACCCTGTCAAAAGCCTTCATCATATCAAGTTTCAGAGCAATATTATGACTCCTAACCTTTTTTTTTTGAACGACATAAACATTTTTTGAGTTAGAATGAATGCTATCCGCAACCATTCTACCCTTAACAAAACCTGACGGTTCCTTAGATATCAATAAGGGGAGAATTTGCCTGTCGACCATACACATTTTGGTAAGAATTTTATTAGTAAAGTTACATAAAGAGATCAACTTGAAATCTTTAAAAGTGTGTGGGTTATCAAACTTTGGAATCAAGACTATCAAAGCATTCTAGAAGCCGCCCGCGGTAGAGGAACTCCTGCCAAAAAGCATTTACCGCCACAAATCTTATAAGGCAATAATATCCCAAAAATCAGTAAAGAATTCCCCCCATAAATCCATCCAAACTAGCCGCGGCATCCTTATCCAACTGAAAAACCGCCCTCTTCAATTGGATAAGGATGTCGTGGTTGGTCTGGATGGATTTATTGAGGGTATTTTTTTTTACTTATTTTTGGGATATTATTGCTCTGATATATATATATATATATATATATCATAAAAGGAAAACTGGGTTAATAGTGTCATCTTTTTTTTATTTGTCTATTTTAGATCTAGATTTACTTCTAAAATAAGAAAATATCATGCAATTTTAAAATTTTAACCCAAAAAATTTTAACCATCAATACTTATTACATTTATCATATTTTCAATCATTCTCAGGATGGTTGGATGACCATGAAAAATATATACATTCTAGTTAAATATGTCATATTTCATAGGAATTTCAATCACGTTCTCAACTCTTGCTACATGGTACAATATGTTTCACTTTTCCTTCTTATGTATGTAACTTTTTCACCTTCTGCTACCTTCGCATTATCGTAAAATTTGAGAATTTGATTTTTTTTTGCATATTTTAGAATAAATTTTGATAATGAAATATAATTTAAATGAGACATATTGGTCATGTCACTAAAGGGTAGGGGGACATGTGAGTTTTAAGGGAAAAAAAGGTTCTAGAATATTTCCTTGAATTTTCTTTTCCTTTTTTGTAAAATTTTTAAAATGATTTTAAATGGATAGTGATATAGTAAGTGAGTTGTCTGTTGAATTTTTCTTCATGATGCATTATGACAAAATTTTAAGATACCTAGAAATTATGTTTTCAAACATATTATTTGGATATTATCTATCTCCCTACACCCTCGTGCTTTTCAACATTCCTTTGTAGATCTTAATGTGCGATAATTTTTATAATAATCATTGTAGAATATGATTGCTTGGCTTGCTTGGCATCTTAAATCTATGACAAATGAAGTGTTCTTTTTTTTTTTTTTTTTTTTTTACAATCAATTCTAAATTTGTATTTTCTTGCATAATTTTTGTCCTAATAATTAATGTTCAATTAATGTGTGCATTTCTATAGATTATTCAACTATTTTCTTAGCATGGAATTCAATTCACTAAAAGCTACCAAAGGTAGCCAGGTTATAAATTTGCAAGAATAAAAGAAAATAAAAAATAATGCAAAAGAAGGTAAAGAAAAAATCATGCCCCAAGCTTGAACAAACATAGATAAAAAGGTTACATAATTAGTATATCATTTTCATTTTTTTCATGATTTAACCTCATGCACATTTTCAGTAATATATACATCTCATTTTATATTTATTTCTAGAAACTTGCATTAAAAAAAAAAGGATATACAGTGGATCTCAACCTACGCCCTTGGTGACTCAAATCCATGACTTAGATCATAATGGAAGCGTAGTCTTTCATTTGAGCTACATTTCGTTTTCATTCTAGAAACTTGCATTATGTTTGGAGAAGATATAATGCACCTCAAGGTATAATCTTTTTTTTTTTTTTTTATAAAAAGAAAGAGACATCTATAATTGATTCGCTTCTATTCCCTTGGTGACTCAATCCCATGATCTAGGTCACAGGAGAAGTGATCTTACCATTTGAACTACACTTTGTCTCTCAAGGTATAATCTTACTAACACACTAATAAACAAAAAGTTGAATTACACCGTGGTATGTCTATATAAAACGTATTCTGCTTATTGATGTAATAAATTTATATGCTAATATTCTTTTAATTTTATTTTATTAATTTCATTTTATGTTTTATTTAATCTTACTTTTAATAATTAGATATAGAAATTCCATAATTAAATCTTATTCTTCTTACTGTTAATTGTGATGGAACTTCTTATCAAATATGTTGGTTAACTAAAAAATTACATTTTTAAAGGTCAAGTAAAAAATGTTTAAAAGACCTTGTAGTAGTAATAGAACCAATACAAACATCCAACATGTTGTCTATCTGTTTTAGTAGATTTCAATCATAGAATGTGCTAATAATCATGGTATGCTCTTTACTACCTTTTTATTTTTCTTTTCCCCTTATAAAAACTATATAATACTAACTTTCTTCATTTCCTTTCTTATAAAAACTGAATAATGTTGCAGGATATTACATATGACACACTCGCATAATATGAGAGATAAATATTCAATGAATAAATATTCAAAAACTACGTTTCGTTGGTTCAAACTTTTCATTACAAAGTTGTGTGTAATTTTTGTGTGTACATTTGTCTAAGTTGTTATGCATGTAGTTTAATTTATGAGTGTCACTAATAGAGGCAAAATCATACCAAAAGTTTATATATACAAAAATTACACACAACTATATATATGATCTGGGTCTGTGTATAAGTGACACTTATTCAATTGGTTAATTCAATGCCAAATTACACATCTACATGTCTCTAATACACACATATATGTGTATGATTCTACATGTAATTTAATAATTGAAATGTAACTTGATTGAATCTGATCCTTATTGAAATGAAATCTTCTAAGTTTTGAATAACAAACTCATATATTTAAGTAAAACAAATCATTTGTATTTAGAGCCTTTTGATTAAAAAAATGTCCTCGTACTAAGAGATAAAATCTTACAACTACTTGAATTCAAGATTTGAGATTTCAGAGACCTTATCTAGTTTGATTTTAATCTTAATATATCCATATAGAATCCTCCAATAAATTGCAAAGCAAAAGAAATGAGTGACACATGACATTTTTTAGTGTCTTTATCGTGAAATAAGGTTTTATGGGATAGATATATATATTATGCATGTATATGTGTGTGTAAACAGTAAAATTTAAATATGAACTTTAACTTGATTTGATTTTTACATACCTAGACATAATTAGTTTTGAACTCTTCTTACAATTTTTTTCGGAAGGATTCTTTTCACAATTAATATGACAATTTCTCAGTGCATTTCTAGTTAAACGAGTAGCTTGGGTTTGACTACTAGATGTTTGAGCCTTTATAATTTTCTATTTAAATCAAAAGCCAGACAATTCTGGGAAACAATTCTTATAAACCTATATTAAAAAATGAAATTTTTTTGGCATAGGATTTGGATAACAAGAAATAAGAAATAAATTATACAAAATAGTGTGATATACGCAATTGCAAATCTTCAATTTGAAGGCTTAAATTTTATTTAATTACCTATAAATGTATCTTTTCTAGACTATCTTTTGGTAGAAGCATATAAAAGTCCAAAATTATTGTTTATCTAATACAGATATAGATCATATACTAATAGCAAATGAAATTCTTTTTATTCAAGGAACAAAATGAAAAGATATATAGAAGTACTATCCAATTGTGGCTGTTTGTAGACCAATTGTGGGTCTTGATGGATGTCATTTGAGAGGCCACAAAGGCATCATACTCTCAGTTGTTGGTATATACCACAAAAACTACTGGTGCCCAGTTGCATATGCAGTGGTTGAGATTGATGATAAAAGAGGTAACTTGAAGGTGTTTTGTAGAGGAGTTAATAGCAGACCTTCAAATCAGAGATCAAGCTCAATGGACTTTCATCAGCTGTGAAGGATAGCTAGGATTTGGGTTGCAACTAGAGTTTCTTACATGAATCTTTTTGCATATCATATGGAGAAACTTAAGGAGTTTGATTTTGCTGCATAAAACATCCTAGTTGATAACACAAACCCAAGGAATTGGAATAGGTCACATTTAGGACTACACCTTAATATGACATTCACTAGAACAATCTACGTGAGAGCTTTAATTCAACCGTTCTAAAAGCTAGGGAAAAGCCAATACAAGGGTTGTTAGAAATTATTACCACTACTTGATTTTTCGAATGGAGAAAATAGGGAATGAATGAAAATTTTCAAAGGATTGTTTGTCCTAAAATATGAAAAATTATTAAACGACTTAAAGAAGCTTCGAAAGCATGCATCCTTTCACATTCTGGAGATTGGAAATATGAGATTAAGTGCATGAATTGTGTGGATCAGTATAAAAGTTATTTGGCGAGCAGAGAGTGCAACTGTAGGAGATGGGACCTCAATGGAATTTCTTGTGCACATACCATTAATGCAATTCAGAAAATAGGTGAAGATCCATGACTATTACTCCAAGGAAGCAATACCTAAGAGCATGTAATCCTATAATTAATCCTGCCAGTGGCCAACACTTGTGGGAGCATGTGAACAAACCTAATGTTTGATGACCTACAATCTTAGTTTTGATGATGAAAATGCAATCTAACAATCTAAACTTAAGTAGTGCATGAATTCTATTTCATCTGTTCATGACAGGGTTTTCGGACGATGCACATCATCCGAATAGCACGAAGTTACTCGGACGCACAAGCTCATCCGAACGAAATCATCTTGGACACAACGCACCGTCCGAAAGGTCAGGCAGAGAGCAAGATTTTGAGGCATCTACAATAGACACGCCTAACTGTCTGAAGGAAATCTTATAGGATGCGCCTGACTATCTGAAGAAAGAGCAATCTCTAGTCAAGCACTTAACCTTTCGGACACCCTACATTGTCCGAGGACCGGACTCATCAACATAGCTGTTTCGGACAAAGAAACGGACGCAACCTCGGCCGTCCAAATGGATTTTTCAACTCCATGATATCAATGATCGAACGCTTGTTCGGACACTTAATAAAGGTCTCGGACGTCCGAAACCCATAACTGCTAGTTTTTCTCAGCATTTATTATCTAGCCATTAGTAAGTGGTTGGGAGCTAATTTAATGCATCTATAAATGCTAACCCATCAGTATTTTGGAAATTATCTATACACATCTGAATACAAGCAAGTAAAAAAGCAATTTGAGTGCAAATTAGCTTTTTAGTGATATTGTATTACTGTGTACTTAAGAGTGCTTTTCAAAAAAATTGAGTGGAGTGATAATCTTGTACAAAAGTGAGGTTGACTTTAAAATGGATCAACTAAAGAGAATTAGTGTGAGTAAAGGAGATCCTACTTTGTCTACATTTGGGATGATTGACTGAGGATCAACAAATTTGAAGGAGCATCTTAGTGGATTACTACTCCAAGCTAACTAGCTTGGAAGTGTTGTTTGTTTAATCTCTCTCTCTTTACTCACTCGATACATCTTGTACTTAATTGATTATATTGCTATCAACTTACTTGTTAGTGTAAAAGATTTTAATTGTGCATCATTTGCAAATTAATTTTTAAGAAACCTAATTCACCCCCCACTTAGGTTGCTTTGGAACCAACAATGTGTACTACCTAGTACCAATAGTACTTTGTGGCAGGCCAAAAAAAGATGAGGAAAAGGGAACCAAATGAAGTACCAGTTGGGAAAAAAGAGTTAACGATATTCAGGAGATGTCAATGGCTAGGAAAATTACCTACAAGTGTAGGATTTGCATAGCACTAGGCCCTATTGTAGGAAATGTCCTAACAAACCTATAGGTGAACAAGAATAAGCAGTTGGTCAAGATAAAACTTCTAAGAACCCAACAAATGTCGGCGTAGATTTGGAGAACCAGATTGAATATTGGTGTAGCTAAGAATGTTAGGGAAGATCCTAGGAATTTGCAGAAATTACTTAACAAGATCTTGAAAACGATAACTAAATTGAATGACGAGAAATATATCAACAAAAGGGACACGTATTTATATGGTTCGATCAATTCGACTTACGTCTATGAGTGAAAGAGAGAAATCCACTAATTCAAGAGGATACAAATTTGAAAAAACCTCCACAAATCCAAAAAAGCCCAAAAAAAACACCCCAAAAAACCTAAGAGAGCTATAATATACTAATCTAGATAAAAGACCCAATTTGCTCTCACCAAAAGGTGTCATAAAAATAAGACAAAGAGCTCTAGACACCATTATACAAAAGTACAAGAGAGCCCAAGTATGATAATGGCTAGATGGCCATAAAGGCCCTGAAAACCCACTAAAGCTCTCTTGGCTTGGTGCATTTAAAACGTTAACTAAGGCCCCTAATTTATAATCTTGACTGGAAGAGTAAAACTCTTACCCAGTTGATATGTGGGACAAAACAAAAGATACAAAGCACACTAAACAAATCTCCATCTTGACTTATATCTCATAATAAATCCTCATAAAATGGTAAATCTTCACAAAACGAAATTTATCCACCTTTTCTATATAAGCCCAACAGCCATGATCCTAGATTCACAAATAGATCAACATGATCTCTACCTTATCTAGGAAAGATGTGTCTTATAAGAGACAGATTCAATGCAAGTCAGCCCTTCTGTTTCTCTTTGGCCTAACAAAAGTCTTCGCAAAGACCAAATTGAACCACGCAAAAGCTCAAAGGTCCAACACACGAAGGGTAGAATAACAAAACGTCTATTACCAAGAAAGAACCACTTACCAACAAGTAGCCCAATATTCAAAATTTCTCAATCCAAAACTTCATTACCATCAAATTATACCCAAACAGCTACTTAACCGAGATCCCCCAACTCTAATACCAATTTATTTGGGAGAATCCCAAAAATTTGCAGAAATTACTTAACAATCCTTTGAAATACACAATAACAAAAATGAATAAAGAGAATATAACAAGGAAAGGGACACATTTATCTGGTTCAGTTAATTCGACGTTCATGGGCGAATGGGAGAAATCCACTAACTGAAGATGAATACAAATTTGGAGAACCTTCCACAAACCCAAAAGAGCCCATAACACCCCCAAAAAAACCTAAGAGAGCCATAATATACTAAAGGCCCTGAAAGACCTAATTCGCTCTTACTGAAAGATGTTATACAAATAAGACAAAGGACTCTAGACACCATTATAACAAAAGTACAAGAGAGCCCAAAATATGACAAATGCATGGATGGCCATAAAGGCCCTGAAAGTCCACTAAATCTCTCTTGGTTTGGTGCATTTAAAATGTTAACTAAGGCCCTTAATTTATAATCTTGACTAGAAGAGTAAAACTCTTACCCAATTGATGTGGGACAAAACAAAAGATACAACATACACTCAACAGGGCCAATGCCGATAGAGGATAAGGAGCTATTGATTATGCATATCCATGGTGCAACTAATGCAGTTCACCATTCCACTACAAATGGTGTCAACTATGAACTTGTAGATAGCAGAATGAATTTCAATATGCTTCTAGCGTGACTCTTGGCTAGATCACTTGCTATTCAATGATGTTATAAACATTGGAAGTTAGCAAGGAGTTGGAAATACCATAATTGAAATTCCTTATCAACCAGTTAAGTCAGGCCACTTGTAATAGCTAATTTTTATTGCACCAAGGTTTATACGTAATTTTAGCTTGTACACTATTTGCAAGCAACAAACCATCAAGATAAAAAATATAGTTTCTATCATCGATTAGGTCACAATAGATGCACAATAAGCTTTTAGCTGCTGATCTTCATAATTCCTATTAGGCTCAAAATACCACTCATGATGTAAGTAACTTTCCAATAATTTGAACCTCCAAGGCATCATTATTAAACCTTATTGATGATTTCTTATTCTGTAATTTGCAGGCTACGGTAACTCACCAAGTTGTTAGCCACAAATTCAAGAAAATCAAAGAAGCCTGTTGGGGTTGGAACTTCTATATCCAGTGTATCAACACTTGATGCTTATGATAGCCAAGATTATGTAGCATTTGAATGCACAAGATGACTTACTCTGCTATACCAAGTATAGGAATAAAGCACATTATGTTCTAGTGGTTTTAGGGACATGTTATGTTGGTTTTTGTATGCATCAGTGACCAACTTTTATCAAGCAACTTTTTTTGTATGGAATTTGGATACTTCTGGCATATTTTTGGATAAATCTCGGTATAGTAGGGTTTACTACTTGCTTTATGTGAGTTTGAACATATTTTCTACAACTGGTGCGGATTTGGATTCCAAATTTGAATCAAAGAAGAAATTATTACAATATGTTGGAACTCCATTAGTCAAGTTACATTTTATTTCAAGAAAATAGTACTACATGCTTGTAGGAGAAACCTCAACACCATTACAAGAATACAACGCAAAATATCTGATGTTGGATCCATTACAACCAAGCCTATTAGATACATATTACCATCGACCATGCATATCAAACTATATGTCTTCATTACAGAAATCATTCATTCAACCATTACGAACTACATATCTTCATTCAAGACATAAAAAAAAAAAAAGCCAAGAACAAGCTAGTGCAACCTAAAGTAATTTCTCCCTACGTCTTTTCTTTGTTTCAACTTCAATATTTTTTACTTTTATCAATAGTCCAACAATTATTCTTTCCTCTCTAATTGGAACATTTTCCCTGTACCATCGAAAGAAATCACAACCACCACCATCCTCAAACAACACAAACATGACACAAACAAATTATACAGTCATTTAACAAAACCATTTAAAACTTTACTCTAATAACAAAGTAATGAAAATTAGAAAAAAAAAATGGGGAAGAAAATACTTTGAAATTTCTGCAGCTAAAGAACTCCCTTCCTATATTTGTTAGTGTCCTTGACGTTCTCAATTTTGTGAACTGTACACAATCACAGATGAATAGGGCCATCCTTTACATCTTTCCCCTAACCTTCTATACCAGTTCTTTATGAGGAACTAAAGAACACTAATTTTAGTTGTGATTTTCAAGAAATGATTGGAGGATATCCCCAACAAATGGCTGTTGATTCTCAATTGTATGCTGTTTTAAGGAGAAAGGGTTCAGAATATATGTTTCCAATTCTGACCATTAAAAAATCTATACATGATGCGCACAAGTACCATCCAATGCACTAACAAACGTTTGTTGTGAGACTAAGTTTACACGTGGTTTCAATATGGGGGACTAAATTTCATCATTTTAAAAGTGAGAGACTAAAAAAGTAAAAGCCACAAGTATGGAGGACAAATTATATAATTTTCCCGTAAATATACTATTCATTTTTGTAGTACTCTATTTTTTCACACTTGATCTTTTTGATCTTGTCTATTTAAATATTCGGTAACATCATTTTCAAGTGTCTAGATAATTGTTTTACCCATCTGAAACATTTTCAAAGTTTGTGGGGCAAAAGTATAATTGTTAGAAATTTGAGAGACCGAAGTGTAAATTTTAAAAATTTATTAAAACCTCCATATGAAGGTCATATCCCAGCAGTAAATTAACCCATTTCATTTCAAAGTCCTATTAAAATTCTCTCAATTAAAGCATAAATTTTACATCTAACTTAAGAACTTTGCTCTACAAATCAAATTTGGTGATCAATGAGTTCTCCTAGACCTTTAAAACAACTTCACAAGTTTGGTTCCAAGTTTTGCATAGTTTTCATATCAAATTTCAAGTTTCTCAAGAAATCAATTTGCCTAATTTTGTTGTTTATGGTTTTATTTTACTATCAAACATGTTAATGAGCTACCAAGACTTGATTTATGGGTTGAAATGACTTTTGTAGCTACTATTTTGGTGATATTTGAATGAGGGTTTGTGCAAATCCTAAATTGGTGATATATTTTGAAGATATGAATTCTAATTTTTGGATTTGGATCTTATTTTCATGGATTTAAATCAATATCTACTTGTTCAATGTTTAATTATTACTTGACTTGAGAGTTTGGGTGATGCCCAAAAATGAACCCTACCTCTATTTATTCTAATGGTATAACACTCTCTTGGTTTAGTTGATAAGGGGTTAGAGTTTTGGCTACCAAATTTAGTGTCTATGAAATCAATATCTTGGATATAGTTAGCTATGCAATCCTAGAGTAATTTACATTAAGATAAATATACTTGGTTTGAATAATATTTATAAGGTAACTACCTTTATAAGTTATGTGCTCGTTATATAATGTATCTCCTTGTTCCGTTTGCTGCATTTTGTTAATGATTGACTTTGTGAAGAGTTCAATGTCACTTGAGTGGACTTGGCTATGATTGAGTAAGTGAATTGCTATATAAAGTACTCTATTTTGTAAATATTATATCCAGTCTATCGAGAAGACAAGTGATAGACACTTTGTTATCCCTTGTCTAATCGATGTAGATAATAGGTTGACCTAGATCCATTGTTGGGAGGACTTTTGTACCTCAACCATGAGCTCATTGATTTCTACTTCCATTTTAATTGTTGATAATGTCTTGTATATTTCACTCTGTAGTAATCTTATACATGTTATCCGTAATTGGATTTAAATGTTATTTACTAAATATTATATGCTTACCTCGTTATTGTTCCCCTTTTGTTTGCAATTGAGAACCAATAAGAGGAGGTAGCAGGTCCTGAGTCGAGTGCAAAGACAGAAGGAGAGAACAGTATGGATCCTAGCTACTGGAGTTAGGGTTTCAAAATTTACCTTTTTAGCGTGAGGTTTGTCCTTTTGGTTAAGCCTGTGTCTTAAAGGACTAATTTTGATTTGTTTATGGACAATGAACTTTATATTATTGTTCTTGGTTTGTGGTTTAATGCCTATATATAGGTGTAATTTGGTTACGTCGTGGATTTTTATGATTATGGTTGTTGTATACACCTCTCGTGGTTGTCTTGGTTGATTTTGATGTCTAATGACATTTATTATAGTTTATTTATTGCTCTCGTACTAGGGTGTGTTGCATGCTTGGAGTGATCTTGAATTACGGCGTGTCATTGTCCCATTTTTTGGGCGTGACATTATTTGGTATTAAAACATAGGTTATTTAATCTCTTGTCTAATATTAAGTTGAATTGATATTGCTTTGAGTGCCATATTGAGGACCTGGACTTGCAAGTAACTCAAGGTTTAGGTTCGGCCGACCCAGATTGGGAGTTACTGTAATTCTTTTTTCTTAATATTTAGGTGGGGTGGGGTTGAAGTGTATAAGCATGTTATTTCAAGGTTAACATTTGAATAAGAATTGACATGTGAAACTTACTCTATTTGAAATTCTAACAAAAATGGTATCTAAATTAAATAGATAGAAGCATCTTGTAATAGCTCACGAGGAGAAATCTCATGGAGGGTTGGGAGCAGTCAGGTACAGTTTGAGCAATCTGCTAGTACAAATCAGGGCATAGGGGAATAGACTCAGGCCGAACAACAGTCACAACAGCCTCAACCACTACAGATACCGAGTGTCGGCACTAATGATAGACTACGCTACCATCACAGCTATTAAGGGGCAAGCAGTACATGTGACTATACATACTACCCCTACAAATCTTGTACCTAATTCACCACAACCAGAGGTTAGATATATTGACTACTATTATCGAGCAATAACAAAGATTAGCATTCCCACTTTTGATGGTAAACCAGATCCAGATGAAGTTGAGAAGTGGTTGGAACAGATTGAGGAGAATTTGGATTTTCTAAAGGTACCATATGAGAATATTCCTAATAATAAAACCATACTTGATTGGGGACAAAGCTAGATGGTGGAAAAGGGTAAGATCTACACTTGCCCCTTTTGGGAAGATTTTTTGGGAAGCTTTCAAGGAGGCATTTCTTAAGTATTTCTATCCCCCTCATCTTAGAGTTGAGCATAGAGATGAGTTCAACTCTTTCAGACAGACTCTAGGGATGTCTGTGGTAGAGTATTCACAAAGATTCCACACACTTAGGATGTTTGCTCCTAGGGTTATAAAGTAATGAGGTGGAGATATGCGATCGTTTCAAGAGAGGCCTACTAAAGAAGATTCAAGAAAAAATAAAAGCAATGAATACTAATACATTTGCGGACCCGTACAATGTTCTTGCTCATGTGGACACCTTTTTGAAACAAAAGGCAGTAGAGGAGATGGGCGGTGAAATGTATATGTCGCTCCACATAGACCAATGTGTAGACCTATAGCATCTCCAACTCATAGTATACGACCACCACAGCCACCAGTGACACAATTTCATTATTTTAGACCCTAACCATCACAAGCGAGACCACAACCACCTTTAACTATTAATGAACCCTCTCGAGTTATTTCCATAGAAGGGAGTGACAATACCAATGCCAGTTTCAATGCAGGCACAGCCTCATATCCTAGAGTGCAATTATTGCCACCGGTATTATATGGAAGATTGTAGATGAAGGTCAAGAGCCTATTTAGCCCGTGGCAACTTTGAGCACAAGATCAAAAATTACCCTACTATTAGGTTAGGTGAATCATAACAATAGGCACCACAGAAGAGAAGTTGCAGTAGTACTAGACCACCTATAACCCAGATATATGCTATGACTTAGTAAAATACTGATAGATTGAGTTAGGTTGTGACAAGTACGGTATTAATTAATTATGTGCCCGCAACTGCTTTATTTGATAGTAGTGTTATGCTTTCTTTTATTTCTAGAAAATTAGATAGGAAGTTGAAATTAAGCCAGATTAGCTTGCTACTCCTTATAGAGTTGCTACACCAAGTGATAGAGTTCTTGAATCTAGATGGATATATTTTAATTATAGGGTATCTTTGGGTGATTATGAGTCTAATACTAACATAGTATAGCTTAATGAGTCTGACTTTCATGTGGTACTTGGTATGGATTGGTTGTTCTGCAATTATGCTCACCTAGACAATAGGGAAAAGAAAGTCAGATTTTGTTATCCAAAGAAAAAGGAATTTGTGTATTAAGGTGGTATAAAAACTAGATAGACAACCTATAGCCAATACTATCGGCTTTACAGACACCGAGGGCATTGAGAAAAGGTTGTGAAGCATTCTTAGTTTATGTGATCGTTACAGAAAACGAGAGTGCCAAGATAGAAGACATTCTAGTGGTATAGGAGTTTCTTGATGTTTTCAGAGGATTTGTCGGGATTGCCACCAGAGCGGAAGATAAAGTTTGAGATTAATCTACCACCAGAGAATACACCAATTTCCAAAGCTTCTTACAGAATGGCTCTAGTAGAGTTTAAAGAATAGAAGACACAATTGTAGGAGTTGTTAGATAAGAAATTTATCACACCTATTGTATCTCCTTAGTAAGCTCCAGTATTGTTTGTAAAAAAGAAATATAGTAGCCTTAGATTATGTATTGATTACCGGGAATCGAACAAGGTCACTATAAAGAATAAGTATCCTTTGCTGAGAATTGATGATTTGTTTGATCAGTTAAAGAGTGCTAGTGTGTTTTCCAAGATAGATTTGAGACCCGGTTGCCATCAATTGAGTCTTATTAAGACAAAAGATGTTTTAAAGAATGCCTTAAAACTAGATATGGCCACTACGAGTTCTTGGTGATGCCTTTTGAATTAACCAACTCCCTTGCAACTTTCATGGACCTGATGAATTAGGTATTCCAATCCTATTTAAATGGGTTTGTGATAGTGTTTGTTGATGATATCCAAGGTTATTCACCTTCAGATGAGGATCACAAGATGCATCTCAGACTAGTTTTAAAGATATTAAGAGAGCAAAAATTGTATGCGAAATTCAGTAAATGTGAATTTTGGTTGAAAAGTGTAGCATTTTTGGGACATATCATCTCAGAGAGTGGTGTATTAGTAGATCCCAAGAAGATTGAAGTAATTGTTGATTGGCCTAGACCAACAAATGTGATAGAGATTCATAGTTTTTTCGGTTTGACAGGTTGTTATAGAAAGTTTATGGTAGGATTTTCTGTGATAGTAATGTCACTAAACAAATTGACTTAGAAGAATACTAGATATGTATGCGATGCAGATAATTCTGTGAAACTAGTTTCCAAGAGTTGAAGAATAGGTTGATATCAGCACGGGTATTGACCTTGCCATCTAGGATTGAAGGATATGTGATCTATAATAATGAGTCCAAGAATGGTTTAGGTTGTGTATCGATACAGAATGATAGAGTCATTGTCTATGCCTTGCAATAGTTGAAACCTTATGAATTGAACTATCCTACTCATAACCTAGAATTGGCAGCCATTGTATTTGCTTTGAAAATTTGGAGACACTATTTTTATGGAGAACAATGTGAAGAATTTGCAGATCATCAAAGTCTGAAATACTTGTTCACACTGAAGGAACTCAATATACAATAGCGCAGATGGTTGGAATTACTCAAAGACTATGACTTGAAGATCAATTATTATCCAAGAAAAGCCAACAGATAGTAGATACACTGAGTAGGAAATCTTCGGAGGTCATGGCTAACATGTTGTTAAGACAAATGGAAGAACTTAATCTGGACATCATGGAGTCTACAGCTGTGTAAGTATTTTCGCAACACTTATAGTTCAACTGACCTTGATAGACAAGATTAAACAAGCTCAAGTTACAGATCCAGAGTTAAGAAAGATTAAGAACGAGATGGAAAATAGAGATCTAGGTTTCGGGTTGATAATGGCATTGTTTGGATGCAAGGATAACTCTGTGTTCTTAATTGAAGACTTGAAGAAAGAAGTCATGGTTGAAACCCACAGTTCAAGATTTTCTATCCATCCTAGAAGCACTGAAATGTATAAGGACCTGAAGCAACATTTCTGGTAGAACAACATGAAAAAGAAGATTGTTGAATTTGTATCCAAGCATTTGGTTTGTCAACAAGTAAAGGCTAATCATAAAAAATTGAGTGGTTTGTTGAGTCCATTACCTACTTCAGACTAGAATTGAGAGCATATCACAGTGGATTTTGTTAGTAGGTTACCCAAGACCAGATTGGGAAATGATTGCTTTAGGTTATTGTGGACAAGTTAACTAAATCTGTTCATTTCCTACAATTACTCCGAGGACTTTTACCCTTATGAACAAGTTAGTACGGATATATATGTAGAATATTTTAAAGCAGCATAGTCTACCTATTAGTATTATTTTAGATCTAGATCCAAGGTTTACTTTCAGATTTTGGACAGCCTACCAACAAGCCATGGGTATAGAAGCGGTTTCAAGTTCTGGATTTCATGCACTAACAAACAGGTAATCAGAAAGAACAATTCAGACCGTAGATGATATGTTAAGAGCCTATGCTATTGACTTTAAGGGTAACTGGGACTAGTATTTGATGTTGATGGAGTTCTCCTACAACAGTAGTTACCAGAGTAGCATTGGCATGGCTCCATATGAAGCTCTGTACGGAAGGAAATGTCGATCACCTTGTATTGAAATGAAGTGAAGGAAAGAAGACTAACAGGTTTAGAATTGATTCAAATTATAGTGGACAAGGTATCCATCATTTGGGATAAACTCAAGTTAGCTTAGCATAGACAAAAGAGTTGGGTGGATATAAACAAAAAAAAAAAAGACCATTGGAGTTTCAAGTTGGAGACAAAGTATACGTAAGGGTTTCACCGACTAGTTGGATTATGAGATTTGACAAGAGTGGAAAATTGAATCCAAGATTTGTGGGACCCTCTGGAATATTGAAAAGATTTCAAAATTTGGCATATTAGTTGGCTTTACCTTCAGAGTTTGCTCGAGTTTTCAAATTTTCATAGTTTCGGATGTACATGTTTGATCCAAATTACGTGATCGAGTATCAACCTCTAAGTTGGTCAGGAAGAATTGTGTGATCGAGTATCAACCTCTAAGTTGGTCAGGAAGAATTGGTTTATGAAGAGATACCAATTCGAATTGTTGATACTAAGGAACAAGTCTTTCGACATCGGTCTATTCCATTTATTAAGGTTCAATAGTCTAAATCATTCAAAAGTGAGGCTACTTGGGAATCTCAAGCCGAAATGCAAAACAAGTACCCTTACTTGTTTGCCTAATAGGTGTTTTAAGTTTCACAGTAAACAAAACATTTTTTAAGGAGGGGAGAATGTAATACCTGAGCTTTTTCGCTCATTCCACGCATTTATACTGGATCATATCTCTTGAAATATTTTTAAACATCATTTTCAAGTGTTAGATAATTATTTTACCCTTTTTAAATATTTTCAAATTTTGTGGAGTAAAAGTATAATTTTATAAAATATGAGGGATCAAAGTATAAATTTAAAAATTTATTAAGATCTCCTTAAGAAGGTTATATCCCTACAGTAACTTAACCCATTTCATTTCATAAGTCCTGTTAAATCCTCTCAAAATCCTTCATATTAAGCCACAAATTATACATCTAACTTAAGAACTTTACTCTCCAAATCAAATTAGTGATCAAGAAGTACTTCTATACCTTTAGTACAACTTTACAAGTAAATTTGATTCCAAGTTCTGCATGGTTTTCATATCAAATTTCAAGTTTCTCAAGAATTTAATTTGCCTAATTTTTGTTGTTTATGGTTTGATTTTACTACTAAACAGTGTATATTTATGAGCTGCCAAGACTTGTTTGCGAGTTGAAATAACATTTTTAACTACTATTTTGATGAGATTTTAATGAGCGTTTGTGAAAATCCTAAATTGGTGATATATTTTGAAGTTCTGAACCCTAATTTTTTATTTTGATATTTTTTTCATATTTAAATCAACCTCTACTTATTTGTGTTTAATTATTGCTTGATCAAGGTTTACTTCTGCACCTTTAAGACAACTTTACAAGTAAGTTTGATTCCAAGTTCTGCATGGTTTTCATATCAAATTTCAAGTTTCTCAAGAAATTAATTTGCCTAATTTTTGTTGTTTATGGTTTGATTTTACTACTAAACATATTTATGAGCTACCAAGACTTGATTTACGAGTTAAAATAACATTTTTAACTATTATTTTGGTGGGATTTGAATGAGCATTTGTGCAAATCCTAAATTTGTGATATATTTTGTAGTTATGAATTCTAATTTTTTGATTTTGATCTTGTTTTCATGTATTTAGGAAAAATCAACCTCTACTTATTTGTGTTTAATTATTGCTTGACGAGAGAGTTTGGGTGATGCCCAAAAATGAACCCCTAACTCTGTTTATTCTAATGATACAACACTTTCCTAGTTTAGGTGATAAAGGTTTATAGTTTTAGACCGCCGAATTAGGGCCTATGAAACCGATTTTCAAGTTAAATAACGTTCATGCCATTTTATCAATCTCTTGTATATGGTTGGATATGACTTATATTAAAGTAAGAATAATTGATTTGAATAATTTTTATAAGGTTATAAATTATGTACTCGTTATATAATGTATCGCTTTGTTCCGTTTGCTGCATTTTGTTACTGGATGAAGAGGTCAATGGGCCACTTGAGTGAATTTGACTATGATTAAGTGAGTGAAAATATACACTATGTATTTCACTTTGTAAATGTTATACCCATTCTATAAGAAAAACAATGATAGATACTTTTTTATTCCTAGCCTACTCAGGCAGATAACCTGGATCCAGCGCCAGGATGAATTCTTAGACTTTTGTGAACCATGAACTCATTGGTTGGCATTTTTATTCTAATCATTGATAATGTCTCGTATATTGCACTCTGCACTGATCTTATATATATTATATGTAATTAGGTTTAAATGTTATTTACTAAATATTATATGCTTACTCTGTTATTGTTTCCCTTTTGTTTGCAATTGAGGACCAGCAGGAGGATGTAGCAGGTTCTGAGTTGAGTGCAAATCTAGAAGGGGAATACAATGTGGATCCTAACTAATAGAGTTAGGGTTTTCTGACTCCTATTTAGTGTGAGATTTGCCCTTTTGGTTAGGCCTATGTGCCAAATGACTAATTTTGGTTTGTTTATAGACTGTGAACTTTAGATTGTTGCTTTTGATTTGTGGTTTAATGTTTGTATATAGGTGTGATTTGTTTATGTTATGGATTGTTATGGTTATGATTTTTGTATATACCTCTTGCAGTTTTGTCTTGGCTAAAGTTTATGTCTAATGACATGTATTATGGTTTGTTTATTTGAAACATAACTCTTGTACTATATCTTGCATGTTTGGGGTGATGTCAAGGTGCAACATGTCATTGTCCGATTTTGAAGCTTGACAATTTTATTTTTGGAAGCCAAATTTACAAGAGACTCGCTTCTTGTACAATAATAATTTAAAAACAAATATTTCTTCATGTAGACCACTTCTATCTAACAACTATATAAGAAAGAAATTGGGTTATTGTAGTTCCTTATGGTTGTTCCACGTGGAGCTTTTGTGCTAATTTGGAGATTTTGTGGAAGGGAATTTTGCCTTCTTGGAGGTTGCTTCTATATCCAGATACTCCTAGTTTGCTGTTTTGGAGTGAAATTACAATAAGACTCTTTTACACTAAACAGTCACAAAATACATCAGGTGGTATTTTTGTATACTTATGGATAACCTATACCTGGAAACACTAAATATATCCTAGTATAAGAATTCAACTTTTATGTGTCCCTACAAACCTATATGTTAGAGTAGACACATTGTCAAAATTTGGACCCCTTGGATTTAGTGATTAATTTAACTACAAATTATATCAGTCATTAGATTATTTTTATGCTTAATTAATCCAAGTTTACCATACCAAAAAAAATCTGTCCACTAAGAGGTCTTTGTTTCTTTCTCATACTTTACATTTCTTCAACGTAATTATTGCCTTCTCTCGATTTTACTCCCTTTCTTCTTTTTCTTGCTCCTCTTCCTTCACCGTTCTGCCTCCATCCTCCAGCCTTTTTAGTTTTTCTTCTTTAGATTTATTTTTCTTTTCCCTGAATTTATGGTTTTATGTTAGATATCCCCATATGTACACAAGGAGAATGTATTCAAATCTATTTTTTTCCACTCTATTCTACCAAAACCCTCCACAAATCCTGCGATTTGATGATCCGATTTTACACCCCAACAAAAGCCTTCCATGCATCAGTTCAGAGGGGAAAAAAGGAAGCTCCATTTGCTAATTTGAACTTATTGCTTTTTGGTAAGCCTTTCCTCTCTTTTTTTTTATTTTTAAATATATTACAGTAAAATTAGAATTTTACCTCTTTGCACTTCTTGCTTTTTCCCTTGCTTTTCCTGCATAAAGAAACACTAACATCCCTTTTTTTTTTTTTTTCTACCCATGAGATCTTAACTGTCTTTCTCCAAAAGCATTTTTTTTTTTTAAGTTTTGATCCATTTTTCTAATCAAGTTTTACTGATGTAAAATTTTTAACTTATTTGTAGGATCCAGTGAGAAAGATAAATGATTTGAAGATTTTTTTTTTTTTTTGTAGCCTTTTATCCCAAATTTTACACTACTTTCTCCTCATCATATTTAATTAGTAAGTCTTCTCCTACTTCATAACTTCCTTCCTACCTTTAATATGTGATGGATTAGATTTCAACATTTTTTTTTAAACTGAATTAAGAATTTATTTTGAACATTTATTCATTCTATAAAGATGTGTTTCTGAAAATTTTACTATTTTGGTTTGTTAATAAATTATTTTTTTATGATTTAGCAAGATTTTGTGTAAATTTAGGTAAAGAGACATTCACATAATCTTGAATACTCAATCCCTTTTATGCCTATGAGAAATTTTTGTTTATTTAATATTTTTACTTTTATTTTTAACTATTCTTTATGTTTTTACTGTAAACATTTATAATTGGTAAATTTTTGTTCCTTGTGATTTTTAAGAATGTAGTGTGTATAATTAAATTTCTCAATATTGTTAATATTAGAGATTTTTATCTTGGATCTTTTTTCTTTTTCTTTTTTTTCTTTTTTTTTTTTGTGCAGGGATGAAATATGTTTGTTAAAGGTGGAGCCTTTATTAGTTCTTGGATTAGAAGGTTTAAGAATTGATTGGGTTCAATAAGAAGAGTAAAGCAAAAAATTATAGTGGAACCCTGACTTTGCTGAAATTCTTGGGTAATTTCTTAATAAACTCAGATAACGTTGTGTCCAAAGCGAGTTTTTTTTTTTTTTTCCTTTTTCCATAAAGGTTTCTTTTATTCGTTTGCTTTAGTTGTTTGTCAAAAGCTCATTATTGTTTGTCTTGTCTACTTATTATTTCTGTATAACAAAAACACAAAGAAGAAGTTAGATGGAGAAGAGATTGAGAATGGAAAGAAACAGGATATTGCATAAAAATATGGATCATCAGCCACATGAAAGTGGTAAACAAGTAAGCTCACATGTATGCTTATCAAATGCCATTTATTGACTATCTGCTTGAAGAATTATGTGCTTTGGCATGTATCATCGTTAGCCTTTCTCTGCAAGCAGCAACACCCATTTTACTTGTGCTTTTGTAGATAGCAACATTAATATACAATATCTGAATGAAATTCTTGATGGATCATGTGTAGCTTAATTTGGAAAAACTCGACCTTTTTTTTTGTAAATCATGGTAATTTTCCTGGTTTTAATTTTAAGAAGGCTGTTGAATTAAATTTTACAAAGTAGTATATTGAGTTTTTGCTGCTTTCATTTGTCTAAATTGTGTCATGGAACCCTAGATCTCTTAGAAAAGTATTTTAACTATAGGAAGGTAATTATGTATGAAAAATAGTGGTAATTTCTTTTCCCTTTTCCCAATAAGCTTATACTCTTCTATTGATGCTACAATTTGAGGAACTAATTTTTAAAGATGCCGTCAAGTTAAAAGGAACATATTACTGAAAAATTGTTCTTAGTTTAGCATTCGTCAACACATTAGATTTTGTAGTGTTATTAACCTTCGACTAACGTAATTGTGCTATTTGTTTTGCATTTTTCCTATTTGTTTTGTTGTGGATGTATTTAATTTCCAAGACTGGCAAGTATGTGTTCTCATTAATATCTCAACATGTTATTTTTCTCACAACTGTGATGCCTGTTTTTCTAAACTTTTGTCTTCAAATATTACTATATTCTACCACATGTTCGAGTATGTCTTTTACAGGGTCTTTTTTTTTTTCCTTCCTTCAAAAATGGCTTTTACAGTTTTATTTGGGTTACTAATGTTTGTTTCGCATTTCTAGGGTCCTCTCATGGGCTACCTACAAATTTATTGATATCCTAGAGCATAAATATGCATGCACTTTTACACCTTCTCTTTGTAGAATTGTTTACTTTCCCCTTATTTATGTGAGCTGATACAGTAATTGAAATATTGCAGGTCAATGTGCTAACTTAGAATGAAAATACTAAGACTATTTTGAGGCTTCCAACCAATGGATGTCTACCTAGATAGGCCACGAACCTTGCATTCAACAATTATTGGAAAAGTTTTGCTATTAAACTTTGCATCAAGGGATGCTATGGATGCTTCATCACTTTGTCTACTACTTGCACTAGAAGTTTTATGCCATTGGCGATGCTGATCGTCTTGCTGATTGTGATAAACTCCAATTAATTATTTTTGGAAAGGAAAGTAGCTTTGGTAGTGTTTGTGAACTTTAACCTAAATTCCATGGTAATTAGATGGTCATAAATTTTTTTTTATTTTGGAATTGAACTTCATTCTGGAAAATCTTTTTTTTCAGTTCAATGCTTAAGATGTTATATCCCAAACACTGTTATTCTTAATTTAAGAATTTTATGTTCCCATGAACTTTAATAATTGGAGAGACTTGAGATTTATTATATTGAATTTCAATGCAAATTTTATGTTTTACTTGAGTATTCAACAGAGAAATTTAGTGGGCAAGGCACGGCCTACTGCTACTAGTTTTCATATAAGAACAATAATGTAAGATTGTACACCACATTATGTAACAAGAAGTATCCATGAACAATGACACAAATTGTCAACAGTCACCCTAACTAGGTGGTTGATAATATTACATAAGTCCTATATTATCGATAACGTACACAGGGAAATTTTAAAAAAAAAAAAAAATCAAGTTTCAAGTTTTTTTTACTTTTATGTAGTATTATTTCGTAATTGGTTCTTTTGTCAAGGGTTAACATAAAAAGTCCTTCAAAGTACTTCAAAAATTTTAGTTGAGTACTCAAAAACCAAAATTGAGAACTTATCAAATTAGTACCCTAAGTAGACAAAAGTGTGCAATTATTTTTTTCCTTTTTCAAACAGATTTTCACTTTGAAATCAATAGTTATCTAATTTGCCAAATTCTCAGTTGGGGGTAAATTATTTTTTTGTCAATTGGAGGACTTTTGTTAAATTAACCCTTTGTTTTAAGTTCTTCTCTAGTTTCACTCAGGATAAGGAAATGAAACTGCAGAAGGCTTAAACCGCGCTACAATAAAGCATTCTCAGTCTAAACCTTTTGTTTACGAGAACTTCTCCAAATCTATTCGTCACCTTTCACGTCTTTGAGCTGTTCGACGAAATGTCGATGAATAAACTGAGATGGGCAATGGACGGTGGATTCTGGGATTTGGACATGTCCACGCCGGTGACATTGGACGGCCGAGCACGCTCTGTCCCCGGCGACCCTCTTCCTCTGGGACTCAGCCGTGGTGCCAGACTTTCAAGGCCAATACAGATCGATTTCTTCCAGCGCTTCATGGCTGCTCTCATTGTACCCTCTTTCACTGGCGACCGCGGCCTCTCTCTTCAAAGGGTCCTCTCTCTTCCGCTTCCTTCCTCTATTGGTGAACGCTGGTAAAACCCATCCAGCCTCCAATTCTTCGCTGCATAAACTTTGATAAAATATTGATAATTTTATCCACGAACTGATAATGGATATTACATTGTACCCTATGAAGAGAATTAGTATCTAAATGCAATGGTAGCAAGAGGGCTCAAGAAATTTTCTGTTATATCTTGCGATTTTCGCTTATTAACTTTATAGAAGCTGAATAGGTTGACTTTAAGCTTCCATTTTACGTTGGGAGGATTTTGTCTAGATTCTGGTGCAAGAAAAGTAAGGCTTATTAACAAGGTCGGAATTTTATAGTCTCCCTCTGAATTTGCATAAGCTACTCACTGACTTAATGCTACTTACAGTAAGACACAATGTTGCTGATACTGTAGTTTTGTTGCTTAGTTTCAATCAATGTTGCCAAATTGGAGGTGGTGGAGTTGAGTATGAATTAATATTGGCGTTTGAAGCCATGCAGGTTTACATCATTACTTGGACAGATCAATATCCAGAAGCTTTGTGACATCTATCAAAAAAGATGGCGCATTGCAACTGCCAGAACCCTCATTTCTGCGACTCATAAAAAAACACCTTTCTGACAAGTCCTTGTATGCTTTTAACCTCTGTTCAGAACTGTTGGTAACACCTGATGATACTCTTCTTCTAA
Organism: Cinchona pubescens; assembly: GCA_025175665.1. Classification (NCBI taxonomy): domain Eukaryota; kingdom Viridiplantae; phylum Streptophyta; class Magnoliopsida; order Gentianales; family Rubiaceae; genus Cinchona; species Cinchona pubescens. The sequence continues at coordinate 380,314 of JANKKI010000155.1, forward strand.
GCTTTGAAGGATATGGTGATGAGAAGTCGTCTAGGAAGAAAGCAGTTCTTCATCACAAGGCAAGCATGTATGAACTCTGTATAGTTATATAGTTGCTTGTCTATCTGTGTCTGCATTCATGTTCTTTCCTATTTTCTATTACGAAAATTCCTTTTCCAGTTATATTGTTAGTATTCTGCCTGTAATTTCCTTCATATCTTTGTCAACAGTCATTCTTTTCCCAGTTCAGCACTAGTTAGATAGTCTATTTTTGGCTTTTACTTCTGCCGTGCTGTCTTTGCTTCGGATGCTGTCAATTCTTTTCCATTACTTGAAAATAGATATTTTTGTCCTTCTAGTTTCCTCATCATAGTTACCTCACAGTGGAAGCTGCTGGGCCAGAGCTTTATGTTGATCAAAAAGGCAACTACTGGGACGTACCTATGTTTCTGTCAGCTGATCTAGCCTCAGTTGCTGCGGACTCTGGTTTAAGCTACCATTTATGCGTCAATCACATGGTGGGTTCACCGATGCATCTTGATACTCAGTCAGTTAGTGGAGCACCTGTTACCTTATTCCCGGGTTTGTGCGCCAAGTGTGCAGTTTCCTTCAAGAAGAATATAAATATTTGGACTAGTGAAGCACCCAAGTTGAGAATGGTGCAACCATATGATATTTTCTTGTCAGATCCTCATATTTCAGCATCTGCGCTCATAGGTAAAAAAGATTAAATGATCCCTAAAACTAGCTTGTGGTTTATATGCATAAAAACCAAGTGTCACAGAAAGAATTTGCTAGTCAAATTGGGTGTCATGACTAACTTTGAGGTTGCTTATTCATTGATGCCTGAGAATCTCTTTGTTGTCTTTTAATATTATTGGAGGATTTTGGTCTTGTCAGCTATAGATGCCTGAGGCTTGTATTTATGTAATTAATTATGTCGGAAATTCCAATAGTTTGGGCTGCAATTCTAGACTGTAATATGCATGTGGAAAATTCAGATGTTTGTATATTAATCTAGTGATTTACCTTTGTAGTTAATAGTTGAGCAAATCATACATGTTCCTGAACTTTTATATTTCCATCTTTACTGAATACTTTAGTGAATCATATGTCAAAGCAGGTTCTGTCGTCACAACTTTTCTTGGAAATAAATCAATCAGAGCACAAGGAGAAGATGACCCACAATGCTTGGGCGGCTTCGGTCTTCGAGCACAAGGACCAAATGCAGCCATTTCAGCTGACCTGTTTGCGTCGGTGTCATTTTCAGCACAACATGGAAATTTCCAAAGGTTATTCCTGGATCTGACACGTGTTTATGCACGTATGGATATTCCATCCATGTCAAAATTCCTCTCCGGTGCCACTCGTGTGGGATATGATCTTTATAATTCTCAAATTCCAAGTTTGGAAGCAATTGAGACGATTTGTCCAAAAGCCACCTTATCACTTCAACAGCAGGTTCTTTGACTTTCAATTGTTTTTGAAGTATATTATACTCAAATTAAGATCCACAATGAGATTGGAACAAGAATGATACAAGAAAATTTTATGAATGGCTTCTGTTGGCCGTTATTTTCTTTAACTACAATTGACTCGGTGTTGTTACTAAACATCAGGAATTCCATGCTAACTCTTGCAAAATACATGAATTCTAAATTTGGACAAAAATGTTTTCTTGCTTTCATTTTACTTGAATCTGACAGGTGATTCTATGTAGCTATATGGTGGGTTAGATTATTTTGTGTCCATGTTTTTTTCTTAAATTTGGAATCAATATAAGTTTGATATACATCCTTGCCAAAGTTGATTATGTTTTGACTCCAATTTCATTTTCCTTAACCTTTTCACCTAATCTGGTTCCTTGTGTCATTGGCGTAAAGCCCAAACCTCCATATCTTTTCCCATAGATTTTTACACCAATGCCACCACCATGATTGCTTGGAGTGAAGCCCTCAAGTTTCAAGGGATGCTATTAGATGTGAAGTAACCAAACAATGTAGAATGCAATGCCTTTTTGTCACATACCATTACTGTTTTTGAATTGAATCTATTTATGTACATGTACTGCGTAGCAATAGGGGATGAAGGTGCTGGAAAGGGAAAAGGGAGTAAAATGGTGGAAAAGCTTAGACAGGGAGGAGAACCTCAGAAATTAGCATTTGGGAAGACCGGAAGAGTGGTGGGTGGTTTGTGGCAGAGAAGGCATTAGAAAAGGGAAGTGAGTTGGGTTGAGTGTTTTGGTGGGGGAGTGGTATTGTACAGGGAAGAGGTTGTGCCAGAAATGAAGAGTGTGGAGTGGGGGCTGAATGGGAGGAGGGGACAGGGAAGTTAACGGGCAATAGTGGAGGGCTTGTATCAAGAGTATTGACGAAAGAGATGGGATCTGGGCAAGTATTTTTCGTTTGTTTGGGGAGGGGGTGGGAGAGTGGGGTTCTGGGAGTTGGGGTGTAAGAAGACAGAAATAACATCTATGGGGGCAGGGGTGGGTTATCGTGCATCTGAGAGGTGTTGCGGAAAGCCAAGAATGAGCTGGGCGGAGCCACGGAGGGCAATGGCAAATTAGTTGAGCAGTAGGGGGGCTTGGTGTTTGAGAGTAAGAGGACTCTAAAATTTTTTTGTGGAGCTAATGAGTTGAAAGCTTACACAGACCAGCATCTGTTGTGGTGGTTTTGCAAAATCCTTTTCTTATTAGAGAACACCCATCATTTCTGAGATGTCCTTAAATGAAAACATGAACACCAAATCAGACATCTGCTTTTATTTCCTTTTACATAATATGTAAGACAAACACAAATAAGTAAGCAAAACACAGTTTTCAAAGTGCCGTAAGTAACTAGTGATGCTGATATTGTCTTTGAGTTATGAATCATCCTGCATTATGTCGTAACAGGCTGTCTCTTGCACATTAAAGTCTTGTGTCTTTTTGTGCCAAAGTTTCAGAAGAAACTTTTTATACTCTTTAGTTCTGCTTGTTGGTTGTTTGACCTCTTAATGTAGCAGTACTCATTGATATCTTTCTTTTATTTATTTTGTGCAGATTGCTGGACCTTTCAGTGTTAGAGTGGATTCTAATGTGACACTTGATTTGAAGAACAGGAACTGGCACCCAGCCATTAAGAATCCTGTAATTGCAATTGAATATGCCTTGCAAGTTCTTGGTTCAGCTAAGGCTGTTGCTTGGTATTCCCCAAAGCAGCATGAATTTATGATAGAACTTCGTTTCTACGAGACCTAAAACCATATTAACCATATTTGTTGTTATGGCAAGAAATTATAGAGACCACTTGGTAATTTTGTCCAGAATTTATTCTTGCAGTTTAATCATTTCATCTATTTGCTCACCATTCTCGGTGGTTTAATGTTATTTTGTAGTAAAATATTGTTTCCTAATACCACAATGCTGTCTTGAAGATGTTCGATATTGAAAGTGGTGTTGATTGAGGTCAGAAATAATGGTGTTTGGAAGATACCCGTTAAATTGTGCTGTTAGGTCCGCCAAAGGCTAGTGTTGTACAAATATGCTAAAAAATCTCCTTGTACTTGGACCCAGGCCGATGTTTTTGAACAATATGCTATCATATTCTTTGAAGGCTTTCAAAGCATATGGTATATTTCTAGAGCCTTAGAACGATACGCTTCTCATATTAAAATTAAAAGGGTAAATTACAAAATACTAACCTTGTGGTTTGATTAATATTTTGTTTATTTCTCTATGTTTGAAAACTTATAATTCGACTTTTTGTGGTTTGAGTTAAAGTGAAACGGTTAATTTGATTAAGTAGTTAAGAGATTAAAAAAAGTTTTCACTTGAATGCTACCATTCAAGTTTTCACTTGAATGATTTGAATTAAAGTAAAACAGTTAATTTGGTTGAGTAGTTAGGAGACTTAAAAAGTTCACTTGAATGGTTATCATTTAATTATTTAAATCTCTTATGAAGATTATTTATATTTGACAATGAAATACAGGTTAAATGGTAAAATATTTTTTCTATGATTTATTGATCATGAGTTTTGAGTCACTAAAGAGTGTGAGAGAGGTGAGGTTTTTTTTTCATTAAAAAAAAATAGAAGAAGATTATTTATGTTTTTTAATATAAAATGCAATACTTTCGTTTCTGGTGGTGTGGTTTTTCAGGTGTTATAGGAGTACTAGACTTAGGGATACTTTTGACTTTTTACTCAAATCTTTTTGTTTTTTTAACTTTTCATGCATTTTATAATAATAAACCAAACAAACCACAAATGAGTGAATTGTAGATTTACAAACAGTAAGAAAAACTTAAATACTAGTCAAACTATAAAGACTTCATTATAATTTACCTTTTTAATTTTGATTACGAATAGGCATCAATAAATCTAATAGCTAGAAGTCTATAATTTTTTCATGTGGTTTGGTAAGTCGAATAAGGAACCAACTCCACTTTAGTAGTAGAATTGGTCAGGGAATATCTCATAAGATATTTTCTACTGTCAAATTCTAAATCTTATAGAAATCCAAGCAGGTATCAAAGTACCCTTGCCTGGTCTAGAGGATCTCCCTTCTTCTAGTTCCTTAATAATGCCTAGTTAGTCTCCCTTTTAGAATAAATTAGGTTAGAATATTGCCGATTTGAAATCAAAAAGTAAGTCTAATAAGAAATATGCACTATTTGTATCGAAGTGTAGGTAATCGTAAAATAATGAAACATTGAAATTATATTATCAAGTAGTATATCAAACGTGGATTAGCTCAATTGAAAATCACCGTCAGATATCAGTATGAATGAATACTAACTTAGTAGTTTTCAAAACTGTTGCAAAAGGACAAATAATCGAACTGTTCGTTCTAGAGTTATGAGTTTTTTTTTTTCATTGACTACCGATAATTAGAATGTCAAGACCAGAATTGGAATATCAAACGTATGGATGTAAAGACATTGAGATTAGAATTTGGTTAATAAAATTCAACTCGATTGTAAAAATTTGAGCACGAAACTTTTTGCTCGAGGGCTAGAACATAAAACTCCAAAATTTTTGGTTATTTAATTAAAATAAAATAATTATAAGAGTCCTAATAATTAGGGAATAGTATATATTCTAGTTTAGGGTAACTAATTCCCCCCCTTACGTTACACAATCCAGGGCAAGTTGTCAACACACCATTTATTTATAAGCTTTAAATTATTTATTTTTGTTTTAATTATTTAGTTAAATTATATACTAATTGCTTACGTTAAGTTTTAGGTAATTAATTTGATATGTTATGGGTTTAGGTTAATTGGTAAATTAAATCAATGACTAACTTTATTATTAGATGATTATTGGGTTACGAAAGTTAAAAACGATCTTTATATTTTTCGAAAAGGAATTAAATTGTTTATAAGGAAAGAAAATAAGTTCTAAAAAAGGGGTTAATTACATTTACCATTCCCTAAGGTTTGGCCAAATTACAAAATAAATCTTTCTGAAGTTTAGTAAAATAACGTATACCCCCTCCCAAGTTAAATCTGTCAAAACCATCTTATAGAAGATATTAAAAGACTAAAATACCCAGCTTCACCAAACACTCACATCACCGATCCTCATCCTCATGTCCTCCATCTCCGCCTTTCAATGAACAACAATTGTCATTCAATTTCAACCAATAAAAATACAAAATGAAAGGTATAATCCTCTACCAAAATCCCTCAACCTATCTTTCTTCCACCAAAAGTCCCTTGCCCAAAACCCAACATGCCACTCCCTTTCCCCAGAAGCCATCTGGTTTCAAAACTCTCCTTTCTAAAATTCTGGAGAAGATGAATGAGTTTGGAAGGATAATATTATAATGTTTGATGATGATAGGTGGTGGTTTGGATCATTTATTGAATGCTAGTGGTATTTTTATCATTTTTAGGTAGGCTGAGTTATCATGGTTGTTTATTAGTGGTATTATTCCTCCAGATGAATATGATATATATTTATGATCTGGCAATTATTCCTCCGCCGCCGTCCATACTTCTGCCTCTATCATCGGCCAGATCCGTGATCTCAATTGCCACCTCTCCACCAATGAAATTCTGTCTAACATACTTCTCGATTCACTGCTTCCTCCCATTCCTTCCCCTTCTGCCTATAATCTCTCCTGAAAATGATCTCTAGGATTCATTCGAACAACTGTCCAATCAGCTCAAAAAAAAGATGACGATTTCACTGTTTTTTTTTTTTTGAGAAGGATGAGGAGAAGATGGGAATAGGGGATCCCTTGTTTGCAGAACTCTTCTGGGCGAGTAAATCTGTAAAACCGGGGGAGGAGGTTAGCGCTGAGAGTAGGAAAATTTGTAGACTACATGATGCAAATATATGACACACATACAAAAACTAACATTTGAAATTTAAACTACGATAATGTGACATGGTTTAGGAAAATTCTATACTTTCGTTAAGAATTATTTCTTTGACTTTAACAATTTGTAAACAATATAAGTTTTTAAAATACATAGTATTGTACTGTATAAATTCTTAAAATATAAGAGAATGATTCCCTAAAAAGGATTGTAAAATTTTCTTATATTTTATACTTGACTAGTGAAAAGAGCACACCTATGTGTGTGCATAATAAAGGGGGAAAAAATGTATCAAGAAAAAGGGTGGAAGTTAAGAGAAAGTTATTGGAAGTTTTTAGAAATTTAAATATTTGATAGGTGTAGTAATGGCAAAATAAAAGATGACGGATACTAAAAGACCCCTCAATCCTTATATATAGTATAGATGGTATAAACTTTTTTTTTACACCATTTGTGTAAGAAATATTAATTTTTTCTGTAGCCAAAAGAGTTTATAAATATATAGAGTAAATCTGTTATGTACCATCGATATACAAAAATTTTACACCATCAGATTTACATGCATGACACATGTGTATTATTTAAATTTTAAAAGTTATTTTTTCACATGTGACATGTATCTAAACCCAATAGTGCAAGTAACAATTTATGTACACAGTACATGAAAGATTTACTCAAGTAAAAAACCTAATTTTTCAAAAGTTTACCTAGAGAATGAGAGTAGTAAAACGATCCAAAACATGTTACCATATCAGCATATAAATTGGCAACAAAAAACAAAGGATAAAAAATAAGTTAAGTTGCAACTTGTAACCCTATAATGGACCATGTCAGGTACTCAGAGGGTATTTAAAAAGTGACCTACTACCCAACAGTTATGTGTAGTGATTCGAATACTCTACTTTACCTGTTTGAAATGAACCAGTTTGTCTAGTTTTTTGGGTCTACAATTCAAGATGAAAACCCCTAGTTGTGAGATAGTCTTTAGGTCCTTTACCCCTATGTGTATACATTGGCTACTAGGTAGAATATTTCCTGACCCAGTTAAACCGGGTTGCGTGATAAGTTCATAATTGTGCTATATTTTATATGTCAATTATCACGTTTTTATGTGTTGTAAGCAAGATTTGAGTTAATATTGACCTGTTAATTTGGTCAATCTCAGTTTGTGTAGGGTTACAGTGTAAAAGGGTTGAAAAAGATGGGAAAATATGAAAGAAAATGCTTAGTACGTGACATGCACGAGTATGAAGTCATTCTAGATACTATTTTATATTTCAAGCATAACTTTTGATCCTGAGCTCCGATTAAGATGATTTAAGATGCATTAGAAATCTAAGGGATAGATCTACAACTTTTATGTTTTACACTTTCTCAAATTATGCAAGAATTAGGGTGAAAATCGAAGGCGAAGTCGAAACACAGATAAGGAAGCCAGCGCACATGCACTGCATCTAGAAGCAAAATCCCATGAGTGGCTCACGCGTACATGAGCGCTAGGGTTCCTGCGCATGTGCATGACAGACGAAGCATGCCTGGACCTCACTGCCTAGCGGGCACCTGAGCGCTAGGGGCCCTGCGCATGTGCGCGCGAAGCAGCAGGGAGGCGTGCTTCAGAGTTTTTAACAGATTTCTCGCTCGGTTGGACTCTTTTTCCTCTCCGCCATCCAATTTCACATTCTTATTTATGAATCTTAATTGTAACCCTAAGTACTCATTATAAATACCCCAAGTAGGGTGAGAAAAAGTGATTAACACTTTTATTTTCTTTTGGCTAGGGTTTTCAGTAGAAAATTCTTCTTTATTCTTTCATGACACTTTGTACCTAAAACCGTTTCCTGGTAGAGGGATTTGAAACCATGGTCAATTCTACAAAGTTGTGAGACTTCTTAGTGCTTGAATTTATTCAATTTTATCTCAAGTATTGATTATTTTTCTACAATTAATTTTATGGTTGTTCTTTTTAACTTGTTATTGCTGCAGAATATTAAGTTATTGGAATTAATCTACTGCTAGATTATTTTAACCGCGTGTGCTTAATTCAATCTATCAAACAACTGAATTTGATAATTACTGGATTTGTGTTATTGAATTTAGGGAAATTAATCATCTAATTGGCATAACCGCTTGTGTTTATGTTTAATTAGTCTAATTGTTCTTATTGATTTTCAGATGCTTCTATTAATTGATCTTTGGCGTGTGTCTGGGTTAAATTAATAGTTAGGGTTAATTGGATCGCGTGTTGAAAATTAACCAACTTTAGAAAGAAACAAGAATCAACTTTGAATTGGTATTCGTTCGGGTTAATTCTTCAATTAGTACTTGATATGAAATTTGATTTATCTTGTGTGTCAAGGATCGACTAATGAAATTATCATAGTGGATATGACCAAAACCAAGACTTTCCTTATACTTTAGTTATTTTTCTATTTTAGTTTTTAGTTTAAAAGCATTCAAAATCCCCTTGTTCCATTTAGCACAAGAATAAACTCCGTTCTTTGTGGAACGACCTGTACTCACCGCTACTACATATTGAGAGTTGTCAATTTTGGGTGCCTACGATAGCATTCAATTCGACAGCATATTATTTGCACACCATTGCGCATAGTTTTTGACATATGATTCGGATACCTGGTCCATGACACCCCTACTCCTTTCTACAAATCAGGCTTAATATGGGGTTTGTAGGAGTCACGTGGAAGCCTCCCATTATTGGAGGCTTACATTTTAATTATACTTAATACTCCTTCTATCCTTTAAAGATTATTGATGTTTCAAATATTTGAATTTTTTATTAATGTTGTTCCTTTTAACCCCATTTTTCTAATTTTCCACTCTCAAACACATATCAAAGGATAGAATTTGTGGTGAGCGGCAATAAGGAGACAAAAATGACAAATGGGGCAAAAGCTACCTTGAGAAAGCCCAACCTATATGCATGCATGATATAAAACATACTATTTGACACCTTATGTCTAGGACTGTGTAACACACGATGGACTTGGACTTTTTTTCCACAACAAGTGTAATTTAATGGGCCACTAATAATTGTAATAAATAAGGGAACCTCTGAGAGTAAATATTGAAACAAGAAAATTTTTATTTTCTATTTTGTGTATGTAACAAAAATTTTGGAATAAATCAAAAAGGAAATGATGACAATTTCAATAGGAAGGAGGAAGGAGATATATCCCTTAATATATATATATACATAAGGCATCATATTGGGCTTCATTTGATAGTCATAGATTTGGAAAGAAAAGAAAGAGAATAAACAGAAAATGAATTTTTCTCTTGATTGGGAAGAAGTTATAGGAAAGAAAAGAAGAGAAGATAAAGGAGTCAAATGCATACGAATTACTTCTACTGTTAAAATTTGTTTCCTTCCAAGCTAAATAGGAAATGAAGGAAGCTGTAATATGTTAACTTCTAATTTTTTTTTTTCAAAATACATATTTTATTTATAATATGTTTAGAACCATTGCATTTCTTTTATAATCTCTAAACTAACACTAAAATCTCTTCTTTTCTTTTCCCTTATATTCTTTTTTCTCTCACTTCTTAATATCTCTCTTCTCTTCTCTGACTTTTCTTCCCTCCTAAAATCTAAAACTAGTTTTAAAAGGCTAATATTTATGTCTCTTCTCCAAGTTCTCTTGCCTCATAAACTCTCAAACCGGCCGTAAAAGACCAACATTAATGTGACTTTTCTTCCAACACTTTCAAACACGTTGAAGACAACTTCTCTCTTCTCTTCCTTTCTTTCTCTATCTCACTAAAGTCTTCCCTTTACTTCTTCTAGATACTATTATTGCCAGAGCAAAACATATCCAGCCAAAGTAATTTTGCCCTAACTAGCAAGATTACCCTAAAGGTTTGAACTCCCAATTCATTCTAGGCTCCATCCTTTGCTTTTGTGTTCTTCTATCTCCTAATTCCTCACTTGTAATGCCTCTCCGATTCCTTCCTTGACCTGTCTCTCAAATCTCTCCTTTCCAAGACCCATCTCTTCCAGTTCATTTTCTATCTTCTATCATAACCAATTCATTTAAAGGAATGGGTTATTAGAATTTAATCGATATTATTAGTTAAGATAATCATACAAGTAGATCGGATAATCGGAGAGGAAAACAAAAATAGAAAGTAGAAAATTTTACTCTTTGCTATCCCTTCCCTCTGTCACATGTTCGTTTTTCTTACTCTAATTGAGCAGCCGCATGATCTTTGTAATTCAACTTAATTACAGGACAAGAATAATCTCTAACATCTAAGAGAATTTTATTTTATACCAAAAATAATTTGTATGGGTGCCGAAAGCTCAGCCTAGTCAGTTGTGCTGGTTGATCTGAAGTGCCGTGTGAAGGAATTTTCTAGCAACTACTAAGTGAGAGTAGTAGAAGGATAAGTGGAGTTTTAGTGATCAAGTAAAGCACATTTTTTTCGGCTCAAGTGAAACGAATTTTAACAGTCATTGATGGATTATGAATTTGATTCATGCTCAACTGAATCATATTCAATTCATATATTAGTTCATGATGGATTCTTTAACTTGATATAGGATCTTTGACTTTTTGTCTTGGCAACATGCTACTAGCCAGCTACGGTTTCTATTAGAGATGGGTAAGAAAGAATACCTTGCAACTCCAAAAGCAGAAGGAAAGGAAAAAAATGAGATCTAAGGTGGCATAAATAAGGAATGGATGAGTAAAGAAAGAAAATCGGGCCATACATGAGTATTATATTTGTGTAATTAGAATGACTTATGAAGGGTAATTTATTCAGTTAGGGCAAAGTTGCTCTAACTAGATGTGATTTGCTCTGGCAATAATAGCAGCCATTTCTTTTCCTTCTTAAATTTGCAAGCTAGACATAAAAGAATCAAATTTATACATTCAAAAGTTACCAAATTTGTACATTCAAAATCTCGTAAACTCTAATTTTCTTAACACAAATATACTTAGAATTAATTAAACCAAATAAAGGACGAGTTATTGTTGGTTTTGTAATGTGCCCTAATTGAAATTACACTACAATTTTCTCCTTTGTTTGTTAATATCAAATAATAACTTGTTATTTTTAAATTTCAAGATTGATAAGTGCATTTAATATCTACTGGTTTTAGTTAGTGAAATCTATCAAAATTTGATCCAACAAAAAACACCTAAACATCCAAAGGACTCTATATTGTTATTTAAAAGTCAAATCTATTCAAATCCTTCAAATGAACTATCATGTATAAGACATACATTAAGTGTCATCACGTCGGTTTTGATATTTGGATGATTGGAATCACCACTTAAGAGGATATTCAGCGCGTTCTACGCAAAATTATGGTTAGATAACATTCATATTGATAGGGATTAACTAGTGGTGTTCATCGGTTGGTTTTTCGGTAATTCGACTAAACATTTTGATTTTTTTTTTTTTAGTGTAAGAAAATCAAAATCCAATCTGAACCAAACTTTTCTTTGATCGGTTGGTTACCAAATCTTTTCAATTTATTTGATTAACCGAAGTTCACTAGTTAATTTAACTAAGTATAAATTAAATATAAAACTAATCAAATTAATAACCAAAACCTAAAACTACTAAAACTAAGATTAGAAATTAAAAAATAACAAAGCATAAAAATATCAAGGTGTTGAATGAATAGAAAATGGAATTGGGTTACTAAAAAAACTAAAAATTAAAACTAATAAAGCTACAAGTTTGGTTATTTGGTTATTGATTTTAGAATAACCAAATAACTGAGCCATATAACCAATCATTTTTATTCGGTTTATCTGAATATTGATTATTCGAAAATCGAAAAACAAACTAGTTTGGTTCGATCAATTTGTTCCGTTAAACCAAACTATGAACGTCTATAGAATTAATGTGTGCGCAATTGTAGTCATATTTTGAGATATTTATAAACTTTTAATATCTTTGTCAAAGCGTAAGCATTCACAGTCCATTTGGAAAGGGAGTAAAATATTTTCAAGTGAAAGTAATTTTTCCAAATGTATAATTGATCTTTCCAAGATTTTCTAGTGTTTGGTTAGTAGTTTAGAAAACTTTGTTTTATTTATTAAACATTATCATTTTGCATCAACTCCTCCTATAATTGTGCCACCCTGCCGCCCCACATCATTGTCATAACCACAAGTAACCTTTGGTTCACCACCCTGATCATTCGCCCAATTTTTTATTAGCAATTTTTCTTCCCTCTTATCCCCAGCCAAACTTCAAGATAGTCCCTTCCTTCTCAAGATTCAAAAATTTCCCCCTTATTGATCTACATGTCTTTTTGGGTCTACTATATGTGAAATTTTTAGTTTTGCAAAGATATTAAACTGGTGGTGCGTGCAATTCCTGAAGTACTTACAACAATGTGGAGAAGAAACAACACTGATGAATTTGTCAGTAGAGCCAAAATCTCTAGATGGTATAGTTCTATAATTCAATCTTAGTCATTTAAGGACTAGCAATGCAATTAGACATACAGTGATATAGGCAAGAATTTAACGGTTGAGTCTATTTTAATAAAACAACTATAGCAAAATTGTGAAAGTTATTTCACATCTAGGGTATAAAACATTTTACACCGAAAAATATTTTCTTCAACTCTTTTTGTACCAAATACTCGAAGATATTTTCTTTTGCAACAAAAGACACCAATGTCGGCTAACTTATAACAAGGGGTGTTACAATTTTTAAGTTTGAGGAGTCATATATCAATTTGGCCGAACCTCTAGGAGGTAAATCTTTTCTATATAAAAGATGCTATAAACTTGCTATAATAAAATTTTGTCCACTCTTTTCCAGCATTATTTATCTTTCTATGGGCATGTTGGTCATTACAGTTCAATTAGCTTGATGTTGGTTTGTGGGGGTTGTAGCTGGTGGTTTTTTTTTTCTCATTTAGACAACATTGCCCTACGATTTGTGGGGGTTGTTTTTTTCTCGTCTGGATGACATTGCCCTATGATGGCTCAAACCCCCAACTTTCACTATAAGATCCAAAATTGCTCAGGCCACTTTTACCTTTCACTGGGAACCTACTGAGTTGCCAAATTCTAAGTGTTTGTTGAGTTGGTAATTTGACTGCCTTTTCAGTCAGTGTTTTTATCTGTGTTCACACACATTTTTTTTCCTTTGTCTATTTCTTATGCTAATGTTGCGTAAATACGAGCAAATAAATTAATTTTGTTACTGTAATTTGCATTTCACCATACAACTATGGGTATTCATAATTGGATATTTGATCAATTTGGTAATTAATGTCAATCTAACTCAGTCTATTTGTGATAATTTTGATTTCAAAAAAAATTTAAAAATAAAAAATTGACTAGATATTACACAAATATTCATGCTAAGAGGAAGGGAGAGAAAAGAATTCAGTTGATAGTTTATCATAATAGGTAAAATTACACAAATATCCATAAAAATGCTAGGGAGAGGAGAAAAAAAATCATTCATATTAGGTTATAATATGTAACAAAAATTTTTTTAACTTTGTCTATTTCTTAAATTAATGTTGCATAAATATGATGGTATTCATGGATTGGGTATTCGATCAATTTAGTAATTAACCAACCTGACTTGGTCTATTTGTGATAATTTTGAATTTAAGGAAAATTTTAAAATAAAAATTGAATAAAAACTACACAAAATATCCATCCAAAGAGGAAGGGAGGGAAAAAATTCAATTAATATTTTATCATAATAGGTAAAATTGCACAAATATCTATGTAAATGCAAAAGAGAGGAGAAAAAACATTAATATTAGGTTATAATATATAAATTACATAATTGACCCTGTACATGGATTGGATCAGCTATTTGTAGGTCACAAATTCCCAACCCGCTACCTGACCTTCAAACACTAAATGATTAGGATAACCTATTTTTACGGTATCAATCGACTTTTCGATTAACAAGTCCGAATCAACATTCCTACTACAACATTTCTATGACTAATTACCTATGGTTATTATGGTAGCCCAAAATTTACATACTCATATTTTTAGATCCAAAATTTGATCCAATACTTTAATAAAACCCACATAAAAAAGTCTTTTTTTTTCTTTCTTTCTTGTCACTCCTTTGGATCATACCTTCATAAAAAAGTTTACTTCTTTAATTGCGCTTCCAATTTTCTACCATTGCTGTGTACTTCTTTAATTGCGCTTCCAATTTTTTGTCATTGTTATGGCCTAAACGGGGCAACCTGGGGTAATGAGCAATGCTGAGCTGAAATGTTGTCGCAAACACCCAAAATTAAACAACTCTCAATAATTAGCTGATAATGTAGTAGTGGTGAGTCAAGTTCGCCCTACAGAGAACGGAGTTCATTCTTGTGGTAAATGAAAAAGGGAGTTTTTGAACGCTTTTAAACTAAAGACAAAAACAATAAAGTAAATTAAAGAGAACTCAATTAAGAAGAATCTTGGTTTTGTCATATCCACCATGGAAATTTTGCTAGTCGATCATTGACACACAAGATAATTCAATTTACATATCAAGCACTAATTGAAAAATTAATTCCAATTCAAAGTTGATTCTTATTTCTTTCTAAAGGTGGTTAATTTTCAACACACGAACCAATTAACCCAAACCATTAATTTAATCTAGACACACGCCAAAGATTAATTAATAGAAGCATTAAAATCTACAGGAACAATTAGGCTAATTATACATAAACACACACAGTTATGCCAATTATTTTTCCTAAATTTGATAACACTAATCGAGCAATTATCAAATTCAATTGCTTCACAGATTGAATTAAACCCACACGGTTAAAACAACTTGATAATATATCTAGTAATATATTACCTCCAATAACTTAATTATTCTGCAACAATAATAAGTTAAAAAGAACAATATTTATCGCCGAAAAATAATCACTAAAATTGAATAAATTCAAGAACAAAGAGTCTCACAATATAGTAGAATTGATCATGGCTTCAAATCCCTCGACCAAGACAAAGGGTTTAGGCACAAAGTGTCATGAAAGAATAACCAAGAATTTCTCTACTGAAGACCCTAGCTAAAACTAGAAAATAAAGTGTTCTCCTCTTCTAATCACTCTACTTGAGGTATTTATATTGAGTATTAAGGTTACAATCAAGGTCAAAGGATAAGAACGTGAAATCGGCTGAAAAATAGTCCAACCGGGCGAAGAAATCTACCAAAAATCCAAAAATACACAACACTACAGTTTCGGACACATATTTGCTGCCTGTTTTGGGCACATGTGCACCATAGGCGGAGCTAGAACTTTCCCTTCTGGAGTCAGCATATCCCCAGGCATGTGCGATGGACCATCCACATCCAATATCCAGCTTTGATTTTGACTCTGATGCAGACTAAATTTGGCAAAATTCAAAACATAAAAGTTGTATCTCTATGTCTTAAATTTTCAAAATATCTTGAATCTCCTCAAATGGAGCTCAGATCAGAAAGTTATGCTCAATCTACCAAACTGTGTCAAAATCACTCCTCGCCAGTGCATATTTTCCAAACTTTGCAATTTTAAACAAGATGCCTATAGAATCCTATAAAACTCAAAACATAAAAGTTGTAGAACTCTGCAATAGCTTTCCAAATCATCCAAAATAATCTCAATCGGAGATTGGATTCGAAAGTTATGTTTGAAATATGAAACAGCATCCAAAATGGTTTCATACTCATGCATGTTCCGCCCTTAGCATTTTCTTTCATCTTTTCCATCATTTTGAGCTCTTTTTCACTTAACCCTACAAAAACTAAGAATAACCAAATTAAGCTCATTAATAACTCAAATGTTGCTTACAACACATAAAAACGTGGTAAATGACATCATAAAATATAGCACAATTATGAACTTATCAAATTACCCCATACTTAACCTTTGATCGTTCTCGATCAAACATAAAATTAAAACATTTAAACATAACAAAATTTCACTCAACATATTCCCTCAAATATCTGCATAAATAATTAATAATCAACCCACTAGTCAGAGTAGTCTATGAACCCAAGAGCTCAAATGCTAATAAAAACCAACATGAAATTCGTGTGTATGTGTGTACAACCATTCAACAATTTAGATTTGAAAATATTTATATTAAATCATGAAGACCCTCAAAATTTTTTCTAAGCACCCCATAGTTCCTCTTCTTACCCCCCTCTACTAATCTAGACATCCAATTTTATTTAAATTAGGTAAGACTTTAGCTCGAAATATAGGTTAGGATATTTATTAGCCAAAGAAGGGAGAGGATAAAACAAATAAGAACAAGAGCTTTACAATAATGGTGGCCATACATTAAAATAAAACTTCTCTTCACATGAGAAATATCATACATATATCTACAACCCACACTTGAGTAACAAACACTCGTGAAAAAAAATTCAAAACCAAACATGCCAACCTCCCTCGGACATATATACATGACATCATCACTTTATTTTTTCTATGTCTGCTCACAGTACGGGTATCAGTGGTAGGCACTACCCGCAACAAATAAACACGCAAGTACCAATGATGGGCACTACCTGTAAATATCAAAAACTTCCATTATTATTTTTATTTTTCAACAAATTTTTCCAATATTCCATTTTGCTCCAAAAATGTACATCACTCACTTCTCACAAACTTCCACCTTTATATCCCCTTAACATTAATGTGCACCATAAATCTCTTAAAGGGAATAATCTATGATAAAACAATTAAAAGAAACATTAAACTCAATAAAGGTAGGTAAATTGAATTTATGTGGAAGAAGGTGAATGATATTTTTCTTCACAAGAATAAGACTCAAATAAGGAATTTAGAAATAAATTGTTAAAATGGTTGGCTAGAAAGGCTCAACGAAGTTGCGAAAAATGCACCACTCTCATACTTAACCTAAATCAGGTCATCTAAGAATTCACTTCAAAAATGTAATAAAGTGAGTTTTTGGGATGCAACATAATTGAGTCTACATAAATTTCTCTAAATATCTCAATCAAAAATTAATGCATGGCTTAGGGCTCAAAGTCATGAAAATTATGAATAAAAAATATTAACACCGATTACTCATTCATGCATGGTTCAATTAATGATTTATTATGTAGAAAATGGCTTAAAATATGTTAAGCACTTTCAAAAAATTTTAAAATTTTGACAAGCTCTCAGATTAAAGGAACAGTTAAAATATTGAAGCAAAATTGAGCAAAATACACCAAACAACTTAAAAATCCAAATAACTCCCCCACCACACACTTAAAAATAAGCATTGTCCTCAATGCAAAAATAAAACCATAAAATGGGAAAAAGAAAAGTTTCTCTGAATTTAATTCGTGTTTGGAGCAGAATCTGCTATAAATATCCCCTTGTTGTGAATGATTTATATTGTTGGAGTAACACTAAACAAAACAGAACAAAACAAATAATTCCCTTGAGGCAATAAGAAAAACAAGAATATTATAGAAAAAATATCCTATAATAATCAGGAAAAAACTTACTCCATTAAGAGAATACACAGGAGAAATAAACGAAAACATCATAACGATAATGAAACCAAAAATATCTAATTAGAAAAAACATCTAAAACTAAAAAAATAAAAATAAAAATAAGAACTAAAAAAAAAATGAAATAAAATTTAAATGGACATGGGTTGCCTCCCATGCAGTGCTTCTTTATAGTCAATAGCTTGACTGTGAACAAGATGGTCGAAATAACCATTTCTATACCAGAGGAAAGAAAGCTCAATAATTGTTAGCAGTTGTGCATATCCTCAACCTCCTTCTTGACTTCATCAGTGAGAAACTCAACTCTAAACCACCTATCTCCCCTAGTGAAGTTAACCTGGACCCCATTGCCATCTATGCAAACTAGCATAACCCTTTCCTCATGATCATTTCTTAAGAGATTCGAGAATATCGAACTCTTTACGAGCCACTTTCTGATCTTCAACTCTTAAGGTTAATCCATAATAGAATGTGGGGTATAATGGCACTACAATACAATCCCTATGAACAGCCAAGTGGTGATCCTTCACAGTGGTTAGAATCTCTTGTCCTTCCTCCATAGATAAGTCTAAAACATTGATTGGTTCTTGCTCTAGAAGATCTTGAGGCATTGACATCGTAAGCGATGAACTAGAGTTATCCTCAATAGGCTTGTCATCTATTAATCCAATCTCTAGTTCTTGCTCCCTTTCTTCATTTTCTCCACCCTCAATCACTTGAGATTCTAGTCTACTTATGGAAGAATTCAGTTGACTTAGTTGATTCTCCAAACTTTGCAGACTAGCTCTTGTTTCCTATTGAAATTGCAATGTATTAGCAGCTAAAGAATAAAATAATTCTTCTAATGACTTACTAGTTTGGATATAAGGTTGTTGTGGCAAAATTGGATGTACGGACATGGAAGATCTTGTGATGGATAATCAAACTCAGGATAATCTATCCATTCTTATTGTACATATACTTGTAGGGGTCATACCAAAGTTGTGGTGGTAATTGCTCGATAATGAAATCAGAACAATAAACCTCATGCAAATTGGTAACCATAATGCAGATAAAAAAGAGATCAAGTAATAATAATATACAGTTAAATATAAAAATTTAAAAACACAAAAATAAATCAAACCATTCCCTGGCAACGGCGCCAAAATTTTAGGGTGATGAGAAATGCTAAATTGAAATGCTGTCGTAAGCATTCAAAATTAAACAAGTTTCAATAATTATAATGTAGCAGTGGTGAGTCAAGTTCGTCTCACAGAGAACGGAGTTCATTCTCGTGGTAAATGAAAAAGGGGATTTTTGAATGTTTTTAAACTAAAACCAAAAACAATAAAGTAAATTAAAGAGAACTCAATTAAGAAGAATCTTGGTTTTGGTCATATCCACCATGAAAATTTTGCTAGTCGTATCATTGACACACAAGATAATTCAATTTCCATATCAAGCACTAATTGAAGAATTAATTCCAATTCAAAGTTGATTCTTATTTCTTTCTAAAGGTGGTTAATTTTCAACACACGATCCAATTAACCATAACCATTAATTTAATCTAGATACACGCCAAAGATTAATTAATAGAAACATTAAAGTCAACAAGAACAATTAGGCTAATTATACATAAACACACATGGTTATGCCAATTAGTTGATTATTTTTCCTAAATTCGATAACATTGATCGAGCAATTATCAAATTCAGTTGTTTCATAGATTGAATTAAACACACGTAGTTAAAATAATCTAGTAGTAGATTAATTCCATTAACTTAATTATTCTGTAGCAATAATAAGTTAAAAAGAAAATTCATAAAATTTATCGCAGAAAAATAATCAATAGTTGCTATAAAATTGAATAAATTTAAGAACAAAGAGTCTCACAACATAGTAGAATTGATCATGGCTTCAAATCCCATGAACTCAACCAAAAAAAAAGGTTTAGGCACAAAGTGTCATGAAAGAATAACCAAGAATTTCTCTGCTGAAAATCCTAGCTAAAACTAGAAAATAAAGTGTTCTCCTCTTCTAATAACCCTACTTGGGGTATTTATATTGAGTATTAGGGTTACAATCAAAGTCTAAGGATAAGAACATGAAATCGGCTGAAAAAGAGTCCAACCGGAAGAAGAAATCTACCAAAAATCTAAAAATACGCAATATTGCTGTTTTGAGTGCACATGTACTGCCTGTTTTGAGAGCATGTGCACCCTAGGCAGAGTTGGAACTTTCCCGTCTAGAGTCAGCGCACATGTGCTGCACATCCCCAGCGCATGTGCGCTGGACCA
Source organism: Cinchona pubescens (assembly GCA_025175665.1). Taxonomy (NCBI): domain Eukaryota; kingdom Viridiplantae; phylum Streptophyta; class Magnoliopsida; order Gentianales; family Rubiaceae; genus Cinchona; species Cinchona pubescens. The sequence goes on from JANKKI010000155.1 coordinate 400,361, forward strand.
CCACATTCGGCTTCTATTTTGACACTGATGCAGACTGAATTTGATAAAACTAAAAACATGAAAGTTGTAGTTCTATGTCTTTTCTTTCCAAAAAAAACTTGGATCTCCTCAATTAGGTTCAGATCTGAAAGTTATAAATCTACATCAAACTGTGTCAGAACGCTCATCGCCAGTGCATATTTTCTAACTTTGCAATTTTGAACAAGATGTGTATAGAATCCTGTAAAACTCAAAGCATAAAAGTTGTAGAAATTTGCAATAGCTTTCCAAATCATCCAAAATCATCTCAATCGGAACTTGGACTTGAAAGTTATTCTTGAAATACGAAACAACATCCAAAATGGCTTTATATTCATGCATGTTCCGCCCTAAGCATTTTCTTTCATCTTTTTCTATCATTTTCAGCTCTTTTTCACTTTAACACTACAAAAACTAAGAATAACCAAATTAAGCTCAATAATAACTCAAATATTGCTTACAACACATAAAAACGTGATAAATGATACATAAAATATAGTACAATTATGAACTTATCACAATCTCATGCCTAGGGTGAGGCCTTGACTGCTAATATAATTAAACCCTTCAATTTAAGAAGCATGTTTTGTAAAATTTGGATCTTTTGTATGATCGTAACATCCTGCTGAAATCTTATGTAAAAATATAACTTTTATTTGGTTTTAAAGGTAATATTTGATGGAAACTTGTGTAAATAAATACAAAAATATAATATTCATCACAAATAAATTTCTTTAACTTAAATTTATAGTATTTGACATTATATACTCAAAATATAAAAAATCCTGTGTCATCATAAATTTAATATTATTTTTTGATTAAAAATTAAAAAATATATGAATAGTCTAAATTCATCAAATATGCATTTGAATACAAAATTATCAAGGATTAATTACATTTACCTTTCCTATGGTTTGACCAAACTACCAATCGAACCCTGAGGTTTGACAAAATAACAATTACACCCCTCAAACTCAAAACATTATTACCATGAGACCCCTACAGTTTGTCAACTAACAATACCTACTTCCTCATTAGCGATAGTCAACAAAATTATATAGTGAAAGCCCCAAAACAACTTTCCAACTATAATACAAGAATTCCTTACCAAAACCTTGATTAATTAATTTCGTTTCTCGTTAATGATTCACAGTATTCGTCCGAGGCGATAATGCTAGAGGCAGAGATCGATCATAGTAGCAATAGTGTAGCCTGAAGTGGTATCTAAAATATGATTTTTGACTTTGGGTTCTTCTTCTACTTCTCTCTGATACTCAACACTAGCTAATTCTAGATCGGGTTCTTTGGATGGAACTAGAAAGTTTGGGTGGCCGTGGAGGTGGAGTCAAAGGAAGAGATGACCATGGAAAATTGGGTTCTTGTCACAAAAATTGGTCAATTCATGACTATGCAATTCATGAAGCAATTATTTTCGGTAAGTCCAGTGAGAGGAGGCTATTAGGACAATAAAACTAAAAGCCTAATAAAGACCTCTAAACTATTGGTTTTAGATCTAGATACAGAAGATAAGAAGAAACGGTTTTGTCTTGGTACAGTTGAATGTTTGGCTAGAAATCACTTGGGTGATTCGAAAAACACCAAGTAACAGATATAGTAATAATTTACAAATGGTGACCACGTATTGATTATAGATCTACGGCAGACAATTTTTTTTTTTTTTTTGAGAAATCCAAACTCCAACTCAAATGTCATTTTTATTGTTTCATGAAACAACATGTTATGTACTTCCCTCATCTTGGCATGTGATTTGTTTTTGGTGTTTTTCTCTTTTGGATCAGCTAATTGTGTGATTTTGCCAAAAAAAAAAGGATCTTAAACTAGGAAATTTTAAGCCTTTTTTATCTTTCGTATAAATATTTTAATAAAGGCAAACAAACAGGGGTTTGCATTTTTTGCTCTTATATCTTTTAGTTTTTATTTGATCTTCCCTTTTGAGTTGTTGCTATATTAGTCGGATGCTAGTTTCATTATGCATGCCCCGCTCAGGCCATTATTGAAATGAGGAGAAGGCAATAGTGTTGTTGTTATAGGTGGCATTGTAGTGGAAACGAGGAAGGTTTTGGTTCAACTAAATTGAATTTATGGATAATTTGGTCCTTACTCTCATACCGTTTGTTAGATTTAACGAAATTTATGTTTAGTGGGTGTATTTGTTATTTTGTCAAATCTCAAGGATAATTAATAATTTGGCCAAATCACAGAGGAGGTAAATGTAATTTTTATTTTAACTGCAAGACCAAAACAGGGTGCAAAAAACTGAAAGCCCTTGTTTCATTTAAGTTCGCTCATCGGGAAAAAAAAAAAGACATACTAAAACGACTTAAATTTCTTGAGAAACGAAGTCATAGACACGTAGATTCAGGACCAAACCAACTACTCCAAAAGCACTCATTCATAAGTAATGCCATTCGGTTTCAAAAATGCTAGTGCTACCTACCTTACTAAAAAAAGGCTATGATGCAGATCATTCATGCTTAAGATAACGAACCTTGACCATGTAAGTAAGCCCAAAATCGCAAGACAGAAAGAACCTACAGATTCTTGCCGGTGAGTCGAATCTGAAGGTAGAGGAAAGTCTGGCTAATCTAGCTTCTTTGACGGAATTAACTCTTCAAAACGTAGTTCTATAAGTGTTTTTTCCCCCAGTTAAGTCCAAACTAATAATTCTCTTATTAAAATAATAGATGGAGTCTTTTTCTAATATAGTAAATAGAGACATAAATTACAAGAATGAAATAATTTAACTTGGTTGTATTACCTAATACCTATAATAACAAACTTGCCTTTAACATGGAGATTATACCATCCTAAGCATGGGATAGAGATTTTAGCAATAATAATATTAGGAAGTGATTTACATCCCATCTTCCCCATTATTGCAGTTTTTGATGGCCGGCCATCGAGACATGGACTGGGCATTCGTGCACAAAATCTGGGAGAAGTGGGCATCTAATAGCGTTGGTTCTCCAGGTCAGAAATCTAGTACTCCGCTTATCTACAATCCCCTGCCTCTCTGGTCTTTCCAACTATCAACATATCATTCTGTCCGAATTTACTATTGACTGGGTTTACTGATTCCATTATTAGGGCTTCCATTGAAGGCTGCTTTGTTGATTAATTATGACCCAACTGGACCGTCTCGCCTGTTATCTACTATGTAAGGGACACTGATCTAACTACAGATCTTCATTTACTGAATTTATCATAACAGGTGAATTAGCTGATTATGGTGGATTGATTGGTATTTTTTACAATAATATTTTGTTGAACCCGCATGTGTGCATTTATGTGCATTTATATGTATATTAGTGATAAAATGCATACAATTTGTCTACTGCAGGAAAATTGAATTTATTGATGAACTATCTTGATAACAATAAGGATATTTATTCATACTTATGATCATTTTCAAACCAAATCTATTAGATGGATGGGTAATTTTTGATTAGTTTTTATGTACTAGTGTAGAATTGACTTAAAATTGACTAAAACAAAAAATATATATACATATTTTATATATAAAGGAATACAGAAAATGTAAATTAGACCAAAATACTTGGGGGTTATTTAAAGTCATAACGCATGGGTAGTTATAACTAGTTTTTCATATTTTAAGTAAATAAATTTAAGCAAGAATAAAGGGAGAAACCACTGGAATAAGGATCTCTCCATTTCATAGGATGAGGAATAGGATAAGGAAGAGGAATACATAATTTAGGGGCATAAATGAGTCGAGTCAAGTTGAGCTCGAATAGTACTGCTTGGGTTCTATTCGAGCTAGGCTTGAGTAAATTTACATTACTTGGTCTGGACCAGACTTCTAATGTTGATGTGTGTGTGACGCTTGACTAAGCTCGACGACTTTTCAAACCTCACAGAGTAGAGTTCGAGCTCGTGAAGCTGATAAAAGGCCGGCTCGAACTTGGTCAAAGCGAGCTCGAGCGGAAGTTTTGACTAAGCTACTCCTGAGCTATTCAGCTTGCTTGTTAGTCTCCCCTAAGATATATCTATATTCCACGGCATGATCTAGAATAGAGAATTTTACTTCAGTGGGGAAAAAAAAAAAAAAGAAAAAGAAAAGAAGAGCAAGTTTATAGTATGTCTTAAATCTTGTAGTTTGTTTATGTTGCTTGACTAGTCTTGTAGGATCTTTGTGAGTTAAAGACTCTTGGCACTGAAAAATATGGACATGATAAAGTTTCTATATCAATCTCATATTTTTCAGTTGAAATTTTACAGCTGATTATTCTTGTTGGAATATATCTATTATTTTGAAAAATACTACTGTTTTCCATCTGTTAAATAATCCGAGTAGCAGTAGCTATTAACTTTGATGCATTCATGAGTAACATTGATTGCTGCATTGTGCATTGTAGTTACTACATGTGTAGGCCAGAAGCTCAAAAACATGTGTGGATCTTTCAGCTTATACACCACTTTGAAGAAATGTTACTTGTCAAATCCTTGGAGTGTTGGTCCTATTGGACACGAGCTACTCAGAAGATTGATAATGAGTTTCTGGGCACATACGTGTACTAGAATGTCTGTAAATATCTGTTAGACATGAACTCTTGGTTGCAATTGACTGATGATTTGGTTGTTGGAGAATAAGAAATTAAGACATTTCTCCCCATAATTTTGAGCATCAAATGCTTGATTGTTTCATTACTACTTGTAAACATGTTGAGTTTATTTTCTATGCGCAAGGACAATATTTTTCTGGTAGGAGAGATATTGGTTGAGTCACTCTTTTCTTGGAGATAAATGACTTCCTGATCAATTAAGCCAAACATCATGGTCAGAAATTTGAAGGTTTTAATGCTTGCATTTCTGTCCAGAAAATTGGGTCCTGGTTTTCTTGGTTTATTATGGATGCAGCTCTTATGTATACTTTGAAGTCATCTTCGGCAAGTGACGGATACTTTCTTCCTTTTGTTTATAGCGGATGAGACAAATTAGATTCTGGTAGTAGTCGTTGTTGAGGGCAAAAATTGTGGTTTCTATTATGTCTTGACTGTATGCTTTTGCATCATTAATGTGTCATAGTCAGGACAGGTTTCAAGCTTGATTGGCATTCTTTATAGTGCAGAGCAGGAAGGGATAAGAGCAGATCCAATGGAATTGAGTCAATTTATTAGTTTTATCAAAAGAAACAAACTACAGAATGAGAGCTTCTTCATTGGACAGAACCAGTGTGAGTTCTTCTGCTGTTATAAATATATTCCATATATAGGCATTATTTTTCATACTTCTTTTATGTATACTTGGTCTTATTTGTCCTGTTGGATGAGCTTTGACTTAAATTGCATTAGTGATTTAGTCCTTGTATCAGTGGATGTGGTTTATTCACATTATTTCTCTGAATTGGCCAACTTTTCTTCTTTGCTGTTTTTTTCTGCTTTTCCACTTGGGTTTACTTTGATCAGGTCCTATATTTGAAGTTAATTTGCATGTAAATGAGAGTCTTGAAGGTATATATGACTGGTTGCATTCAAGAGCCAGTTCCTGAATGCATGAAGTTCTCCAATATTTTGGGCAATAAAAAGTGGCAAATTGATAATATATTCACCTATTGAGAACTTTATCGTGTTTTAGTTGTTTTGACTGCAAAATCTAACAGTATGGTATGACCTTTTAGTGAAGGAAAGTACTGTGTTCCATAAGCGAAAACTGTTCTTTGCTCCGATTCAGAGGATCATATTGTGCAAATAAGTTACTTGTGGGGAAGAATATTTGTTCAAAAAGTGGTAGTCTTCTAGGAATTATTTTCTGACAAGAAGTTGTTGTCGGATCTTAAATTTATTTTGTTCTAATTTCAAGCTTCATAACTGTACTTGGTGAAAATTTGTTGATAGATCTTGTCACATCTATTCATGAGAGCTGGTTCAGTGCAAGATGCATGAACACTTCGAAACCTGCCATTTTTGGAGAAGGTGCTATTGTGATGCAGACCTCATCCTGCCTCTTGGTTGGACTGTAAGCATTTGGGATCCTTTTATGCACATCTTCATTTTGCTTTTTCAGGACATTTTTTTGGTGGTTCTGAATAGAATAACTACCTGTTTTCATTAATTGACTTGGTTCACTTTCTTGTGAGTTTTTAAAGATATGATGGTTCCATTGGCTCAGCATCTCGTGCAATGGTGGCTGTTGATCAGTTTGCATTGCAGTTAACTCGAAGAAATCTTTGATCTTTGTGTATAAAGGTATGCTTAATTGGAGATCTGAAATTACTTATTCTTCACCACATTTTTATTTACTCTTGCATTTATTTTGCAGGTGCATGTGCTTTGTATCTGAAGTGATAAATGTAATAACCTGCTTGCAGGTAGGAGTTATCCAGATTTGCTCATTATAATGTGTAGCTTTCAAGGTTACCCTTTGTAAACTAGCAGGTGCTGGATGGTAATTTGTAGTGACACTATTGATTCAGATATGGCAGACATTTTTCGTTGGATGGATAAGAGTTTAAATTGAACTGAAAGTGAAAACTCTATTTGGCTTCCAATGGGATCAGTAAGTGGATGAATTCAGGCTGAATACCAACTGTTTGGAGGCCAGCACTGCTCTTGGTACCTGTTGTTTGCACCAAAAAGTAAATGCTCACATGTAGAGAGGTTTAATGTTAATTCCTGAAAATCGAATGACAAGATTTTGGATTCTTTTTACTGAATCTTTATTGTAATAATCAATGGTTTTCTTCTGTTATGACTATGTTTTTCAGTTGTGCAGTATGAAGTTTGATTTGAAGCATTAAAAATGTTAGTGGGGCTGTAAGCATTTTGCTGCATAAAATTAGAGCAATATGGAAGCACTACAGGGGCTTCTCTGTTGACATTTTCGGGAGTTTTCATTTTCTTTTCATTGTACTGTAGCATGTAGATGGGGATATGGATATGCCTTCCCTGGTACAAAAGCTTATTCTGATTCAATCAGTACATCACTGGCAGATATGTTCTTTGTCGATTGAGTAGTCAAGTGAATAATACTGAACTGGACAATGGGCATTTTGTTGTCACTGGATGAGTACCTTAGAATATGAAACGGGCAGCAGTTGGAGAAATGATTCTCCTTCGGTTTCAAATGTATTGCAAAAATAAAATTCGCTATAAGGGAAAAAGATATTACAACTAGAGCAAATGAAATCTTTTGGAGAAGAGAAGGAATAGTGAAGAAAAGGAAATGAAAAATTAATTCAGAGGTATCATGTTTGCGGGATAGATCTGATGTTTGATCTTATTTGTAAATTTTATATTGCGGATTAAATATTACGGAATTATGATATCAATAAGATTTTATAAAATTTAATTCTGATCACAAACAAGATTTTATAAAATTTAATTCTAATCACAAAATTTACAGATAGAATTCAAAATTAGACGTATGTAAGTATTTTTCTTGATAATAACGACACAAATTTTGACTATTTAGATCACTTGTTTGTTCAATTTCATTGTTCTTAACTGCCCATTTTGAATTTTCCTATTTTAGTCCTCTAATAATACTGCCTACTGCTTCAAAGTTAACCTGATATTCGAAACTTATACAATAGCTTGTATAAATGATGCAGATCAAAAATTTTCTTCAACAATAACAGTCCAGGGAACGGGATTATCAATTGGTAAAATACAAAGTGGATTAAATAAACATTAATGGAAAATGTATGGTTTTTATTCAATGTTTTGTTTCTTTGAATCTGATTTGCCATCAACTGGGTAAGTGTAAGATGCTGTGTGTATGTGTGAATTATAACTAAATAAATTAAAACAAGAATATGACTGTGTGGTTTTATTATGAATAGCATTGGTCTTCTTCTTCAACTCTCATTTCAGTGTTCTTACAATGATCAACTTTTGTTTTTCTCTAGGCTTTTTAACCATTTGTCTGTGTAATAATATGTTGTTGAAATGCTTTGTTAATTTTAATTAATTCAACACACTAAGTTTATCCATTTTACTGGGGATTTTTCATTGATAAATTTATTTGGTTTTTCAAAAGTGCATGCCTTTATTTATTTTACAACTCAGGCTGGAAAAGTTGTTTATTTAAATGTATGCTTATTTTGTTGAATATTTGTAACTAGATAATAAAATATCCCTAAATATCCTTTCTTCAATTTATATGTTATTGGTGTGCAAAAGGCTTGCAAAATTGCTAGCAGTTTCAATTTACCTGCAGTGAGGGTACATCACATGGAACCTCAGCTTTAGTATCTAGGTAAAACGTGATTAACTCTCGAATTTGGAGGCATATTAGGAGTCACTACAATTTTAAATATTGCAGGTTTTAAAGCTTATGTAATGGTTGATCGTTATCTTTGTTGAAAACTTATAAAGTAGCTTTACTTGTTGGGTTCATGGTAGGTTTAAATAATTCCACATTAATTTGAGAGAGAAATAAAGAATACTTAATATATAAGTTGGATTCAGAACTTATTATATTAAACTTTTAGATCAAAGTTGGGTTATAACTTATTCATTGGGCATTTTTTGGTGGACTTTCTTCTAGTTTTCTTTCCCCAACTCTAGTTATCAAAGTTTCTGGCTGCGAGTTTGGGTTACTTGTTTGCAAATGACCAGTGCCGTTTAGTTGTTGAACTGGCAAATGTTCTTTTTTTGGGATTAGGTAATCATTCTTTTTTTAGATTCAAATCATAGAATTAAGAAAAATGGGCCCAGTGGACCATGGGCCACTAGCCAGTGATTTGGCTAGAGGTCTAGTTTGTTCATAGCGGGAGTAAAATTCAAGAAGAATAAGTCCATGAATTAGTTGATGAAAAATTTGTACTTTTTAGTGTCGGGTCATGGAATTAAAAAGAGTGGGTCTTGTGGATCATGGGCCAGTGATTTGGCTAGGGGTCTAGTTTGTTCACAGCGGGAGTGAAATTTAAGAAGATTGAGTCCATGAATTGGTTGATGAAGAATTTAGACTTGAGTGGAGTATTAAAGTGAGTGTTAATGAGAACTTTTGTTTCAATGTGAGAGTTTGCCCATGAAAGGGGAGATTATTGGGTTCATGACTAGGTTTAAATTGTCCTACATTAATTTAAGAGGGAAATAAAGAACACATAATATTTAGGTTGGATTAAACTTTTAAATCAAATTTGGGTTCTAACTTATGTATCGAACATCTTTAGTAGGCTCTCTCGTGATTTTTCTTCCCAACATTACTGTTATCCTTCTCAACCAACATATAGATTTTTGCGTCTTCTTGCTATTGGCTTTGCTAATTTTCAGTATTTTGTTCCTGGAAATCCAGAGAGATCACTTGTGATTTCAGTTGTCGGAGTAGGTAGTGCAATACCTATAATTGATACGTAGGTATAGGAACCAAAGAATATGTGATAATTGAATCAATGGCAAGAATTAAATCAGAAGTCGAAGATTACAATATAAACAATAGCTGAATGTCCTTAACAAGGTTTGAAGATTATTTTCCATGGCTTGTGATGAAGTCTACTTTACTTACGTCGTATGTGGTATGTGAAAGAATGAGTATATATTTTCTTGATGTTTTACTTGAAAATTTACACATTTCTTAAAATTAATCCTGATTGAGGATTTTTCTTACAATTTTGAATCTTCTTATGGTGCCTCAATCGTAGAACTTATCTTCAAACATCTGACTTTATGTGGATCAAGCTTGGTTTGGATCTCACGGTTTCCGTTCCTAATATGACAACTGAATCTACTTTTAAGTTGTCCACCCAATCAGTTTTAGTCACTTTTTACTTTTATGTACCGGATCATAAGACCAAAGATCATTTGTGTTTCACAATATATTTATGTATAGACACATACCACTATATATCATTTGTGTTTCATAATTATTTGCCTATTTTGATTCTTGCAGGAAACTTAATGAAGGTAGAGTTTAAGGAATCATTATGGAATCTCTTGGTTGTCTGTTGCAATGTAAATTTGGTCCACCTAAAATCTGACTTTTGCTTTATGTGTTTATTGGGATACTTTTTGCCATTACAAACAAAAAGTATAACATCTTTTATATAAATTTTGTGTGATTTTGCTCATATTGTTAACTGCCTTTGTTCTAGTATTTAAAATTTCTTTTAATTTAACTCAAGAGTTAGGTCCACATTATTAATTTTTTTCTCTGGCTCTATTTCTTAGTATTTTAAATAGTTGGTCAACTTGAAGTGGCCTTAAACGTATCCCATAAATTCTTTGTACTTCTCAACAATTTGTAAATATATGCTAAATTTTAATTTTCAAGTTCATAGTTTAAAATATCTCATTCTTACCATTCTCAATTCTTTAGAAATTATTCATTGGATGACTTCCTACAATATCCAATTTACTATTCTTTACTGCTTTACAAATAGTTTAATTATTTATAATAATTTAGATAAAAAAATTTATGAAGTCATTGCACTTTTATGAAATAAAGTAATCTCCATACAATGCATGGGTTAACAAACCAGTGTAAAACTATAGTTAGATTTAGATATAAAATACTTGTCAATTAAAAATCAAGATCAGTAATTTAGTTGTTCTTATCTTTGTTATTTGTACGTTTCACACCTTTTTAGGGATGCATTATTTTTATTGGAAAAAAATTTGTAAAATAGTAAGTTCTAAACTTTCAATTTTTATAGTGGATATGAATGTGTTGTTGTTCAGTTAATCAAAATGAACAGACAAATAACAATTGCAATCACAAAATATACTATTTCATACTTATCAACAACACAAAAGATTAATGACACTATAAAAAGATATCTTAGTAAAATAAAAATCGGAAATAAAGAGCGACATTCTTCACAGTTGAAATAATTGATGCCAAAATGATGATATGTAGTGTTGTGCATTTAAGTTGGAAAACCATATTATAGGAAAATAAATGAATATGTCTGAGATGAATTGTGCATAATGGTGCATTGGTTATTTTCTTTGTATTAATGGTATTGGTTTAAATAAAATGATAGATTAAGTAATCTAACTGTTTCCTGGGTTTAAATAGGAAGGATTTAAGGGTTAAAGAGCTAAACTCTGGAGGTGGTGGGAGGAGCTACAGGATATAGTTAAAAGAACTGTGAATTGAATCATAGTATTGGGTTGAATCATAGCTGTGGCACATTTGAAAGGAAAGAAATATCAGCCAATTCAGTAAAAAACAATATCACTATCATATCACTATCCAAATATGACTAATTTGTTGTGACATAAGCAAAAATTCACTAGATAAATTGCATCGTGCCAAAGAAGCATTTATTCTTGACTTAATTGAATGTTCATACATGCTTTCATATATGATAATCAATAAGTCCATACTTTAGGTATTTATACAGAATCAATATTACACTCTTATTTAATCTAATATTTCTATTGAAAAAAATCGTCGTACCATCTTAAATATCTTAAGTGCTTCTCGAATACGTCTATATATTATATTATCAATTAATATATTATTATCTACACAATTCATGTAGATTTTAATAAAGATAAGACTTTATTCAAAGATAAAATATATATTTGTTTTATGTTATCAACTAAATTATTTTAATGTTTCAGTCATAATTTGTTGCCCAACCATTTCAAATTAAGTTATTAAGATGATTGACTAAACTTAACAAATTCGTTTAGGGTTATCTGCAATGAGAAGAAGATGAATTGGAAGTAGTTATTTATACAAAATTTATATAGTTTCGTTGTCTTTTTTTATTTTTTTTCTTATATATACTTTTATATATAGTATATTATTGACAGAAGCAGTCGTACTTTCAATTACATCTCTACCGTAATTAATAAAAGTAATTATAATTTTACCTTCTTATTAATAGATATTCATGGTTTCAATGTTAGTTTTGGAATAGAAAATGTCAAAACAAATTCTCTCCTGAACTGTTTGTTGTGGACCAAAACTTCCATAAATATTAGAATTTCAACATCTCAAGGACTACAGTGGTGAGTAGAACTTTTGATTTTGAAAATTCAGACAAGACTTAATTTTGATTTATACTTTCTCTAATATTGATTCGTGCGTGGTTAGCACCAGAGTTTTCAAGGGTAATAAATGTTGATTAGGCTCCTGAGTTGGAAAGAATCGATTTTTGTAGATGTATTTGACTTCATTTGAATGTAGTAGTAGAATGGTTGTTTGAAGATCGAGGGGGAAGGAGAAGAAAAAGAATTAATAAAAAAGCCAAAGAAAACAGTATGTAGCATATATAAATTCAACTGTTCAAGTAGGAAACTGAATCCGGAATATTCGAAACCAAAATAAAGATTGTCATTTCCCGATCTAATTCTAGCCAAACATGTTCTGGTTTTAACCAAAACCGATGCCAATATCCTTGCATATGATATTCCCCCCTCCCAATTCAAATTCCATATACGAACCAAGGGCCCCTTACGTAACACAACTCAGACTACAATATATCATGTTACGTGGAATTTGCCAGGCAGCTCATGGCATGTCGGCACATCATTGATGTATTAATTTCAGCAAGTGAACCCCACCCCACCATAACCTTTCTTTACAACTTCTGCATGTTAATAAACAGCTCATTTCAGAGCGCGGATATGGCAACATTATCAGTAACATTAGATCATAGATAATCTTTTCAGAACTTCAGACATCAGTACACTAAATCGCATCTCCATAAAAGATAGGAGGGGGTTGCTGATCCTAGAGCTTGCTGGCTAAAAAACTGATGGAAAAACATAAACCTTAAATATTTGCTGGTAAAGAGTCGGAGCTGCACACATCCCCTCGACAAAGTGGACATACCCTGTATTTAAGAGTCGATCACGGTCTTTATTAGTAACACAAGATTCAATGTTTACTCAAGAATTGAGGCATTTCATTTGCATACTTTTCTTTACAAGTATATAATAGAACTATGCTGATTAAAAATCACTAAATCAGTGAACACCAAGAACTTCAATGCATCAAACTACTCAACCGTGTAAACAATATTATCTGTGTATATAGGGCAAGATTCTAAATACCTGTGAACTTCTTTCAGCCACACCTGTCAATGCATTCCTTGTGATACTCATGATGACATGGAAGTATCCGTACAGAATCCCCTTCTTCATACTCAACAAGGCAAATGTAGCATCTGCAACAGATCACATAGTGGCAGCAGATGATAATAAGAAAATAATGCAAATCAGAGTCGCAGCTGATGAGAGGGATAATAAAGGTTGCTTATTCAATTCAATCAGAGTCGCAGCAGATGAGAGGGATTATAAAGGTTGCTTATTCAATTCAATCAGTAACAAAGATATGGGCTTGGGCTGCCAAAGCCCAAAGAGTGTCAAATACTGGTCCTACTTAGAAAAACAAGAAGAAAAAATGTAGATGTGTTCAATCAATAGCAATGAGCATTGGATGTGATGTGATGGAAGCACCAATTTATCCTATGTCCAAAAAGAACTTGGGGTTACTAGAGAATATTAGGAAGCTTTTTTTTTTTTTGATTTTTTAAAGCAAATGTTAGGAAGCTTTAACATGATTATTACCTGTTTTCAGTAAATTCAACCCTGACCCAAACATGTGTTGCAGGAAATGTATTCAGGGATAAATGGACAGCAATATCATAAACTTGACCAGTAACCTAGCATGTTTAGGCTTATACTCACTTGTCCCTCTCTTGGCAACAGCAAAATGTTAATACTGGTACTTTATACATTCTGAAAAAATCCATATAATGTCACCAGCAGTAGCTTAGAAGTGGGCACATAGACTTAATATTTTGTATATATTACATAAACCATTTGCCAGGAAAAAAAATAAATAATAAAACGTCAGCAAAGAAACTGCACATTTCACTGCTCCGTTAAATCAAAGAAAGTCTGCCTTCTGAAATCCAAGTGATCACACCACTAAAAATGGACCACAAGCAGTTGTGCAGGAGAGGAGCAGACTATCAGGAAGGCACCCAAACAACAGGATAATTTTTTCTTTCTTCAATCAACAAGTGAAAACATAGGTAAGTTGTCATTGTATATATATCTCAGACTTTCTCTTAGAAATCAGTGTCTTTTTCAACTCTCTCTCTCTCTCTCTCTCTCTCCACCCCCCTCCCCCCAACACACACACATCTTAGCAGCCAAATAGTGGAGATATAGAAGGAAGATAGAGAATAGAAGAAAATTTAGAAGGGCTATCAGATTGAAAAATATGTCTAAATGGCAACAGAATAAAACTGGATCAGTTAGTTTCATCAAGTACACAAGTGGAAAGAAACAGAAAATGAAAGAGGAAATATTTACTCACTGTGCAACTTCATCTGGTAGATGCTTTTGCAATTTACTGTATAATCTCAAAGGCAATGACTCTACAACTTCATTTGGTGCCGGAACAGATCCAAGTGACGACATAGAAGGCCGGGATGATAAAACTACAGATTGCTGGTGAATTTCATCCAGAACCTAATTAAATGAGTAAAAGGTTCAACTCCCATTTCAAAGGTCAAAAGGCGGGGGTGAAAGCTGTATAAGTAACATTACCTCAAACAAAGCTTCAGCCAACATTACAATTCTTCTGATATGCTGGCCCTAGCACTAGTTTCATCATTTGAATCAGACTGAGGATTTATTCGACATGTGCAATGCCCTCTTCGATGTTGACCAGATAAGATGCAAGACCTCTCATGTCCAGAGAGATTTTCGAAACGGCTTCCCAAACGCTGAAGAGCACGAACCTAAATGCATATCAATTAGATTAAAAGGTTGTACGAAAAAACAGAGTACCCAAACCGTGGAGCTAATTTTGAAGGTCTAGCTAGATAGACTACATATTTATGATCCTCAGGTGTTCAACTTACTTATTAAGGTAAAGCTCTACGTCCCCCTCTGTGTAATTAGATATATAATCTATAGTGTGTATGTCAAATCTCTCACAATCTCAAGGTGAGTTCATTTATATTTTTTTTTTCCTAAAAAAGAAAAATTTATCAAGAGCAGTCTTGACACTAGATACATTTATGGATGGTATTAAATAAGACCGGAAGTTCAATGCAGCAACCATCGAGGGTGGATTTAGATACATCTTACTACATCTGGGTGCTAGAGGATAACTAATTGACCTTAAGCCACAGCAAGTGGACATTCTGTTACTTGTCAAGAAGTGGTAGTGGATGCAGGCAATTAAACCACTGGTGCATTATTTCTGGAACCAAAATGTGACCTATTTTTGTTCTACTTGAGAGGATCAAAACTATCAGTTAACATCACATGTATGAGCATCCTCTTCAATCCTGGCAGCAGACTTCCTCCAGAAAAATAGATATTAGAGAAACAAATTGCAACTTTTGATATTCGGTATGCGTTCACAACAAAATTATCATATCCACAAATATAAGCAGAAGTTAATGCATTTTGCCTTTTTTTCACATTTTGCAATTGTAAATATTCAACAATAAGGCAGAAATAGTGCCAGCATATTATTCAGAGAGGAAAATTTTACAAACCTGAGATCTTATTCTTCTTCTGCGCTCAAGGAAATTTGTTCTATAGTCAAGGAGGTCATGATACCTGGCTTCTCTGGGCCGTGGTGTTTCAACCATCATAATGTTGACGTCCATACAATGAACCAGACATGCCAGGTCCCCCGTGACTTGAAGAAGCTGGTAAACTGAAGGTATTCTCTTCATTTGATATTGGTCCCATTCCAACACCCAACACCTGTCCTTCACTAACTTGACTTGCATATCCCACTTCTTGGTCTTGTTCGGAAGGACCAAACGCTAAAACCGGAAATGATGTTCTACGAAGAACCCTGTCACGAAGTCTACCAACACTCAGAGTTCTACTAAATCGCACATTTTATTCAGCTGTTTCACCAGCTGCAATCCGTCTATTAGCATGTCTTTCCTCAGTACCTTCAATGTAGGCACGATGTGCTGAAAATGAATTTTCACCACTATCTACTCCAACATCAACTCTATCTCTCACCACAGGTCGAGCTGATGTATTTTGTAGAAAGTTACTAGTAGCTAAGTCTTCATGATGTGATACGGGAGATTGATTGAGAGCAGGATATAGATCATGACAGTGTACCCTATGATCATTTCCATTAATCATGTTCCCAGAAGTACTTCGCTGATCTTCGTTATTTGACATTGGAAACCCTGAAGATGCAAAATATGGCCTTGCAGAACGAAAACTATTTGCTCTGTTAATCCTAAAGCTAATATTACCTGGAAACATATTCAAGCGAGAAAGGAAACGACTTGAAAGGTTTGTTCCTCGAGATGAGAAAGCCCGAGAAGACATACAACCACCTCTTGATGGATTCCACTCATCATTGTCCGTGTCAGATGTGACACAATTTAGGTCATCAGGCTGCTCAACTTTAAGTTTTCTGCAATATTCACTCTTCACCTCATTTGAGTCAGACATAGTCTCATTTGCACAAGGTCCACCAACTCCATTTCTCTTAGTCTGATTATCAGAAACCTGAAACATGAGATGAATTTAGATAACGACCACATTATGAAAGAAAATGCATCTTGAAGAAAACAAAATTTGAGAACATCATATCCAGAAAAGAAGAATATGGTAACTTCCATCATGTAATCCACTAATCACTATAGCTTCATAGCAAAATTTATTCACTTTACCTCTTGGCCTGTCAAAAATGCAATTGCTTTTCCAAATTTTATAGGAAAAATTTTAGCATGGACAATGGAGCTGATAACAAGAAAATATTTTCCATCAGAAACATTCTCCTATACACGTTCTGAAAATGGATTCACATATCTAAAACGAGACCTAATCAGAGCGCCATTTCTTTTTTCCTTCACTAGTATCAAATGAACAGATTCAACAAAACTTTCAAACGGAACTCACTACTTTCCTCCACTAATGTGTCTTTACACCATAACCACCACCATAATGTGTCTTTACACAACCACCACCATAACTATGGGTGGAAACTAATTTTGAGACTTGTCAATGTAATATTGTAATTACAGAAAATATTTATTTCACCTAACATAGAAGAGATCTTACCTATTCACCAATGAACAAAAAAGGGAAAATCATCTCCGTCATCAAAATGCTAAAAATAAATTTGTTCAAGAGAATTTAATTCTTTTAGGTAAAAAAAAAAAAATTTAACAGCATACTTTGAGATTTTACTCTTGCTTTTCATCAATTATATCATAAGCAAAATCCAGTTATGTGAAAAGAAAAAAAAATTCAAAAACTTAAAAAAAAAAAAAAAAATCCCTGCACCACCCAAAATGCAAGGATGTACAACTGTCAAAGCGCAATGTACATCTAACCATTATTTGCATTTACAGACTGCTAAAATCCTACCGGGAAAAAAAACAAATTAAAAGCAGAAAAGATAAAATGACCTGCGGGTCAGCATTGTTGGAGTGGCGTCGAGATCGGAGACAAGACGACTGGAACACTCCACTTCTATAAGATCCACTCCTCCGAACAGACGATGACGGCGGAGGTGACGGTGACGGAGACGGAGACAGAGACGGCGACGGAGACGGAGAAGAAACTGCATTCTGTTTACTACTACTTGAACCCATGCCTCCACTTCTATCACTACCAGTGATTATAGCAACCACCTTAGAGAATGAGAATGACTTTTTTTTCTCCAAGATCTAAAGCTCAATTTTTACCTGCATTTTTTTTTTTTTTTTTTTGGGTATTTGATCCTTAGATCCGGAAATTCATTGTGAAGGTTTTAATTTGAAGTATGGAGGCATATAGCATATGCATACATGGAAAAATGGAAATGTATGCTTATGCGTTTGATAAGTGTCGAAAAAGGTAAAGGGTCATGGCGTTATTTATGCCAGTTTTTGGGGATCCAAAATTTTAATTTGTCGGAACGCTAAATGTTTCGTACAAACAAACGTTGTATTTGGACGGAAGGATTTGAATTGAAAGAAATATTAGAAATCAGAATATGAATTAAGTTAATTAAAATAATATAAAATTTAGATAAATTTTAAAATTTTTTATTTAATTATTAAAATTACATTCTCAATTATTGATAAATTTTAAATTTATAATTAAATTAATTAACTTGTTTAGATAATTTATTATAAATTAAGATTTTAAATCAAATTCATCCAAATCTCTCTATCCAAATACAATGAAAATGTATTTATAATAAATCGCAGTATGCGTTAACTAAACCATTATAGTCAATACCACTTGATAAATTGTAGCACGAGTAAATTAAACCATTTTGGTGGATAACACTTGAATCTTTTTTAGTACTAAAGTTTGGTCGACTAACTATCAACTATAATTCCGTCTAATATTTTAAGTGAATAATAAATATACTCTTGCGCTAATTCAATTTTTGATCTATAAAGTCTGCTCAAAACACAAATCCTAGTAATAGCAAAACTTTGGTTCAGGATCAGTGTGGATTTTTTAAAGTTTGTTTTGGGATAAATTGACATGAACAATGTTGTTGTTGATTCTTGAGAGGACAAGAAAGAAGAAAAGGAAAATATTTCTTCAAGCAAATATATGGTTTACTCTCTTGTGGTTTGGAAATATTCAAATTACCCCTCTTGTACATTAAACTGTTTTAAAAAATCGTCGAAAACTATCTAAAACAATAGATGATTTGTTATGTTTGTGACGCATTACTATTGTTGTTGGGATGTGCTTTTTAACGTTAAAATAGGATCTAATTTTTTTGTTATACCTGAGATCTGAAACAAAACAATATAAAACATTAGGTTTATGAGAGATTGTTAGTTGAGATGCCACCTGCCATGGCTACAACCAGTGTTATCTTCGAGGTTGATAAAGATTAAAAATGAAGAAAAAAAAAAGAAAAAGAAAAAGAAGAATAAAAAATAAAAGGCCTTGAAGGTTTAAAATTTTTCATTCATAAAGACCACCATACTTTAATGCAACCCAATAAATAAAGGGCCTAAAAGCATTCTAATAATTATATATGCCTTTTACTTATTGAACCAAAATAGTCAATGTGATTATCTAAAATTTTAGCTAACATCAAATTAGCATAACCAACACACACAATGGAGATGGAAAACAATGCTATAAAGAGAGGAAGAGTAGAAGAGCGACATTTAGTAGGGAGACAAGTGCACGAGGTACTATTTGTGATACGAGCCTTGCAAATTTGGGGCATGAGAAATTGAGCAAAGAGGATGGGTGTCAAGAAATTGCAAAATTAGGATTTCTCAAAGAATAAAGAAAGATCTTTCTGGCGGTGGTTGTTAGAGTTCCATAGATGAGAAAGAGAATGAAAAAAAAAAAAAAAAAAAAAACCTCATCCCTACAATGGTAGTTAGAGTTTCTTGTAAACGAAAAGAGAATGAAATACAAGAAACAAAATTTTGTTTATCAAATAGAAAAAGAATAAAAAACAAGAAACAATATTCTGGTTATCAAGCAACAATATTTCATTAATAAAGTTAAAAAATACACAATTATTGGGTAACTACTCTGAATTACTTTGTGCTTTACTCTCAAGTTATAGGAGGAAACTATTTTCCTACATCATATTAAAACAAAAGTTAGAAGCAAACTTTGTCGCACTATGAGTAAATTGGTTTCCTCCTCTTTTAATAAAGGAGAAACCACAACAGCCAATTGACTTGCTAATCTCAAAAATATTATCTAATAACACCCATAATGGACTAAAAGATCTCTTATAAGTCTTGATGTTGTTTGGGATAGACTTACAATTTGACTAGAAGTTCACAATTTATCATCTTTTAAGTTTGACATTTGCATTGCCATTCTGATTGCACTTGCTTCAGCCATCTCAGGGTCATAAGCTTGTACAGCTGGATGACCTAAATTGCTGTAATGATTTATCAACTATTTCTTGCTACAACTCACCCCAACCTATCATAATCATTCTAGCATTGATTGATGTATCTGCATTAATCAGAATTTGACCATCACTCGGGGGACACTAATTCTCTTATACATATTCTGTGGTTTCTCTATTGTTGCTCATTGTGTTTTCGTCTTTTGTTGGTTCTTTGAGAAATTCACTCTATTTAATTACCTTTCTTGCAATTGTCGAACCTTTCTTTCTTTGCTCACAAAATTTAGCTACATTCCTACTTTCTAGAGTTGCCATAAGAAAGTTGTAGTGAGTTCAATGTGATCTTTCCCACGAACTCTTATTGCAACTTGTTAAGATGCTTCCACTATATCCGAAAATTCCATCTATCCTATTGTATAGAAAAAGCCTTCCAAGCCTTTTCTACCACTACAGAAGAAAAACATATGTTCAACTGTTTATATACTTTTACCACATTTGTTATAGTTGGTGTACTCTTTTCCAATTCTATTTTTTACAACTCCATTTGTAGGCAATATCCCCTGTAAGCATTTCCAGATAAAATGTGTATTTTATATTTATATTTAAACAACAAAGAATTTTCTGAATTGAGATTCTTTTTTTCTCTTGCTTGATTCTCTTTTTATTTTATCTTTTCCTTCCTCACCTTCAAACTATTTTTGGCATACATATAACCAGATTTTACAAAATACAAGTACCCACTTTTTGAATATAACCAATAGTATTTGTCCTTCCTTCTAAATATAGTCAGAGGGATTCTCTAAATCAAATTGCACTTGGCTACACTAAACAATTGTTCAAATACTTCCTCATACCTTCTTGTAGCAACCTAAAGAATTTTAAAACTTTAAATGATCCAAGAATCATTTTTCATTTCCTTAGTCATGAAAATTAAAGTATTAAGAAATACTAACTAGCAAGTTTGGATTCATTATTAATATCCAAACTAGCATAGCTAGTAAAGCAATGTTAAACTCTTGAACATCTCTAATTCCAATTTCATCTTCCCTTCTAATTCAATCAAATCACTGCACTTTTTTAGTGGATATTCTAACGCCTTGATCAACACCCTACTAGAACTTTTCTATAAAGCTGATGTCTTTATAACAAAACTTTTTAACTAATTCAAAAACTTACATTGCATATGAAGACATGGAAAGTGCAATAGACTTCAATGGTCAAGAAATGTTGAACTCTTGATAGACATCTTTAATTCCAATTTCATCTTTCTTTTTTATTTCAGTCAAATCACTCCACTTTTTTCAATGGATATTCTGACACCTTGATGAACACCGTACTAGAACTTTGCTATAATACTGATATCCTTATTACAAAACCTTTTAGATAATTCAAAAACTTACGTTGTGTATAAAGGCATGGCAAGTGTAGTTGACTATAATAGTACCTATTTTCTAGCTTGACTAAGTAATTTTCATTTCCATCCAAACTTTTTGCTTATTATTTCCCTCAAGTATCCAAATACAATGTTATTTGATCTCTCCATAACTAATATTAATCTAAGAATTTACCTTGAGACCTCAATTTGATAGATCCCATCACATTCATAGAGTAGGAAACATAATTAATACAACCAAATATCTATTTGATCCATTAGGGGGTAGAATCTCATCTTGAGTATGATGGAAGACATGTCCTGAGCAAAGATATAAGTTTGTTCACTAGCACTTTGGATATGATTTTATAAATCACAGTACAAAGGTCAATAGGTCAAAAATGAGTGAGACTAATAGAAGTTGCAATAAAGGCAAAGAATCAAGGTAATGATAGTTTCATTAAGAGCTCTGGACATAAAACCAATGTGGAAGAAACTTTGAATAGTGTCGACAACATTCTTATTAATAATATGTGAAAACTTGTGAAGAAAGTATGGGAGATATATCATTTGACCCTGGTACATTGTTAGGATACACTGAAAGGTTTTGTAAGATTGTAGTTCATTTGAAGAGTAATAGTGTCGGGAACTCCATCTGAATTTGTGGGATCAAAGGAGGTATACAGTTCTTGATAGAAAATTTTCATCTCTTACATAATTTTCGTGTCAATTCAACACCATCCCCCATTTAATTTTTCTAACCTTAAGATCTAATTTCTTTTCCTTCTATCAAAAAGGATGCTCTTTATTCTGTTAATTGCTCTTGGAAGATTATGGAAGAGTATCATATTGTGATCAGAATCCTCATTATCAATATGTAATATATTAATCTTTTTCATGATTAGATAATTAGCTAGTATCCAGCCTCTTGAACCTTCTCTCTACTTTCAAGTTGTTTCGCCATGTCTAAATTTACCTTTACAAATTAAGTCAATCAATCTATTGCTCTAAATGAATTTGACCAATTTTTTGAAACCTAGATTCCTTTATTTCTTTCAATTTCTCCTCATTTAAGATGACATCATTGAAATCACCCATAATCACATATTTCTCTCCCTATAGTTGTTTTCTTATAGACAAAACTCTACTGATTATTCCTAATTCTCCTATTTGTACTAACACAGATAAAAATAATGTACCATTCCCCATTTTCAACCTGATTCTCAAATTGCACTTCAATTATGAGTGTGGTACTTATTATATTCTTCGCATTTAGCTTTTTTCTCCAAAATATAACTAAACTAACTCCTTTTCCTATAGGATCTATGACCACTATCTCATCATATTTAATTTTTTTGTTTTGTTTTTCTTTAAATTTTCTACTTTATCTTTTTAATCTTATTTTCACACAGAAAATCTAAACTTGGAGAATGGAGTTTGATTGCCTCTTTGAGTTGAAAAATTGTCAGCGACTCCCAAACCTTGAAGTTCTACCCAAGACTCTCATTGGAAAATAGGGATCTACTCTGGACAAGATACCTCTACCTCCACAGAATTTGAACTCATGTTGTAATCATCCTTGTTTCTTTCTAGTTATATCAATAGCTTTTATTCTTTCCATTCATCATCCAATTGAAATTATTCGTTCCCAGTTTCTCCAATTAAGTTATGTTCTTATTTATTTCTCTTACGAGTAGCATGACACCTTAAGAAGTCTCTGATCCATTCCTTCCTCCTTTCTTTGGGATGCCTTAAGTGTTCTATTTTTTTCAGTTTCACTTGAATTCTACCTGAACCTATTATGTGCATAGTAGAATCTCCTCCATGATAATCTTTTTTCTTTGATCCTTTCTTAGTTTCTAATAGTATTCTCAGAGTCCAACTCTTGAACCTCATTGATAAATGTTATCAACAAATACATTAGAAGTAGCTTATTAATATAGAAGCCTATTCTTCTCAAGCTATTTACAATATGATGTTTCTACCTTATTAGTGACATCTTTATCCTATTGAACTTCATTTCTTACCATTGTATAATCACCTTCCTCTAATTCATTCACTCTCCTATTTACAATCATCTCTATTTTATATTCTCTTTTTTCAAATCCAACATAGGATCTTTTGTCCTCTTCCATTGCTAAAGAGCATTAGTGGTAGTGTTATTTGTGTGTTCCTCAGGGTTGTTTAGCATAGTCAGTCTCATTTCACTTGTGCTATTGTCCTTCCATATCCCTTTGGTTGTCTGATCTTGTTTAGCATCCTGTGTTTGATCCCTAGGATCCTTTGATGGTCCTTTTGGATTCAATGCTCTCATCCATGGGACACATTGCACAACATTTCCTTGACCCATTGAGCTATTTTTGTTTGGGCAAGACTTTTCACAATGCTAATTACCCTATATTTCGTAATAGAAGTCCAGCATACTAGTACATAAATTTAGTCCATTTGAGTAAGCCTTCTATACTGCCTTAGCAATGGTTTAGGTATATGTCATGCTCTATTAGGATTTACAAATGTCTTCCCTCTTTACTTCCCCCAACTAGTATAATAAGATCCTGAAATTTTAGAAATATTGACCCAATTTCCCTTGATATTTCTAGAGTAAAACAGTACATTGAAGATTCGTAATTGAACACATAATAGAGAATGATTAGAGGAACCCTAGTTTTACTCAGTTCTAGCCTCCCAATATTTTAGTATAAGGAGTTGATTGTCCATAACATAGAGTGTTCCCATGAGAATTCTTATTATATCCTAGTTCTTCTCAAATTTAAATTGAAAAGTATTTACTCCTATTTTTCTGACTTGTAAGCTTTTAGGGTGCCTCTACATTAAGGTTACAAAATTCCCAACTCTAGTGAAATTGACAACCTTTTCCCCATGAATTTCCCAACAAAATCAATTTAATTAAACTCCATTCCTTTTGCAACATCCAATAAATCTAAGTTCATATCTTCTATTTCAAATTCTGACAACACAAACTTCTTTACAACTTTGACTAGTTCATCTACTTTATCACCGAACATCCATAGGTGAAATTTTATTCCATGGAATATTATTCAAAAGTCTATTCTTACCAATCATGCAAAAGATTAAATAAAGAAAGAAGAAGATAAGAAGAATCTTAATTTTTTTGTTTCTATTTTTTCTAAACAAAAAACTAAAAGCAGACGAAGATGAAAACAAGGTTAAGACATATATATTAGCAACAAATTTTAATGGCTAAATGTGTATTTCAATCAGATGGATCATCTCGGGATTTCTACTTTGGATCCTATACCTTTGTTTTATTATTGCTTTTAGTGCACCTTCTTGTACATTTGGGACTTTTTGAACTAAATGCCATAACTGGGTATTGGTTGAAGAGAAAAAGAGAGACACAATCAATAAGGATTTTATGTTGGATCCATTTGTATAAAAAATTTGATGAAATCTGGGGAAAGAGAGACTATGTTATTTCTTGTTGTGGATGAATTTAGTGCTTTTGAAATCTCAAAAAAAGGGACAAATTTAAAACTCCTATTAAAAGGGGGAAAACTTCCATTTAGAGAGAGAAAACTCCTATTTAGAGACAACCAATCCAAACACAAAAATCAAAAAGCTAGAATTGATAGAAGAATAAGAAAAAAGGAAATAAAGTAAAGGAAATATAATGAAAGAAGAAATAAAATTAAAAGGAAACATTAAAACAAAAAAACTCATATCTAAGTAAAATTGGACCTGAAAAAAAAATGAAAAAGAAACACTAAATCTGGCTAGGTCTACTTTTATAAATAGAGGTAGATATGATGTTTGGTAAACTTATATTAAAACGATGTTTATATTAATTTTGCAAAATAATTTATAACACAAGGGATAAATTGCATATTTTAAACTACAGGAGTATTTGAGCATCTTTTGACACACTAGGCCAATTGATTGGCAAGCGTGTTGAGCTGAATATGAGTTGATGATAGGCATTATTGCATAAGCAAAAGTGTTAAAATGAAAAAGTAAAGTGTGCTAAAGTGTAAATCTGACTTCCAGGGTCTATTAATGTTTGTGTTCCTAGTGAACTAAGGATTTAAAATTATTGTCCAAGAACTTGAATTTTAATTGATTGACAAGGAAATTTAGGACTGATCTTGGAGTTAGAACACATAAATGCAAAGTAATCTATGAAAGAAATACTTGGAATTGGAGACGAACTTGAATTTAATTTGTTGTATTTACAGTACTTAAAGGAAAATCTGCAACTAGAAAGGGAAATACTTGTTGAAATATACATAAATTCTTTACTAAAATGTAATAAAGTACCCAAAATTAGAGGTTAGATTATTTCACACTTGAGAGCAATTTTGAGGAATTAAACCATTTAATTTGTCTGATTTGTTTGAGCAAAATTAGGAAGAGATTTCGAATTGAATTAGAGGTCTTTTATTTATTTATTATTATTTTTTAACACATAAGGTTAAGAGTTTGGGAAGTTCTATGTTCCCACTATGAATCCACTACATTGTGCATAAAACTTGTATGGTACAATTTTTTAAAGTACAAGATATTGTATTGTACAAACTTTTAAAGTACAATAGGATAATTTGTTAAAGAGATTGTAAATTTTTTCTAAAAACTATAGTTAGCTCAATCATATTTGAGCATTTGATATTAAATTAGCACACATCATGTAAATTATCTAGATATGTATTAAGGATAATTACAGAGAAATAATACTGGTGAGGAGCTAAGTCTATTGAATTTTACTCTAGTTTTCTGTTAAATGTGGGAGTTCAGTATTTAGATACCTAAATGTTAATATGTTATTGTCATATGCCCGCGAATAAAGTTTTTGTACTTTTAAAAACTTTTGAAACACTGTAGCTACCTGGCCAAGAATGTCACTTTTAGTAGATTTAGGATATGTTCTGTAGAATTTTATTTACCCCTATGAATTCTTTGCAAATGTTTGTAATAAAATTTAAAATATTTTTTTTATAGGTATCATAATTATAAATCAATGCATCTATTATTACAGAGTGATAAAATTATTGATGTGTTACTAAATTCACAAAAAAATAAATAATTTTTTTTAAAAATTTAAATTCAGAAATTAAGAATTGAATATGATTTTGTTACGTAATTTGATTATAACAAGTGATAAATATTAATATGTTATTGTCATGTCCACGACTAAAGTGTTTATACTTCAAACACTTTTAAAAAACTGACAAACTGGGCAAGAATGCCACTTTAGGAGATTTAGGATTAGGTTATGCAGAATTTTATTTACATAGATGAATTCTTTGCCAATATTTCTGATTAAATTTTAAAATATTTTATAAATTTACCGCGTATCATAACTTTAAACTAATACATTTATACAAAATGATAAAATGACAAAAAATCACTTATGTCACTAGATCTGCGAAATAAAAAATAAAATCTGACCATATATTAAAATTAAGGGTTGGTTCAATAAGCTTTTATGGTCTATGTGATTTAACAACTGAATTTGAATTTATTGTCTTGTAAATTATTTTCCATTATAAACATAATTGCAAATTGAGATTTACATTATCGTACAAAATATTTCTTACAAGTAACGAACGCAATGATTTACTTTACAATCACACAAGTAATATACAATTTCAGATATACTAAGAACAGTTAATATAATGAATTTTAAAGTGTTTTAAATTCAATACTTTAAAACAAATTAAGTTCGATTCAAGGATAGGAGTTAATCCAGAGGTTATTCTTGTAATACATTACTTCTTGTATTCAATAGGATTTTGTTTTAGTTATACACTTGTATGTGCTTACGTGGTCCAAAAAAAAAAAAAGAAGTCCTTACCTGCACACACACATATATATATATATATATATATATACACATATAAAACAAAAGAAAACAATTCATTAAACAACGGATAAAAAATAAATTCAAGTTATATATTATTAGACTATGATATGATAGTTGATTAGATTAGGCTATCCGGGGTAAGCCATATGGCAAAGGTGGATTCTGTTGTAGTAAGGGGACAGAATATGGAATATATGGATTTGCATTAGTGTGTATTCGTTGAATTGTCGCCACTGCTATTCAATTATTTAGAAGCACTCATAGATAATTATTTAATTCATCTTCTTAGTTTTGTCATAATTATCAAGTCATGAAGACGGATCAAAGAAGAACCAATTTGGGTGGCAATTGCTGGCAACCACAAGCAAGATGACAAATAATTGATTTGAATTCAAAAAATAAAATATAAAAAGGGATCAGCTATCCAGCTTTCTTCAAAATTTGGAGGAGATTCTTTTTTTGAGTAATTACCTATGCTCTAGTGAGTTTTTTCACGTCCTTTCTTTGAATTAGTATATATATTTATATTTTTTCCCGGTTGGGTAGTAATGTGCTTGAGGTCTGTTTATTTGGACTTCTTTGTTTCTTTAAGCGTTAACAGCACTAAACCTCCTAATTACACCTTTAGTTGCATTTTGTCCCGTCTAACTCATTTTATACGCGTTTAACCCCTCATTTTTATATGATTGGACACAAATATCCTTACTAAGTAATTGTTTTTCTTTTTCTTTTTCCAACTATTCCTTCTCACCTTTTTGTCCTTTTCTTCTTTTATTCTTCTTTTTCTCTCTTCCAACTTGCCATTAGTTACTTACATCTTTCAACTACAAATATTTGTACACTTAAAATAAATTTTTTAATTTTCTTTAATTAATTATTTATTTTGTTGTCTTTATTTATTTTTTTAATTCTTATTATAAGAATATATATTTGTTATATTAATAAAGTATTTATTTTATCTAAAATTAAATTATATGAAATATACATAAAAAAGTCAGATTATAATTAGTCAACTATAGCAAAAACAAATAACCAAATAATCAACTAGTAATATTTTTATTTATTTTTTAATTCATAAATTATTAACCCTTATATTTATTTTTATCTATTTATTTGAATTTTTAAAGTAATATTTTGATTTACTGAGACTTAAAATTTTGAATTATTCCCTTTATATGTATTTAAATATTTTAATTAACATTTTAAATACACTTTGATATAACTAACATATATTCTATTATAAAGGAAATTGGAAACAAATGAGTTACAAAAAAATATTAGTTTAAAAATCCAAATAGATAGATAAAAATAAAAATAAGGGTTAATAATTTATCAATGCGAAAAAAACAACAAATAAAAATATTACTAGTTGATCAATTTTCTTATTTGTTTTCAATATAGTTGACTAATTATAAATCCAACTTGTTTATATATATATATTTTTTATAATTTATAATTTATTTTAGATAAAAAATACTTTATCAATATAAAAAATATATATCCTCTTATAATAAAAATTAAAAAAATAAACAAAGACAACAAAATAAATAATTAGTTAAAAAATAAAAATTTTTATTTTAGAAGTATAAATATTTATAGCAAAATGAAGGAAGTAGCCAATAGCAAGCGAAAAGGGAGAAAAAGAAAACAAAAAATAAAAGAAGAAAAAGAAAGGAAGGGAAAAGGAACAAAAGGTGGAGAAGAACAGATGGAAAAAGAAAAAGAAAACAATTACTTAGTAAGGATATTTTTGTCTAATCATACAAAAAGAAGGGATTAAGTGCCTATTAAATGAATTGAAGAGGGCAAAGTGCAACTAATGATGTAATTCAAAGGTTTAATGCTATTAATCCTTTATTAAATTCTATTAATCCTTTATTAAATCCTTTTTCATCCATTGCTTATCTCCTTTTTGTCAAGTCTAATTCTGTCACTCTCATTCATCATTCTTTCTTTGGTTTCTTGTTTGAGGAAACAGGTCGCACACATTTCTACTAACACAGTCCTTCAAGAACTATGTTTGCTTTTTGGTGATGAAAGTCCCTAATTTTCTTTTGAGTTGGAATGGATCACTGATGATCACAAATTTTCTTAGGGGAAAATTTTGTGGTTTAGCAAGAACTTTTTGGTTTTCAACTAGGAGACAACATTATGCCAAGTCATGAATTCAATGAGAACATCTTTAAAGTAGGAGTGACTATCCGTCAAAGAGATCGGTTTGGTTTTAGTAAAATTTGTCAAAATTCAAAAAAATATTTTAAAATTTTTACTAATTTCGATTTCAATTCAATTCGATCTAAAATTTGGTTACTTAAATTTGAATTCAACAATTTGAATTTGATTAATCAAATTTAGCTTGGGCTAGTTGTGCATTGACATTAGACTGAAATCATATACAAAAGTTTGTTATTCTAACAAAAAATTTTAAATTTAATTTTATTTTCACCATATAATTTGATAAGTTTGTGTAACTTTTATTGACTAATGATCTGACAAAAATAAGTAAAAAACTATATTATGTAACTTCATTCAATAATAATCAATATAATGATCCATAATACTATAATATTTTGTGAGTTGCTAGTATTAATAATATTCACATTGTAAAACTATATGATGTGATTCATGGGTACTAATTTAACAATATAGCCTTGTAATCCGTATAAGTCACTAACAATATAATTATCTATAAAAGCATATAATTTAATGTAAAAGAATACAACACTGGTATTAATTAAGTTTAAAAAATTAAAAATAATTACAATAATTTATCAAAGAATAAATTTTTACTTGAACATGTTTATATTTAAATTTTAAATGTTTGAAGTATAAATTTCATCTAAAGTTTCTTAACATTTGAGCTATACAGCTATTTTTATTCATGTTTGTTGGACATAAATATAAATATAAGCACTATATATATGTGTGTGTATGTATGTATGTATGTATGTATGTATGTATGTATATGTATGTATGCATTCGTATTTGAATTTCAATATACTATTTATATATCAAAACATTTTAAGACAGCCTGCTTTAATTATTAAATTTAGTATTTAATGAATTCAAAAGTCCTTCTAGCATTTTCGAATTAATAAACTAAATTTTATGAATTGAGTGCATCTATATAAAGTGACAAATTGATAAAACTATATAGGTGTCACTAAATCAGGAAAATGAGGAACGAAATTCGGCCGAGTATAAAAAATCAGAAGGTTGGTGATTCAATAATATTTTGTTTTATGGAATGACTTTAGAAAGTGATTTTAAATTTGTAGCTTTGTAAAATTTTTCCTTATGAATTTGGTCAACCAATTACTAATCAAAATATACAAATTCAATTAACCGAGTATTTTCTCACCCCTACTTTATAGCAAATTTAAAAAAAAAAAATGCATTTGTTTTCCTAATTGGCAACATCTAGCCTACTACTATACAGATCTCAAATCTACTTGAAAAACTCAATTTTTTTTTTTAATTTTTGGATGCAACTACTTGTTTCAAAGTCAAAAAAAGTAATGAAATATTTTTGAATTTTTAGATGTATAAATTAAAGCAATTATTATTCTGAGGACACAAGGCCTACAACTCAATGCAATTATTATTTTGTTTGAGGTCCACAATGCCCGGAACTCTCTTTTAAGTTTTTCTTTGTGTTTATTGTAAAGGGAAAAAAAAAATCCTATGATGCTTCATGGATAAAGAATTAAGATGTTGATCTATCGATGGGTGATGATACAAGGAGTGATCCCTCAATAGAAATCGCCCACATGATATGTAATTAAAAGTCTTAGGATAAATTTGTAAGACAGGTTAGACTGTAAGGTTGATAAAGGTGAATTTTGATAGAACTACATTTGTATGTAAGAGAGCTGTGAAAGTGAGGGTTGTGTTTCGAGATGATGGTGGAAGATTCATATTAGGATTGGTGAAAAGGGTGGAAGGATATTCATGTCCAATGATAGTTGAATTTTTTTTTCTGAAATGTTACTTTTATAGATAATAAAGATTTACAACCAATTGTTAGTTACAAAAGAGGGACATAACCCTTTTCTCTTCCTGAGCTATACTAATAACCCACAGGGGAAGCTTTCTTCCCATTTGACATGATTAACCAGCTTTATAGAAAATTTAACTGGACTATGAATAAGTGTATTTCCTTTTCTATTAATAAGCTGAACAAAAGAACAAGAAACAAATTGAGAACTTAAGTCAATAATATCTTCAATAATTATAGCTACCATTAAGTTCCCAATTCGTTTTGTTGAAGTATATCTACAACGGTTTTACAATTAGATTCAAAAATGACTTTGCCCCACCCTTCTTTTCTAGTTGCCATTACAACCTGCCTCATAGCTAGCACATCCTCCATCAAAGCTTCACCTCTTAATTGTTCTCGCCACCCCCAAGTCATGATTAGGTCCCCTTGAAAATTCCTTGCTGTTGATCCCCACCTAGCCTTATTGTTTCCAACATCGATAGCTGCATTAGTATTGACTTTGATAGTATCTTGTGATGGTGAAGACCAAGGAGTCTTTGTAGTCTGATCTTGGAGCCTTCATCTACTATCCTTTGAGTATTCTTTCATGACTACTTCACACCTGCCACTCATTACAAGCCCTGTTAACTTGGACGTTAGTTTTAGTAGTTTCATTCCTGAATGTATAAGCATCTCTTGCTTTCCAAATTTGCCATAGGATGTCTATTGTCAGTGCAATATGTTCTTCCCCAGCCTGCCTTGAGTCTGTGTCCATTAGGCCCCCCACCACTTCCAAAAAATTGACTCTTAGATGTTGCAGTCCATCTCAATGGATTGGAGCCAATTTCCAAGTCAATTCTGACTCTTTGCAGAAAAACAAGCACTGTTCCAGTGTTTCTGTCTTCTTACCACATCTTTTACATATTTGATCCCTTCTTCCAGTCCTTCTCCATATAAGTTCATTCAAAGGAAGTACCTCTTTAAGACATTTCCACACAAAGTGTTTCAATTTGTTTGATCTTCAATCCTCATAACCTCTTCCAGATTCTTGGATTATTTTTGTTGACACTCGATTCCGCACTTCTGTTATTGCTACTGCTGGCTCCATCAGTACTTCTCTTCTAGAATGCATATCTTGATTTAACGATGAAGTTGCCTTCCTTTGTATAGTACTAGTATAGTCTGTCAATCCTTTCCTGGATACTCAGAGAGGAATTGAAATTCTTCGAAGTTAAAGATCCTCTCAATAAGGTCCTTATCCCAAGCTCATCCTTAATCAATTCATCCACCTTGTCTAAAAGACAACCCTCTCTTCTGGGGATCTGAATTTTACCATCATGGCCATCAGGTAAACATTTATCTCTCCAAATATTGCAGACTTACCATCACCTATCCTGGTTCTCATGCCTTCTATAATTAGGTTTTTTGCACGTAGGATACTTTTTCAAGACCAAGAGGCATTAGTAGGTGGTGTAGCCTCCAAGATATGTCGATT
Source organism: Cinchona pubescens (assembly GCA_025175665.1). Lineage (NCBI taxonomy): Eukaryota > Viridiplantae > Streptophyta > Magnoliopsida > Gentianales > Rubiaceae > Cinchona > Cinchona pubescens. The sequence continues at coordinate 432,843 of JANKKI010000155.1, forward strand.
TTTCAAATATTTGGCTTTCAACACTTTACTTACCAGCAGATTAGGTTTTGTCATAATCCTCCAAACCTCTTTTGCCAATAAAGCAGTGTTGAAATACTCAATATCCCTGAATCCCAAACCCTCTCTCCTTCTAACTTCTATAAATTTCTGCCAACTAATCTAGTGAGCTTTCTTATCATTCTCCCCTTCCCTCCACCAAAACTTGGCCGTCAACCCACTAATCTTCCTTATATAGACTTCTAGATAATTTAAAGTAAGACATGGTATAAAAAGGTAGGGCCATAACAACTGATTTTAAAAGAACTTTCTTCCTAACTTGATTAAGGAGGTTTCTCTTTCAGTTCCCCAATTTATCTTTCACTTTATCTCTAATATAACCAAAAACTTGATGCCTAGATCTACTAATCACATATGGAAGACCCAAATATTTCCCATTTATAGCCTCTCTCATCTCACCCAACTTCCAAAAAATTCCTTATCTCGGGGGATAAGAAGTATTTCTACTGAAGAAAATTGCAGACTTAACACAATTTATAGACTAACTAGAAGCCAATTCATACCTTCTCAAAATATCCTTTAGTTTATCAGCTTCCCTCATGTTAGCTTTACAAAAGATGAGGGAGTCATCTACAAAAAATAGATAAGAAACAATAGGAGCCTCCATACAAAGTCTAACACCTGTCATTTCCTTCGTAGCAATTTCCTTCCTTAACAGATTGGAGAGCCCCTCAGCACAAATAAGGAAAAGGTAGGGGAAAGGGGATCTCCCTGTCTCATTCCCCTACTAGGTGTATAATGAAACCTTTCTTACAACCATTTAGATTGATAGAGCATGTAACAAATGACATATAGGCCATGATCCATCTTACCCAAGCAGGACAGAAACCTATTTTAACATCATTCTACCCAGAAACATCCACTCAACTTTATCATATGCCTTAGACATGTCTAATTTTATAGGCATGAATCTTTCCTTGCCATTTCTTTTATTTTTAAGGAAGTGGATATACTCCTGAGCCACTAAGACATTGTCTAGGATTTGCCTCCTAGGGATAAAAGTATATTGGGAGGGACTGATACAGATATTAAGAACAAATTTAAGCCTATTAGCTAAAATTTTGTATATGATCTTATAAATAGCATTACAAAGACTTATGGGTCTAAAATGAGCAATGCAAGTAGGATTATCAATTTTTGGGACAAGGGAAATTAAGGTTTCATTAAAATAGACATGAACCCAGAGCGAAAAAACTGTGGATAGCTTGGGTGATATCCTCCTCAATCAGGTTCCAGAAAGATTGGAAAAAGAGAGGAGACACGCCATTAGGGCCGAGGGCTTTGTCAAGATGCACAGAAAAATGGGCACTCCTACATTGATAGGCCTAATAAGTTCCCGATTCATTTGATCAATTAGGGTTTTAGGAATACCCTCCAGGACCTTATCAAACTCATTAGGACTGGAAGAAGTAAATAGCTTCTGGTAATACTCACACACTTCCTTCTTAATCTCCTTCTTAGAAACACACCACTCCCCAGACTTTTTTTGGATTCTGGAAATGAGGTTTCTTTTTCTCCTACTAGTCATGGTAGCATGGAAATAATTTGTATTCTTCTCCCCCCTCCTTAAGCCACTTAGTCCTAGACTTCTGACCCCAATATCTTTCCTTTCCTTCATAAGCTTTTTCTAGATTAACTTTAAGCTTCCTCATGATCATATTGTATTGGTCCCCACTAATACTTTCCACTTCCTGCCTCATTTGGGTCTTGATCTGCTTAATATTTTTAGCAGAGTTATAATTTATGCTTCCTCTCCATTTGATCAAAGCAATCCTGCAACCCCTGATCTTCCTAGAGATTCTGAACATTTTAGATCCCAGCTGGTTGGAATTCCATGCATTTTTCATCACATTATGAACACTTCGCTATCTTTTATCAAAGAAAATCTTTTCTTGTATTGCATTATCCTTGGTTTAGTATCCAAAAGAAGTACACAATGATCAGAAGCATCCTTTTCCAAATTAGTACATCATGCAATGTAAAATAGGAGAACCTAACCAACACTGCCAAGGCCCCTATCTAATCTTTCTCTAATTACACCTTCTGCTCCTCCATTGCTACACCAAGTCCAGGGACAGCACATAAAACCAATATCAGCAAACTGATTACCTATAACAAAATTACGAAACCTCTAAAGCTACCCTCCCCACTCCATCTTCCCCCCACTTCTTCTCATTAGAAAGAATATCATTGAAATCCCCTAAGATGATAATCTAGTCATCTCCTCATCCACATTTCCTCTTACTTATGATGTTTCATTGATCTCTTCTTATTGCACTATTTGTACTGGCATAAATACCCACAAACCACCAAGGCTTCTCAGTTTCCTCATCCCAAATTTGTGCTTCCATAGAGAAGTCAGTAGCCTGTACCTTCAAAACCTTTATATCTGATGTCCGAAACATAACCATCCTACCTACTCTGCCACAAGGATCCACAATCATACAATCATCAAAACTGATTTTTCTTTTGAAATTTTCCATAAACCTTTTTTTTTGTTTTTTGTTTTTGTTTCACATAAGAATAGTAAACTTGGGGGAGTGGTGTCTCAACACCTTCTTAGTTTGGGAAAGAGTAAAGGGGCTCCCCTCTCCTCGAAAATTCCACACCATAACCTTCGTTTGGACGGTGGAGAAAAATTAAGGCTGGTATCCATTGCCTCTTGACCCTACCATGATACTCCATCCTTTCTCAGCTCTGCCTCAATTAGTTTCATCAGCCTGGGGATCCCTCTCTAACTTCTGCATCTCTAACCCCTTCCATATCTTTCCTCTTTCCCAAATGTAACTCTTTTGTAAAGTTGGGGGAGTTCTCAATTTCCTTCTCACACAAGAATCCCTACTTCTGCTATTTTTAGAGGTCACTCTAAGAGTAGGATCAACCGTCATATCTATAACCCCCAAGATCTGATTTTTCTCTGTGTGGAACCCTAGAGACTTGACTCTAACTTATTTTTCCCTCTCTATCCTCTAATTTAAAATATATAACCCTACTTCCTCCCAACTTCCTCAAACCCTCCCTAGATTCTACCAACCCCCTCTTGTCGCGCCCTCCCCTTTACCGCGCGCTTACCGACCAGCTGTCTGGCCGGCACCGGTGGGACCGGCACCGTCACCACGTGTGGTGCTCGTGAAATAGGTGATTGAATGCAAAAATCCTACTTACAATTTACAAACATAAATTACCTACTTACTATTACAAATTTAAATGAATCACCTATTTACTATTACATAACAGTTCTTTTTCTGCGACTATGAATTGTATAAAACAATCTAAACTTGTAAACAAGACTGGAGTCGCCACCCTATTGTTGGTGCGCCGGGACACAAAAAATACATCAAAATTTAAAAAGAAAATAAACCCTAGTTTAGATTGACTCCTGGTCCACGTAACTCAAGAAAATGAGTTCGGAAATCCTGTTGTAAAATGGGAAGGTTTGGGATGGATTTGAATTTCCTCGGACCCACTTTACCCGGCGTTGGATCGGTTGCGTGATTTTATCGCATTTCCCTTTTCAATTTTAGTATTCATTATTGTCGACTTTGTAGTATACGTGTGCTTTGAGATAGTTTAAAAGTAATAAAATATGTACATGTTAATGAGAAAACAAAAATAAATGGTAAATATTAACATTGACAGGTAGATTTAGCCCGGGTCCAATTAAAAGTCGCAACATTGAGCTTATAGTGCCCTTTAACTCCCAAGGGGCAAAATAGTCATTTATCATGCACGCCGGATATTTATTTCTAGCCCAATTTTATATTATTGATACAATGTCTCTTATACACATCTAGATGTGTATAAGAGACAGTCACAAGGTTGACAGACCTGGACCTTTCGGGCTAGAGTACCTTCACATGTTAACAAGTAAGATAAGGCATAAATATTATATTGAGATATACAAACATTAAAATAAAGAACCTGTCATCATACAAATCTAATTAATAAAAAATATGTGCAAAGTCAAAGACTGGCATTTAGAATTTAATACTAATACAGAGGGTTAACATGTTTGAATTTAAGGTTTTAAAATGTATTAAAATACAAATAGAAATCAAAGTGAAACTTGGTGGTTATTGACATAAAACATGTAATTTGGAAGAAATTTGAAGAGAAAAAATAGTAATATTAAAGAAAATTCCTTAAGGGCCTAAATGTAATTAAAAAAAAATATTTGAGGGCTAAAAATGCAGAAATCTGAAATCTTGAGGGCCAAAATGCAATTTTTTTTGTGAAATGCCTCGTCATCGAGTACGTGGCGCAATCTGGTGGTGCCATGTCATCGCTGACGTGGCGCAGATCTGGGGAGTGCCACGTCATTCGTGACGTGGCACAATCCGGTGATGCCACGTCATCTGAGACGTGGCGCAATCCGGTGATGCCACGTCATCTGGACGTGGCGCAATCTGGTGGTGCCACGTCATCAATGACCTGGCATCAAGTGGGCCCTATCAGAAGGGCCTAAATGTAATTTAAGAAAATATTCTCGAGCTAAAATGAAAAAAACTGAAATCTGGAGGAGTAAAATGGAAATAAAAATTTTCTAACCTTTCCTTTTTTTTTTTTTTTTTTGCAGATTTTTGTGTGGCTACCAGCCTTCTTCCACCACGCTTTTGACCAACCAGATGAACGATTTTGCTTCGGGTTTGAAAAGAGAAGTTGTAGCTCCAGGAATCCTCTACAACTTTTATTCTTTGAGTTTACTCCAGTTCCTCTTCCATCGCTTGTAATCTTGGCTCAAAGTCTTGGTTGTCTGGAAAATTTTCCAGACTTGAAAATTTTCTTCAGATCCTCTGGACCAACAGCCTTTTTCTACCACGTTTTTTGAACCTCCAAATGGACGATTTTGCTTAAGATTTACAAAGAGAAGTTGTAGCCCCAGGAACCCTCTACAATTTTGCTTCTTTGAGTTTAGTCTAATTCCTCTCTGATAGTACGAAATTTTGGCTCAAAATTGGCTGTTTGGCAAATTTTTTAGGCTTAAGAAAAATTCTCTCTCCAGAAAATTTTTTTCCTCCCACTTTAGATTGATTTTTTGTGGCTTTAATGAATTGGATTGAGTGTAAAAATGGTCAAAGACCATTCCTTGTCATGTGGGGAGTATGGGCATCTAAAATTACATGAAAAATGGGTGAAAAACGCAGAGAAAACGTGGCCAAAACAGCTCTGTCGAGCTGACTGTTCGGCGCGTGAGCAGCTTCATGATGCTTCACGCTAACTTTTTTTTAATTTTTTAATTTTTTTTTAAAAAATTTGTAACCAATTAATTAATTTAATTTCTAATTTAATTAATAATTAATTAATTAATAATAATTTAATTAAATTTTTTTTTTAAAATCTAAAAATTCAATAATATTAGAACTCATTCTTAGTATTTCAAAAGCATAAAACGCATAAGAATAATTAAACATCATAACATAAATTAAGAAGGAATTAAAGGGTAAATTAAAAGAAAATCAAAGAGCAGGTTAAAAAGACATTAAAAAGAAAAAATTAAAAGAAAATTGAGAGACAAATTAAAAGGAAAATAGGGGACAACTTAAGGGACAAAAATAGGTGTCTACACCTCTCCAAATGTTCTTCCATTTCAAGTGAGGAAATAGCTTTTTCTTGACCAACTGACTTTTCCTCACTCTCATTCTCCCTATGGCGTATTTTGTTTTTAACCCTATCTTCCTTACTCAATAATGCCCCAATCTTTTTCTCTGATTTACCACCTCATTGAGAGCCCCATTTAGATGTTCCTCTAATTGATTAAACCTCTTCCTTCCTCTCTAACTTGCATACTTGATCCTTCTCCCTCTTCCCTACTTTCAAACACCCTATTACTGAAACCCTTACTCTGCCTAAACTCAGTATCTTGAGACTTAGACATATTGATTTTTCCCGAGCCAGATTTTAACCACAACCCAAACTGTCCTTCTTTCCTAGTCAAAAGGGTATTTTTCTTACTACAAACCTTTTCTCAATGTCCAATTTTACCACAATTAAAGCAGAAATTCGGGCATTTTTCATAGTCAAAATCCAACCAAATAACTTCTAATTTTCATAGCTATCTCTTGCAATAGTGGTTGATGGAGATCTATTTCCACAAGCATTTTAATATGTTTTGCATCTTTACTTTTCCCCTAAGGGATAATGACATCAAGCACTTTGTTAAAAACCTCTCCTATCCTCAACCCCACCTCCTTGCTGACCCAATGTAGTGGTAAATTCCAAATTTGCACCATAGGGGAGCAAAACAAAAATTTTCAATGTTTTTCTCTATGGTGTCTTCTCCCATCTTCTAAGCACAAGCATTTGGTTATCCATAACCTAAGGCCTCCCTCCCAACACTCTCTCAATGTCCTGTTCTCTTTCAAACCTAAATTCAAACATGTTGACCCAAATTTCAGACACTAAAAAATTCTTAGGTAACCCCAAACTTGTAAAGAAAAATTCCTCAACCTTGTGAAATTCATTGTTTTTTCACTCCAAATTTTACCCACCAGAATTAGCTTGCATTCTTCAATGATTCCAATAGTATTGACCCCTGCTAAGTCTATGTCTCTCATTTTTCTTGCTAATATATCAAAATTCTGAAAAGCCCTCACAATTTCCTCCCTTATATTGAGATCCTAGAGGGTAATCCTAAATTAGATGAGTAGAAAAGCACACAGAGCACCTAAGGCTCAAATTGGAAAAAAAAATAGATAGCAAAAACAGAACACAAAATGAACAAGCATAAAAGACAGGAATACATAGTTATGGGAGCAAGGAAAAACCCATACCTTTAATTAGCCAACTGGAAGATGTTTTAACCACTTTGTCTATCGTTCTCAGAAAGCCCTAACCTCTCAAGATCTTAACACTTCCAGCCTTTACAAGGTTGTTTTCGAGTACATCATTACATTATCGGAAATGAGCTCGCCAAAGCTAAGACAAGGTGTTCAGAGCTTATCTAACTTGAATTGCAGCAAATTTAAAATGATTAAAAGCAGATCCAGTTTGAACTGGAGATAATAAATGGTGCTTAGTATTAGATCTAGTAGTAATAATAACCCTGATAACTCTACCTTGAGAGGAAAACTCTACTTAGGGAGAAGGGCTCTCAAAGTAGAGAGAAGGGCTCACAATAGAGCTTTTCAATGATAGCTGAATGCATAGAAGCTAAAGTAGTTATTTGTTTGATGAGAGAAAATCCTCAGTGAAAGTATATACTGGAGGAAGACGTGGCAAATGTGATTAAAATGTTGAATGAACAAGAGGAGGATTTGTCCATTGTAGGAGATATAATTGAGGAGGACTGGTGAGAGTGAAGATGGAAGTTTGTGGGGTTGAAGAAGAGAGAAGGGTCAGAAGACAAGGAAATTAGGTAGCTCACTTATTGGCAAGACGTGCAAGGTTGGTGGCAAATGAATATTGAAGATCTGTTCCAGATTTCCTAAAAGAGACCATATTAGCTGATATGTGTAATTAGTACTATATAGGCTTGAAAGCTGTATCTATTTGTCTTTCTTTGTAAAAGTGTTAGGAGCTTGTTTATCAAAAAGAAAAAAAAAAGTTACACTGTCATAAAATCAGTTCAGCACTCATGCCAAACGAACAACCATTGAATCCAGACTAGGCAGGCCTATAACCTTACAAGGGACTAATCGGACAGATATCAGCCGATCAGGAGTTTGAACCCAAGTCAAATACCTAGAAATAGGAGTTCACCCCACCATTATATAAATGGGCAATACGTGTCTAGACAAGTCATGCATGCCATAAGACAAAGCAATAATACAAGGTCATAAGCCATATACTACTATCTTGAGAATATATCTCTCTAACGTAAACATATTCAATAAGTGGCCATCTATTAGAAACTTGAACAAAAAGTTTGTGTTTCTTATTATTCTCAACTTTCTCCTAATCTTCTATGTCAAGAGTAAAATGAAAACCAATAACAGAAAGAAGACTAATAACAAAGCTAATAGCAAAAACATGAAGCCAACTCAGGTTTCGATTTCTGAAGAATAAACTCATTAAAATGTTGAAGTTTCGCAAAATGGTGAACCTCAAACTCAACTCAAAGAAAAAATGTTACAGTTTCTCTCTAATAATTTCCAAGCCTTCAAAAATTTTACTAAAAATCAACAAAAGCTACTGATGGTCACAGGAAAAGACCAACATGAAAGAACGACTCTGCATGAAGGCACAACAAGCAGTTAACATTGTAAATCATATCATTCAGCATCGCATCCATGAAAAGAAGGTTTAATTTTTAAAAGAATTGGCCCTAATCTAAAAAATAAAATAAAAAACTGAGCGTACTACAAAACAAATTGATCAACGAATGTTGATGAAGAACTCGTGGCCCATGTGAGACTAAGGGTTCATGAACTCTTAGGAAAAAAAATTACTAAGAGGACTAATCTCATCATAGTGGATAGATATCCTTTCACTCTATCCATCCAGATGGGACCGATTCTAAAAAATTATAAACAACTAGATTTGGATATCTGAAAAGGAACCACCGATCATATTGCACGTGTCTATCATCACTAAGTTTTACGGCTATTCTGAAGCCATCACATGCAAACTCTTTGCTTACATATTGAGAGTTAGCTCAAAAATCGTCCAAGGAACTGCCTCTTTAGTCGATCGGGACATTTTCTAATCTGGCAAAAAACTTCCTTAGGCACTTCATGAGTAGACAAACAATTCAAGAATAAGCATCTTATCTCATGAACATCTGACAAAAGGCCTATGAGTCGCTGAAGCAATACATTAGTAGATTTAATGATAAAATTATTCAAGTCAGAAATACCGATGACTCGCTCATGATGGCTGCCTTCTCATGAATAGAATGAAGACAGAAACTTCTAATGCCGGACTTACATCTAAAGTTCTGAAAATCTTAAACGAGCTGAATGCTATATAAGAGGCAAAGAATCCCACCAAACCAAAAGAGAACTCTATGACACAAATAGCAAAGAGAAGCTTTCTATTGAACAGGAGTTCAATAAAAAGCATTCAAACAAAAAAATTTTTGAACAATCAAGCTGAACGAACAAACTACAACCAGCAATCTAACTAGGACAATTAGCAAAACCTCTTAGCTAGGTGGGTCACTTACCTTGGAACCAATAATTTTAGGCTAACCAAGACCAGAGTTTTCCTTGACAAAGAGTTTACTCAACTTAACACTTTTCCAAAGAAAATCCTGTATCAAATCATGAATGATGGAATTTTGGAACCACCTCTCCCTATAAGAATTGAACAACATAGACGAGACAAATCCTGATATTGTGCTCATCATGGAGATTATGGTCATGATATTAACGAGTGTAATGATCTTTAAAATTGAGGTATCCAAAGAGTCATAAGAGATGGATTTCTCCAGAATATATCCTCCGAACTATTGAAAATTTCAAACAATATGATCAAGAAGTTCGCAATAATAACTAACCACCAAGGCCCAAGGCCTTATTATAATAGGAACCAGAATCAATGGCCGAACAACAATAATCAGAGATGATCGCCACTTAATAACGATTATGTTGTAGGAGTCATTACTACCATCAGTGTGGGTGATGATGAAATAATAAATATCATTCCAGGAGATGGTACTAGTAGAGATTTTGCAAATGCAAGAAAACGCTATGCTCGTCCGATCCCTCTTAGGAAAGTTATACCCAAACAACCTGGAGCGAAATTGAAGATCTCCTTCACAGACAATGATCCCCATGCCGATATGATAACCATTCATGTCAAAGTAAGACACTTTAGAGTTCACAAAGTTTTGGTGGATGGAGGCAGTTCGGCAGACATTATTTACTGGCATGCTTCGAAAAAAATAGGGATCAACAACGAACATAGTCTTTGACTTGTACGAATTCCTTTGGTAGGATTCACAGGAGATTCTATTATGTGTGAAGGCACTATCACATTACTGCTGACCCTTGGAGAATCTTTGAAAAGCATAACAGAGCTAATCAACTTTGTTCTGGTCAAGAAATCTTCATCCTACAACATGATCTCGGGCTAACATTCTCAATATGTGTTCATTATTCTTACTTTTGTCTACTATTTAGGAATAAAATTCACATTAAGAGATGGGACAGAAGGTTGTGTATGGGATAATTAGCAAGAAACTCAAGAATGTTATATGATGTCTTTTCTTAGTCAACCTTTGATTGAAAAAATTGAAGAAGTATCTTTTAAAAAAAGGTCGGCCAATCTCTCCAAACACCTGATATCTAGATACCTGACATCCTAGTAGATAAGGAAGGAGAAAAATGGATGAACTTAGCAATGATGAGTCAAAACAGGAAGTTCAGATTGAAGAGATTGCTTTTGACCTAAACTACCCTGATAGAAAATTGAGGATCTGTGCTACATTATTAGCCGATCTAAAAACTGATCTCCTTCCGCTCTTATATGAATGCAGGAACATTTTTGCTTGGTATAACTGAAGATATGTCTGGGATCTCACGAGATGTAATTGAACACAAATTAAGGATCAATTCAAGCATATAAACCAGTGAAGCAAAAGAAAAGGTTTTTAGACCTAAAGGTAGCCTAGTCATCAAAGTAGAAGTGGACAAATTGTTAGCTATTTGGATCATCCGAGAAGTCTTATATCCTACATAGTTATCAAACTCTAAACTTGTAACAAAGTCAGATCTGAACTGACGAATGTATATTGATTACACTGATCTTAATAAAGCATGTCCTAAAGATGGTTATCCTTTGTTTTGGATCGATATCATAATAGATTCATTAGTAGGCTTTGTAACAGGACATTTTCTAGATGCCTATAAAGGCTATTACCAGATCTTCCTCAGAAAAGAAGATAAAGAGAAAATAGGCTTTATCACGAACAAAGGCACTTGAGGGCATCTTACTATCAAATTATGCTATTCGAACTCAAGAATGTCGGGGCTACTGATCAACGGTTAGTTAATAAATTATTCCAAGAAAAAAATCGACAGAAACATGAAAGTCTATGTAGATGATATGGTGGTCAAAAGTCAAACTCGCGAAGATATTATTTCTGATTTAAGTGAAGTCCTTCAAATTATGAGAGGTGTCAACATGAGATTATACCTTTTGAAATGTACCATTAGGGTCTCTTTAGGTAAGTTTTCAGGTTTCATTGTTTCACGAATGGCAATTGAAGAAAATCCTAAAAAAGTGCAAGCAATCCTATATACGACATCTAGATGTGTATAAGATCTAGAGTGTATCACTGGTAGGTTACACCGGTGGGTATAATCCTGTCAAAATTAGCCAAACGAGGGCAACCCTTTTTTTAAACACTTAAGAAAGCTAAAGACTTTGAATGGATTGAACAAAGTCAATAAGTTTTTGATCAGCTAAAACAATACCTAGTAGAGCTATAACAGCTTAACCACGCCAAAACTGGTTGAAAGACTAGTCCTTTATCTATCTGCTTCGAACAAGGCAATAAGTGTAGTCTTAGTCACAGAATTAGGTAAAGTTCAGAGACTGTTCCCTAGTTTGGGTAGAATTAAAATTTTAAATCAAGAAGCATAAAAACCGTGCTAACTCCTAACTTCTACCCTCGCGCCTTCAAGTATACGGCGCTAGATAGTAGAGTAGGGTAAGTGGGATTGTTCCCCTGAAGATTGCTGGTTCGCAATTACCGAGATTTACAAATCTTTGTATAGTTAGGTGAATCAAATAAGAGAGAGATAATCTACTCTACTCAAAGATATGATCCAAATATATAATTAAAATTTTGATTTAAACTAATCTATCAACTAAAACAAGTAATGAAAGCAAAGGGACTAGTAGATTAAGAGACTAATTAACCTTACCTAATGAAAGCAAGTAAACTTGGTTCTAAATTTACTAGACTAACTAAGACTAAACTAGTAGGTGGTTGCTCAAAAAAAAAAAAAAAACCTAGAATAAAAATGAGTAATCTTAATTTGACTAAGGAAAGCAATTAAAAAGCATGAAATCTAAATAAACTCCATGTCCAACAAATTTAGACTTAATGAAAATTACAAATAAAACTAGGTTTAAACTAAATATTTCTGGACACATAAGAGTGTGTTACTAAACTTAACTAGCAATTAAAGCAAAGAAATGGAAATTTTAACTAGAAATCAAGAACCTTAATTACTCTTAGAAAACTTGAAATGGAAGCAACTTGAATTTGAAGAAATTTAACTAGAAAGCAAGTAAAAGTTATATATCTATTTGTAATTAAAGATTAACCTACTAAAACTATCTGATCAAAATTTAAACTTGCAATGAATTAAAATTAGGATCTAAGGAAAATTAAAAGAAAACTTATATTAAACTAAAAACTTAAAAGTCAAATTACTCTAATCTATCCTAATCAACAATCACACACTACACTACTACCGTGTGTACTTTTTTTTACTACTATTCCTACTCTATATATGTTTAGTACTTTACAAGTTAAGAAATAAAATTTTGATGCCAAAAGTTATAAACACATGCCATGTACACGCCTTGATGACTTGAAATTAAATTCCATAGCGAGACATCGAGTTGAAAATTACTAATTGAATTTCCGCCTCAATGTTGCGACATCAAAATTCATGTCGCGACATCGAGCACATTTCAACTTAATTCTTTAATTCTTCATTAATTCTACTTTGGCCCTAGAACTTTTATAATCTTGACTTCTTTCTTTTGATTCCTAACCTACAAACATACTTAAATAAATGTGTAACCAAATTAACTAAAATTGATAAAAAATTCATCATATTTACAAGAAATGTAAATGCAACTATGAAATGTAACTAATTAGATTAAAATACTTAATTTGACACTAAAAATAAGACTTAAACTAACAAAATGCCTTAATTTAGGTGCAAAATAACTCTAGTTTACTAGAGTTATCACACCCCAAACATAGCAGTTTTGTTAGTCCCAAGCAAAACATGAAATAAAAGAACCTTACTAAATGACTTAATGAACATACTGCCAAATTGACAACTGGATGTACTTAAGGACTAAAAGGAATCACTCAAGGGATCTCAAATATCATATGACATTGAACTGTTTCAATTAGTGATTCCAAATTTACTGAGCATTAACCATTGTCAAAAAGGGTCCCAAAAATTTAAGTTCTATTTATTCAAAATATCATCTTTCCTCAAATGATAAATATTACAAGCTCTTTCAAAAACCCCTACGAGGTGGCATGGAAACAGAAGTTCATTAGGAATCTACCTATTTGCAAATATCACACAAGTTGGGAATATTAATCTATCAAGGAATAAATAGTATGATACCAATGATAAGTATTACAAACATTTCCCCTCTCGACTTTTTGGTATTCTAAAATGTAATTCCTACTGGCTTAATTCGAAGAAACAACATCGGTACATGCTGGAATTTCGTACTCACCTTATTCCTAAATGCCAAATTTTTTCCCGCACAGCCTTAAACCAAGAAAGAGGAGTAAAATGTACCTAAGATTAATATATAATAATAATCATTCACAAATTAGAATAATATTCCCTATGAAAACACACAAATTAATGATGGTAATGTGTCGGGCTGGCCTGCTGGATCGCTTGGCCCACCTCGTAGAAAACTCGACACGTCTCGGCATGCCTAGGTACTGTAGTGGGCTAATCCCATCCCGTGTAAGTACCCAGGGCCAGTTCTGGGTCTAGTTTTTCCCAACTCGTAACCGACACAGCCTGCCTCGCTTCCTAACCAGTGACCGGCTTGCTTCGCTTCCTAACTTGTGACTGCCCTACCCTATCTCGGTTAACCAGTTAACCACCCTATTGACTTGTCATTTTTGAAATTTTCTTTTTAATATACAACATTTTAAATGAATTTTTTCAAATAACGTTTATTTATTTTTCTTTTTGGACTAATATATAATAATTTTTAGAAATAAGTAATGTAAAATGAATTAATAATTAATAATAATTTCAATTAATAAGTAACAACTTGAATTAGTTAGTAGTAACTTAGAATAAAGAAGTAGTAATTTAGACTACTACATAAATTATTAATACTAATACTAATTTCAAATGAGTAGTAACTTACAATGATAAAATAATTTGAAATAATAAGTAACAACTTGAAATATTATGTAATAACTTGATTTACTCTACTAACCTGTCTTCTTTACACATCTAGATGTGTATAAGACTTTTACTAATAAGTAACTTTAATGATGTACTAATTAATAATAACTTAAAATAATAGATAATAACTTGGACTATTAAGTACTATTTTTAGTAATAAGTACTAAGTTAGATTATTAAGTACTAATTTGAAATAAATAATAATAATTTGGTCTAATTTCATTTAATCGAAAGTGGGTGCCTATTTGAAGGTCAGCCCGAGGGCCAACTTGCATGCCCCCACCCCATCCCGTCATGGGCCTGGCACAGGGGTCAGACCTAGGCAAGTATTTAAAATTCCTAACTTGGCATGGCACGCCTCATTTGGTAAGGCAGCCCGGCACGGCCCGCCTCGTCAAAAGGCCTAACCTATCGGGCTTTTGGCCCACCACGCCCCGATAGGCCTACTGCCACCCCTATACAAAATGTCGTCCATTCCTTCTATTTCATTTAAATTAATTTTTCCAAAAGATAGATCGACCAACTAAATAATATTTATGATTTGGTCAAAAATAATATTTCAAGTGAATTTTTCCCAAAAATATTAGTTCCTCTATTAAAAATGGTAGTTCCAAGATTTTGAAATTTTTGTATTACAACTTAACTACTCTAGAGACACTTAAGTTCATGAAATGTCCAATTCAAATAGTTCAATCATATAATATTGAAAATCAAGTATCATTATCGAGTACTAAATTGATAATTTTTTCATTCAAGGCCATCAAACACACATATAAATGTAAAATGACCATTCCCGACATAAGAAATGGACACCCCCAAACTCGACTCTTTTATTCTATTTGATGAGTAAAACTCATCCTAACACTTACCCGAAACAAGAACAAACTAATGGAAAATCACCCAAAACAAGAACAAACTAGACCATGACAAGTCTTAAAAAAGAAAATGCACACCACTAAGTGACATCACTAAGAGCACATCAAGTCATGCCAAGTAGTCTATCAATTAAACTCATAACTCATTTCTAACAATTGAGCATCAACAACAATCTACATGGCATCAGCTTAAGACCCTTAGCCACTATCAACACTTAAACAAGTAAATTAACTAAAAGCAATTAAGCACTAAATCAAGAATTCTACGATAAAGTTCAAAAAGATCAATTCCAAATCAAGCACCAAGAAAAGTCACTTTCCATCAGTCTAAGGCCCTTAGCTAATCTACTATCAAAATAAAATATCCAAACCAAAATATCTAAAAGCATAAAATAAACGTAATAAGGTACTAAAATACTAAAGAAATGAAAGTGAAAATGTCAAGTTTCTCAAAATCCCACTCAAATGAAATTCTCTCTCAATGTCTCCAAAGCTGTCATTCGCCACTGCTGGCTGCCTCAAATGTCTTGCTCCATGATAAATTCATAATTGTACTATATTTTATGTGTCAATTACCACATTTTTATGTGTTGGATGTAAGCTTAGAGTTATTATTGAGCTTAATTTGGTTATTCTTAGTTTTGTAGGGTTACACGTTTAACAATTGAATTTCAATTGCTAAACGATGAAAGAAAATGCTAAACGGCGGTTGCCAAACAAAAGTATGATGAGGATATTTCTAAGCGGGCTGTAATAAAGGAAAGAGGCATCCAAGTTTCGTTGGCAGCAGTGCCGGAAATAAAGATAACTATTCACAATCGTGGATGGGAGCTTCTCACTTCAACTCCCTTCGATGCCGTTCTTCCGGTGGTGCCTGAGTTCTATTCTAACTTTGGTCATTATAGCTCCATCAGTGTCTATGTACAGGGGAAGGAAGTGGATATCTCTGCCGTCGAAATTAATATGTTCCTCAATTGAATTTTGAAGGTTAATTGTGTTCACAATGATGAATGGCCTAATAACCATAATGCCAATGTAGAGCTTCAGCAAATTGCCAGTGTTCTTTGTGACGGGGATGTGGATTGGACCTTGACGGCGGATGGCAGGGCAGCTCGGCATTTCCACGCGAATAAACTTAAGCCAGCATGGTTTGTTTGGTTTAAATTCATTTGTGGCCGCCTTCTATCGGTAAACCATCTTACCCATGTCACTATGGAACGGGCTAAATTGCTATATTGCATTACTACTGGGAATGCCATTGATGTGGGTCAGCTCCTATATCAACAAATTTGCTACTCCGCTACCAGTCGGCAACCGGGATTGTGGTTTCCTCATCTGATCATGACACTATGCTTGAAAAGTGAGGTGCCGGTTGAGCCTTCTGAAGAAAAATTGAGGCCAGGCTAGATGATTGCAATGGAAGGTCTACGGGCTCCGGTTAAACGTACTAGAGCCCAAGCTTCTACATCACTAGTGGAGGAAGCCGATGATTCGGATGACGAGCACAAGAAGTGTCACAGCTTTGGAGAACCTTTGACCATCAGATCTTGGCTGAACAACAGCGGATGAGCCACCGTTTTGATTCATTTATGCACTATCAGTTTACGTGGCAACAGACAATGGAGGCTTGTCAGATGACCAGAGTATAAGGGGCGAGGACCCTTCAACATTCCTACCCTTTATACCTTTTTCAAGCAGGATTTGTCTCTTATACTCATGCTCCTTGTAATTCTTATGCCCTATCTGTTGGGCCTAAGTTGCTAGTTATTGAATAGATTTCCTAGACAATTTGCTTAGTTATTTTATTAGACATTTATTTTCGTTGGTTTGGTTTTATTTAGTTAACTTACTTTTCATTAGGTTTCTTTTCGTTATTTTGGTTATGTATTCCCTTAAGGGAGTAAGTCTGCTTGATTATTGTAGGATTATTTTCTACAATGTTCTTGTTCTTCTTAATATCTCAACGGAATTATTTATTTGTTTTTTTTAGTGTTATCTAGCTTTCTTTCGCGACAAGGGTTATTTATAGTGGATGCTGCCCCAAATGCGACATAAATCCAGATAAGCTTTTCTTTTCCCATTTTATGCTTTTCTTTTTTTTTTTCATTGAGGACAATGCTTATTTTTAAGTGTGGGGTGAGAGTTATTTGGATTTTTAAGTTGTTTGGTGTATTTTACTCGATTTTGCTACAATATATTTTAACTTTTTCTTTGATCTGAGATCTTGTCAAAATTTTTGAAAATTTTGTGAATTAATTGACCATTTTTTGACAATTTTCAAGAATTTTTGCTTAACGTATTTTCTCCATTTTTCTACATGATAATCATTAATTGAACCATACATGAATGAGTAGTCGGTGTTAATATTTTCCGTTCATGATTTTCGAAGATTTTTGAGCATTGAGCTATACTTTAATTTTTGATTCGGGAAATTTAGAAAAATTTATGCAGACTCAATTATGTTGCATCCCAAAAACTTGCTTTATTACATTTTCGAAGCTAATTATTAGATGACTTGATTTAGTTTTAAAATCAAGGTAGTGCTTTTTTTGTTTGATGAGCCTTTCTAGCCAACTATTTTAACAATTTGTTTCTAAGTACCTTATTTGAGCTTTATTCATGTGAAGAGAAACATCATTCATCTTCTTTCACATAAACTCAATTACCTACCCTTAGATGAGTTTAATGTTCTTTTCATTATTTTATCCTAAATTATTCCCTTTAAGAGCTTTATGGTGCACATTATCTGTTACGGGGATATAAGGGTGGAAGTTTGTGAGAAGTGAGTGATGGACATTTTTGTTGCGAAATGAGGTATTGGGAAAAAAAAATTGTTGAAAAAATGAATATGGAAGTTCTGAATACGCAAGTAGTGCCCATCATTGGTACTTGCGTATTCTTGATATATACAGGTAGTGCCTATCACTGGTACCTTATTTGCAGGTAGTGCCCATGTCTGGTACCTGCGTGTTTGTATGTTGCGGGTAGTGCCTACCACTGGTACCGGTACTGTGAGCGGACATAGAAAAAAAAATGATGATGTGATGAGGTTGGCGTGTTTGGTTGTTCGGAATTCTTCACGGGTGTTTGTTACTCAAGTGTGGGGTTGGGGATGTATGATATTCCGCATGTGAAGAGAAGTTTTATTTTAATGTATGGCCATCATTATTATAAAGCTCTTCTTCTTATTTTCAATAGCCTTTCCCTTGTTTGGCTAACAAATATCCTAACCTATTTTTCAAACTAAAAGTCCTACCTAAATTTAGATTGAATCGGTTGTCTAGATTAGTGGAGGGGTGTAAGAAGAGTGAGGTATCGGGTGTTTAGAAAAATTTTGAGGGTCTTCATGATTTAATTTAAATATTTGCAAATCTAAATTTTTGAATGGCTATACACACATACGCACGAATTTCATGTTTTGGTTTTTATTAACATTTGAGCTCTTGGGTTCATAGACTATTCTGATTGCTAGATTGGTTATTGATTATTTATGTGGATATTTGAAGGAATATGTTGAGTATTGAAATTTTGTTGAGCTTAAATGTTTTAATTTTATATTTGATCGAGGACGATCAAAGGCTAAGTGTGGGGTAATTTGATAAGTTCATAATTGTACTATATTTTATGTGTCAATTACAACGTTTTTATGTGTTGGAAGTAAGATTTGAGTTATTATTGAGCTTAATTTGGTTATTCTTAGATTTTGTAGGGTTGCAGTGAAAAAGAATTGCAAAAGATGCTAAACGATGAAAGAAAATGCTAAGAACGGAACATGCACGAATACGAAGTCATTCCAGACACTGTTAAGAGACATTTCAAGCATAAGTTTTGATTCAAAGCTCCAATTGAGGTAAATTTAAGAAGCATTGGAAAGGTAAGACGTAGATCTAAAACTTTCGTGTTTTGAGTTTTCCCATATAATGCAAGCATCAAGGTAAAAATCGAAGCCGAAGGTGGAGCACAATTGAGGAAGTCAGCGCACATGCGCTGGAGCTGCGTTGTGCATGTGCGCTGAGTCCAGAAGCTTACGAATACCAGAAATAGCTCGCACGCACACGCGTTCTTGGATCTCTGTACATGTGCGTGAAGGACAGAACCGGCTGGAACTTACTGCCTCGCGCGCAAAGGAGCCTGCGCATGTGCGCAGAGACCAGTGGCAGAAACGTGTTTTTGAGTCTTTGAGGGATTTCTTCGGCCGGTTGGACTCTTTTTCATCCGATTTCACGTTCTTATTAGTAGGCATTATTTG
This sequence comes from Cinchona pubescens, assembly GCA_025175665.1. Taxonomy (NCBI): domain Eukaryota; kingdom Viridiplantae; phylum Streptophyta; class Magnoliopsida; order Gentianales; family Rubiaceae; genus Cinchona; species Cinchona pubescens. The sequence continues at coordinate 452,102 of JANKKI010000155.1, forward strand.
TAACCCTAAATACTCATTATAAATACCCCAAGTAGGGTGAGAAAAGGGGATCGACACTTTTATTTTCTTGTTGGCTAGGGTTTTAGCAGAAAATTTTCCTCTTTATTCTTTCATGGCACTGTTAAGCTCTAATAACATCTAGATTGGTAGAGGGAATTGAAGCCATGGTCAATTCTACAAAGTTGTGAGACTTCTTGTGCTTAAATTATTCACTTTTATCTCAAGTATTGATTATTTTTCTGCAATTAAATTTATGATTGTTCATTTTAGCTTATTATTGCTGCAGAATACTAAGTTATTACAATTAATCTACCACTAGATTGTTTTAACCGCGTGTGCTTAATTCAATCTATGAAGCAACTAAGTTTGATAATTGCTGGAATTGTGTTAGTGAATTTAGGGAAATTAATCATCTAATTAGCATATATACGTGTGTTTATGTTTAATTAGTCTAATTGTTCCCAATGATTTTAATGCTAATAGAAATTGTCTGAAGGCAATCTCGCAATTAAATTAATAGTTAGGGTTAAGCCTCCATCGTCTGTTGCCAATTAAACTTCTTTAGACAGAAATGAATTCAACTTTGAATTGGTATCCGTTCGGGTTAATTCTTCAATTAGTGCTTGATATAAATTGAATTATCTTATGTGTCAATGATCAACTAGTGAAATTACATCGGTGGATATGACCAAAACCAAGATCTTTCTTAATTGAATTATCTTCAATTATTTTATTGTTTTAGTTTTAGTTAAAAAGCATTCCAAACCCCCCTGTTCCATTAGCACGAAAATAACCCCACCTGTTCTCTGTGGGACGAACTCGACTCACCACTACTACATTAGAGTTGTTAATTTTGGGTGCTTACGACGGCATTGCAACTCGACAGCAGTATCACATCGCAATTCACACCACTCCATCTTCTCATGATGATCCCCTGCTTCACTCTGCTGGCTCTCCTTGAAGTTCTCATCAACTGCTCCACTGATACCACCAGTCTGTTGTGCTTCACCATGTTCTTTTGGTATTGCTGGTGATATGTAGTATGACTGTCCATGAGGTAAGCCATAATACCAAAGTGGAGGCTGTGGTGGTTGTACTCAAGTGCTTAGTGAGGTAGTCTGGAGAGATTCTCTTATCAAGGCCAAATTTTTGTGCATCACTAGTTGATTGTATGTCCGAAATCCTTATAATTTGTTACGTTCCTCTTCTGTAACTGGTGCATTGCACACATATCCCAGCGGCAAGGGAATGAATGTTGTTCTTAGGGGCGGTGGTAGAGGCATTTGGCTTTCTCCGGGGTGATGTTTCTCAGTATAATTCTAGACCATCCTGTACACAAACTCCTTATTGATTTTGCCTTTCTGATGTGTCATCAATTCGTCAGTAGAATATTGGCATCCTGTAGTAATACATAGATGACTGATTAGACTAGGTGTATAAAAAATAGGTCTCCCGTACCTCCCACTATCAAGGAATCCCTATCTAATCAAACTGCTCATATGGGATCCCGGTCATTGTAGCATAAACCAATATCACTTTTTCCCTCTGAATATAACTCAAAGAATTTGAACCCTAAATTTGACAATTGATGAAATAAAATCACAATTTTGCCACAAGGGATAAACCATGATGAAGAAATTTCTACTCCATCATTTTTGAAGTATTCGACACCCAAGAAACATCAACATCACACAATAATCTTTTAATTTCATTCATATCTTTGTCCTTATTATGCGCAAGATTTTGGTAATCATCAAACAGAACATAAGGTATGTTAAAGTAAGAATCAATCACATTGGCACTGAAATCAACTAATACTTTCCCCTGACTCTCACTTTTCCATCCCCCAAATCATACAAATTACAATGGAGCTCCTTAACAAACTATGTTTACCCCGACCTAACTGCCATATCAAATCGCTCCCACATGCCTCGCTTTGATCTATTGACATTTCCTTTCTTAATTAGACACCTGTCCTTATACAATCTAGATAAATAGTCAAAACCCCTTTCTCTAAAGATCTCATGTTTCTCATTATTTGGAATAACACTTTGGCTTGCTCACTTGTAAATTGGGGTTCCACCGCCAGTTTATTGGTTCCACTCAACTCACCACTTGGACCTTCCCCACTAGGTCATTTCTTGGCTTTTCTTTTTCTCGAGCCTTATCCCTTACCTTATCTCTAGCACGTCTACCTCTACTATGCACGTCTCTAGTAATTTTTCCAACCAATTACAGTCAAAATAATTACCAAAAATGTTCAATTGACAATCAATTCAAACACACTTGACCGTAATAATTGTCTACCAAAATTTACACAATTAAGAAAAGTAACCCAAAGTAGTTATCAACAATTTCCCAACACAAAATTATGTCCAAATGATTCACAACCAAATTGACAAAAAGTATCCACAGAAATTCGCCCCAAAAAATTATCCAAAAATCACCCACAAATTATCACAATCTCTAAGTAACTAATGTTAAAAAATTCACCAACAATCCAACCAAAAAATCCACAAATAATGATCTTACAGCCTCAGCACAAGATAATGGAAGATATCACTCATTTAATTGAAGTAAAACCCGCCTTGGATGGTCAAGAATTGTCCCCTAAAAGTTTGAAATAATATCCTTGAAAAATTCCAAAAATGTGGATGGTTGATGATAGATCATGATTTGTGGGGGTGGATTATATTTTTCTTTTTTGGAGAAATTAGTGGAGAAATTTGAAGAATTGAGGGATTAGAATGGATGGTGTATGGCTAGGGTTTGGAATTGGGGAAGAAAATGAAGAAGAAGAAGAAGATAAGGAATCGATTTAATTTGAATTTGCCTATTTTGATGTCGCGATATCGAAGCAAAATAGAATTTCAAAAGGGCACTCGATGTCGTAACATCAGATTTTGATGTCGCGACATGGACTGATACATGTACAAATCAGATGTTTGATGTTGCGACATCAAATATAATATTACGACATTGAAACAGATGTAAAAAAATAAGCCTTTTCTGAAGTATGCAATTGATGAAGTTACATTGAACAAATGACCAAAATGCCATCTTAGAAGATTGGGTTTGATGTTGTGACATCAGATATGATGTCGTGACACTAATCCTGTTCCAGCAAAAATAAAATTCTCAACACTTAAAAAATTTTTAGAAATTTTTTCCTTCTTCTTCACCACTTCTCTTCAATTCCATCCATCACCTATACACATTAAAAATGCAAGTTTAGAAGACTCATTCCACTCATTTCTTAACCCAAATTATTGAAATTAAAAGCAGACTTTTCAAAACCAAATCTAACCCTAAATAAGCCAAATCACACAGAAGTAAAACTAAACACAGAAATAACACTAAAACTAAGCAAAATAAAGAATGTAAAGCTGAGGATACCTCTCAAGAAGCGCTCTTTTATAGTCACTAGCTTGACTATTGCATTGGTTGATCAATTCAAGCCTTTGAAAGTGGTCGGCCATCCTTTGTCTTTGGTTTTCATGGGAAAAGCTTGATACCATTTTTCTCTACTATTAAGGCTTGATTCCCGTCTCTCACTTGAACATGTCCTTCTTTCCATGCTTTTTCCAAGACTAATACACCAATTATCACATCTAATTGCTTGTCGAAACATTTTCTCCTCTTTGTATGACTTTTCAAATTTTTGCCATCAACAATATTCCTGTCCCTTGCATAAGTATCTTGATCTTTTGCCACAATACACCCATCATCGGATGTTTTTTCTTCAATTCAATTTTTGAATCTTTCCTTGCTTCAACCATCTCTTTGAATGATTTCCCGTCTTCAATCTTGAGGGATTCTTCAATTGCCCTACCAACGAGAAAATCAAGAGCAATAGAATGATCAGTACAATTTTCTTCAAAAATTGGGACAGTATCATTGTACTAAACTAATATCAAATTCAACCAAGTCATTTTCAACTTGTAGTATCAACTTCCCTTTGTTAACATTGATCAATGCATGTGCAGTTAACAAGAAAGGCCTCTTCAATATCAATGAAATTTCACTTAGTTCTTTGATATCTAATACTAAGAAATCAAATGGGAAAACCAATTTATCTGCTTGAACAAGCACATCCTCCAACAAGCCATATGATTTTCTCTCAGATAAGTCTAACAATTTTAGAGTGATTTTGGTCGATTTTGCTGTAGTAATTCCAAATTTGTCATAAATGGCCTTTGGCATAACATTAATACTCGCTTCCAAATCACAAGGTAAGCAATGCAATGTTTGATCACCTATGTTCACTGGTATGGAGAAAATACTTGGATCTTTGAGCTTGAGGGGTATTCTCTACTGAAAAATGGCACTATATTTAGAATCAAGGCATACTTTCCCATAGATCATCCCTTTTCCACTTTCTAGCAAAAGGATCTTTCATAGTTAGGCATCTTGGTAAGAATATCAACCAAAAGAATGTTTACATTAAGCTTTTCGAACATATCATGGAATTTGTTGAATTATTTCTCTTTTCCTCCTTTCTTGAATCAATAAGCCTTTCAGGAAATGGTGCTTTTACTGAGGAATCCAATTTCAAAGGTTTTTCCAATTGGTGCTTCTTTGACACCTTGATTTCATTCTCTTTTTCCTTTTTTTTATCATCACACCCAACTTCCATCTTCTCCTCAATCATCTTGGATTTTTGTTTCTCATCTTCTCTATCAACCCTTTTTTTATAATTAGGTACAACCAATTCTTTTCCACTTCTTAAGGATATGGCATTGCATTGTTCTTCTGGATTTAGAATGGTATCGAAGGAAAGCTCCTATAGGTCTTTTATTTTTTTGCCTAGCCAATTGTCTCAATTGAACTTCAAAATTCCTTGTTGTAGCTCTCAAATTTTCTATAATCTCTCCTTTGTCTTCTCTTTCCTTCCTTTATTTTTCCAATTCCCTTCTTAAAGATTCCGCCTCCCTTCTAGACTATAAGAGACAGGCATTATCCCTTTGAGCAAATTGTTCATTATACGTGGGTTAAGAAAAATTGGAAGGTTGGTCAAGAGGTCTTGGTTGTTGATGTTGAAAATGAAGATTGAAAGGAGTTAGCTTGAAAGTTTCTTTGGTGAGGAGGTTGATAAGGTCTAGGAGAAGAAATTGGGGCTTGATTTTGAAAGTTTTGGTGTTGGGGATTTTGTTGGTTGTTTGGGTTGCATCATGAAAAGTTTGGATGGTTCTTCCATGAAGGGTTGTATGTATTTCCAAAAGCTCTTTGAGGATTCCTTGAGGATGAAGGTTGATTAAATACATAGTTTATTTGCTCACTTGTACCTAAAGGGACCTCACATTGTCCATTAGGGTGCCCACCACCACAAAAGTCACATACAAGATTTGATTGAAATGAAGGGCCAATCAATGGTATTCATATTAATTGGTCTCCCAAAATTCTCCAACGCCTTTGTTAAATTATTCATAAAATTCTTAAGCATGCCTTGTTGAGCAAGAAGAGCATCATTTAAATTCAAATTCAACACACTACCTTGTTGGGCACTGGCTTGGTTAACTTGTTGTTGAGCCACTGTTTGAGTCTTAGTACTATGATAGTAATAATTTGAAACCATTCTATTAAGCAACTCTTGAGTTTCTTTCAGTGTTCTAAAAGAAAGTCATTAGGGGATGCATCAACAATAGACTTAGTTTCTTGGGCCAACCCATTGTAGAAAGTTTGGATTTGTAACCAAAGTGGTATGGTATGATGGGGGCATTTTCTTAACAATTCTTTGAAGCGTTCCCAAACCTCGCTCAAACTTTCACCAACATCTTGTTTCAAAGAAGTGATCTCATTATGAAGTTTGGCAATCCTTGAAGAGGAAAATACTTTGCCAAGAACTCTTGTGCCAATTGGATCCAAGTAGACGTCGAAAGTACATTGAGCATGTGATTGTAACCACGTCTTTGCTCTATCTCTCAATGAAAAAGGGAAGACTCGCGTACGTACACAGTCCGGATGGACTCCATTCAATTGAAATGTGTCCAATACTTCTTCAAAATTTATTAAATGTGTGCATGGATTTTCATTAGGGCTACCTCCAAACATGGTATGTGTTTGCAACATTTGAATCAAGGCGGTCTTTATCTTAAAATTATTTGCTTGCATGGGTATACTTGCAATACTTTAATTGACCCGTCAAAGTTCGGCTTCGCATATACTCTCAAGGGACAGCCATTCATATTCATTTCATTTCCATTACCGCCACCAATTTTGTTATTTCCCATGGCCTCCTATTGTTCTTCATTCTTTTGATTTCGATTAGCCATTTCAATTCTCTCTAACTCTTGTTGGACCATTTTGTGCTTTTAGATTTTCCTTAATTCCTTTTTTTTTTTTTTTTGTTGTAGTCCAAGCAAATCAAAGGCCCTTTATCTCTTTTCATACCATACACTACAAAAGACAATTCAATCAATTACTCTAAAGTGCCAATTCACTTTAACAAGCAAGATCACCAACATAAACAAGTAACACTGCTAAAGAAACACTAAAATTGACAACTAAAACAATAAAAGGTACCTAATCTATACGACCTATAAAGAACTTTATTGCTATAAACCAAGGACAATCCCCACAATGGCACCAAAAACTTGTTCCTTAGCTTGGGTAGAATAAAAATTTTGAATCAACAAGTAATAAAAACTATGCTAACTCCTAACTTCTACCCTTGTGCCTGCAAGTATACGGTTCTAGTTAATAGTATAGGGTGAGCGGGATCATTCCCATGAAGATTTCCAGTAAGAAATTATCGAGATTTACAAATTCTTGTATAGTTAGGCGAATCAAATAAAAGAGAGATAATCTACTCTACTTATAGACATGATCCAAATTTTCAATTAAAATTTAGATTTAAACTAATATATCAACTAAAACAAGTAATGAGGAAAATAAAGGGACTACTTGATTAAGAGACTAATTAACCCTACATAATGAAAGCATGTAAAATTACTTCTAAATTAACTAGACTAACTAAGACAAAACTAGAATTGAAACGCAAGTAATCCTAATTTTACAAAGGAAAGCAATCAAAAAGCATGAAAACCAAATAAACTCCATTTTCTACTAATTTAGACTTAATCAAAATTGCAAGTAAAACTAGATTTAAACTAAATATTTTTGGATTTTAGAAGCTTTACCCACTAAAAAATAACTAGCAATTAAAGAAAGAAATGGAAAGTTGAACTAGAAAATACTAGATTGTTAAGAACCCTAGTTACTTTTAGAAAACTTGAAATAGAAGCGTATACTAGAGTTTGAAGAAATTTAACTAGAAAGCAAGTAAAAGTTATATCTACTTGTAGCTAAAGATTAACCCACTAGAACTATCTAATCGAAATTTAAACTTGCAATGAATTAAAATCAAGATCTAAGGGAAACTAAAACAGAAATTTGTATTAAACTAAAAACTTAAAAGTCAAGTTACTCTAATCCATCCTAATCTATAATTACACACTACACTACTACTATGTGTACTTTTTCTACTATTCCTACTCTATTTTTGTTAAGTCCTTTACAAGTTAAGAAATAAAAATCTAAAAACTAAAATTTACAAAAATGCCATGCAGGCCTTAGAACTTTTATTATCTTGACTTCCATCTTTCGATTCCTGACCTACAGATATACTTAACTAAATAAGTAACCAAATTAACTAAAATTGATTAAAAATTCAGATATTTACAAGAAATGCACAATGCAACTATGAATTGCAACTAATTAGATTAAAACACTTAATTTGACACTAAAAATCAGGATTAAACTAACAAAATGCCTTAATTTAGGTGCAAAATAACTCTAGTTTACTAGAATTATCAGAGACCGATCTATCTTGTCAGTAGAGTCCTTAAAGGACCAGAGCTTAACTATTCATAAGTCGGCCTTTTCGCTAATCATAATGCAGCTCGAAAGATGAAACCATATTTTCAATGTCATGAAATTATGGTTTATACCAATTTTCCTCTAAAATTGATTTTAGGAAAGCCTGATGTTTCTGGGAGAATGCTAAAGTGGTCCGTTGAACTTCTTGAGTACGATATCAAGTTTAAACCCCGACCTATTATAAAGGCACATGCATTAGCAGATTTCATAACTGAAAGCACATTTGATCCAACCTCGATCAGTGATGTGTTTCAGATAACAAATGAAGCTGAGACAGAGCAAGATTATCAACTTTTGGGTATTACATGTAGACAAAGCATCTTGTGAACTTAGATGGGGAACAGGAGTCATACTTCAATCTCTCGAAGGAAACCATTTCATATACGTCCTTCGGTTCGACTTTTGATCCACTTACAATGTTGGTAGTTAACCAAATTCTTTGTTGGTAGTTAACCAAATTCTTGGTTATTTTGAAACTCGGGGAGTAATCTTGCAAAAATATCTTCAAAAAATTAATCAACTAAAGAAGGGTTTCAAAGATGTTGACTTCATTAAAATCCCTTGACCTAAAAATAGTAATGTCGATACTCTAGAAAAATTTGCTTCGGCCATATACTGTCATCCAGTTAAAGAAGTGCTTGTTAACGTTCAAACACAAAGAACCAGTGATGAGAATGAAATCTTAGAGATTGAAGATAATTTGGTTGGATGAAACCGATCTTGGATTATTTAATTCAAGAATTTTGCCTGATAACCGAACTGGAGCACGGAGAGTCAAAATTTGTGCTCTAAAATATGAGATCGTTCAAGGGGTACTATACAAAAAATCTTACTTGACTTATTTGCTCGGTGTTTAACACTGAATGAAGCCACCTATGTACTTCAAGAAATGCATAGAGTAATTTGTGAAGGCCACATAAGAACTTGGAGTTTAGCAAGAAAAGCAATCCTAATGGGATATTATTGGCCAACCATGCACAATGATGCTCATAAGTTGGTTGTTTATTTTCACAAATGTCACATCCATTGGTTACTGCTCCAATCCCTCGGGAACCTGCATTTGATCTCACCCTGATCATGAGTTCATGGCAATTATAGTAATGGGGTATTGATATACTAAGATCCTTACGAAAGGGTATTGGAGGATATAAATACCTAGCCATGGCAACATATTATTTTTCACAATGGATTGAAGCTGAACCACTAAAGTTTATCTTAGTAAAGAGTATCAAAGCATTCTTTTGGAAGAATATGGTTTGTCAATTCGAAATGTCTCATATTCTCATCTTTGACTATAGTACTTAGTTTGTGGGGGAACCATTCAAATCATTTTGTGAGGATTTACAAGTTCAATTATGAACAACTTCGGTCGGATATCCTCAAGCCAACGATTAAACTGAAATTTCCAACAGAACGATTTTGGTTGGCTTAAAGCAAGACTAGATTTTTCCAAAGAAAAGTAGATTGTACAACTTCCAAGTGCACTATGGTATACTAAACTACACCCCGAACTGCAAATGGAATGGCTCCATTTAGTCTGTCCCAGCTTGGTACATGGGCCTAAATCAACATCCCAGTTGAGATTGGAATACCCATATTTCGAGTACAAAACCTTGATAAAGCATGTAATAGTCAAAAATGGGTGACCGATCTTGACCTATTGGAAGAACGAAGGCTGGTAGCAGCCGATCAAGAAGCTAATTACAAACAAAAGATGATTAAATATTACAATGCATTCATTTGGCGAAGATGCTTTGGACCAGGAGATCTAATTCTCAAAAGAAATGAAGTTAGTAAAGCTGATGGTAAAAAATCATATGCCAATTAGGAAGAAGCGTACCAAGTTATTGAAGCCCACAAAATAGGTTTTACAAACTGGCCAACTGAAATGGTAAAGTTGTTCCATAAATGTGGAACATCATTAACCTAAAAGGTATTATTTAGGGAATTAACGAATCATTTCATGTGATGAACTTTTGTCAATTAAATAGTTCATGTTGGACGAATAATCCTAGTACTTATCATCAAAAACATTAAAAATAAAAAAGATGTTGCAAAAAAAGCATTGACTAAATGATTATCAAAAGATGCGTATATAATAAGAACCCTATTATATAGCTGAACTTACTCCTACTTCTGCCCTTGATCACCCAGTTCCTGATCAACTACTACCTCTTTAGCCTATTCTTTTTCTGTTAAAGCTTCGGTAAAAATGTTCTTAGCCTTTCGGGATTTGATGAATATGTTACCCTGCTCTTAACCATCATTGTTATAACCAGCGGAGGATTCAAGATCCAAATCAAGATCAAGGAAGACCTTTTGCACGTCTGAAATAGTTTCATTATATAGCAAATTGCCAGCATAAGAGCAGAAGATCCCTAAATCTTTTTGGAAAGAAGATGCAGAAAAAAATTGATTAATACCTTCTATGAGAAGGTTCTAATAAGAAATTCCAAAGGCAGCCTTGAAGGAGTTTAGCTCGATATTTAACACGTCTAGCTATGATATAACAGAGTTTACCTCAGCTTGCTTTGACTCAAGGGTCTCTACAAATTAACTGGCTTATCACGTTTAGCATTATCAATTGCTACGGACTGTAGACTCCCTTGCTCTACCATCTCAAGTGTCTCTTTTTCATGCTTTTCCTATAAAGCACTCAATTTAGATTCTTTCTCTTTCAACTGAGCAACCCTTTCCTTGGACAAAGTTTTCTCCAGCCGAGATGCATACCTCTCAAAGCAGCAAAGCGATACTACATGTCCAATCCAGCTACTACAGCCTAATCAGAACAGAATGTGATGGTTAAAATTACAAACTAGAGTAGCTCAAAAGAATCTAGGCACTAGTACTTATAGTACGAATGCGTTGGTTCATCTTATTTTGAAACATTATAGGAGGACAATCTCTCGAATATCAACGATCTTGAGGAAGAACGGTTTTGTCAATCCACTTATCCGAATCTTCGGGAGTCCATTTGGCACTGAGAGGATGGAAAACAGCTTGAGAGGAATAGTGAAGGGTGGTGCCTTTTTTTATATGCATTGATGCCTGATGATCAGGTGGTGCTTCAAAAAGCTAATACAATCTCAGCTTTTCTCTTGGTCGGTGGAGGGTCAATTGCCACTTCAGCAATCACTATACCCCAGTTTTTTTCTTGATTGACTGAGATAGGGGAGAAGTAGCTTTCCTCTTTAAAAGGTTGATCCATCCTTGGAGTGGGAAAGGCCTTTATTGTTATAGTGTGGAGGATAACCTGCAAAGGAACTGCAACAATGGTCTTTTCCTCCGCCCTCTCTGATCCTCTCTCATTCTCAAGAAGATTAGTTAGTGGTACGAGAGATAAGGCTAAACAAAAAATACAGACAAAATTAATGTTCAGTTGATCATCAGAAACTTTGTGCTTACAGAGGATAGATACTTACTGAGATCATATTTCGAAGTGATCTAAGACCAACAGTTAATTTCTCATTGAATTCTTCTTATGAAAATCAAAGACCATCATGATAGGACTTCTCTAGAGATTTGATGGTATCATCGTTTAGAATGTTGGCACAACTACCAAAAAATCAAGCTGTTAGAAACTGTTATCCATGTTCTTCTGCTTTTTAGATTCATGATGATGGCTCTATTTGGATACAAGGAAGGTTATGTGTACCAATAGATGAAGTATTGAGGAAAGAGGTAATGAGTGAAGCTCACAGTTCTAAGTTCTCAATTCACCCGAGCAGTACCAAGATGTACAGATACTTTAAACAACATTTTTGGTGGAACAATATGAAAGAGAAATTATTGAATTTGTATCCAAGTGCAAAGTATGCCAACAAGTGAACACTAAACATTAGAAACCAAGTGGACTGCTCCACCTGTTACCTATTCTAGAATGGAAATGGGAGCACATCGTGATAGATTTTGTTAGTGGGTTGCCTAAGACCAGACTAGGAATGATTGTATTTGGGATGTTAAGTATAGGTTGATTAAATCTACTTACTTCTTACCTTTGAGACTCCTACCCCCATGGATAGATTGGTAAGGATTTACATGAATAATATTGTGAAGTTGCATGGGATGCCAATTAGTATTATCTTCACATTAGGATCCAAGATTTAACTCGAGATTTTGGATAGCTTATCAGCTCGCTATGGGTATAGAGGTGGTTTTGAGTTCTTCATTTCATCCTCAGACAGAAGGATAGTTCGAGAGGACCTTTCATACCTTGGAGGATAATTTGAGGGCATGTTTTATTGATTTTCTATGTAGCTGGGATGAGCATTTTTTGCTGATAGAGTTCTCCTACAACAATAGTTATCACAACATCATTGCTATGGCTTCTTATGAAGCTTTATATGGGAGAAAATGTATATCACCATTGTATTGGAATGAAGTTCCAGAAAGAAGAATAACGGGTCTAGAGATAATTCAAATAATAATGAATAAGATAGCTATCTTTTCTTAAGGAGGGAAAAGTGTAACACCAGACTTTTTCCATCTTTCCACATCTGTTTATATTTGTTCTTATCTCCTAAAATATCTATTTATATCCTTTTCTCACATTTAGATGATGTTTGTTCTTTTTGGACGATTTCCTAATATTCGGGGGTCAATGTGTACAATTAATGAAACTTACATGTTTAAAGTATAATTTCTGGAAAATCTTTAAGGCTTCCTTAAGAAGCCATTTTGCAGTTGTGACTACACTTTTTTTTTCTTTAACACTTAGAAATTTCCCCCAAAATCTCTCAAAACCTTTTTAAAACTTCTACTTCAAAATTAGGTTAGAATCTTGTTGCCTAAGCTAAAATCGAGGTGAAAGAATGCTCCTAGAACAACATAAAAGCTTTGTAGGTAATTTTTATGGAAAATTATTGCAAGGTTTTTTGTGGTAAAATTTCAAATTTTTTACAAGAATAAAACTTGTTCCAATCTTATTGTCTATGATTTAATCTTGTTGCCAAATGTGTTCTTGAACTATCTCACCTTTAATTATGGTTCCAAATTGAAGACAATGCTTCGAATGATTAAGAGATCAAAATGTTTGTAATCGAATTATTGGTATGGAAGAAGTGAAAAGTATGAAGAAAATAGAGAAAGGGTTGTTTAGATAAGGTAACCTAAAAGGTTTACAAAGCCTAAAGGATTTTACAGATAAAACAAGATCCAATCTTAATTGGATCGAATTGGGTTGCAATCTTTACACACTCCTGATGGCAGGCCAATTTTTTGGGTCAAGTCGGATCACGATTCCTCAATTATATTTTAAGCAGGAAAATAGAAGGCCAAAAAGATGATGGTTAGTAACTAAAAGATGTGGTATATAATGCACGTTTATATCGAGGAAATCCCATTTTGTGGGTGATACTTCATGGGTCACCCAAATAACTGTAAAATGATATTGTCCTATAGAATACAAGTAACAGATCCTAATCGACAAAAGAAAATTGGTGACAAAGCCAAACAACAAAGGAGATTGGTGACAAAATTGAACAACTCCAAACGAAGGAGATTAGTGACAAAGCTAAACAACTCCATATTAACTAGGATGACTTCCTCAAAGATGCTGCTCAAATTATACCGACCAACAAAAGAAGATCGCCGGAAGATTAGATAAACAACATCAACTTGAAAAATGATATGTTAAGTCATAAAATTTATAAACACCAAATGCTACAATTAACTAGATAATGCACCACAAGTGTATAGGATCAAATAGTATACAGCGAAAGTAGGGTTCAAACCCACAAGGATTGGTTTAACAAGTACCGGTTGTTTGGTTAGAATGCTATTTGAAGAAATTGACAAGGAAAGAAAGAGTAAACTAAACTAGAATTAAAGTCTTTAACTAATGAAAATAGTGATTTAGGATTAAGACTAGCCAATTTAAATTTTGATTAATTTATTTAATTAATTGGTCCAATTATATTGCATGGAAATTCAATTACCACTTATCAATCCAACCCTGACTTTCGATGATTAGACCTTGTCAAATTAATTAACCAGAGATAGATTTCTCTGTGTCCCAGATTAATAAACCCGAGTCTTATCTATATGGAATTATCATAAAATAATTAATTAATTTGGCTATTTTGTTCTTGAATTAATTAATCCAAACTCCAATTAACGTGAGTCTATGGTGGGGGGTCAACTTCTGTATCACCTCAGTCAACCTAACCAAAACAAGAATTAGATATATTCTTAATTTGCCAATTTATGCCAATTATAGCCAAATTATTATGATTATTTCAATTGATGATCAAGTTAATCGTTACCTAAAGGAATTGGCTTCATCTAACTTTAATCCATACTATTTAGAACATGAAAGAATGTAATATCCCACGAGAAAACACTGAAAGCAAGTAAACTAATCTAAACATTAATCTAGGATAGCAAACAAAGAAATCAATGATTGAAGGAAAATCATAAAGAACAATGAAACTAGAAATAAATAACATAAGATCGATCTAGTTTCATTTAAGAAAGCTTCTCTAATGAACAACCAAAATTTCTTGATCCAAGGTTGTCAATCTTTAAACTCCTTTCAACTCTTCTTGAAAAATAAAGAAAACCCTAGTCCAATCTTGTAATCCTTAAACGGAAAACTAAAAGAGAACTTGTTTTTGTGGTCCTAAAGACCCTTATTTATAGTCTCTAAGAGTTATAAGGTGTAGGGCTCTGAATAAGTTTCGAAACACAATAAAAAGTGCCCAAAACAAACCCAGAACTCTAAAAATCATCAAAATCACATAAGAGCATGGTCCAATCGAACCAAGTGCTAACTGCGCTTGATATTTGCATTCTATTACAGACTGAGCTTGTCTATCGCAATTAGTGATACTACTTTTAACTTGAGCGTAGACTGGGCTTAGTCTTCTTTTGTTCAATTGCAGATTGCATTTGATACTTCAATCTCCCATATGAATTTTTCCAGGTCAAGTCCCATATTTCAGTTCGCATTTGTAAAAAACCCATCTTGCCCCTCCGATGTCCCGTACAAATGTAAAACACAATAAATAGACATCTTCGCATCATAAGCACTCCATTAGTTACTAAACTAACACAAAAATCCATAAACCATGAAACACAATTTGAAACACAAAATACCAAACAATTAGGACTAAAGTGACCAACCAAAAGAAAAGTGTTTTTTGAATTTTGGACTACTGAATTGCAATTTTTTAAAGTTACCTAAACAATAATAGTAAGAGATGACTAGAAATAATAAACTTGATAATTGCAATAAGAAGAAAACAGATTGAAACTTCAAGCTAACTAATTCCTCGGATTCTGCTTCACCATCTTCTTGCTAGGAAAGATATCAGAGGTTTAGTTTCCAATTTTACTCAATTCTCGATCTCTTGGTTATTAAGGCTTTTCACTCATCAATGCAAGTTAGGATTCCCTACACCTTATACAAATTTCCAATCCAATTTCATTCATAGAATTATATTACCAATTAAGCGAAGTGGTACCAATGGAAGTAACCGATTCACTCAACACAATCATTAGTTACGGCTGATTTGGAGGTTCAACTGCCTATATCCCTTGTCAAAACTAAGTTAATTAATTGGCCTAGTCAAATAACACACCATGAAAATAATTAATGATTGCCCCAACAGGTTCAATTTTGCCAAATAATTCAAAGAGTCGAGCATTATCCATTAGGAAATAAGTGAAGGATTTAGTGCATGATTATGTTGAAATGGAAAAACATATCGACTGATGAAGAAAAGATAAACCCTAAGTAAAGTATTGAATTCATTATAAAAGTGCAATTCTAATTTGAAAATAGGAAAGACTAAGAAATTACCATTATGAAAGGCAATAGAACAATATTGATTGCAAGAAAAATAAATAAATAAAATACTAATGCATCAATAGTAAGAGCATCTCACAAATCCTTCAAATGTATTCCAGCAAATCCGCAAACAAATAACATGAATCTAATAATCAAATCTAAGAAATGAAAATGAAAAGATCTAAGATTGAAGAGTTTTTTGGTGAGAGAGAGAGAGAAACCCTAGTTCTTATTCTTAACTACTACTATCTGCCCACCCTAAGTGGCTTGGTGACTGTCATAACCTCTTAAAATGACTACTCAAAGAAGTATTTATAGACAGAAAATATATTTCGGTACTAGTCACTCCACAGGACAGCACCGCAGTCAACGAGATTGTACAAGGGGCCCTCGCTGCAGCGAGAAAACATTCTCCTGACTTTTCTTGAGCCTCACTGTGACGAGCCATTCCTTCTTAGTACCCTTTGCCGCGGCGAAGTCATCTACCAGCTTCACTTTTGGTTTCCTTGTAGCTTTGTAATTCCTCTATTGCATACATTCTAATTCTGCAAATGGACGTAACTACACATAACTTGCAAAAAGAGGACCAACAAAACATAAATAACCATTTTATTCCAAGTAAGCATAAAAACTACTAAAAATGCACTAAAACGCATAAAAACTCATTTCACACCAACACAACCCACTTAACACACGAAATGCAACAAAAATAAAAACTAAGTTTGAAAGAAATTTAAAATAACCCCAAGTTCTAGGATTATAAACTCCCCTAACTTAGTATTTTACTCATCCTGAGAAAAATAAAAACAAGAACCTAACCAAACAAGACACAATTAACATGAAACACAATTGGCTCTTTTGAAATGTATCAATGACAAAATATTTAGTGAAAAATAAAAGTTAAGTGAATCACTCACATGCACAAGAAAATTTAACCCATGATCCAACAGTCATTATGAGAACACTAAGCACTCCACTCACGAGAAAAGAAAGAAAGCAGATATCGCTCCATCTCACAAATCTTGACAAACCTATCATAATTATACTTTAACAAGCAACATCAAAGTTGGACAAAAAATGTTTTCTTCCCATAAACACTAGTACAAACTAATTCAATCCCAAGATCAAATAGGACTATAAAGTTCGTAAAGTAGGCTATGGGACAAGGTAGGATAAATTTGGATAAAGTAGCTCAAATCACCTTAGTTGCATCAACAAAATAAACTTTTTGAACCATAATTCCAAGACCACATTCCAAACCACAACATCTAGCCAAACACCAATGAGGGTGATAATTGATAAACATAACTTTTTTATTCACTAAACAAGAAGGAAAACCCCTTCATTCTTTTGTTCCCAAAGAAAATAACATTTGAACTTTCGACAAATTTTTCCTTGTTTTTCTTTTCAAAATAAACCACTTGATAAAAGGAACTGTAATCACATTCTAAAGTCATACTTCCTTCACTTCTTCCCCAACAAAGATCACAACATGTTCCTAACTATCCATCATAAGCAACAGAAACCAATAATACTAACTAAGGCGACGGGTAGAAAGAATGACAAAACAAAATACAAAAGGTAAGTTGGCTAAATTATGCGGTTACAATAATAAAAAAATAAGCTAATTAGACTCAGAAGGGATACTATGGATGACATATAGAAGAGGTAAGCTATTTAGGTTCAAACTACCCAAAGAAATTGCCTAAATCATTTCCTAAGGTCCAAACTTCATTCATATGTCACGAATATGGAACTACCTTGACTAATGTCTCAAGTAAAACCAAGCTTCAACAAGTCATCAAGATTATCACTCATCAATGAAATAACAAAAGCTCTCCACTTACTCAGTATCACACACTAGCCTTCATATATATGGGGTATTAGCCTCCATGAATCAATGGGGTAAAAACCAAAAATCCCTATACATACAGATGATTCAAAAATTCAAGTCATTTATAATCATTCTTTTGTTCACATAAAACTAAACAATCACACAAACTAAACAACACAGCACATAGAACAATTAACTAAACACATAAAACTAACCAGTTGAAACATACACCATCAAAATATGAACATACACACAAAAACATGATTGCACCACCTCCTTCCCCCAACTTACTTGGAACATTATTTTTAATGTTTCAAAATAAGGTAACAAAATAATAAAAACATAAAGTAACAACCAAGAAAATTGTCTTAAGAAAATAAATACTAAAATAAGAAAAATTAAAGTTCAATGATTGGAAGCAGAAAAAACTCCTCAAGCTATTCCTGAAAGACCGTACTCATAATCATTCTCGGATGATTCTCAAAGGACTCAGGTGCATAATGGTGCTTTGGAGCCTCATCTGTCCTCTTCACCTTTCTCACCAAATTGGTTTTCAGGTGGTCCAAAGTGCCAACTGGCAGGTTGTGGTTCCACAAGCCAACTATCCATGTTTAATGGTTGAATATTATTCAGCTGATAATCCATGATATCCAGTTTGTAGTGCATAGCTTGGATGCTCCGGCTATGATACACGGCCAATGAGTGCAAGCTAGCTTCAGTCTATGGATGATGGAAAATGTAATTAGCATTAGCCGCAAGAGGTGGCACCCAAAGCTCTTCCTAGCCTTAAGGCCCTTCATCTTGCTCTGCTTGCACTCTACCACCTTGCTCTTATATCCAATCTTGAATTGGCCTTGTCATGCTTCTTCATCATACTACACATCTAGATGTGTATTAAGACAGATGTGGATGAGATCTTCTGACCTATCTATTGTATAATCTTCTGAACACTTATTTGAAACAAATAAGAGATAAGGCTTGGAAATATTAAATCAACTTGGTCTTTGCTCCCATTCTTGATGGTCTCTGTATTGAATTTCTAAACCAACATCAATAGACATGTCGTTCAACATAGCATAGATCAACACAACACGCTCTTTGGTCACTTTAGTTAGATCAGTGATAGGTAGCATGTGAGAACTAATTAAATAATACCATGCTAGGCCCTTGGGGATAAATATGTCCTCAAGAGTTGCTTACGCTCCTCCTTTGGGTAGAATTCCTATTTAGCCATCCTATCTAGTATCTTTTCATTGCACAACTCTTTGCGCATCATCTTACAATCAATGTTAGATCTCTAGTAATAAGCATTGATGATACTCGTCAGAAAGCCACCAATTTTCTCCTCACAATTACCATTGTTCCTTATGTCTTGAGAGAGTTTGTAGCAAACCCCCTCACTAAAGTTTCGTTACCGACAAAAAATGGTATCTCCACAAAATTTTCCCAATCCCTTTCTTTAATATCCTGTTTTCAAATAATCTCGAAGTATCTAAAAATTAGAGTAAGGAGCAAATTTTTGGGTCTCCTACTATTGTAGTAAAATCAAAACCTCTCTCAAGAAAATGAGTCTCTTAAAAGCTAAATTACTATCATGCAAAATTTGAGCCTTAATGCTAACACATTTCCTTTGATAAAAAACAATTTTTGACTCTTCAGATTCGGAGTTAGTGATAGTCTTGGAAGTAGAAGTTTTTCTTTTCTTGGCTATTTTTCCAATAAAATTCAATAAAATAACCCAATAAAACACTAACAAATTGCACAATCAACCCCTTAAATTTAACAAGGAAGGTATTATCCACAAATTTCCAACAAATTCAATTCAATTCAATTTTCAGATATAGTGCACCAATATTCAATAATCAAACCAAATTCTTCAAGCACAATCCATAAGAATTGAACAATCCCACCAAGAGTATATGAAAATTTAAAGGGGAAAAATATTACTTTTAACCAAAAGGAAGTAGAAATAGTTCTTGAAGTGTAAAAAAAAAATATCCTTGGTAAAGTTGAAGTTCTTCCTCCCCCCAACTTGTCTTGTCTTATCCTCAATAAATGATGGAAAATCCAAATTTGGATGATATATAGAGTTTTAGAATGGTTAAGATGGAGGATTTTGCCTGTTACAATTTTTCAATTTTACCGTGATTGAGAATTTCCTTGCCTTATCACCCTATTTTGTAGAGGTGATGTTTCAATCCCTGATTAGATTGAGGGAAATGCCTGATTCTACCATGGCTATCACTCGATTCTACAGAGGTGATGTTTCAATCCCCAATTATATCGAGGGAAGATCGATCTATGGTGGCTATCAGATATTCTTGGGAGTCTGTCTCTTATACACATCTAGATGTGTATAAGAAGTAATCAGAATTCTATCGTGACCATCACTTGATTCTACCAAGGTGACATTTCAATCCCTGATTATATCAAGGGAAGCCCAATTCTATCGTGGCAATACACCCGATTCTATCGAGGTGGTATTTTGATCCTCAATTCTACTGAGAGAAGTGCCCAACTATACCACGACAAATCTAGATTTTAAGCTCTCGAATTTTATTTTCAAAGTCATTTCAATCCTAGTCATTTGATTTGAACATTTAAATTTCAAAGTCCTTTTAATTTCAACTCAATACCCTGAGCATTTAAATTTCAGTCAGATCAATTTAAGTCCAATACTTTGGGAATTTAAATTTCAAATTTGTTTCAATGTCACCTCAACAGCTTGAGCATTTAAGTTCCAACATCATTTCAATTCCAATGTTTCAATTTAGACATATAAAATTTTAGTTAGGTCAATTCAGTCCAGCAGCCTAGACATTTAAATTTCAAAATCATTTCAATCAACTTAGCAGCCTAAGCATTTAAGTTCCAAAGTCATTTCAATTCAGTCAAGCCAATTTTAGTCCAGTAGCCTAGGCATTTAAATTTCAAAGTCATTTCAATTTCAACTCAACAGCCTGAGCATTAAATTTCAAATTATACATTTATTTTAGTAGCCTAGGCATTTAAATTTCAAAATCGTTTAGATTTCATTTTAGACAGCCTGAACATTTAACAGTTCCAAAGTCATTTCAACTCCAGTGTTTCAATTTGAACATTTAAAATTTCAGTCATGTCAATTTCAATAACTTGAGCATTTAAATTTCAAAATTTTTTCAATTTTAGTCCAATAGCTTGGGCATTTAAGTCTCAAAATCATTTCAATTCCAGTATTCAAATTTCAAATTGTTTCAATTTTAGTCCAACAACTTGGGCATTTAAATTTCTCAGTCATTTTAATTCTACTATTTCGATTTGAAATTTGAATGTCACGGCCATGTCAAATTTACTCTAGCACACATCTAGATGTGTTTAAATTTCAAAGTCATTTCAATCTCAGTTTTACGATTTAGCATTTGTAATTTCAAGTTGACTGAACAGTGAAAGGCTAAATGTTTAAATTTCAAAGTCATTTCAATTCCAATATTTTGATTGGAGTATTTGAATTTCACTGTTTTATCAATTCCAGTCAAGCAGCTTGGGCATTTTTTTTAAAAGTTGTTTCAATTTCAGTTCAGCAACTGCATCTGAACATTTAAATTTCAATCATTTCAATTTTAGTTCAGTAACTTGAACGCTTAGATGGAAAAGTTGTCAAGATCAGTCCAGTAGCTTGGGCATTTAAATTTTCAAGTCGTTTTAATTTTAGTTCAGCAGCTTGAATGCTCAAATTTCAGTCATTTCAATTTAACAACCTAAACATTGTAATTTCAATCATTCCAAACTCAGCAGTCTGGACATTTAAGTGAATTGTCATCGGGAGGATAGTATCTCAAGTTATTAGTTTCAGTTCAGCAACTTGAACATCAAAATTCTGGTCATGTTAGTTTCAGCTTAGCAACTTGAGCACTTAAGTGAATCATCCATTTGAAGAAATAGGATAACTAGTTGTTATCCTATTTGCTTTAAATTTAAAATTCGTTTCAATTTAGCTCAGGGCCCTGGGCAATTAAAAAATTTCAACATTTTTCAGCAGCCTAAACATTTAAATAAATCATCTGTCGGGAAGACAGTATCCCTTGTTATTATTGTTCCTAAACTTGCCCGAAAGAGCAACCTAAGAAGGGGGTGAATTAGGTTGTTTCAAAAAATAGACCTTTTAATGTGCTTAATGAGAAATGCAAACTTTATGCAACAAATAAACACTTAAGCACAAATGAATACAAAAGATATTCAATAATTGAAGTTCAAAGAACAAATATAAAGATGATTGAGATAGATAGTATTAAACCAAACTCCCAAGTTTCTCAAGTTTTGAGTATATCCCTAGTAGTGCCTCTTCAAAGAAGGTGAGGCAATAACCTTCTTGTACCCAAAGTAGGCTCACCCTTGCACCAACTAAATCCCTCTAGTTGAGCCAAATGGTTTTACAATACAATCTCACTTTTGTACACTTGTTATCCCTCCACTCTTACACTTGAAGATCACATTGGTAGTCTACTCTTGCTCACACAAATTTCCTGTAGTTGAGCCAAGAGAACTACACTACCCAAACCAATACAACACACAATATTTTAGCCTATTTCTTCTCAAATAACTTTTACAAGTGTTTGTATTGAATGCAATAGTTCTACTCTATCTATATTTTTACAATTACAGACTTGGGGGTATTTATAGACACCCAGAAACTACCTCGAACAACTCTTTAATGGCTATTTTCTGTTTACTGAAAAACTAGCCATTAGAGCTTTCGGACAGTCGACTGCGTCCGAAGGAACTAGCTGTTGGACCTTTCGGACGGCCGCTGCAAAGCCCTGCATCCAACGTTGCATTCGTTCTCTGGAAGGTGTTTGTCTTCCTTCGTTCAGACGTCCGAGGTTGTGTCCGAACTTGCGTCCCGTCGATGTCAATGTCTTTTGGAATATTGATCGGATGCTATTCTTCGTCCGAGGCTGCTTCAGGTTCTCTGTGTCGGATGATTTTTATCGTCCGAACTGTCTTCCTTTCGAATAGTCATCATCATCCGAATAGTCTTCTGGTTGTTTTCTTGATTGTGTTCGAACGATCATTTACATCCTAACCTTCCTATTTATCTGCACACTTGTTTTATCGGTCAAACCGTTAGAATGATTTGGTCATCATCAAAATATGATTATCACAACTAGGGTTCAACAGTATTATTCGTTAGGAGGATAGTATACCAAATTATCATTCAATGCCTACACTAGCATTCCTAGTTCATAGTACGAACTACGTTTGACCTGATTCCCATGGTGGAATACGTAGGCAACTCAATCAGAGCTCGGTCACCATTTTTCTTTTCTAGTCATGTTATTCAGTTTTGGAGAATTTGTTCATAGTTACTGGCTTCTTATTGTAGTTTGTAGTATGAACTACATTTGACCTAATTCCCAAGGTGGGATTAGAGTCCGATCACTATTTTTAGCACTTTCATTATGTTAATTCATAATTTTGTCTCTTGGTGTTACTGTTTATGTCTCGTAATCTTGGAAAAATGTTTTTGAAAAGTAAGTTAGTCATTCAAAGTTTATCTTCTGGCTTTGTTTGTTGTACTTAGATCGTTCTATTTTTTTATTCTAACTGCCACATTGAACAAACTTATGGGAAAGTTTGTGTCATGTCTTTCCATATAGGTACTATAGGGATCCGATAACCATATTCTAAGGGGTATACCAATTGATCAAATTCAAAGGGCACTGCGAGCACTCTGTACCAAAAACTAGACTGTTAAAGATTCAAGCAAACTTTGAATGAAGATTTTTGCACCTCTCAAAAGTAGAAGGAAGATCACCAGGTGGTCAAAAGATAGAATGATGCAGAAATAGTCAAGTGAAAAGATGAATTGATGTGGATATACACAAGTCAAAAGCATGGAAGTATAGCAGAGGGTTTGTTTTGTAATGTTCTTAATTATCATGTATTATTAAAAGTAGATGAGGCAATGATAGTGGCAATGACGATTTGAAATCTTTCACAATTGGCAATGATTGGTCCCCATTTCCTAAACTTCTTCCTACTCTACCTCTAAAGCATTTGATTCACCAAATCAGCTTAATAATTTTCTATTCTTTATCCGATAATGTTAATTGATATATGTTTTCGAGATAGTTTGGTCAAAATTTCGCTGTTCTAATATCTTTGTTTGGAATCTCTTCGAGCTTCCGACAAAGAGCAGCAAGCTGTAGACATTGAATGTTGACTAGCTTTTGTTGTTAAGTACAAATTGGAGCAAATTCAAAATTCTATGTTTCTTTAGGTGAAGTACCAATTTCACAAAAACACACATTTTTTGGAAAAAATAATCATTTTAAATCACTTTTGTGACGTAGGGCTAAATGTTCTTTTGTACTTCGTATAATTTTTCTAATTTTAATCTGCTCAAGTTTGATTTCAAAATTTTGGAACACTTCGCTAAATTTTAGTAGTATTTTAGAACTTTTTTTTTTGAGGTTAAGTATTTTTGGGCCCAAACGCGTGTTTTTCAACGGTAACGTTTCGGGTATCATTTTGTATCAAAATTAAAGTTTTGTGAAGTTTATATATCTTTGGTAATTATGAGAGCATTTTTGAAAAGTTACATTTTCTCTTATCTAAAGAGAAATCGATACAAATTAATACTATGAGGTAAAAGTCAAAATTGAGGTGTGATATTGTCAAAACTTTTCCGTCAGAAGGCATGCAAAAAGCAAACTAGTCAAATCGATTATTTTTCTATACAGAAAGACGTAATTTACTTTTATTATTACTACAATTATTTAATATATATTTATATTATTACTACTATTACTAATGTATTATTATTACTACTACTAAAAGTGTATGCACTAATGTATAGTATTACTATTAACCCAAACCTCACAACAGAACATTCCAAAAACCCACCAGCCATCCATAACTCAACATTTACTCTCAAAAAACCAAATGCACCCCTATTTTCCCTTTCACTTTTTTGGGCTCTCTCTTAAACCTCCTGACTGTGGTTCTTTTTTATTTTAATTCCCCAAATCAAACCCATCAACCCCAAAGACCATGCATCATCACCATTCATAATCTATCATCATCGTCATCATCGTCATCATCTTCAAACACAATTCACCACAGCAGATCCACACCTCTTGTGAGGTTATTGAGGTATATTTTTCTGTGTTTGTACTCATATTTTCGGCCTAAATCTACCGTGTCTCTATTGATTTGGACAATTTTAATATTTTGTTGGTGGAATACCAAAAACTAAGCCCATATAACGATATTTTTTTTCAGATCTAGTAGGATAGATGTTGTTTCTTTTTTAAACCTAATAAATATTCAAGCCTATGTAATAATCTTGTTCTAGTTCTGTTAAACGTTTAATCCATGTGATGATTTATGACTAAAATCTAGTGATTTGAACCCCTTATGATGGATCAAACATTATTTTTGAGTTTTTCTGGCCTTTAAATCTAAACCGAGAGGTGTTTTACCCCTTTGTGTGCTGTTGGAAAATTCTTCTGGCGGTGGTCCAAGGTGGCACCATGGGTTGCCGACGGCCATTGTTGGTTGAGGTTTTGTTTGTTGGGCTTACACCTTTTGGGCCTGTATATTTTTTGTTTTGGGGCTTTTGTATTGTTTTGGGCCATGATCTTTAATTAGCTATTGGGCCAAGTAACTAGATTTGAGGAGAGTGTAGGGTCAGATAAGTAAATCTGATGGGCTTCTGATAAAAAAAAAAAATTTTAACTGGATCCAATGTCCAGTCCAATAAAAAAAAATTTACCACTAAACCACCAAGGTATTAAAAATGAACTAAGTAAAGGTTTGCTAAATTAAATTGTGGGGGAAATGAGGATTTCTTCAAAATATTAGGGGTTGTGTCCCTAATCAAAGTAATTTTTATTCTTATCCCCAACCAAGAATAATAATATAATTAAAATAAGTGTTATAAAAGTTAAACAAAGTATAAAAAAATGTATGGAATTGAGAGAGAAAGAGAGAAAAGAAAAATAGAAAATTTGACAGTTTGTATTTTTATTTCTCATTACTGTATACATTTATAAGAGTACAATGATCTATAAGTTACGAAATTTAAATAAGGTAATTTGTATCTACAGTTATGAAATATTTAAATATAGATAGATTTTCATTACAACTTATCAAAATTAAAAAAGCCTAAGATATGTGTAGACATCCACAACAATAGAATTTGTAACACTCCCCTTTGGATGTCTAATAACTAGATCATGTGTCTTGTTAAATCTTATTAGGAAAAATCCAGTGGGATAAAAACCTAGTCAAGGAAAAAGAGTACACAAAATTTGTATTACACTTTTCCATGCTGTTTCATTAAAACCCTTACCTAGAAAATTCATTAGGACAAAACCATAATCAAGGGGAAAAGAGTACAACGTGTACTATTACTCTCCTTCACTTAATATTTTTGAGACGACGCATTCCGATATTGTAAACTATCTACTCAAATGTTGATATTGGTAGCGCCTTTGTGAATAAATCAGCTAGAATATCTGTTGGATATCAATATCACCATTTTTTTGAATATCATGAGTGTAGAAAAATTTTGGAGAAATATTCTTTGTTATATCTCCTTTCATATAATATTGGTGGTAGTTTCCCTTCTAACGTTAAACCACATATTTTCTTGATATGTTGGATTAATAATTTTAGTGCCAAACACATTCTCTACTTGCCTCACGTACACAATTAATTTTGAATGATTTGAAGAAGTAGCGGTCAAAGTTTGTTTTATTGAACATCGTGATGTAGTTGTATCTCCACATGTGAATGAATAACCCATTTGAGATCAAAATTTATGTGCGTCAAATAAATATCCAACATCTGCATAGCTAATTAACTGTAATTTTTATTTATTTGAATAAAGTAAACTCATGTCAATAGTCCCTCGGAAGTATCTAAATATATGTTTAACACCGTTCTAGTGTCTTCGTGTTAAAGAAGAAGTAAATCTTGCTAACAAACTTACTGCAAATGTTACATCAGGTCCTATATTATTAGCAAGATATATTAATACTTCTATAGCACTTAGATATAGTACTTCGGGACCAAAAAGTTATTCATCATTTTTTGGAGAACGGAAACTATTTTTTTTTCACGTCAAGCGATATTATAACCATTGGAATACTCAATGGACATGCTTTATCCATATAGAATAGACGCTTTAAGAATTTTTGTGTAAGTTGATTGATGAATGAAAATTACATGCGTTAAGTGCTTAAATTGTAGACTTATACAAAATTTTGTTTTACTTAGATCTTTCATCTCAAATTCTTTCTTTAAACAAATCATTGTATTTTGAAGGAATTCCAATAATATTTATATCATCAACATCTACGGTAATTGTTACAAATTCTGATCCAGTACTTTTTATAAAAACACCGGGGCAAATTGGATCATTTTTGGAACCCTCTTTCAAGAGATACTCACTGAGGCGATTATACCACATACGCCAAAATTGCTTTAATCCATACAAAAATTTACGTAATTTTATTAAACAAGTTTTCCAAGAAACTTATATGTATCAGGCATGTTAAATCCTTCAGAGATTTTCATATAGATTTTTATATCAAGCGAGCCATATAAATAGGCTGTCACAACATCCATTAGAGATATTTTAAATTTCTCATGAACTGCCAAACTAATAAGATATCTAAAGGTGAGATTGTATCCGCCACAGGAGAATATGTTTCTTCATAATCAATGTTGGGTCTTCGTGAAAATTGTTGTGTGACAAGGCGTGCTTTGTATAGCACAATTTCATTTTTCTTATTTCGTTTTCTCACAAATATTCATTTGCAGCCCACTGGCTTTATACCTTTAGGTGTTTGGACTACAAGTCCAAAAACCTCACATTTTCAAATTGAATTTAATTCTACTTGAATTGCATCTTTTCATTTTGGACAATCATCTCTGTGTCAACATTCTTCGACAGATTTAGGTTCTAGATCCTCATTTTAATTCAAAACATCAGCTACTATATTATAAATAAAGTTGTCGATAACAATATCTTTTCGCTTTCATCTTTTTCTAGTTGAGACATAACTTATCGAGATCTCTTCATTTTAATTAGATTTAAGAACCTGATTCACTTTTGGGATATTA
This sequence comes from Cinchona pubescens, assembly GCA_025175665.1. Taxonomy (NCBI): domain Eukaryota; kingdom Viridiplantae; phylum Streptophyta; class Magnoliopsida; order Gentianales; family Rubiaceae; genus Cinchona; species Cinchona pubescens. Next base: position 479,716 of record JANKKI010000155.1, read on the forward strand.
TGATTAGTTACACATCTAAGGTCTCTGGTGTGCAAATAATATGTTGTCGAGTTGCAATGCTGTCGTAGGCACCCAAAATTAACAACTCTCAATATGTAGTAGTGGTGAGTACAGGTTGTCCCACAGAGAACAGAGTTTATTCTTGTGCTAAACTGAAAAATGTGGGGTTTTGAATGCTTTTAAACTAAAACTAAAACAATAAAATAACTAGAGAGAATTCGATGTAAGAAAATGCTTGGTTTTGGTCATATCCACCATGACAATTAATCACTAGTTGATTTGATTTTTAAGCTTAATTCAATCTGTGAAAGTACTACTTAAACAATTAACCCGAACGACTACCAATTCAAAGTTGATTATTATTTCTTTCTAAAGTTGGTTAATTTTTAACATGCGATCCAATTAACCCTAACTATTAATTTAACCCAGACACACGCCAAAGATCAATTAATAGAAGCTTTAAAATTAACAGGAACAATTAGGCTAATTAAACATAAACACACGCGGTTATGCCAATTTTTCTGATTAAATTTCCTAAATTCAATAACACTAATCTAGCAGTTATCAAAGAATTTTTTAGTTGCTTCACACATTGAATTAAGCACACGCGGTTAAAACAATCCAGCTATAGATTAATTCTAATAACTTAGTATTCTGCAGCAACAATAAGTTAAAAAGAACAACCATAAAATTAATCGCAGAAAAATAATCAATACTTGACATATAAGTGAATAATTGAAGCACAAGAAGTCTCGCAACTTTGTAGAATTGACCATGACTTCAATTCCCTTACCAAGAAAAGGGTTTGGCACAAACTGCCATAAAAGAATAAAAAAGAATTTCTACTGCTAAAAACCCTAGCCAAAAGAAAATAAAGTGTCTATCTTTTTTTCTCACCCTACTTGGGGTATTTATATTGAGTATTTAGGGTTACAATTAATGCCTACAGATAAGAACATGAAATCCATGCAAAAGAGTCCAACCGGCCGAAGAATCTGTTAAAAACTCAACTTCACGCCTCCCTGCTGCCTTCCACGCACATGAGCTGGGGTCTTTACGCACATGTGCGCGCGAGGCAGAAAATAAGGTCCAGGCATGTTCCATCCTCCGTGCATATGTGCAGGGACCCTAGCGCGCATGTGCGCTTTATCCACTCATGGGATTTTGCTTCTGGATGCAGCGCACATGAGCTACACAGCTCCAGTGCATGTGCGCTGGCTTCCTCAACTATACTCCGCCTTTTTCTTTGATTTTCACCTTTATTCTTGCATAATTTAAAAAAGTGTAAAACACGAAAGTTGTAGATCTATCTCTTATCTTTCCAATTCATTTTAAATCACCTCAATTAGAGCTCGGGATCAATAGTTATGCTTAAAATACAAAATAGTGTCTAGAATGGCTTCATACTCGTGCATGTCCCGTACTAAGCATTTTCTTTCATCGTTTTCACCTCTTTTTCACTTTAACCCTACAAAAACTAAGAATAACCAAATTAAACTCAATAATAACTCAAATCTTTCTTACAACACATAAAAACGTAGTAATTGACATATAAAATATAGCACAATTATAAACTTATCAAATTACCCGCACACATTTAGCCTTTGATCATCCTCGATCAAACATAAAATTAAAACATTTAAGCTTAACACATTCTACTCAACAAAATTTCTTCAAATATCCACATAAATAATCAATAACCATTCTAGCAATCAAAGTAGTCTATGAACCAAAGAGCTCAAATGCTAATAAAAATCAAAACATGAAATTCGTGTGTATGTCTGTATAGCCATTCAAAAACCTATATTTGAAAATATCTAGATTAAATCATGAAGACCCTCAAAATTTTTCTAAACACCCCATAGCTCACTCTTCTTACACCCATCCACTAATCTAGACAACCGATTCAATTCAAATTTAAATAAGACTTTCAGTTCAAAAAATAGATTAGGATATTTGTTAGCCAAAGAAGGGAGAGGATATAGCAAATAAGGACAAGAGCTTTATAGTAATGACGGCCACACATTAAAATAAAAATTCTCTTCACATGCGGAATATCAAAATCCACAACCCCACACTTGAGTAACAAACACCCGTAATAAAGAATTCGAACCAACCAAACATGCCAACCTCCCTCGGACATATATACATCACGTAGTGATTTTAGTTTTGTCCACTCCTAGTATAGGTACCAGTGGTAGGCACTACCCGCAACAAATAAATACGTAGGTACCAGAGATGGGTACCTGCAAATACAGGTATTAGTGATAGGCACTACCTGTAAATATCAAGAATACACAGGTACCAGTGATGGGCACTACCTGCAACTACAAAAACTTCCATATTCATTTTTTTTCCAACAATTTTTTTCCAATACCCCATTTCACAACAAAAATGTACATCACTCACTTCTCACAAACTTCCACCCTTACATCCCCTTAATAAATAATGTGTACCATAAACTCTTAAAGGGAATAATTTAGGATAAAATAATGAAAAGAAATGTTAAACTCAATAAGGGTAGGTAACTGATAAGTGAAAGAAGGAGAATGATGTTTCTCTTTACAAGAATAAGGCTCAAATAAGGTATTTAGAATAAATTGTTAAAACAGTTGGCTAGAAAGGCTCATCAAACACAAAAGCACTACCCTAATTTTTAAACTAAATCGGGTCGTCTAAGAATTAGTTTCGAAAATATAATAAAGTAAGTTTTTTGTATGCAACATAATTGAGTCTACATAAATTCCACTAAATATCCCAAATCAAAAATTAAGTATGACTTAGTGCTCAAAAATAATTAAAAATCATGAATGGAAAATATTAACACTGACTACTTATTCATGCATGGTTCAACTACACATCTCTTCTACAGAAAAATGAAGACTCAATATGTTAAGCAAAAATGTTTAACACATCTAAAAATGGTCAATTTATCCACAAAATTTTCAAAAATTTTGACAAGCTCTCAAATCAGAGCTGTCTCTTTACACAAATATTGCAGAAAAATTGAGAAAAATACACCAAACAACTAAATATCCAAATAACTACCACCCCACACTTAAAAATAAACATTTAAAAGCAAAAAATGGGAAAAAGAAAAGATTCTCTGGATTAAATTCGGCGTTTGGAGCAGTATCTGCTATAAATATCCCCTTATCGGGAAAGAAAGTTGGATTAACACTAAACAAAACAAGAAAAATAAATAATTCCCTTCAGACATTAAGAAAAACAAGAAAATTGTAGAAAATAAACGAAAACACCATTCGAAAATAAAGTTAAGCAATATGAAATAAACGAACTAGAATGAAACCTAACTAAGGAAAATGACTAATATTGTCTAGGAAATCAATTACGATAAATGACAAACAAAGAAAATTGCCCAACACACAGGGCATAAAAACTCAAGGAGCATGGGGCCCCAAATCTTGTGAAAAATAAGGAAAGGGAGGAAATGTAGAAGGTCCTCTCCCCGCTCTCTGGCCATCGGACGAGCCTCCATTGTCTGCTGCCACGTAAACTGATATTGCATAAACGAATCAAAATGTTGGCCCATCCTCTGTTGTTCTGCCAAGATTTGATGTAGAAGCTCCTCCTGAGATTCCTGCAGAGCAGGTACAGGCTCATCATACTGAATCCTCAACTTCCTCTACGTGTGACGTAGAAGCTTGGGACCGAGTGCGTTTAACCAGAGCTCATATACCCTCCATTGTAATCATCTGGCCTGGCCACAATTTTTCTTCAGAAGGCTCAATCACCATACCACTTTCCAAACATAGAGTCGTAATCAGATGGGGAAACCATAATCCTGGTTGCCTACTGGTAGCGGAGTAGTAAATTTGTTGACGTATGAGCTGACCGACATCTATGGCTTTCCTGGTAGCAATAAATAAAACAATTTGGCCCGTTCCCATAGTGACATGGGTAAGATGATTTACCGGTAGAAGGCGGTGACAAAGGAATTTAAACCAGACAAACCATGCTGGCTTAAGTTTATTTGCATGGAAATGCCGAGCCGTCCGACATCTGCCGTAAAAGTCCAGTCCACATCTCCGTCACAAAGAACACTTGTGATCTGCTGAAGCTCTACATTGGCATTACGGGTGTCAGGCCATTCATCGTTACGAACACAAGTGACCTGACCTTATTTCAAAACTATATTGATTTCATTGGCAGAGACATCTACTTCTTTCCCCTGTACAATGTCCTAGTGGAGCTGTAATGATCAAAATTAGAATAAAACTCACGTACCACCGGAAGGACTGTATCTATAGGAGTTGAAGTGAAAAGCTCCCATGCACGATTGCGAATGGCTAGCTTGATTTCTGGCACCCCTGCCAATGGCACTTGTATGCCCCTTTCCTTAATTTTAGCCCGTTTTGAGATATCATTGTCATATTTCTGCTTGGCTGCCGTAGTTAAAAAATATAACCCACCACCAACTCGTGGTTGTGGAGCCCCGGATGATGAGGATTCTCCGATACCCTTGCCTGTGGCTGTTTTTTTATTGTTCTTCTCATTCCTATAAAACATAGACATGCATCATGACTCTCTAACAAACAAACAACACCCACACTTACATAAAAGGCCATTCCCCCAAATCATAAGCATTAGATTATACATGAAAATCCAAGCAAAATAATGCCTAAAACTAAGGATTATATACAATGCATGAACATTCCTATGCATGAAAAACAAATTAGAAAGAATTCACATGGCATAATCAATGGCGTAGGAATTAAATTCGTGCATCAATGCCTTGTGTTTGAACATTTTTATTCATTGAGACATATTATCTAACACATGGCATGCATAAAGAAAGAGGAAATTTTTGGGTATATTATGAACATGCAATCCATCCTCCATGTCAACAATCCAAACAATAATCACACCATAATTTACGTTTAAAATTCAATCCACATGAGATTTCATCAATCAAAGCATAAAAAGACTCAACATATTCTTGAAAATTAATTGAAACCTAAGAAAAAATTATAGAAAGAGAGAGAAATTCATACCTTGATTTGATTTTCCCCTAAAGAAGAAGAAATTTGGCTGTAAAATTGATGGAATTGGGGTGAGTTTTGGAAAACTTGGAGTGGGGGATTTGAGGGTTTGAGTGGAAGTTGAAAGAGAAAAGGAATGTGAAGAAATAATGGGATTTGGAACGGTTAAGTTCCTTCAATCCCGTCGCGCGCACATGCGTGCGAGACAGTGTCTCTGTGGGATAATCGACTCCTCGCACATGCGATGGGTTTAAGCGACATGTTCGCGAGATTTTAGCGTTACATGTGCGCTGAGGGTAGAACGAACAGGTTAAATTTTTTGTTACCATGAAAAAGCTTCATGTTTAACATTCCTAAATCACCCTCATAACACATAAATAAAAGAAAGATCTATTTTATCATTTTAGCCTCTGAATGCAATTGATTTCCCAATTAACTAAGAAAATAAAACATGCTGTCCTTTAAAACTAAAATAAGCAAAAATAAAGCTGCAAAAATTAAATAACAGAATAAAATTGAAATGGACAGCTGGTTGCCTCCCATGCAGCGCCTTTGTTTACTGTCGTTGGCTCGACTTGATGCTCTTTCACCAATCAATCATAATGCGGTTCTTTCAAATTTTCATCACACACATTTTCCAATGCAACTCCTTCATAATAGGGTTTGAGGCGATGTCCATTAACTATGAACACTTTGGACGTTTTTAAACTCTGAATTTCAACTGCACCATGGGGAAATACATTAGTTATTAAATACGGACCAATCCAACGAGATCTCAACTTACTAGGAAATAGACGAAGACGTGTTTGATAAAGAAGGACTCTTTGACCGACTTGAAAATCCTTCCTTATGATCATTTGATCATGAAAAGCCTTTGCCTTCGCTTTATATATGCAAGTCTTCTCGTAAGCTTCATTGCGGATTTCCTCCAACTCTTGCAGTTGTAATTTCCTATTTTCGCCACTAGCATCCAATCCCATATTAAAACTCTTAATTGCCCAATAAGCTTTATACTCTAATTCTATGGGGAGGTGACAAGCTTTATCAAATATTAGCCGAAATGGGGACATCCCTAGAGGCGTCTTATAAGCAGTGCAATATGCCCATAATGCACCATCCAACTGTAAACTCCAATCCCTACGGCTAGAGTTCACCGTTTTTTGGAGAATAGGACTTAATTTCTCTATTAGATACCTCGGCTTGTCCATTGGTTTGTGGGTGATATGTGGTGCAATATTGTGTGTCACATGGTACTTCTTTAGTAAAGCTTCCACTGTTCGATTACAAAAATGAGTACCTCAATCACTGATTATAGTTCGCAGAATCCCATGTCTAGAAAAGATATTGCTCTTAAGAAAATTTGAAACAATCTTTGAATCATCAGTACGAGTGGCTTTAGCTTCCACCCATTTTGAAACATAATCAACAGCCAAGAGGATATATGAATAACCGAATGAAACAGGAAAGGTCCGATGAAATCAATGCCCCAAACATAAAATATTTCATAGAATTGTATCGGGTTTTGAGGCATTTCATTCTTTTGGAAAATGTTACCCGTCCTTTGACATCTATCACACGGACGACAACATAGGGACGCGTTGCGAAATATGTTGGGCCAATAAAATCCACACTCTAATACCTTCATTGCTGTTCTTTTGGCTCCAAAATGTCCTCCACAAGCATAAGTATGGCAAAATGCTAAAATTGAATTAATTGACACACCTTCTGATTACTTGATCAGCGTAGTGTTTCAATAAATAAGGCTCATCCCACACATAGTATTTAGCATCACTTTTGATTTTCTCCCTTGCCGCCCTAGACAAATCTTGGGGTAATTTGTTAGAAACCAAGAAATTAACAATATTTGTATACCAGGGTAACATCGCCTTTACTGAGCAAAATTGTTCATCCGAGAATCTTTCTTGTATCCCAAGTTCATCCTCTACATGTGGTAGTCGACTTAAATGGTCTGCTACTTTATTTTCCATACCACTTTTGTCTCTGATTTCCAAATCGAATTCGCTCAAGAGGAGTATCCGTCTTATCAACCTTGGTTTTGATTGCTTTTTCGTCAATAAATAACGTAAAGCTGCATGATCAAAATACCATCACTTTAGTACCAATTAGATAAGAACAAAATTTCTCTAAATAAAAAACAACAGCTAAAAGCTCCTTTCATTCATCAGTGGTAGTGTAATTTTTCTACGCATCATTTAGGGTTATGGAGGCGTAGTAAATCGCATGAAGTTTCCTTCCAATGCGTTGTTCCAAAACTGTGCCCACCGTAAAATCACTTGCGTCGCACATTATCTCAAATGGTAGACTCCAATTGGGTGGTTGGATGATTGGTGTGGACACAAGAAGTTGTTTCAATTTGTCAAATACCGCCTTGCAGTCATCGTCAAATTCAAATTCAAAATCTTTCTGCAATAGTTTGCATAATAGTGCCGATACTTTTGAGAAGTCCTTGATGAACCTTCAGTAAAATCTTGCATGGCCAAGAAAAGCACGAAATTCCCGCATCTTTGTGAGGTAAGGTAAGGTTTGATTTTAGCTTTATCAATCGCAATCCCCTTAGACAACACTACATAACCTAACACTATACCTTGTTAAACAATGAAATGACATTTTTCAGAATTTAGAATAAGGTTAGTTTCAATGCACCTTTGTAATATTAATGTACAAATTAAGTAAACTCTAGTCAAAAGAATCTCCATAAACAGTGAAATCATCCATGAATACTTCAATAAAATGTTCTAAAAAATCAGAAAATATACTAACCATACACCTCTGAAAAGTAGCAGGAGCATTACACAACCCAAATGGCATACGATAGTAAGCAAATGTTCCAAATGGGCATGTAAATGTTTTCTTCTCCAGATCTTCGGGAGCAATAGCAATTTGGAAATATTCTGAGTAGGTATCAAGAAAACAATAATAAGCACGACCAACTAATCTTTCAAACATTTGATCAATAAAAGTCAAAGGAAAGTGATCTTTCCGAGTAAGAGAATTAAGCTTTCGATAATCTATACAAACCCGCCACCCATTTTGTATACGGGTGGGAGCCATTTCATTTTCTTGAGTTTTTATCACAGTGATCCCCATCTTCTTAGGGACTAATTACACTAGACTAACCCATTTGCTGTCTAAAATCCGGTAAATTATCCCCATTTCAAGAAGTTACTTTGAGTATTTATGTTTTAACCACTTTCATTAGCGTCGAGTTTAGCCTCCTTTGTGGTTGACGAGTAGGCTTAGCTCCATCTTCAGTAGTGTACGATGCATGCATGTTGATGGGCTAATTCCCTTTATATCTGCAATGGTCCATCCAATCGTCGTTTTATGCTCCCTTAGGACTTTTAGCAAACGTTCTTCTTGGGAAATGGTTAGGTCATTAGCGATTATCACCAAATGAGTTTTCCTATCACCTAAAAACATATATTTGAGGTGATTCGGGAGAGGTTTCAATTCTGACTCAGCAGCCTGCAAATTAGAAAACAAAAGTGTGTCATTAATTCCTCAATGAACGTAAGATAACTTACCAAATTGCGGCTATTCAGCATAACTTCTTGCTTGCTCATTCTCATTTCCTTCAAACTCAGCTTCAAAAACATTCTTATACTATTGAATTGATAACATCGACAAAATAAATAGAATTATCCTCAAGTCGATACTTCATGGCCGCATGGATTGAAATATTATGTTAAAAAATTTTGCCATCAAATTCCATCGTCAAAATTCCAGTATCTACATATATCTTAGATTTGGATGTTTTCAAAAATTGTCTACCTAACAAAATGGGAGCAGACTCATCATTGTTCTCTATGTCAAGTACATAAAAATTAGCTAGAAAAATTAATTCATTGACTTGAACTAAAACATCTTCAACTATACCCTTAGAATAAGCCACTGATCTATCTGCTAACTGGATAAGAGTACAAGTTTCAAGTAAAGGCCCAAGGTGCAAGGATTTATAAATTGAATAAGGCATAACATTTATAGAAGCTCCTAAATCCAACATGGCCTTGTTAATTGTTGTTTATTGAACAAGGAATTGTACACATACCTGGATCTTTTCATTTCATTGGAAGATTCTGTTGTGTAAGCAGGCTGATACATTTTTCCCAACATGATCTTCTCAGCCTTTTTCTTTTTTTTGCTTCTTTTTATGTGTATATAATTCTTTAACAAATTTAGCGTAACCTAACGAGGAATTTGTCTAATAGCATCCAGCAACGGAATATTTACTTCACATTTGCCAAAAGTTAGTCTCTATTGGGGTCCTCCTTCGCAAATTCCTTAAATGCATCAGAAAATGGTAGGTCAGGTGTGTATTTTGGCCACTGAGTTGACTTACCAATTTTTTCTTCTTTTTGAACGGGACAACTTTATTTCTTTGCTTTGATTTCCCTCTCCTTAGCCTTGTTCTGTTCAGGAACTGCTTTAGTTGACACCTCAACCTGCTTGTGGCTTCTCAACACAATTGCACTAGCATTCTTTTTAGGGTTAATGACAGTTTGAGAAGGCAACTTTCTAGAACTCTGCGCTTCCAACCGGCTAATTGCGGTAGCCATTTGTCCCATTTGATAGTGTAACTACTAAATACTGGCCTTTGTATCCTACTGGAATTTAATCGTATTTTTAGTTAAAATATCCAGTCGTTCCTTTAAAGACTTACCAGATTGATTATTCAAATTGGCTTGTTGTCTTTGAACCAGAGCAAATGGCGGCCTGTATGGTTGGAAGTTCTGCCAATTTTGTTGAGGCTGATTTTGGGTCAAAGTTTCCCGTATCTCAAGTTAGGATGATCCCTCCATCCAGGATTTTACGTGTTCGAATAGGGATCATAACTTTGTCGTGGCTGCCCTGGGAATCTTCCGACTGCATTTACGTGCTCTTGACCCATATCTTGTAATGTGGGACACATATTTGTTGAGTGTCCCTCATTTGAGCAGATACCACATGGTTGTGCAGTCGGTACTATACTTGAAGCCAACTGTCGAACAAAAGAAGTCAAACTTGCCATTTGTTGTTCTAATGATGAAACATTTACCTCATTAATACGCTTGAGAGGTTGATCACGTCGTATCCCAAACTTTTGAGAGCGTGCGGCCATATTCGATATAAGCTCACGAGCAGCGTCTATGGTCAAATTGTCTAACGCCCCTCTACTTGTGGTGTTGACCATGTTCCTTTCATTAGGCAACAACCCTTCATAAAAATATAATGAATTAGCAAGGAGTCACTTATCTGATTATGCGGACAGCTTGCACACAATTTCTTGAAGCGCTCCCAATACTCATACAAGGATTCTTCATTGAACTGCCTTATTCCACAAATTTCTTTGCGAATATTTGCAGTTCGAGAAGCTGGAAAGTATTTAGCCAAGAATAGTCTATTCATCTGCTCCCAAGTTGTGATACTACCCAAAGGCAAATCGAATAGCCAATCCTTTGCTTCATCCTTGAGTGAGAATGGGAATGCTTTTAACTTGATATACTCCTCTGACACCCCAGTGGGTCTTATACTTGTGCAAACCACATGGAACTCCTTAAGATGCTTGTTCGTATCTTTACCCGGCAATCCATGAAAATAAAGTAATAAATGGATTAGTCCAGATTTTAATTCAAATGTGACATTAGCATCTAATTCTGGATATGTAATGCATAAAGGTTATTGGTTCTGAGTAGGCGCTGCTAATTTCCTCAAAGTCCGTTGCGCCATGTTCATGTTCTCTTCCCGTTGTCCTGGATCACCTGCAAAGATATAGTTAAACAATTATGAGCCCTAACTGTCATTCTCTTATCTCTTTTTCCAATCTACGTAATGTTCTCTGTATTTCCAGATCAAATTGGAATTCAACTTGTACAGCAGACCGGGTCACAGGCATACACAATTAGCGAAAGAATTATAATAAAAAGAAAGACAAGAAACACAAATGAAATAAATAACACAAAAATAATTCATACTGTTCTAGCAATGTACGCCAGAGAGAGTGTGTATAATAGACATGCTATCATATGACAGCAATGCTGTCATAGGCACCCAAAATTAACCACTCTCAATATGTAGTAGTAGTGAGTACAGGTCGTCCCATAGAGAACCAAGTTTATTCTTGTGCTAAACAAAAAATGGGGGGTTTTGAATGTTTTTAAACTAAAACTAAAACAATAAAATAACTAGAGAGAATTCGATGTAAGAAAATGCTTGGTTTTGGTCATATCCACCATGGCAATTTCACTAGTCACTGATCCTTGACACACAAGATAATTCAATTTTATATGAAACACTAATTGAAGAATTAACTCGAACGAATACCAATTCAAAGTTGATTCTTATTTCTTTCTAAAGTTGGTTAATTTTCAACATACGATCCAATTAACCATAACTATTAATTTAACCCAGGCACGCGCCAAAGATCAATTAATGGAAGCTTTAAAATAAACAAGAACAATTAGGCTAATTAAACAAAAACACACGTGGTTATGCCAATTAGATGATTAAATTCCCTAAATTCAATAACACTAATCCAGTAATTATCAAATTTAGTTGTTTCACATATTGAATTAAGCATACGCGGCTTTTGACTTAAGTCTACTCGAGTAGTCACTAGACTCACTATAGTAGTCCGTCTGGCTGTTCTTGCTAAAATCATTACTCTTCATTCTCCAATGCTCTAGCAATTGCGCTCCCTAGACCACTACCATGTAGTTAGGTAGGGACAATGTCTAGCTATAGATTAATTCTAATAGGGATACTTAGTATTCTACAGCAATAATAAGTTAAAAGGAACAACCATAAAATTAATCGCAGAAAAATAATCAATACTTGACATATAAGTGAATAATTCAAGCACAAGAAGTCTCACAACTTTGTAAAATTGACCATAGCTTCAATTCCCTCTACCAAGGAAAGGGTTTAGGCACAAAGTGCCATAAAAGAATAAAGAATAATTTCTACTGCTAAAAACCCTAGCCAAAAGAAAATAAAGTGTCTTTCTTTTTTTCTCACCCTACTTGGGGTTTTATATTGAGTACTTAGGGTTACAATTAATGACTACAGATAAGAACATGAAATCGGGTGAAAAAAGAGTCCAACCTGCCAAAGAATCTATTTAAACCCTACTGCCTCCGCGCACATGGGCTGGGGTCTTTGTGCGCAAGTGCGCGCGAGGCAGTAAGGTCCAGGCATGTTCTGTCCTTCGTGTACATGCGTAAGGACCCTAGCACGCATTTGCATGGGAGCCACTCATGGGATTTATGTATGCTTCTGGATGGAACGCACATGCGCTGCACAGCTCCAGCGCATGTGCGCTGGCTTCCTCAACTATACTCCACCTTCGGCCTCGATTTTCACCTTGATCTTGCATAATTTGAGAAAATGTAAAACAAAAAAGTTGTAGCTATATCCCTTAGCTTTCCAATGCATCGTAAATCTCCTCAATTGAATCTCAGGATCAAAAGTTATGCTTGAAATACAAAATAGCGTCTAGAATGGCTTCATACTCGTGCATGTCCCATACTAAGCATTTTCTTTCATCTTTTCCATGTTTTTCACCTCTTTTCACTTTAACCCTACAAAAACTAAGAATAACCAAATTAAGCTCAATAATAACTCAAATCTTGCTTACAATACATAAAAACGTGGTAATTGACATATAAAATATAGCACAATTATAAACTTATCTGTCTCTTTGGGAACATCCGTCTTCATTATATGACCATCTTGAATAGTTGCTCCTTTCATCTTCCGAAGATTCTTATCTTTGGAGCTATCAGTTAGTCTACTACGCTTTGGGTGTAGTTTACTGTCATTTTCACTGATAGGTTGTTCTACTGGAACTTCAATTCTAATTGGAGCATTTTTTGTGATATATGAGATTTAATAACTCGTTTTAGGTCACATCTAGATGTATCTAGCAGTTGATTTATTTGCATTTTGCATATGAATTGTCTTTTGAATTTCTAGTTCACATTGTTTTGTATAAGGATCAAAGTGCGATAACGATAATTCATTTGATTCAATTTTTCTATCTAGCTGTTTATCTTCTCCCCTTAATGTTGGAAAAATATTTTCAAAAAAATGACGATCAGTAAAACATGCCGTAAATAAATCCCTTGTTAATGGTTCAAGATATTTAATTATAGAGGATGACTCATATCCAACATATTTTCCCAACCTTCTTTGAGGATCCATCTTTGTGCATTGTGGTGAAGCAATTGGAACATATACCCCACAACCCAAAATTCTTAGATGGATATATTAGGCTCCTGACCAAAAGTGACATCAATTGTAATGAAGAGATACGTATAAGTGCTGTTGCATGCAAAATAGCATGTCCCCACGCAGAAGTAACCAATTTTGTTCTCATAAGTAATGGTCTAGCTATTAATTGGAGTCATTTTATGAATGATTCTGCTAGACCATTTTGAGTTTGAACATGTGCTACAAGACGTTCAATAGTTATACCAATTGATATACAAAAATCATTAAATGTTTGAGATATAAATTCGCCAACATCAGGACGGATTTTCTTAATTGCATAATTTTGAAATTGTGTTCTTAATCGAATTATTTAAGTAATCTCGCAAACGCCAGGTTACAAGAAGATAATAAACACACATGAGACTATCAATAGATGCATCTATCAAAACCATGAAATATCTAAACGGTCAACATGACGGGTGAATGAGCCCACAGATATCACCCTGAATACGTTCCAGAAATGTTGAGGATTCAATCCCGATTTTAATTAGTGATGGTCTAATAATTAGTTTTCCTTGAGAACAGGTCATCAGTACAAGGAAATTCACTAAATTGAGGAATTTTCAGGTTTTTCAATAAATGTCCATGTGAATTTGTAGTTATTCTGCGCATCATATTGTTCCCGAGATGGTCTAATCGGTCATGGAAAATAATAAAAGTATTTGGATCAGTAAATTACTGGTTTACTATAACATGTTATTCAATTGTACTAATATATATATAGTACAAATCAGAAGAAAAAGTAGATAACTTTTCTAAAACACATTTCTTTTCAGATATTATTTTTGTGATATATAGATACTCAATTATTTTTTTTCATTTATAGTCTTAATATGATATCCATTTCGGTGGATATCTTTAAAAATCAATAAATTTCTTTGAAACTTAACAGAAAATAATGCATTATTTATAATGAATTTTGTTCTTCTGGGCAATAATACAGTGGCTTATCCGGAACTATCAATTAATTCAGTACTACCCAATATTGTATTAACATTGGCATTACCCTTTATTAAATGAGAAAAATATTTTTGCAATTTTAAGTATCGTATGTGTTTTTGCACTATCAGCAAGACATAAGTCTTCACTATTCTTGAATCCAATCATTGAATAAGAAATATGCATATTCTTCATTAAAAAAAATGACTTAATCAAAATAAATATTGAAAAAAAAAACAATTTACATTAAAATAAATGTTGCAATTTAAACTACACTAAAAAAATTACTGAATAAACTAAAAAAAAAATTACAATTTTATTCATTCCCAATAATTTACTCATAACTCTCAAAGAAGTTTGATACATCCAAATGTGTTATATCGGTGAGGTCATTGAAGTCATCAGCATTGTAGTTTTGAGTCATCAATTTTATCTGTGAAATTTGTCATAATGCCATCACCTTCATAAGTTATATTTGCTTCCACATTTTTTTCTTTTCCTTTGATGGACGCTTGATAAAGTTTAACAAGATGTTCAGTAGTACAACAAGTACGAGACCAATGTCCTTCCATGCCACATCGATAACACAAATTTTCAGTAATTGGTATTTGGTAAGATTATTTTGACCAACCTTTTCTTTCCCTTTCTCATTGTCTTAAGGATTAATCCACTTCTACATGGTATGGATAATTATTACGACCTTTTCCATTACAACCTTTACACGGCCACGGCCACAACCATAATTATTTTTAGAATTGTTATGCATAGCTATATTCATTTCAGGGAATGAAGCACTTCTAGACATATTTACATTCCCATTAGGGAATGGAGCAATTCTAGTGGGACGAGATTCATGATTTTTCATCAATAATTTTTTATTTAACTCGGCCACAAGAAGACATGAAATTAGTTGAGAATATTTCGTAAAACCTTTTTCATGATATTGTTGTTGTAGGAGCACATTCAAAGCGTGAAAAATAGAAAATATTTTTTTTATCATATCTTTATCATTAATATTTTTCTCACATAATTTTAATTGGTAACTAATTCTAAACATTGTTAAGTTATAATCACTTACAGATTTAAAATCTTATAACCTTAAATACATCCACATCATAACGAGTTTTGGAAAAAATTACTATTTATTGGTGGTCAAATCGATCTTTCAGACTTCCCATTGATCTGCAGCATCTTATATGGTGGGATACTCACTTTTTAATCCTTCATGGATGTGATAACGAAGGAAAATCATTGATTAGATGTTTTCCTAGTTGGATGTAGTATTTTTCTTTTTAATGATGTCTCCAAAACCCATAGAATCTAAATGAATTTTAGCATCCAAAATCCATGAAAGATAATTCTTACCCGTTATATCAAGGGCCGATTTTGGTAAGATTTGAAATGATTCAAAGTAATAATCGAAATAAATAATAAATAAGTAGTGGGATAAGAAAATACCTAAATATCTTCAAGTTTTACTGGATTGATCGTGCTGATAATGTGTTATAAAAGTTAAACAAAATGAAAAAAAAAATGTATGGAATTGAGAGAGAAAGAAAGAAAAGAAAAATAGAAGATTTGACAGTCTGTACTTTATTCCTAATGTAGTGCATATATTTATATGAGAGTACAATGACCTATAAGGTACGTAATGTAAATAACGTAACTTGTATCTACAGTTATCAGATACTTAGATATAGTTAGACTTTCACTACACCTTATCAAAATTAAAATACATGTCTAGACATCTACAACCAATAAAATTTGTAACAACAAGAAGATTTTTTGAAAAATAAGAAGTAAAAAATGCAAGATTTTTGCTAATGTTTTCTTTTTTTTGTGAAGTATGAAACAAAATGGAAAGTTTTGCGCTTGGGGGCATTATCTCTTTTCTTCGGCTTAAGATTATAATTTTTGTTTCATTAATGGGTCATAACCAAGATTTGGTTCGTTGAATCGTTTGGGCCTACAATTTCGGTCAGGCCCAATGGTTTGTATTATGCTAGTTTTGGTCTTGGGCCTCGAATAGTTTGTTTTACACTAAATTTATTTTTGGGCCTTATTAACAAAGGACTTTTAAAATCTCTCAAAACCAATTCATTTTCTTTTTTGGATCATCATATTTTTATAAGCCCCATTAGTAGAACCTTTTGAAATTACAATTTTGTCCTTAGTACTTTTTGAAATTATATTTTTATCCCCCAAAACTTTCTTAAATTACCATTTGGTTCCTAAACTTTTGCAAATGATTTTTGTTAGTCCTTAGACTTAATTGAAATGTTAATTTTGACCCCAGAAACTTTGTTGGTTTTGCAATTGAGACAATTGAGCCCTTATAAGTTTAGATTTTTACTAATTTTGTTTCTTTTCTTCTTAATTGTTACTTTTGCTACAAAGTCCATTGTTTTGAGCATGTTGATACTTTCATTATTTGGGAATGTTGCAATTTATCCCTTATTACAATTTGATTTAATTGAGTTAATTTTAATTTGATTTGCCCCTTTTTACTCCTCTTTTGATGAAGTGGACATGATTTTGGTTGTTTAAATTACTTTTGTTAAATATCCTTGGTCTTGCCTAAATCACGTGATAATCTAGCTTTAGTCTCTTTAACATTATTTGCACCAGGGAGAGGGGGTTCTTTTAACTCATTTACTCATTTTTAGTTAAGAATAGAATCGCGAACACTTTTGACTTCAGGAGGTATATTTCTAAACCCTATCATGTGAAATATGTTCTTTATTTGCTACTTGTTTTATTTGCTTTACTCGATCCATTTGCTGCTTTCTTAGAATATTTACATGGGTAATGCCTCATGTAGGTAGGCATAAGTGTTACCCTAAAGATGGGGCTACTTTTGTTTTCTTTTCTTTTTTTAATAAAAGGCTTAAGGCTAATGTAAATAGATAGGGTTGTGTGCTATGTGCTTATTACTTACATTAGCACCTATATGTTAGAATATTATGTTTTACTGGTTCTTTATATATTTATATGTTTATTAGCTTGTCTAGTGCATTTATTCTTTGTCAATATTTTTTGCTCACACTAGTATTGAAGATCTCTTCTCCTCTGCTAGCCCAACGCTAGCACAGCGAATTCCCCAATCCCGACGTATTCCACACACATTTCATTCTTTTGTATTTAGATTTTGATTCATCCAAACTTGATATAAATGTGGGGGAATTTATTAGAAACTTGCATTAAATCTCGCAACCAATTTTACCAGGGATGAAATGGTGCCTAATTTACTCGTAGAGTAGTCTAATCTTCCCTTTCCTCAATAGGACTTCCAAACCCTTTTCTTTTGTTTTCCTAGACTATGAGTCATCTTTTTTAGGGTTGTATTATTTTTTTATTTCTTTATTTATCTGTATTTAAAGTCTTAAACATTTTTTTGCACCATTTTACCTTTAGGTTTTTTATCCTTTCTGTAGATTTAGGTTAGTGTTCCAATATACTTTATACACCGAGTGGCAACTGTATTTTTTATTTGTTTATTTTCAAAAACCCTATTCTGGATTATTTTTGCATATTCAAAACATCGCATTTTAAGCCCCATTTTAGATCCTATTTTTTTACTAATATTATGCACATTTATTTATTTCTTTTTATTTGTATTATTTCATTTTTTCCTATCGAAAAATGGGTACAGCAGAAAATGTTCATAACCTTTTCTTTTGGCATACAACTATGGATAATCTGATCACTACATCAGTAATAGAGGAAAGGTCCTCCCAAAAATAATACTTGATTTCTGAAAGAACTTCTTCCTCTAGTTTGCATTCATAGAAAAAGGTACCACCTTGGCCACTAGGTAGTTCACTATGTTAGCATACCAAGGTTGGGAATTCTAAACTCTCATCAATTGATCTATTGACAAATCATCACTTATCAACACAAATTTTTGGATTTTGGCTTCTAATCGTCAAGGCATGAAAGATGGTTGGCCATGGTTTTCTAGCTTCCATTGTTATCTACAACTTCCCAATCTAATTAATGTAACAAGAGAATCAATTGAATTATAACAGGTTTTGTATCATTCTTAGAAAGCAAATATTTAAGATTCGAATGATTTGTATAAACGATCAATTTACTTCTAATAAGATAAAATCAAAACTGGTCAAATACAAAAATAATTGTCAATAATTCTTTTTAGTAGATGAAATAGTTGGTTTGTGCATCATTAAGTGTGCGGCTAGTATAGTAAATGACGTGCAAGACCTTGTCTATTCTTTGATACAATGCCACCCCTATAGCATAATCATTCGCATCACATATAAGTTCAAACGAAAGAAACCAATTTCAAGTAATTATGACTGAGATAATGATTAAAGTTTTTTTTTTCAAACAACTCAAATGCATTAAAAATTGCATCCTTTTGCAATAAAGCATAAGGATCTAGAGATTTTTACAAATTTTTTTTGATAAAACGCAAGTAAATCCCGGCATGAACCAAGAAACTCCTGTCTCTTATACACATCTAGATAGGGTATAAGCTTTTAAATTATCTCAATTTGCACCTTATCAACCTCTATTCCACTTCTTGAAACTTTGCGACTTAAAACCAATAACTTATTTGACCGTAAATGACATTTTATCCAATTTAAAGAAAAGTTTTTCCCATCATACTATTTAAGTAGCACCGACAGATTATGTAAACAAGTATCAAGTAAGAATCACCAAAAATACTAAAATCATCCATAAAAATCTCCATGAATTTTTATATTATATCGTCAAGTATGGCAAGCATACACTACTGAAATGTACATGAAGCATTACAAAGGCCAAAGGGCATCCGTCTGTATGCAAGAGTGCCATATGGGCAACTAAAAGTGGTTTTGTCTTGGTCTTTTAGTGGAATGACTATCTGAAAATATCTAGAATACTTATCAAGAAAGCAATAAAAAAAGCGTACCCCAAAAGTCTTTCTTGCATTTGATCAATAAAAGGAAGAAGGAAATGGTCTTTCATAGTGGCTCATTGAGTTTCCTACAATCAATGTGTATATGCCACCTGGTAACTTGCCTAGAAGGTATAACTTCA
This sequence comes from Cinchona pubescens, assembly GCA_025175665.1. Classification (NCBI taxonomy): domain Eukaryota; kingdom Viridiplantae; phylum Streptophyta; class Magnoliopsida; order Gentianales; family Rubiaceae; genus Cinchona; species Cinchona pubescens. The sequence goes on from JANKKI010000155.1 coordinate 498,969, forward strand.
TTTCTCCCACTAGTTACTACCCTTAACCCTCCTTTTTTGGCACTACTTGAGTGGGATGTAATCCACTTACAATCACTGATAGGGTAGATAATTCTAGCATCTATTAGTATCAACACTTTTTTCCTTACCACTTACCGACCTTCAAGTTAGGGTTTAATCTATGTTGAGGTTGCTTACACGATTTATAGTTTTCCATAACAGAATCATGTGCATGTAGATTGTTTGGGCTTACATCCCTAATATCCTCTAAGCTCCAAATGGCTCAACTGTGTTTTCCTAACTCATGAAGCAATTGAACCAATTGATCATCAATTAGAAAAACACTAACAATAACTAGATGTTTCATTATCTCAAGGAAAACATAACGAAGATGAGATGGAAGAGGTTTGAGTTCAATCTTGGGAGATTCAATGGTTGGAGACCTCCCTTTACCTATGTCCTCATTCTTTTTACTGCCTTCCTCAAAAACTGGATTTTCTTCCAACATCTCCAACTAGTTTTGGCCTTCTCATCAAGCTCTTTCCCTTTGCTTCCCTCTATGAGTATTGTCACAAATAGAAGTTTCTCGAAATTTGACTTACAAAAATCATCAGAAACTTATCTATAATATCAATTTTAATTACATCATCATATAAAGAAGGAATCGTGCATTTAAGAGAATTAAAAATAGAAAATTGACAATTTGATCGTCGACTCTCAATTATAGTTCTCCTTCTTTCACATCTATGAGTGCTCCCTATCGCCATATATAGTCTTCCATGTATCAATGGCACGTCCTTGTCCTCCTCCATATCTAATATAATAAAATTTGCTCACAAGTAGAAATTCTCCACCTTTACCAAGATATCCTCAACAATATCCACGAGGTATTTAATGCTTCTATCTGTTAATTGGAGAGATACAGATGGGGTTTTAGGCCACCTCAGTTGAGCTTCTTGTAAATTGACCGCGGCATCAAAGTAATGGATGCTCCTAGATCGCACAATGCCTTTCAAAATCCATCCCCCAACTGTATAAGGAATAGAAAATGACCCAAGGTCTTTCAACTTTAAGGGCAGCATCTTCTGAATGGTGGCATTGCAGCCTTTAAGTAAGTACAAAAAATCTCATCTCCCAACAACTTTCTCTTATAAATTAACACCTGTTTCTTAACACTTCATAAAGCTCCATATTCTCAAGATCTTCCACCAAAGGTATATTGATCTCAACCTTTTTGACAATCTTTAGGATGTCCTTCTACTTTTCTCTTTGTTGGGATTTGATATTTTTCAAGCTTTTGTACCATTCTTTATCCTTTCCAAGATTTCCAATGTCACTTCTGTTACCTATTGTTGTCTTTTCTTCTCTCAGTTGCTCATCTTTCCTTTCTTCTTCCTTCTCAGCTACTTTGGTTTCAAGTGCTTACTTACTTCTCAAGGTAATGGCTTTAGCTTATTCTAGTGGGTTAGGAATGGTGTCACTTGGCAAAGTCCCCATTAAACTCTAAACTAGATTCCTATCTATCTGACCAACCTGGCCTACATATTCTTAATTTAAGCCTCCATAACCTTCATCCTCTCATCATAACTATGCTTGTATTGATTATGTGTTTTCTACAAGCGAGCCTCTGATAGGAATGGATGTGTGTGCGTGTACTGCTATTGCAAATGCTGAAATTGTGGTTGCGCTTATGTGAATTGGTGGTCTAGTTTTTGGGCCTTCTTGTTGATTCTATAGATTTTCCCAAGAAAAATTCAAATTATTTCTCCAACCAGGATTGTAAGAATTATTGTAAGGGTTGTTCTGGGTCAATATTGATTCTGACCCCCCTGTAATTTATCTGCTCCTGACCTAGAAAGAAGAAGAATTCCCAACTATGTTGCATTGATCGTTTGCATGATCACCTGAACAAAAATCATATACAAGCTACTACTGTGTGGCTACTACATTTACTATTAATCCATCAAGTTGCTTTGTCAAATTTGATATCCGACACGCCATGGTTATATTTTGAGCTAATAGGACAACTAATGTACTCAATTCATGAACTCTCCTCCTTGGTTCTCTCAACTGCGATGCAGATGATTAGAAGTAATTGTTAGAGTCCAAAAGTTCTTGTGCCTCCTCTACCATCTTATGCACTGCCAGTGTCCCAACTATTGAGGAGTTAATTATTTAAGAAGTCTCTTGAAATAACCCGTTGGGTAAAATGTCTAAATCTGCATCCAAAGCGGTAGTCCATGATGTGGGCATTTACTAAGTAAATCATACACCAATCCCAAGCCTCACTAAGATTCTTCCCAACTTGTTGATTGAAAGGAGTAATGTCATTTCTAAGCTTGCCAGTCATAGAAAGTGGAAAATATTTGATTATGAAGTGGTAAATATTACTAGCTTGTAACCTTGCAAACACAACTTTTCTCTTATTTGATGAAATGTTGATTATGTTTTTGAAAACAATGGACAAGTAATAATAAAAAAATCTTAATTATCCTAATCAACTCTCACACACTCGCAAGTACACGAGATGAGTTTGTATATAGGATGAGTAAGGACCGTTCCCACGAGAACTATTAGAACAAGTTCTAGGTTAGACGAAATAATCAAGAGTTTTTGACTAAATTTAAACTAAATTTAATCACGATAAATTAAAATAAAGACAAGATGTAAAATACTAATCCTACGGAAAGCAATTAAATATAATTGACTAAAAACCTAAATCAATCTACACTACTTGCAAGAATTTAATCAAGAACAAGAATTTAAATTAATCTACTCCTACAAATCTGATTAAAAATGATGAAATAAAACCCTAATTACTCAACTACAAAAGCAATTAAAAATCTAAATGTAATAAGACAACAACGATAATTAAAGAAAAAGAACGCAATAAAAACAAAAATTCAATTGCATAAAGATAAATCAAACTCAGTAATTGCAAGAAAAATCAATCTTGAGTATCGTTGAATCTTTAATTCTTGACAAGAGAACAAAATTCTAGCTTGAACACTAGAGAAAATCCACCTTACATCTAAATTATTGTTCTAACTATCAAAAACTAAAAACTAATGATGGCTGATGATTGATTTTTCTTTCCTCCCCTTCTTTTGGTGTATTTATAGGTAAAATTAGGGTTTTGAGGCTCTGGAATGATAAATACCCAAACTCTCCTATAAATACCTACGGTAGGACGTTTCTTGCACTAAATAAGCAAGCCCATGAAACCTGCCAGACGACACATGCCTAGGCACTGCATAAATGTCACGCCTGGACACGACTTCTAGAAATGAAGAATGGAGCTACTGGATGTTGCGCCAGGGCACGACTTCTAGTTAGAGACCTTAATTTCTTTCGTGATTTTGATCCTAATGCTATTGGAATCTCGGAAAACTCAAAACATGAAAGTTGTAGATATCTATCTTAGCTTTCCAATGCATCCAAAATCACTTCAATCGTCTCTTAGAAAAGAAAATTATACCATTTCTGCCAAACTGCATCCGTATCGCTCTTCGCTGGTATACATAAATGCCAATTCTGCAAGTTTCCACCAATTTTGTGATCAATTTTAACTCTTTCTTCACTCAAACCCCAAAAAACTCAAAATAAACCATTTTAGCTCATAATTACTCAAGTATTGCTTATACATCATTAAAACCGAGGTAAACGATATATAAAATATACGATATTTACGAGCTTACCAACTACCCAACTACTTAATTTTTAATCGTCCTCGAGCAAAATATAGAAATAAATCACAAACATACTTAAAACATCTCATCAATTATCCACATGAATAACCAAGAACCAAAGTATCATAAGGAAAATAGTCAAATGATAATAAACCCCCCATACATAAATTCCAGTACAGGTATGTGCATAGTCATACAAAAATAACTTTATAAATGCTCAGATCAAATCATGCAAACCCTTTAAATTTTTTTAAACACTCCATAGCTTACTCTTCTTACTTTTTTCCACAAATATAAACAACTGAATCGACTTAAATTAGGTAGGACTTCTAGCTTGTAACGTAAGACTAGGTCTTGGTTAACAAAGAAGGGGAAAAGAATAAACAAATATGGAAAAAAGCTTTAAATTTCAACCCTACTCACCAACATTTAGCAAAAATATCTCCCTTTTTTTTTTCTTTGAATTGGAATGCTACTTCAGTTTCTATTTTTTTTTTTGATTCCCCAAAATGGGTACCAGTGGTAAGTACTACCCAAATACATATCTAAGCAAATAACAGTGATAGGCACTACTTGCTAACACTCCACTGCAAGTGCGAGTAATGGGCACCACCTGCAATGGTCAACACAAATGTTTTTTTACCACCCCTGTACCTTAAATTGTTCACTATTCATTCTAACACTCTCATACAGCTATCTTCCATCCTTATATCCCCTTAACAATTAATGTGGCATTGAAGTTCTTAAGGGACATTTAGGATAGCTTACAAAGGTAGATAAAAATGAGTTAAAAACCATGAATGGTGCTTCTGTCCATTCAAAACAAATTAAGTCTCAAGTAGTTTCTAGGGATAAATTTTACAGTAATAGTTGGCACTAAAGGCTCAAACGTCCAAAGAAATGTCTACCCTCATCTTTAAATCAAATCACTCCGTCCCGAAGAGTAGAGTAACTAGGACCAATTTAGTCACGTTTTCATGTTCCAATTGAACACTTTCCATTTTTGATTATTCTCAAAGGAGAAGGCTTCGAAAAGCAATGTAATAAAGCAAGTGTCTGGAGTGCAATATAAGTGAATCTACACAATTATCTCTTAGTGTTGGAAAGCTACAACATTGTATGGCTGTTAGTGCTCAAAAATTAGAAATCATGCTAGGAAAATATTAACACTGACTACCCAACTCATGACAACTTCTCTAAAAAATTATCCAGTAGAAAATCAAAGAAACATGCTAAGTAATTTGTGAACAAAATTTTCAAAAATTTGAAAGCCTCTCAAATCAAAAGCTAAGCTATAAATATGAAAGCAAAAATTGAACAAAATGAACAAACAAACCACCAAACAAATAGAAATTAAGAAAACTCCCCATCCCATACTTAGAGTATACCATTGTCCCTAGGCAAAAAGTGAAGTTTCTCTATCAATGAAGAACGATTGGTGTCAGTTATGTTGAACTAAATACCCTTGAGTCAAAGTGGAAAACATCAACCACTAAAAAGAAAACAAAACTTCAAAGCTTTTAAGACATTAAGAAAAACAATGAGGAAAACCAAGAAACTAAATTTTTTGATAACTAAGAATGAAATCCTAACCCCTTATAGGTTTACATAATAAAGCTATGACATAAAATATAAAAGAGTATGATAAATTAAAATGCAGGAAGACAAGAAAAATCAAGTCTGAGAGTTTAAAAGAATATAGTCATTCATCATCATTTGGGGCCAACTCTTAAGGAAAAGAAGAGAAAGATGGAAAGGTCGATGGACCTTTCCCATGCTCCCTAGCCATTTTTCGAGCCTTCATTGTTTGTTGCCACGTATTCTGGTAGAGAATATAGGCATCAAATTGTTGTCGCATGCGTTGTTGCTCTCGTAAAATTTGTTATAGAATCTCTTTTTGAGTCCTCGGCTCACGTTCACTAGCAGATTGTTCAGAAGTAAAAGCATGAGCGTGCATCCTTCTAGTGTGTACCTTGACGACTCCTCCATCATAAGTTTTTTTTCTAGCCTTCAATCTTTCCTTAGCCGGATCCATAGCCACACCTGCACCTAAACATAAAGTGGTGATCAAGTGCGGATACCACAGACCGGATTGCTTTGTAGTCGCTGAATGACAAATCTCGTTATGTATCAACTGTCTGACATCAATAGACTTTCTAGTGGTGATACAATACAACAATTTTGCCTATTCCAAAGTAACATGTGAAAGATGACTTACATGAAGAAGTCGGGTACATATAAATTTAAACCATACTTGACATTGAGATTTAAGCCTATTGCAATCAAAATGCCGAGCTACTTTCCCAGCAGTTGTAAAGGTCCATTATACCTCCCCATCACATAGGACACTGGCAATTGTGCTAGGCTCCATGTTAGCATCATGAATTTCCAGTCACTCATTTCTTCAAACTAGGTTTAGCTGCAAAATGCAATTGATCGCATCTAATGAGATGTCCACATGCCGCTCCTTCACATACACTTGCTGGTCACTATAATGAGTCAAATTAGAATAAAATTCCCTCACCAAAGGTAGTACTGCATCAATAGGGGTAACAATGATAAAAATTGGTCCATCCATGGTCCCGTATAACTTGGCGAATCTCAGGTGCCCCACGCAGAGATACATATACCCCTCTTTCTTTAATCGCTGCTTGCTTTGAGATGTCAGTTTCATATTTATTATGGGCAGCAACATTTAGAAATTTCTTTGACACTTTTGGTTGCTAGGGGTTTCACTTGTTATGCGTGCTGTGCGCTGATGATGATGATGCGGGAGTCTTGCCCTTTACCAGATCACGTGTACGCCCCAAGCCTACAAGAGTCACTTGCTATGATAACAAACAAACGTACACTTATATAACTCTACAATTCCAATTAATAACCCATCCTATTCACTTAGAATTGAATCATAGTATTAGTGGTCATTCTAAATAACGTACAAGTAATGGAGTTATCCCAATAGCGAATAGTTAAAAGATGAACAATCTGACTCACAAATTACGAAAAATGTCCTTGGATGGAAGTTCATGCAAATATGTCTAGTGTTTTAACAAATTCACTCATTGAGGGCATTTTAACAAACATTTGATTTAACAAACATTTGATGTGCATAATCTATTAACTCCATAATTTGAATCAAAAGTGGTTCCATTACTTAATACTAACCACCGTGCACCACAATGAACATCCAAATTTCAATTCATAAACATAATTATGACTTAAAACTATGTATTGAGATGTTTGAATGTAAACTCAATCACATATACCCTTATAATTATAAAATAACATAATCACAAGGGAAAATAGATGAAAAATGTCACAAACATTATGATCATATTATCACATAATTGAAGTAATTCTAATGATAGAAAAAGAAATTCGCACATAAAATCAACCCAAACAATTTATCGAACACATGGTGGGCATAGACACAATTCAACTTATTGAAAAAAATCAAATAAAAAATCATCATACACAACAATAAGAATCAAATTCATGCATAATTTATAAAAATTAAACAATTTAAGATTAATTATGCATGAAAAAGACCTTTAATGATATGCAAGTAATGAAAAACCCAAATAACAACAAATTCAAGAAAGAAAATAAGAGAAAATCATACCTTACTTAATGCAAAAGTTGTGCAGAATTGAAATGTGGATGAATATAGGATGGAGAAATTAATTTAAAAAGTTGAAAACTTGGGGGTTGAAGAGGCTTTTGGGAGAAGGTTTGGGAGAGAATTGAAAAATAGAATGAAAAAGTTAACAATTTGTTGTTATAATCGTAGGGTTAAATAACCCTTCTCGATATCGCGCCTATGCTCTGCAAAATTGCGATGCCCAGGTGCAAAATCCAGTAGGGTCGACTAACCTCACTAATGTCATGCCTGGGCACTAGAATTTTGCACAGCCCATGTGCTAACTCTAGTGAGTGATTGTTCATCCCAGTGCAAAATTTTTCAACTCAATAAATTAAAACACTCCTCCTTTGACCCTAAAACTCACTTTTCTTCTAACCATTTTCCCACAAATTAATTTAATGCACACATAAACAACACGAAAGCAAGGAAAAAAAATTGGTGCACAAAAACATAAGAACAAAAATTAAAAGAAACACCATGTAGCGCCCTTGTTTATAGTTTTAGGCTCGACTTTGGCTCGTTTGATCAAATGTTGACAAGGTGGATGGTTTCACGCCCCTCGTGTATAAGCCTACCATAGTAGCACTTCACTCATTGGCCATTAACCTTGAAATTGCCTTGATTTCCCTTGAGTTTCACAGCACCACACGGGAATATCCATACCACTTCAAATGGCCCGCTCCATCTTGACTTCAACTTTTGGAAAACAACTTGAGCCTCGAATTGTATAATAAATCCATGTACCCGACCTTCAAATTCTTTTCAAGAATATTGTCTGTCACATCTTAGCTCTCTCCTTGTACAGTCGTGTATTCTCATAGGCTTCTCTTCGAAGCACATCTAACTCATTTAAATCAAGAAGTCTCTTCTCACCGGCCTCCTTTAGGTCATAATTGAGAGTTTTGATCGACCAATATGCCTTGTGCTCAATCTCAACTGGAAGATTACAAGCTTTACCATAAACTAGTCGGTAGGGAGACGTCCCAATTGAGGTCTTGAAGGCAATCCTATATGCCCAAAATGCATCATCTAGCTTCTTGGACCAATCTTTCCTCAACAAATTTATGGTCTTTTCAAGTATGCACTTCAACTCCCAATTTGAAACCTCTATTTGCCCAGAAATTTGCGGGTGGTATGGTAGGGTAATTTTGTGGGTGACTCCATATTTAGATAAAACAGATTCAAACAAGGAATGTCTAAAATGTGATTTTCTGTCACTTATAATTGCCCATGGAACACCAAATCATGAGAAAATATTTTTCCTCACAAAGTTTGCCACCATCCTTGCGTCGTTCGTTGGTAATGTCGCGACTTCAATCCACTTTGACACACAATCCATCGCAACAAGAATGTATTTATTATTATTTGACGATGGAAAAGGGCCCACAAAATCAATACCCCACACGTCAAAAATCTAGCAAACTTGTATGTTTTGCAATGGCATCGTGATGGATTTTTCATCTTTTCTGGACAAATTCCCTGAACGTTGACATTGATCGCATTAGATTACAAAATCTCTTGCATCACGAAATAATGTTGGCCAGAACAATCCGCTTTGCAACACCTTTCCAGTTGTCCTTTGTGAGCCGTGATGTCCCCTTACTTGTGAGTGTGGCAATAAAATAAAACCCTTTGCACCTCACTCTCTGGAATGCACTACTAGATTACTTGATCCTTACATCAATGATAGAGATAAGGGTCATCCCAAATATAGTACTTCATTTCCAAAAGCAATTTCTTTCGTTGATTTACATCCATGGTGGACGGAATGATCTCAACGGCTAAGAAGTTGACAATATCCGCATAGCAAGGTGTTCCATCCCTCATTCTCATCAAATGCCCTTTCGAAAATGTCTCTTTTATGGGCACTTCATCACCCTTTCTTGCTATAGGTCCTTTGAGTCGTGAAAGGTGATCCGCCACAGTGTTTTCGGCTCCTTGCTTGTCTACCACATCCTAGTCAAAGTTTCCTGCAATAGTAAAATCCATCTAATAAGACTTGGTTTAACATCATTTTTAGTCAATAGGCATTTAAAGGTTAAATGATCAGTATAAACTATTACCTTATTACCTATCAAATATGACCTAAACTTATCAAATGCAAAAATTATTGCCAATAATTCTTTTTCGGTGGTAGAGTAATTCATTCGTGCATCATTAAGAATTTAGCTAGCATAATACACAACATGTAAGACTTTTTCTTTCTTTTGACACAATGTCGCACCCACAGTACAATCGTTTGCATCACACATCAATTCGAAGGGTAAATTCTAATTTGATACGACAATCATGGGTGTGGTAATCAAAGCTTTTTTAAACTTATTAAATGTAGACAAACATTTAATTATCAAAAACAAAAGGCACATATTTTTTTTAATAAAGCACATAAAGGACGAGAAATCAAAGAAAATTTTTTATTGAAACGCCAATAAAAATCGACGTGACCAAGAAAACTTCTCACTCCCTTCATATTAGTGGGAGGTGATAATTTTTCAATGATTTCTACCTTTTATCTACCTCTATGCCCTTACATGAAATATGATGGCCTAAAACAATCCCCTCCCAAATCATAAAATGACACTTCTCCCAATTAAGTGCCAAGTTGGAAGACTTGCATCTTTTCAATACACATGCAAGATTATTTAAACATGAATCAAAAGAGTCACCAAACACATTGAAATCATCCATAGAAACTTCAATAAACTTTTCAATCATATCATGAAAGATAGCAAACATTGCACAAGCCAAAAGGCACGCGCTGATATGGAAATGTGCCATATGGACAAGTAAAAGTGATTTTCTCTTGATCTTCAGGGGCTATGGAAATTTGAAACTATACTGAATAATTGTTGAGAAAGCAATAAAATGCATGTCCAAATAATCTATCAAGCATCTCATCAATGAAAAGTAAAAGAAAATGGTCTTTCATAGTGGCTTTGTTAAGTTTTCTACAGTCTATACACATTCACTACCCCATGACTAGTTATCTAGAGGGAATTAATTCATTCTTTTCATTTACGACTATAGTTATCCCCCTTTCTTCAGCACTACTTGCGTTGGACTAACCCACTTACTATCACTGATGGGATATATGATCCCGACATCTAGTAATTTTAAAACCTCTTTCTTAACCACCTCTTTTAAAGTTGTATTTAACCGCCTTTGAGGTTGTCTAATAGGCTTATAGGTGTCATTAAGGAGTATTTTGTGCATGAAAATGGGGGAACTTATGCCTTTTATATGCTCAATGCTCCATGTAATGGCTCCACGATATTTCTTTAACACAAATATTAATTTATCCAATTCAATATCAGAAAGAGAAGTATTGAAAATGACTGGCTATGTATTATTTTCTCCTAAAAAATGTATTTAAAATGAGAAAGCAGTAGTTTGAACTCAAACTTGAGGGGTTCGTTGGTCAGATACCCTCCTTTATCTTTATTCCTCAGCTTGCTCTCCTCAATTGCCCTTTCCATCTCGTCATCCATCACTTGCTCTCTTTGTTGCTATCTTCCATCTCCTCTTCATGGATGTTGTGTTCATGTCCTCAGTCTCCTCTTCAATGGATTCTTTAAAAAAATCATTAACCAAATCATCAATAATATTTATACTCATAACATCATCATATTGAACTAAAAATTTAAAAGAATAAAAAATATTAAAGGAAACAATGTCATCATTGACTCTAAATTGTAAGTTTCTAGCTTGGACATCAACAATGGCTCGCCTGGTGGCCAAGAAAGGTCTTCCTAATATGAGCAAGGTACCATGTCTTCTTCGATGTCGAGCACGATGAAATCCGCCAGTAGAAATACCTTACCAACCTTGACAATAAGGTCTTCTACTACTCCTACATGTTTCCTTACACTTCTATCGACTAATTGGAAAATGACGTTTGTCAGCTTCAATCCTCCTCCATTCAACCTCTTAAAGGTGGAATAAGGAATGAGGTTGATGGAAGCTCCCAAGTAGCATAGAGCTCGGTGGAATGTCACTCCCGAATTCCAATTTCACATGGAATCGAGAACAAGCAGGGTCCTTGAGTTTAGCTAAAAGATTCTTCTGAAAGATAGCACTACACCCTTCGTTTAAGCATAAATTTTTGTCCTCCATCAATCTCCTCTTACTCGATAATATTTGTTTCATGAACTTAGTATAACTGGGCATATTTTCTATTGTTTCAATAAAAAGGAGGTTAATCTCAATTTTCTTAAAAATTTTCAAAAATTTCCTGATCTTTTTCATCTTTTCATCCTCTTTCAGTCTTTGGAAAAAAGGATTACTTACCTACTTACCTGTAGGTGCCGAATAATCCTCAGGCTTACCTTGTTGGTCAAGAGCTTTAGATGGTTCCTCATTGTCATCCTTACCTTTGATATGTCTTCTTTTTCCTTCTTCCTTTTCCTTTGACCATTCTTCATTTTCCTCGACTCATCATCCTCCACTTTCTTTGGCTCCAATGTTTTCCCACTCCTCAATGTGACTACTTGAACATACTCTCCCATGCTTATAGTTTATCCTGTGGATGAGGAATTGTATCGCTCGGTAATGTTCTTATTGGTCGCTCATTGTTTTGGTGAGCTATTTGTCCTAATTACATCTCATGGTTCCTAGTGGTAGCTCACAAATCTCATACTCTCTTCGCAATCTCTCAAAATCCCTTCTCAAATTATCATCATTAGATGTATCATAATTCACATATGCAGGAAAATTTGGATTTTTAGATGGTGGTCTTGGTGGTGGAGGCTAGTATGAGTTGTTTTGATAAGGTAGAAAATTTTGGGGATTCCTTTGATATGGTGGTTGGTATGGTCTAAATGAAGATGGTTGATTGGACAAATTTTGTTGAGGTGCATTTGACTGAAATGATGGATTTTGGACATTAGCTTGATTTGTTCAAGAAAAAATGGGATGGTTTCGTCAAGACAGGTTATATGTGTTTCCATATTTGGTGGGTTGATTTCTTGTAGTAGGGTTTTGATTAAAAATGTATTGAATCTGCTCATCTTGCATCACGTCATGATGAAGCATCACAGAAGCCATTTTGGTGATTCCTCCACAAAAATCACAACTCAAGATCCCTTGGGATGTTGAACCAATGGACTTCACTCAGCTTCTTGCCATATTCTCTACACCTTTTCTCAAGTTTGTAATGGCACTCATTATCATGTTCTGCTAAGATATGAAAGCATCATAGCTAGGCATACCTCCTTGTTGGATGTTGGCTTGATTCACTTGTTGCTGTTATTCAACTATGGAAGTTATTGCTTCATGATAATGATAAGCGGATGCCATTCTCTCCAACAACTTATAGAGGAAAGAACCTCCCGCACTAGCATCAACTATTAATTTTGTCTCCAGAAATAGTCCATTATAAAAGGTTTGGACTTGCAGCCATAGAGGTATAGCATGGTGCAGACACTTTCTCAACAACTCTTTGAAGCTGTCCCACGCTTTACCTAAACTCTCTCTAGTAATTTGTCTAAATGATGAGATCTCGTTTCAAAGCTTAGCGATCCTAGCTGATGATGAAGAGAAAGTGTTTGGCTAGGAATTCTTGAGTGAGTTAGTCCTATGTTGTGAAAGTACCTTGTCTATATGACTACAACCACGACTTTGCGTCATCACATACAAAGAAAAGGGGATGCTCTCATCTGAATACAATCAGGGTAGACTCCATTATATTGGAATGTATCAATGACCTCCTCGAATTTGATCAAATGTTCATAAGGATCTTCACTTGGTACTCCTCCAAATATAGCATGTCTTTGGAGCATTTGTACAAGTGCAGGCTTGATTTTGAAGTTATTTGCATGCACAGGCAGTCGAGCAATGCTAGAACACGCCCCCTCAAAATTAGGTATGGCATAATTTATAAGATGTTGAGGGTTAGCATTAGCATTAACACGGTTGCCATTGTTGCATATGTAACCTCATCTCGTTCGTTCACACGACGGTTTGGATTTTTCATTAGATTGTCACCTTGGTTTGAGTCTTGTTGTCTATGGTTTTTACTTATGGTCCATTCAATCTCCAAGTCAACTTGGATGTAGTGCTTGATTGGATGAATGAGTAAATACCACAAACTACATGAAACAAAAACCAAAAATCAACTATCGTAGATAAAATCCGAATAAAACAAGAGAACAAGGAATAATTGTAAATAAATAACAAAAGAAATAAAAAGTCTAATCTAGTAAGACTCACTACACCTAATATTGTTATCAAACAAAAATAGTCCTGGGCAACAGTGCCAAAAACATGTTCGGTGAAATGTTGATTAGGTTTTTGAAAATAATGAACAATAAATAATAAAAAAAAACTTAATTATCCTAATCAACTCTTACACACTCTTATAAGTATACGAGGTGAGTTTGTATATAGGATGAGTAAGGATTGTTTCCACGAGAACTAACGGAACAAGTATTAGGTTCACAAGCCTATTTACTAGTTAGACGAAATAATCAAGAGTTTTTTACTAAAGATAAACTAAATTTAATAACAAGAAATTAAAATAAAGACAAGAATGTAAAATACTAATCCTACAGACTGTTAAGCACTTAAATATAATTGAATAAAAACCTAAATCAATCTACTCTAATTGCAAGAATTCAATCAAGAACGAGAATTTAAATTAATCTACTCTTACAAAAGCTATTAAAAATGATAAAATAAAACCCTAATTACTCAACTACGAAAGCAACTAAAAATCTAAATATAATAAGACAAGAACGATAATTAAAGAATAAGGATGAAATAAAAACAAAAATTGAATTGCATAAAGATAAATCAAACTTAGTAACTGCAGCGAAAATCAATCTTAATGATCGTTGAATCTTAAATTCTTGACAAGAGAACAAAATTCTAGCTTGAGCACTTGAGAAAATCTACCCTACGTCTAAATTATTGTTCTAACTATTGAAAACTAAAAACTAACGATGGTCGATGATGGATTCTTCTTTCCTCCTATTTTCTTGGTGTATTTATAGCTAAAATTAGGGTTTTGGGGCTCTAGAATGATAAATACCCAAACTCTCCTGTAAACGGGCCTACATGTGACGACATTTCTTGCAAAATAAGCAAGCCCATGAAACCTGACTAATGATGCACACCTGGGCGTGACATTCCAGAAACGAAGATTGGAGCTATTAGACGTTGAGCCTGGGAAGTGCAAACTAGTCGCGCCTGGGCACGACTTCCAGTAAAGAGACCTCTATTTCTTTCGCGATTTTGATATTGATACTATTGGAATCTCATAAAACTCAAAACACAAAAATTGTAGACCTTTGTCTCATTTCCATTGCATTCAAAATCACTTCAATCAGAGCTTGGACAAGAAAGTTATGCCATTTTTGCCAAACCACATCGCTCCTTACCGGTACATGTAAATTCCAATTTGCAAGTTTCTTCCAATTTCTTTCCTCACTCAAACCCTTCAAAACTCAAAATAAACCATTTTATCTCATAATTACTCAATTCTTGCTTATAGGATATTCACAAGCTTATCAGCTCTGTCTCCCAAGGAAAAAGGAAATACCCACAACTTGAATGCATCATTATTGACCACCATTTTGCTTAAAACTGTCACACACTTCCTCAAAGTTCATCAAGTGATGATTTGGATCTTCATTTGGCAGTCCTCCAAACATTGCATGTTGCTGCAACATAGAGATGAAACCATGCTTGACCTTAAAATTGTTACGATGAATGGATGGTGGAACAATACTAGAATTAGATCCTCCAAAGTTACACGAAGTGTAATCTCCTAAGAATAGATTATTTCTAACAGGTCTATTGTTATATTATCTCCATAGTCACCACTGTTCTCATTGTTGCCATTGTTCCCATTTTGGCATTATTCTCAAACCTTTTACATTCTCAAGCATCACTAGTTGTCTTGGATTCCTCTCGTGAGTGATACTCAATTTTGCCCCTTCTTGTTGCTGTTATGAAACTCTTTTCCGATTTCTAATAGTCCCCTCGATCTCTGCATCAAAAGTAATGAGAATTTGATCCAAGTGCATAAACTGCAAAATCAAACAAGGAAACGAAACCACAAGCACCACTATATATACACCATGTAAACCGATAAGATAACAAAGAATACAAACTCATTGTCACCTTAGGAAATAAAACAAAATGATATTAAAAAATATAAAATAAAGTCTAAATTATAAATTATCTTGATGTTCAATATTTCCTAAGACCACAGTCTCTGACAACGGTGCCAAAAAATTAATATAGTCTAGAACCTCTATATCTAAACAATTCAAAATAAGAGTATTTTTACAATTTTAAACTACTAGATTGCTATTAATTAAAGTTACCTAAACAATAATTAGTAAGAGATGAATAGAAACAACAAACTCGAGAAAATGCAATAAGAAGAAAAAAGGTTAAATGTCAAGCAAACAAATTCCCCAAGATCTGCTTTACCAACCCCTTGCTGGGAAAGTATTACGAATTGAAGGTTAAATTCCCGATCTCTCGGTTTATTAATTTTTTTCACTTATCAATGCGAAGTTGGGAATCCTCCTACACCCTACACAAATTCGTCAATCCAATTTAATTCATTGCTAGGAAATTATATTAGTAATTAAGCAACATGGCACCACTGGAAGTAACCTACTCACTCAAACCAATCAACAATTAAGGCTAATTTGGAGGTTCAATGGGCTATATCCCATCTATTACAAATCAATTTAATTAATTGGCCTAGTAAAAATGATTACCCCAAAAGGTTTGGTTTTTCCCAACAATTCATTGAGTCAAGCATTACCCATTTGGAACTAGGTTCACCCACACTCAAACCATGAATGATTTAGTGCATGATTATTTTGAAACGGAAAAACATATGGATTGATGAAGAAAACATAAACCCGAAGTAAACTATTGAATTCGTTATAAAAGTGCGATTTTAATTTGCAAATAGGAAATAATGAGCAATTATGACAATGAAAAGCAATAGAACGATATTGATTGCAAGAAAAAAAAATGAAAGAAATACTAATACATGAATAGTACAAGAGCGTCTCACAAAGCCTTCAAATGAATTCGAGCAAATCCACAAATAAATTACTTGAATCTCTTAATAATTCAATCTAAGAAATGGAAATGAAAAGGCCTAATGACTGAAGAGTGTTTTTGGTTCGCAAGAGAGAAAAACCCTAGTTCTTATTCTTAATTACTACTCTCTATTCACTCTAAGTGGATATGTGACTCTTGTAACCTCTTAAAAAGACTGCTAAAAGAAGTATTTATAGATATAAAATATCTTCCATCACTCTGCTAGACCTTTCCGACAAGAAAAGATTCTGCCTAACTTTTATTGAGGCTCACTGCAGCGAGTCATTCCTTCTTGGTATCCTTTGTCGCAGTGAAGGTCTTCTAATAGCTTTACTTTGACTTCCTTATAGCTTTGTAATTTCTCATTCTTTCACGCATCCTAATTCTGCAAATAGACGTAACTATCCTTAAACTGCATAAAGAGGACCAACAAAACATAAATAGACATTTTATTCCAATTAAATATAAAAACTACTAAAAATGCAATAAACACACGAAAACTCATTTCTCACCAACAAAACCAACTTAATAGAAATGAAATACAACAAAAATCATTAGAAGTAAATTTGAAGGATAGTAAAATAACCCTAAATTATAGGGTTACCAACTGCACGCTGAGGGGTGTTGGATGGCCACTTCTTTCATTCCAAGACATGGTATATTTTGACTTCCTTCTTACGGGAAATTTGTGCAGGCAAATGAATAAGAAAAAATGTGTGCAACAAAAGGATAAATTCTTACTTGTCGAGAAGTGGAAAGCTACCGCAACTAGAATATGTCTAAAATGATTTGACATTCCAACAACACACAATCTACCGAATAAAGGAAGAAATTTGTCCTTATTCCAATAGAAAATCAATAAGTATCCTACTTAGTGGTGGAATATCTCAATATTGTTTTGCTCCAACATAAACCTCCACAAAGAAAATTGCTAACTCTAGTAAACTAGAGTTATTTTCCTCTAAATTATAACATTTTGATAGTTTAAATCCCAGATTTTAGGTAAGTCATTGAAGAATTCAGTTAATTTCTTGTTTCATATGTGTTTGTATTTCCGTTCTTGTTAAATTTGATAAGTTTTATTAAAATTTTAGTTTAATCAAGTGCTTAATGGTGTTAATATTATGCAAGTTAAAAAATTAAGGGTTGAAAGCTGGAAGGAACAAAGCTCAAGGGACCAGATTGCAAAAATTGATGAAATGAAGAATGTTGGGATGAGAGTCGAGATCGCGATCTCAACTGTTCCAGACCGCGATCTCGACATGGGAAATTGTCTTACTATGTTAGAGTCGAGATCGCAATCTCACATGTTCCAGACCACGATCTCGACTCGCTGAGAGTTAAGTTGTAAGGGCAATTTTGTAAACTTTTAGCCAGTAACTCCTGATTTTTTTCCTAGTGTAATATTAGACTATTTAAGCTACTTAAAAATTAGTAAGAGCAAGTAGCAGATAGTTTTAGTTAGTTTTAGATACTTTAGGATAGCTTGAACTCCAAGTTTACTTCTTTAATAGAAATTTCTCTTTAATTTTCTCTTAGATCTTCTTCTAATTTCTTGTCAAGCTCAAATTTTGATTGGATAATCATAGTGGGTTAATCGCAAGTTTTGCGTAGATATAATTTTTATTCGCTTTCTTGTCTAATTTAGTAAGAATTTCTTTACTTGAAATTTAGGGTTTCTTAGGTAAATTAGGGTTCTTGATAATTTCTTGCATTTCTAGTTAGAATTTTCAATTTCTTGCATTAATTCCTAGTTAATTCTTAGTGGGCTTTCTTTATTTCTATCAAAAATCCAAAAATATTTAGATTTCTAGTTTAACTCTTTCCAATTTATAATTTAGAAATGATTGCTTTTAATATTCAAGGTTTCTCATTTGTAGTCCTTTTAGTTGGGTAATTTGCTTGCTTTTAATTTTAGTCTTAATTTGGTTAATTTAGGTTAGAATTAAGTGCTTTCCTTTACTTGCTTTCATTTGAATAGATTAACTAGTTTCTTAATTTCGTAATTAGTTATTTTTACTTATTTACTTTTTTTTGGTAATTTCTCTAACTTTAATTTAAGTTTTTATCGCTTTCATTCGATTATAGTTTTTATTAGAATGGTTCTATCATCCATCGCTTGATTTCGCTTAACTACACAAGTATCCATAAATCTTGGTAATTGCCTTCCAACAATCCTTGTGGGAACGATCCCTACTTCCCTTTACTACTAGTTGATAGCCGTATACTTGCGGGATGCCATCTAGTGAGTAGTAGGATTTAGGTGTTTTATTAATTTATAACTAGGTGTGTAAGGTATCAAAAATCCATTTTTTCGTACCACAAAATTTTTCAGTTCGGGTCACAACTCAATTTCATGGAAAAATATCTGAACTACAGTACATAATATCTACTTTTTCCTCCAGTGGTTGATAAACATGTCAACGAAAGTGGGGGCATGTATAATAATATAATATGTAAGCTAATAAAAAAATTGCCACATGACACACACCACATGAACCCGATATAGTCAATCTTACTAACTTAGGAGGCCTGGACTTTCCAACTAGGCAACCTTACATCTCTGTAGGCCTGGTAACCCCATTATATCTCCTATGAAAATGTTATCATTTCTTATAACTTGACACAAGAAAACACACTACCACAAATTCTCTTTATCAATTACAGGTCCTAGTCCTCTACTATTTACAACTCTTACTAACTTAAGCATTGGAATGTTTTTGGGGAGTAGCCCTTACTTTTCTTGTAGGCACTCTACCAGCAGGAACTATGAGCCAGGACTAAAGTAATTTTTATAGAAACACCTTTGTTTGGGAGTTCTAAAGGGAAGTAAAGGGAGAGAAAGCAAGGAATGAATAGTTAAAAAAAACTTTTCACTCCATATATGGAGTGAATGGAAGAAAAATGGAATTAAAACTAACGAACTTTTCTAAAATACTAAATTTGTCAATAAAATATCAATGAACAAAATATTTAATATCCAATGTATCCAAAATCATTCCATCTTTTCCTTGAACTCCCAAACAAGATGAGAATCCCTTCTCTTCTTTTCGTTTACCAATTACTCTCATAACTTAACTTTTCCTTTCTTTTCTTTTCTCTCTAAAAGTCCTAAACTAAGCCTTAGAAACTTCAAATCACATCCAATCTACATAATTGGTGCAAAACGAAAGCATAATCACAAGAACTACCCTATGATTCATCAATTCCAAGGAAAGAACCCTAACCCCTTTCTCTTAAAGTATCAATTCACCAACATTTCCCTTAATTACCAATCTAAATGCTTAAATAACATAAGGATGAAAGGTTTACCTTTGGTTTCATGAATTTTCGCACGATTCCTTCCTCTGTAGCCAAATTTTCCTCTTGATTTCCTCCTTTAAAGCCTTGCCCCTATTTCATGGTAAGTTACTTTAATCCGTTAAGTACGATTGAAAAGCCACTTTCATAAATTGCACTTTTGGCTCCTGACTTGTAGCCAATCACCTCTTGATCCCAAAATTAGCTTTGCACTATAGTGTGCCAAAATAACATAGTCTTGAGTTTTAATTTTATATAGATCATAAAATTAGCTTTTAGACTCTATTGTGCCAAAATTAACATTGATTGGGCTTGTATTTTACATGGATTGTGCTTCTCACAGTTCATTTAATAACAAATTAGATTTTCGACAAATTCTTCATCTTGCCTACTTGTCAACCTCCTTAGTCTTCCAACTTTCTAAAGGAAAGTTTTTTCATGAGGAGAAATGTATATAAACAAGAACAAGAATGTTAAGTGACTATTTGGTAATATACTTACATAATTTAGTAATTCAATATGTATATTAGCTAACATAAACATTATTGTGTGGTTATTTTTATGTTATATTGTACCTTTTCATTTTGAAATTAGAAATTTTATTACGTGGCCAGCATCTACAGTTGGTAGTGTAGGTAAAATTAACCAGTAATGCAAAATTTTTACATCAATGGTGCAGGTAAGATTAATTCAAACAAAAATTCTTTTTTAGGAGGAAGGGAAACAAGGAAGTGAAAAAGAGCAATAAGGTATACGATAATAGAACCTTAAATAACATAGAGCAAATACGATACTTAATCAATATGTTATAGCTAATTCTTAGTACCAAAATGTGTCTCTAATTTTTCCTTTTCAATATTTGTTTTGTTGAATTCACTAGTACAAAATAGTTCACTTCTATTTTTTTTTATTTCATCATAATTTAAATAAATAATAAAAAATGGTCTTAGGATGAAGAATAACTATACGATTTTTTAAAGGATCCATGTGTGAATTGGAGTAGGAAACTAATGTCAATAGAAAGATATTTAATCACAATTTTAAAACAAAAAATGCAAAGTATCCATTTCATGACCCGGGATTCAAAACTTTTCATTGCAACAATTCATCAAACATATTCCAAGCATTGCCAAACCCATTATTTTCTCAAAACTCATAGAACTCGAAGGTTGAAAATCGAAAAAATGCGAAGGTTAAAAATCGAGAATCAGAGCAAAATATATTTACGGATAGATGCTCTGATATCATGTTAGAAATAAGAGAATATTTATACTATGCATAAATCAAGACTCAATAAAATTGATACATGGAGAGCCTTTATATAGATTTACAAGAGAACATTCTAGGTAATCTAGAGATGGTAAATCTTGCTAATGAAGACAATTAGTTTACTAAGGTAATTACCTAATCTAGGGGAATAATTAGGATAATTACATATCAATCACATATTTACATACCTTGTATGATATATACATATCTAGACAAATATAATTGGTGATTGACCAAAAAAATTTCAAATCAATAAATTTCAGGTATCCTTGCATGCATAATCACAAAAAATATCAAACATCTAGGATGTGTATAAGAGACAGTTTGGATCTGAAAATATTTTCAGAAAAATATTTTCCGGTGTAAAATATTTTCCAATTTTCCTTCCTAAGCTGAAAATAACTTACGAAATTTTTGAACGTAAGTTATTTTTCGGATAATTCAAGGGTGACATTAAAACTCAAATACTTACTTTTAGAATTTCATTTGCTAAATTTATTTTCATTTTCAATTCTTTTTCATTCGTTTTTTCTCTCAATCATAGGTCCCACACTAATATAACTATCATTATGCATATTTTACTACTATATTGTACTATCATTTAATTTTGAACAAAATCAATTTTTTATTAATCACAATTACTTGTAAGGTATTTATTACCATTGTTACAAATTTTTAGTTATGAATATATCATAACATTAATTATACTACCGTTAAAAAAATTTATTTCAAAATATTTTCATTTTGTCAACTGAACACTGAAAAATTGTATGAAAAATGGACTTTTTCATGTAAAATATTTTCCAAGGATTCATTCCAATAAGAAAATATTTTCAGTCCAAACGAACACACCCCTAGTGCAAAAAAAATCACGAGATAAAAATGTAACTGGAAGTTTATCAAATTACACAAATATCCTACAATGTGTAACATAAAAAGACCAAAAAGTGAAACTTACAATCATTTCAAAAACAAAAAACACTCAAAACAAACAAAAGAGAAATACAAAAAGAAAAATAGTATAGAAATCAAATACAAAATTTTGTTCATCATGAAAAGGAATGACAAAGAAAATGAAAAATGAAAAATTAAGTTAGAAAAAATACATGCTCTAGCTAGAAGGAAAAAAAAAAAAGCAAAAGAATGATATATGAGAACAAATATAAAAATTCACCAAGAATAGAAAGGACCAAAAAACAAAATCTAAAAAAAATAATAATCTTGAAAAACTGTCAATTTCATTCCTGATGGAATGAGTCTTAGAATTTTCAGTCATGACTCGCGATTTCTAAACAACAAAATAGGGCCAAAAAAAAAAAAGGTAGTAGAACCTCTACAACAATCAAGAGAAATCCTCTAAATTCTATAAATTTTCAATATTGAAGAGAGGAGTGAAGAAAGCGATGTGCAGTGAAATTAAATTATGAATTGAATGATTTAAACATTCTTTACCTATTCTATCAGAAATAGATATATTGGAATTGTTTTTAAAATTGAAAACAAATAGATTAAAATTTATTTTTTAAATTAGAAAGAGGAAGGAAGGATAGATGATTTTTGAGCGTAAAGATGGGGAAAAATAATGGTATGTTAATTAAGATGATAAGGATTTTATTTTTCGAATTTGGATTTGTAACTAAAAAATATTTAAATAGTTAATAGGGAATAGAGCAAATCTGATGTGTGTAAGGGGAGAAGGCGAGGCATAAGCATGAGAGATGGTAAGAAAGGAGAGAGAATGGGAGACTAAAGGAGAAAATCGAATAAGACTTTCAGGAACGTGTGCCAAAAACGTTCCAATTAGGAAGTACCAAATATGAAAGAGAATGTGAGATGGATAAGGATGAGGTTTCAACTTTATTATGTTTATACATGATTACTAAATCTTCTATTGAAAGGCTTTTACTTTTCAATAATATTTTCCTCTCTATAAACTGATTAAGTACTTACAAATTACAGTTTATTATTTACTTACTTCCACAACCCCTTTCCTTTTACTAAATTAAACAAGTAGACCATTACTTAAAGTAATTAACTACAATGAAAACCAATTTATTAACCTGACGACAACATTCTTCAACTTGTCCTTCTAGCCAAAGACACTTTGATAGCCTCCCATGAATTGTTGCACATGTTAGGTCCCTAATAGACAAAATACAACTTTGCAGTATATGCTAGCTTTTTGCATATTTTTCAGTCCTTTTTAGCTCCATACAATTATCACCATTTTACGTCAAGTAATTCAAGGTGTACTCCATAATTTTCCTCATTTTAAATGTTAAGATTTATTTCCATAGCCACAGACATTAATGCCTATAATTTGTATACTAAAGTTTATTTCCATAGCCACAAAGAATCTTTATGTTTTACTTGTTACATTATGTATGAATATTTGTTAAACTTTATGTATGAATATTTGTTAAACTTTAGTACACAAATTATAGCCTTTAATGTCTGAAGTTATTAATTAGCTAGTGAGAGATAGAGCAACAGCTAAGCTAGTTATTCCGCTATGATATATTGGGTCATTGCACAAATTGTATCAGAGCTTTTAGGATAAGGTTTCGTTAGATTGATATTAGTGTTTGACATCTTATAAATTATTTATAAAAAATACACGACAATGAAGATATAGATTTATAAATTTAAATCTTATGAGATCTACATAATTGTGATGAAAGCATATAGATCGATGGGTTATTGTGATTTGATGATTCAGATCAGTATGCTCATGATTATTTGGTGTTCTAGAATTGATATATTTTAATAAAATAGGCTTAAATCTAGTGATGGAAAAGCTTACAAGTATCTAGTAGCATGTTAGGTACGATTATTGTCCGTAAGAAGACTTAGTAAATTGTCCTCAATCTTTTTGCCTAACTTGATTAGAAGAGTTAAAATATTTGATACTGTTTAAATATAATCAGTTTACTCTATAAATATTCATCGAGAGTTGACCCTTGATACTTACCCACTTACTGACCTCTTCTATGATTTTCTTACCTATCTACTTGTAATGTGGATATTAGAAATGCTATAGAATAGGTTGGTGACTAATAGCGTACAAAACTATGTGATTATTGCTTTGTAGTCATTTTCTAGACTTAATTAGGTTGTTATGATATTTGGTTTAGTATATTATTTCACTAATAAATTTTGAAAATACTAATTGATTAGAAAGATATAATGCAAAGTACACTTAGAAAACTCATTTATATAGAATTGACTTTTGTATAAATATCAAGTCTTGGGAATTCAAGAGAAACATTTGTATTATAAAATTATAAGTTTGTATTGATTAGAATTTAACTACAAACACATTGTAACATCTTATGTATATTTGTAGGAATGATACCGATGTGTTTTTAATAAACTTGCTATTTTATAAGAGTTTAGAACTTTTGAGCAATGCTCTTTCCACTTCAGATTAATATGTAAATTACTAGTCCAGTATATTTGAGTATTGGTCACCTTACTCATTTTATTTGTGATATAATATTGTATCATATATTGCGAAAGGAAAAAATCGATTTGTTTCAATTGTTTGATAACTCTACGATCAGGTAACAAAACATACTTGTATAAATGGAATTCAGAAATAAACTATCTAAATGTAGAAAAACTAATATGTAAATAGAAGAAGTTGATCATCCTAACATGAGGCACTCTAAAAGGATGTTTTGAAACCTTGCAAAGTTTACTTCTGAGGGTTGAATCTTGAGAAGAAGAAACTAAGGTATTTATGGACCAAATTATACCAGTATTTGAGATGTCAAGAAAAGATTTGGCCAAAATTTCCAAATTTTTTATCATGGGCAACAAATTAAATTCTTTCTTATAGAGTTCTTAAATAATACAACTGTTTATATTATAAATCAAGTTTAATACGTAAAAGTGATGCAGTAGCCCTCCTACCAAAGGGAATAAGACATTTTAACTACTTTGAACTTACAAAACTAGAATT
The DNA here is from genome assembly GCA_025175665.1 of Cinchona pubescens. Taxonomy (NCBI): domain Eukaryota; kingdom Viridiplantae; phylum Streptophyta; class Magnoliopsida; order Gentianales; family Rubiaceae; genus Cinchona; species Cinchona pubescens. The sequence continues at coordinate 523,879 of JANKKI010000155.1, forward strand.
TTGTATATTGAAAATATTGGTTTCATAAACCAAGATTGTGATTTACATTGGTGATAGAAAACAGACAATATGTAACAAATGCTCGATTATTGATTAAGATGTTTGGTTGCGGATTTATGATTGGGACATAAAAAGTTAAGGTAATTGATGGGTAGGATATTTGAAAAATTAAGGGTTTTAAATTGGGTGCATGATACGCTTTAGTTCATCATCTAGGATGTAAATGAGATATCAAACTGTTGGATACTTGTGAAATGTACTAGATAAGCAATAAAATCAGGATATGATCTTTAGCATATGAGAAAAATATTTTTGAGAATATAGATATTTAGAATTCATCATTGTAAAGTAACTTAGTTATCATTTGTTTTATCAAAATTTTATTGTTAGTTATCAGAATGAAACAAACTAGAGATGTACTACCGCTTAGTTTACGAGGGAGTTATATTCATGTATACACCACATGTTTGTCATTGAGAGGCTAGATTTCAAATTGCATTGTGTAAAGAGCTAAGTTATTGCTTTTGGTATAATTATCATTAGGGAGAGAGAACATTCTAAGGGAAAAAAAAGCTTCCTATAAAATTATTAAAGTCATAGTGTTGAATAAGTTAGAAGCTGTCTAGGTATAATATAGAGGTTGACTAGTCTTAATGTCTAAGTGTTGTGTATGGACCTATTTAATTCCATTTTGAGTTATGACACCTCTAATGGGTTATCTTGATATTCAAGAATGACAACAGAATAGGTAATTCTTAGTTTTTAAGTTGGATGTTGAGGAATAAAAATGTAGATTTTTTAATGATTTATGGATAATCTATGAGATATATAATTTAGTAATGATTCAAGTCTCAACTCCTAGTGATTGAATAATTAAACTAGATGAGTCTGTTGGAGAACTTTTGGTTAATAACTCTATTATGATGAATTTTAATGATAAGTTCTTATTTATAATATGTTTAAGAAAATAAATGAAGCTATTTTGATTAAGTTTCAACAAAGGCATACATTTTATTTATACTTTGAAAATCATTAAGGATAACAATGATCCACTTTATTTTGAAATTTCTAAGAGGATTAAAAAAAAAAAAGCAAATAAACTTGTTTTTGCCCTCAAAAAGCTTCTTAGTCAAGGTTTCAAGTTAAAGTACCTTGTACAAGGATGGTAGGATGTGTGTCCAACAGAGCAACAATGTGTTCCAATCATGGGATGTAAAGTTCAAAACTTTGACTTTCTCTTCAATTTGATATTATGTGAACAGATCAATTTATTGCCTAAATTGAGGATTAGTGATATTTAAGGATAGCTTCTAACAAACTCTGAACAAGAAAAGATAAAATTATAGTTCTAACATAAGAATACAAGAATCATATAACTATCTGTATCTATGTTGATACCTTTAAAAAAATCAAGAATATATTCAAAGAAGATATGTGAATTTAGATTATTAATTTACATAAATATTGTCTTGTCAAGAGTAATTATATACTTCTTTGAAGGTTCATCTTATATACGTAGGAGATGTACGATCTTTGATTAATTTAAAACCTAGGTGATGTTTGACAAGTGCATCACGAGATTTTAAAGATCTCGTTAGATAGCAAAACAAAATCATAAAAATTTAAATCTAACAGGCCGAATGACAAAGTAAAGTATTGAGTAGAATAAATGGCCGTAGCTTCGATTGGAATTAAGATTGATTAGTATTCCACTATGAAAGACATAAATCTATTTTGGATCTTAGAGCTTTAAGAAATATTGAGAATCATATTCATGATACTCAGAAGTTGTGAACTTATAAATTCGTAGATTTCAAATGACATTTTAAAGGACAAATTTAATTAGACAAAAAAATTTTGAATTGTGGGACACAATTCTTTTAAGAAGGGGAGATTGTGAAACCTACAAAAATCATTGAATGCTTTTCATTAATTTTTAATCTTAATATGTGTATATAGGTGTGTTATTAGCAATCAACACCAAAAAAAAAAAAAAAAAAAAAAATTAACATCAATCAATACTAAATATTAATTAGTTTGAGGGAAAATAAATGTTAGGAATTATTAGTTGAAAAATACTCTCTTTTATAATTGAAACTAAGTAAATCTAAGAAGTTATTTTTTGAAGCGGTTGTATAGTCTCTTAAGCTCATCTTTTGTAACTAAAAGGAGTTATCAAAAAGAGATAACTATTAGAAAAATTAAGGGAATAATTGCAATGTTTGTTGCTTATGTCATTAATAGAGGTAAGAAAATATATTTATTCTTTATATCTAAATAATTCTGTGTGAGTAATAAGGAGACTAAAAGTTTTGTAATACATAAAACAAGTAATAAAATATCAAAGGACATTCATTTGTAACAAATAAGGATAATAATGAATTAATAGTTGAGGAAGTTAAAAGGTTTAATTGAGATTAGGAAAGTTAAAAGAGTTTCATAATGTCCTTATTTATAATAGTTTTAACTAAATCATTTGGAATGATTAATATTAGTATTATTATGTGAGTAACGAATTTGTTGTTTTCCAAGCATTATTAAATAAGATAGTAGTGATCCTATATAAGGTTAGAATGATTATTAGAAGACCATCGAGAGGTGGTAAGATAGCAAAGGAAAAGTTACACAAAAAGGAGTTGAAGCTGTAAGAGTTGTTTGGATTTTGGAATCATTCAGAAGTGAAAGTCTTTTTTTTTTTTTTTTTGAAAAATATTTCAAACACTTTCGTAATGATTTGTTTAATAAAATTTGATATTGTAGGTACATAGTTATAGTTTCTTGTTCTAGTTAGAATCTTTAATGTTATTTTAGACTTTTATCATCAAAATATTTATGGTCTATGCTTCGAGTTTCATGATAACAATATAAGACATTTGATTCTGAATTATGTTTAGATATGTTCGTGCGATTAAATATGATAGTCGAGACTTTCATGCTTATTTTAAATGTGTGTTTGTTGAATAATAAATTCATGGGTAAAATGATATCTAGTGTAAATATTTTTTATAGTTTTAAAAATAAGTTCGTGCATGCACACTTTATTTGTAAATGAACAATTGAATAAATTCACGATCTTTCCACCATGTGATTTTGAAGTTAAAATAATTACTAAATTTTTATAGTACTATATATATTATTAGTATATTATTAATTTTGTATATAAACACATTCATATTGAAAAAAATTATCATTAATTTCTTATTGCTTTACTATCCATTTAATATCTATAATAAGTGTTATAGTTTGTCAATTAATTTACTAAGCGCAATTTTCTTATGTATTTGTAAAACTTTCTTATATTGATATACAAGAAATCTGAACATCAGTATCTTGTCCTAAACTTTATTCCTGAGTAATGCAATTTTAATTTTACAAAATTCTTGTTTAAGTAGAATATTATGAAATTATTCAACTTATTTTTGACTAAAATTATTTAGGTATATTTTTTATTACCATAATATTTATGCAAGTAAATACTTATTAGTCTAGTATATTTGTAAAATCTATTCCATACTCAAGTGCAATAAAATGTATTACTTACTATTACAATTTTGTACATGATTTTCAAAAATGATGAGATATTAATTTGAATATAAGAAGACTGGATAAAAGTAGAATTCATGTGAATTATAGGCTTGTACTCACAACTACTTGTGAAAAGCTATGAGTTGCTTTTTTGAAATTGGAAAAAGCAATTTCAGTAAAGTAGGTGCAGAGTTGTTTTTGAAAAAATATTTAACTTATCTAAACATGAAAACAAAATTATTTTTTAATTATTGTCCACGAATTCTTTGAAAAAGTGACTTTTCAATTAAAATAAAAAAACTATAAGCAATTTTTAAAAAGTTTTTGAGAACAAGCCCATTGTCACTTTAGTAAACATAGTTTTTATAAAGGAATTATATATTCGTAAGTAATGGTTATTGAAAAATTAAAAGTTCCTACATTTAAGTAGTTAATGTATCAGGTATGTGCATAAGAATTTGGTCATCCGTTCTGTTAGAAATTGCATAGGTATGTGTATATGAATTTTTATAATGTGATGCTTGAATATATATATAAATGGGGTTAATGTTAGAATTATGAATCCAAAGTCAAATGTTAGGGAAGTTGTGAATCCAAATTAAAATTTTAGGGAGGATTGGCTCTCGTCACATATTAACTTCGGTTATCCGTAAATGTGTTGAACTGACGACAGAGCTAAATCTATCTCTACGTACCCTTACAGTAGAGTTAGGTGGTTATCTATGTTCGGAGTTGATATCTTGAAATCTAGATTTTTACTAACTTGTTTAAGTATTGATATGGCAATTGGTGTGTTAAGATTAAATAAGTCGTGCATGAAAGGAGAGACAAGGATGGTATTTTGTTGATTACTATAATCCTGTCTATTTGCCTTATTTAAGTGAATGGTGTGTATCATTTGCTATGCTTCGCTTAAATTTTTATAGTTCTTATAAAACTAATTTAATTTATTTCAATAATTAAATTAATTTTATATAAAAAAAAATATTGTAAAATACATGATGTGCACATACAATTTTTATTGGATTTAATAACTCACACATTTGATGTTATTGGATTGCAAGTTTTCGTTAATGATATTAGAAAATTATTCTTAATGAATAAAGTTTTTTTCAAATACATGTTTCAGAATCTGTTACGTTGCATATTTGATTTTTGATAATTTTAGTGATTTACACTGTTTAGATGTGTTATTTCATAACTAGCGAGAGTTAGAGCAACACTTATTTATTTAGCTATGAAAGATTGGGTTATTGCATAATTGTATCCAACCATGCAATTTATACCGATTTGTTCTAAAACATAAAAATATAAAGTACCCAAGAATGTCCATAGATCATGCAAATTATATGAAAATATATATGTCACACAAGAAATACAGAGAAAAATATTCATTAAAAAATTCTATCAAGATGATGATTTTGGGAAGTGTGCCACCACTGCAGAAAAAATACTAAAATTACGAGATTTGCACCAACTATACATTCATATGAAGGAAATTTACGCAAAAATTTTCAATAAAATTCCAATGGGACACATACCTTAGAAAGTGTGCAATAGTAAGAAATTTCAAATTAATATAAATATTGAATGAGCTTCAATTATTACCAAAAATAAAAAAAGATGTTTAAAAACAACAAAACAATCTAAAAAAAATAAAATAATTGGAGAAGGATACTTAAATTTACTATTTTGCCATTGATTTTCCAAAATGCATTAAACAGTTTCGAACACTTATAAAATTCCCAAATTTTAAATTATGGTTTATATATTCATAGAATGAATTTCGAATCTAATTTTTTTTTTTCAATCTTTTGCCTCTTTTTAGTTATTTATGCATCAGATAATGAAAGAACATGCAATAACTAACCATTTATGAAATAATTTTTTTGGGGGCAAATGTAAAAATCAATTACCCACATCTTCTACGGCATTAGAAAGTATAAACACTGTTACAGAGGGGGAGATAGGGGCGAGAGGGGCAACCGCCCCCAAATTTTTCAAAATTATATATTTTTTAAAATTCTTTAAATTATTATTATATTATTATAAAAATTAGATTTTGTCCCCTAAAAATTTTAAAGAATACAAAAAATTATTCCTTGTTATGTATTGTATAGTCTTATTTTCAAAAAATTCTTGAAAATATATTATTTTCTTGATTTTTTTTATAAAAAAAATTTCAATAAAACTCTTAAAAGTTTAGACTTTAACTCTAAAATTTTACAAAAATCATGAAACTATCTCCCCAAGTATATGTATATATAAATTTTTTCCCCAAATTAAGTTCAACTCTTGGGTTTGTCCATGTTATATATAGATATAAAGTGTATTATGTACATCGTTTGTATTTAGGAGCAAAGTGTAAATACCCTTAGTTAAGGGGTGAATGTATTTTAACCCACAATATAACTAATTCTTTGTGAAAGGATACCGAAAATTATGTTCAGTCTCCTAATTTTTTATTAAAGTAGAAACGCGGTTGGCTTGAGGGTGTAATGTCTATATTTCTACAATTCTGGGATTAAGCATAAGTATCCCATAACTTAAAGATGTAGTGTTATTCAACCTCTTTTTTAAACTTCGTTTTATCTAAAATATATAAAAATATTTGAGTTACATTCTAAGAAAAAAAAATTTACATGACCTACTAATTTTGCGATCCTACCTGTAATTTGTGATGTAAATTAAATTTTATGAAAACTTTTTACATCAATAGAAAACACTCATCCATGAGGCATGAGGTTTAGTCTATATCACAATCTATTAATGAAACTATAGATAGAGTATATGTAAGTTATAAACAGTGCGAAGCCACGTTCAAGTGAAGGGGACACTTGCCCCCTCCTTTAACTTTGGAAAATTTTATAAACTAGGTATGGAAAAAATTTTTAAAAATTTAATTTTATCTTGTAATTACACCCATAAAACTTGTCAATTATTTCACTTTCTTTACATCGACTTACCTAAATATTTTATGTCCCTAAATTATACGATTAAAGATGATATATGCAAAGTAAGAATAAATGTTACTCGCAAAATAAAATTTTCAAAAACTTTTAAAATTTTATATAAAACGGACATATAATTTTCATTTTAAATTCATTTTTCAAATGCATGTTGTATTAAAATTGAGTATTGTATGGTTTTCTCATCGAAATATTTTAAAATCATATATTTTACTATATTTTGTCTTTTATAAAAAGTCTCTTATACCACCATCAAATTCCTATAATTGCATATAAAAATTTTTATAGTATAAAAAAGTTATTTATACTTTAACCTCACTAGACACTTATCAATGTTGTTGCCCCTGTAACGTTAGGACTTCAAGGATCTGGCTCTGTCCTAATTATAAATTTTGTATTATAAATTAAATCTCATAAAAACTTTTTATATTATCATACGTCAATCACCCATGAGACACGAGATTTAATTTATATCACAGATCTATAAATAAAATTATAAATCTTGTATGTGTAAGTTTTTGACTTTCATAATTGCTGGGACGACACCAATGTGCAAACTGCACATTTATAATTTCGTACATTGAAAATGTTACCAAGCGGCTGAGACGACACAAACTTCCAAACTACACATTTATAACATTGCACTATGACAATGGTACCAAATGAGAGGGAAAGTAAATGAATATTTTTAAGAATTTGAATTCTTTTTAGATGTCATTACACATACACGCAAAAGTGAAATTTAATACAATGAGCATACCGCAAAATAATATTACAAACGAAAATAATTAGGTAGATTTAATTTTTTATCTTACTTATAAACTTTATACGATACAAATTAAATATTATAAAATTTATGATATCAATTAATGTAACTAAAAATTTTATAAAATTTAACTGATAGCATTCTAACTATATAATAAATACAAATCTACTAGGATCAAATTTCATACTATTTAGCAAGCAATAGTAGTTCTTCATCAATAGGGTAGTAGTGAGTATGGGTGTTCATGTATTAGGTTTTCGGGTTGGCAAGTTTTTAATTTGGATTTTCGAGTCAAGAAATTAAAACTTAATCCATCCCAACTAATATAGCAACTTAAGTAAATTCAAATTAAATATTAGTCAGCCGAGTTACTCGGATTATTCGGTTAAAATTCAAATTAATAAAAAATTATAAATTTATGATCTAAATGTAATCATTCATTAAAAATATATGTTTAGTAACAAATTACATAGTTAGGTCAAAATAAAAAAGAAAAAAAAATACAATATGATAAATAAAATGTTATTTCTATAATGAAAAGGGAAAAAAATTATAGGTTAAATGAAATAATTAGGACAATAATGAAAACATAAAAAATATAAGTAAACTTTATTGGGTTGTTGGGTCATTGGGTTGGATTTTAAAAATAAAATCCAACTCAACAAGACTCGAGTAACCCAATTGAAGTAACCCGAAATCTGATAATCCAACTCATTTAACTCTAATTCATTTGGGTTGGGTTGGTTTGAACAACTCTAATAGTGAGTCTAGCTTCTTTTTTGGAATGAGCTATTTATCTCGAGTCTCTTCCTTTATCAAGGGCCGCTATAATGCTTTTGCACTATCAGCCAATCGATGTGGAGTCAATGTCTTGTCTTTAATATTTTGAATCAAAGCTTTGTAGGATCTCTTTGAAAATCCTTTGTTTGATGGAATTCAATCTGGTGTTAGCTTGTTGGTAAGGTGAGAGTTTCAAGCACAATTTCGTGATGACAATGGGAGGTTTACAAAGTGAGGTCAAAATTAGGTCTGCGTTAGTATTTTCTTATTACAAACAGTCATAATATTGCCTATTGGTGGCCAACATCTAATTGGGCTATTGGTTGAGAAAGTTGAGTGAATTAAACAAATGACAATATTACTAATAGGAGTGTTTATCAATTGATTTTTAGTAACTCAGTTAACATTTTTCAACTTTTATCCAGATGTTGATGTAAAAAAATCATAACCAAATTTAAACTAAATTTTTTTCAGTCGATTGGTTAATCAAATTTTTTTTCAATTTGTCTAACTAATTGAGATTCACTATTAATTGAAAACTAAGTATAAAATTAAATACAAAATTAATAAACAAAAGCTTAAACCTAATAAAACTAAAATTAGAAATTAAAAAGTAACAAACAAAAATAATATCAAAATGTTGAACGAATAAAAATATAAGTGAAATTGGTTCCTAAAAAATTAAAAACTAAAACTAATAAAATTAAAATTTCCGTTATTAATTTCATTAATCAAATCCAAATCAAATAACTAATATCATGATTTAGTTTAATTCGAATACTGAAAATTAAATTAGTTTGATTCGGTTATAAACCAAACTATGAACAACCCTAATTATGGATAATTACACAAAACCTCAAGTGTGACAACTGTAATTACCCAAAACAATGGGGGTACATCAACCAAAAAAGAAAAGAAGCCGCCTACAGAGAAGAGATTTCAGATTTGAAGAGCCACTGGAGTGGACAGTAGAGGCCGCTCTCAAATAAAAAAGCAGAAATGAACAACACCACCAACGCCGCCGCCGCCGTCGAAAACAACCAGCCGGACCTCCGAAACAATCACCACGATCTGGATCCTCAAATCCCTTTCCCTCCTCCATATCCTCAACAGCCCCAGTCTCGGCGGCCCCGCGGCTTCGCTGCCGCGGCGTCCACTACTTCAAACGCCACGGCCCCTGTAGTAATAGCAGTCCGACGAGTAATGCTAAAAACAGAAAAGAAAGAGAAAAGGAGAAAGAACGGACGAAGCTCAGAGAACGTCACCGGCGTGCAATCACTAGTCGAATGCTTGCCGGCTTCCGCCAGTATGGCAACTTCCCCCTCCCTGCTCGAGCTGACATGAATGATGTCCTCGCTGCCCTAGCCCGTGAAGCTGGTTGGACCGTTGAGGTTGATGGCACCACTTACAGACGATCCCAGCCTGTTAATAATTCCAACAATTTGGTCAGTATTAGGTATTATTATTTCTGTTATTAATATTAAAAGTTTTCTTTGTAGCTTATTCAGTTGGATATGCAACGCATTTTGTGAGATAATAGGAAATTTTTGTATGGACAATTAGTGCTAATACCACGTGCATCAGAACTTGTACATTCTAGAAGGGTGCAAACTTTTAAAGGTTTGGTCTACCCGGCCTATACTAGTTCGAGGCTGCATTAGAACTTCCTTTAAAAGGGAGAGAATGTGAAAAATTCTTGGATGGACTCGGTCATTGTTGACAATTAGTGCTTGTACCTAGTGCACTTGAATTTATACCTTCCATAAGGTGCCAAGATTAAAAGCTATGGTCTATGGGTACAACAGATATTTACAAATTTTTTCAGACAGAATGTGTCCTAGGGTGTATTAGGGAGAATATGGTTGGCACCTGGGAATATTGTGTGTGTGTGTTGTGAATAATCAGAAAGTGGAACTGGAAGGCTAATAATTTGTCATTTCCACGGAGGCAGCAGGAAATGAGTTGTGGAACTTGGATGCAATATATAGTTTGTTCTCTTGAATTTATTTCAATGTTTAAATCATTGAAGAATTTGGAACTGCTTGAGTACTCGTTGTTAGAGGATAAAATTGGGGGGACAGAAATAGGATAAAGTTGGATTTTAGAGCAATTGGTTTATTGACATACATCTTCTGAAAAGGATAGAACATTAGAAGATGGACTTTGAGGACAGAGTTCCAATGTTAATTGGGAATTAATCACGTAAAAGTTGGAATTTTGGCCTTTTGTACCACTACATGATGTAGCACAAGATTGGGTATTTATCTACAAGCCTATGAGCGGAAGAATAGAGAGGATTTTGGGGCCATACTGGTGCTGTGAATAGTACCTGTGAACAGTAATCTGGGAAAAAACTAAGAGAAGAGGGGAGATCTGAGGGAAAAGTTAAAAGAAGAAAACAGGATAACTAAAAAAGTAATAACTGAGACTTTATTGCATCAATCTCTGCCTAAAATAATCTACTAACCATGTATTTATAAAGCTGTAAAACTACCTAAAACCAGATCCTAAATTGACTAAGATTTCTGATGTCTTTCAATCGCTGAAAATTTACCGCGATAATTTAAAGGACTAAAGTACCCCTATGACATAAACTAAATAAAGACCCTAAAACAACTAAAATATTCAAGCTTTAGAAAGGATCTCTGATCTTCAATGGATTTCCTAATCGAACTTTCGTAGAGCTCGAGGAAAGGCATAAGAATCTGTAATCTTAAACTTCTTTGCTGGCTGCATCATTTTCCTCCGGTTTGAAAAAACTCAACCTCGAGTTTTAAAGGATGATAGGATAAAGAATCTGAACGTTTGATTTTCTGTTATACATAAGCACTACCATAACAGATTTTCTGCCCATTAACTTGATGTAGTAACAAACAAATTTGGGACTTCATAGTCTGAACATCATCTGATTCTCCGACGACAACTTCAATTACAGGAAGGGATACAAAAGAAAATTCCCTGCCGCTTTGCTCCTGATCTTGTTGCACCATCTGTGACTCGACAACATCTACATCTAAATTTTCCCCGTCACAGAATCATCTTCCACTGTAATCATGGCCTTCTTGCTGAATTCTTGAGTCATAATTTTATCATTGTCGACCTCATGTTTGGGAGACAGATTAGATAGAACACCCTCTTTATGGGTAGGAAGTCCTTTTTCAATTGGATTTTTTCCCAACATAAAGCCTGCCAAATCTTTCAAACCTATCATAATTGCAAGGCTTCCAATTTCCTGTCAATATCTTGCACTTTATGATTAAGTACAATGATATTTCCATTATAAAATGCATACTCCTTCGACAAAGCATCAAATTTTGAAGAAAGCTCGGCTTTGGTAACCATATTTGAAGGTTAAGAATAAAAATATGGTCAAGAAAGAAGGGAAAGCTTGGTACCAAAATATGGTCAAGGGAAGCTCTGGGTACCAAACTGATGTAGCACAAGATTGGGTATCTTGTGGTATCTTGTCTACAAGCGTGAGCAGAAGCCGAAGAATAGAGAGGATGACTTTCATCAATCTCTACCTAAAATAATCTACTAACAATGTATTTATAAAGCTGTAAAGCTACCTAAGACCAGAATCCTATGATTAGGATTTCTGATGTCCTATTCTAAACATATATAAATACCACTAAACCTCTATTATAACTCTATTGAGCCAATTAGTCTCATTGGAAAACTATTTAAGACGTGATCATAAACACAATTGCTGAAAATTTACTGCGATAATTTAAAGGACTAAAGACCGTAAAACAACTAACAACATATTCCAGCTTTAGAAAATCTCTAATCTTCAATGAATTTCCTAATCAAAGCTTCAGGAAAGGTGCAAGAATCTGTAATCTTAAACTTTTTTGTTGTCTGCATCGCCATAGGAACAAGGAACTATTGGTTTGGCTACTTCCGCTGGCCTATGGAAAAGGAGTTTCATGGCTACATCTAGATTCCTGATTATTGCAATTAAAGGATTTTTACTTTTCCTGCACGTGTTGACATGTTGCAGGTGAGGCATGCCTCAATTCTTTTGTGTTATAATAATTCTTGAAATTATTAAAGTAATTCTGTGTAAAGTTTTGCATGTTCCAGAAAAATCATGTTCCAGGAAAATGTTATCTTTCACTATGTTTTTGCAATATAATCTCATGATCTCATGATGATAGTGTCAATTTGTCTTGTTAAAGTTTTTAATCTTCTTTCGATTGTTGGATAAGGAGCATATCATGGTAGCATGATGTATGAATTATTGTCATTGACACAGGGTGCTTATCCTGTCAGATCAGTTGAAAACCCATTATCTCCTAGGTCTATCAGAAACTCCTCCATGAAAACATCAATAGAATGTCAGCCATCTGTTCTCGGAATTGATGAAAGTTTATCACCGGCATCGCTTGATTCTGTTATTGTTGCAGAAAGGGAAATGAAGGTTGACAAATATGCAAATACCAGTCCCTTCAACTCACCTGGTTGTTTGGAGGAAGACCAGGTAATTTTTATCTGTTTAAATAGTTTATCTACTGGAAATTTAACCCTTATGATTTGTTTCACAAGAAAAATCTTTTGATTTACGTAGAAATAAGCAACACTATTGCAGTGAGATCACATTGCATTTTTTGAGCTTCCATATGTAAATCATATTGTAGGATTTAGGTCCTGAATTTTGTTCTGTCATCCTTCCCAAAGATTCACTTTTTACTTCGCTCATATTCTTTAAGAGCAGGACGTCAAGCATCATTAAGATAATGACATTACTAAACCTATTTTCTGATATTCTGTTTTCTTTAAAATGTTTCATGTATCAATTGAATTTAGTGTGGATTACAACATTTCTAGCAGTATTAAATGAGCAGCTTTTGTTAATGGTTTCAGCTTATGCATGAAGTTCACATCGTGGAGCCTCAAAATGATTTTAATGGAACTGCATTTGTCCCTGTTTATGCAATGCTTTCCGTAAGTTTTCAAGTTTCTCATCCCATATTTCCGTTTTCAACCATCAGACGTAAAACACCATATGTCGACATTTGAGTTGAGATATTTCATTGTGACAGGCTGTTCTGATCAACAATTTCTGCCAGTTGATGAATGCTGAAGGTGTTAAGCAGGAATTGCAGAGTCTGAAGTCTTTAAATGTAGATGGTGTTGTTGTAGATTGCTGGTGGGGCATTATTGAAGGTTGGTCACCACAGAAATATGAATGGTCAGGGTACCGGGAACTATTTAACATCATCAAAGAATTTGGGATGAAGTTGCAGGTTGCCAAGATTCCCTTGCTTTTATATTAAGGTTGCTAGTGTATCAGTTAGTCTCATTTTCCTCCGATTTTAAAGATGTGTTTGGTTTAGTTTGGCAACTTCCATTTTCTGGTCTCAATTCTGGTTGTGGTGCACAAAACTGATTTATAAATGAATCGCGGGCTATAGTCACTGCAATCCATTAATAGCATTTGTATTACTGATTTTCTTGAACTGTCTCACAATTGTCAGAAACTTTCCTCATTCTTGTGTCAAGATCAACATGATGTTTCTTGATTCTAGAAAGCAAAAGACTAATTATGCCTCTTCTACTTTCTGAAGGTGGTAATGGCATTCCATGAGCACGGAGGACATGATTCTGGTGGTATGCTTATATCTCTGCCGCAATGGGTTTTAGAAATTGGAAAAGACAACCAAGACATTTTCTTCACGGATCGTGAAGGAAGAAGGAATAACAGAGTGCCTGTCTTGGGGTATTGATAAAGAAAGAGTACTTAGAGGAAGGACTGGAATAGAGGTATTTCTCCCTACAGTGATTCTCATCCTTCTGTTGGGTGCAAAGTTCATGTGACCTTGACTTGCACATTTCTTGATTGCACAATCCCGAATCCGAATTGTAAAAGTTTTGTATATGGAATCAATGGAACGAACTTACTTACACAATGAAAAATAAGAAATTGAGCTCTATAAACGTGCTAGAAATATCTCTCTCTCACACACATCCACACAAAAAACAAAAAATCTAGATGACTCAATATCCCAGGCACCATGGATGTAACAGCCATGTAGCTGAGGGTGTCAGATGCCCATCTCTTCATTTGATCTCCTATTCTCCACTTTCCTCCAGTCACTGACATGTACAGATCCCTAAAGGGACCCGCTGAGCCCTCTAACCCAGGGCAAAAGAAAAATAAAGGATATGAGGATTCTATTTGTGTCACGCCCTCAAAACGGAACAATGTTACACGCCGCACTTCTAGATCATCCCAACCATGCAAGACACAGTATAAGAGCCATATACAAATCATAAAACCTGTCATTAGTCCTCAAGATCAACCAAAACAAGACCACAAAATATATTCAACAGACATTCATAACAATCCACGATGACGGAATCACATTCCTATACGAACAACATACCACAATCCCACAACAGTCAGAAATTCAATCACAAGATGAATCTAACAAGTCCATAGGCATACAATCCTCAACATAAGAACAAACTTCACACTAAAATGGTAAATAGGAAAACTTTAGCTACAGTAATTGGGATTTGTACGGTAACCCTTTCCCTGGTCAGCACTCGACTCAGGACCTGCTAACTTCTCCTGTTGGTCTTCGACTGCAAACAAAGGAGAAAATAATAACGGAGTAAGCTCATTGTGCTTAGTAAATAACATTTAAACCCAATTATAGATAACATATATACAATCAGTATAGGGAACAATATACGAGACATTTTCAACAATCTAAAATAAAATACAAATGTCAATCAAGGAGCTCATGGTTCACAAAAGTCTTCCCAGCACTGAATTCAGGTCTACCTATTATCCGCCCGAGTAGACAAGGCATCACGGAGTGTCTGTCACTTGTCTTCCCGATAGATTGGGTATAACATTTACAAAGCATAGTACTTAATATATCATTTTATTCACTCACTCATAGACGTCCACTAAAGTGACCCATTGAGCCCTTTCACAGTAATCATTCATTAACACATAGCACAATAATAAACAAATGATACATTACATAACAAACATATAATTTATAAACGTACTTACCTTATAAACATTAATCAAAATAAATATACTTACATTAATATCAATTATTCTAGGATTACAATACCAATTCTATACAGGGTATCGATAAAAAGGCGTAAACGTTACTTATCTCGAAAATCGATTTTGTAGACGTATCCTAATTTCGACGATCTAAAACTCTAATCCTGAATCATCTAAACCAGGAGAGTGTTATACCATTAGGATTATAAATTGAGATAGGGATTCACTTTTGGGCATCACCCAAATTCTCAAATTAGGCATTAATTGAACACAAATAAGTAAGGGTTGACTTAAATTTGTGAAAATAAGATAAAAATCTAAGAATTAGGGTTCATAATTTCAAGTATATCACTAGGTTAAGAATTGTCAAAACCATAATTCAAATCTCACAAAAACAATATTTAAAAAGTCATTTCAAACCATAAATCGAATCCTAATAGCTCATAAACACATTTGGTACTAAAATCAAATCACAAAACAACAAAATTAAACAAATTAATTTCTTATGGAACTTGAAATTTAACATGAAAACCATACAAATCTGGAAGTAAAACTTACTTTTGACAGTTGGATTGTGGCTTACGAGTATTTCTGGATCGTCAATTTGATTTAGGAACAAAATTTCCTAAGCATATCTATAAAGATTAAGATTTGAAATGAAGCTTGAGAGGAAATGGTCTCGATCCAGTTTTCGTTAGAGCTTGGAGGATTAAAGGATAAATGAATCAAGATTCTTCGCGGGTAAGTTTTAATAACTTTTCAGAATTTGCACTTTAGTCCCTCAGAATTTTGTAAAATTATACTTTTACCCGAAAATTTTAGAAAATATTTAAAAAGGGTAAAACGATTATTTAATATTTGAAAGGGATATTAGTGAGTATTTAAAAGAATAAAATCAAGTACGAAAATATGTGAAATGATCAAAAAAAGTCAGGTATTACACTCTCCCTTCTTTATGAAAAGTTTCTACCTCAAAACTTAACGTACCTACGAGATAACAAGTAAGGGTACTTGTTGACAATCTAAGAGATTTTGAACAAAAACCATCTGCCCTCTTCTGGAGGAGAATTCTTATTATATATAAGAAATACAAGCTGATAAACTAATAATCAGCCCCTAAATTAGCTAAACTATCATATACAAATCGTCATACAAACTAGCATATCCTAATACAAGGAAAGAAGCTGTCTCTTATATATATATACAAATCTGTCTTACATTTAAGTGCAGAAAATGAATGTAGAAAATAAGCTATATAAGCTGTAAAAAGCATAAAACAAGGCATAAAATCTGCTAGCATTTGATTCCAGCTAATTCCTTTGACATCCCCCCTCAAATTGATGCGGGTAAATCTACAAGCATCAATTTGCTAACAAGGAAATTATGGCGCTGACGTGGCATAGATTTGGTGAAGAGTTACTTCTCATGCTAATTACAAGTACTGTGGCGAGTAATAACTTGATGATCATATGCCTCCGGACACATCTGAAGACCTTAGCACAAGAGGTCTGTATAAGTACAGACATCTTGTCTCTGTATTTGAGCATCTACACTAGAAATCTTTGCCATCTATCACTTGTAATTCTGCTCGGTATTTCACATTAATTTCCATAGGAGTGTCAACAGATGTAGTGTTGGTGAGGCCACCACGTCAACCAGATCCCGAATATAATTGGGTTGATTTAAAAAAATACCTTGGGGCCGATGATGCACCTCTAACCCCAAGAAGTCCTGTGAGCTGCCCAAGGTCTTTCATGTGGAAAGCAAGAGTGCAACAAAGTTTGAATTTGAGAGATGCCATCCTTGTCAGAACCAGTGATAACTATGTCATGACATCTACAAGAAGTTCCAATGGCTTATGTAGCACAAGGCAAGCCAAAAGGTAGAGACTTGAGCACTATTCAATATTTTTGTTGCAAGGGGTTTGGACATTATGCCTCAAACTGTTCGAAAAAGTGCCTGCAACTATTGTAAAAAGGAACGTTTAAAACTACAAACACGATTGTGTGACGAAGGCATACCATATCCACATGGTATGCCTACTTCCTGTCTTTTAGATCACCATCTAAGAATGCATTCTTAACATCCATTTGATGTAGAGACCATGATTGAGATGCCCTTCATTTTACTATATAGCTACATCCATCCTGTCTCTTATACACATCTAGATGTGTATAAGAGACAGTGTGCAAAACCTCATTAGGTTGATGGATCAGAACCATGTCTCTCCTGATTAGCAAAAAAATATTTGGTCGCAATGTCACATTTCTAGATATCCGAATACGATTTAGATGAGGATCATAACAAAGCTAGATGTGTATAAGAGACAGCCTCATTAACAGGTTGCCTTCTTCCTCATTGAGATTTGAATTCTGTCTCTTATACACTGTCTAAGATGTACACATCTAGACATGTATAAGAAAGGTACGAAGATTAGAATAATTTGGAGTCCTCACCAAATAATCGAGTGAAAGGAGAGACATGGTTCAATGAGGAAGAAGGCAACCTGTTAATGAGGTGTACAGAGGAGGGCAGGTTGTTTTGTTCAGGTAGCCAACAAAATGGACCCAGAGCAAAGCATTAAAGATGTTGTTCGCACCCTCTTACTCTGTCTCTTATACACATCTAGATGTGTATAAGAGACAGCTCCAACTGAATCGCTGAGAAATTATGCCATTAGTTTGTAAACTCCTGGAAAGACTTAGACATGTACTCACCCCCATTGTCAGAGCGAAGAATTTTGATTTGCGCAGAAAATTGGTTTTGAATATGTGCATAGAAAAGCTTAAAAACAGAAAATACTTCATCTTTAGAATGGAGAGAAAATAGATCCATGTGAAACGACTATAATCATCAATAAAAGTGACAAAGTACTTGTAATTATAATGAGAATTAACTGGTGCCATACCCCACACATCACTATGTATCAAATCTGTCTCTTATACACATCTAGATGTGTATAAGAGACAGGTGTATCCAAGTCTTACTTGATGAGAAGCTTACAAGAATTTGAATCAAATTAAACAGCATGAAGAGATGGCGACTCTTTATTCCCTAGTAGACCAGAATTTAATAAAACATGGAGTACATTAGAGTTTGGATGTCCAAGACGTTTATGCCATGCTCGGTAATCAACCCGAGTAGAATTACAAGTGATAGATGGCAAAGAGAAACATGGAGACATAGGAAATGGAAGAGGGAAAAGACTTCCTACTTTAGGCCCCCTTGCAATCATCTTCCCTGATTGTTGATCCTGCACAATACAACCAGATTTAGAAAATTTCACTTTATAATTATCGTCAACCAACTGACCAATAGAAATAAGATTATTTGATCTCCTTAAGATTAGGAGAGACAAAAGCGTTAGTTAGAGAAGGAGAAACGTCACCAGTGGCTGTGATAGGTAAAGGGTTTGGGATGGCTTGTATAGATCTTAAGATTTCCAGGTGTATTTCTTTACATTGGTGAGAAAATTAGCCTTGTTGGTCATATGGTTAGTGGCCGCTGTCTCAAAATACCATCTAGATGTGTATAAGAGAGGTTTACCTGAGAGACCTAAGGCAATTTCGAATTCAGATCCGAACACTTGAGCACTATTCTTGTGCTACATAAGCCATTAGAACTGAAGTAGATCTTTGTTGTTCCATGGTGGATTGGGTGAGAATTCGCTGCTCCTCACGAAACAAAGCATTGAGACATACATCCAAAGAGGAACAGTTCCCGGTTCATAAGACTAGACTGGTGCTTTCAAATTCAGATCTAAGTTTCATAAGAAATTGATCCTTTTAGTAGTTTCATGGACCAATTGAAGAACTAAGACCTTCGGGGTAAGTTAGCATAGACTATATCGTATATTCAGCCCAAAGATTCATAAAACTAGAGTAAAAATCGAAATAGAGAGATTGCCTGTTGAATAGTGGCTAATTCATGTTCAAGCTGAAATCTTGAGTGTTGTGTTGGTCAGTAGAGTTTCTTCAAATAATTTCACATTTCAGCAGTCTTTAAGACCTGTCTCTTATACACATCTAGATGTGTACAGATCCTGAATCCATGCCATGATTTGAGCATCCTTGACCTCCCACTTGGCATGCTCATCCTTCTCTTTGTCTTTGTCTGGTCGGGTTTCGCACCCTTTTACTAGAGTCAATTGTTGCCCTCTGACTGTTTTGAAGTGAAATGCCCAAGTTGAGTAGTTTTTACCATTAAAACGAATCAAGACAGACTCATACTTGTCTGTGGCCATGATGCCGAGAGAACTTGATTAAGAATAAACAAGGACAAGGGACTCTACTAGGATTGAGAATTGAAACAAGGAAAACAGAGATCTTAGGACTTGCTAGCTCTTAGACGCAGTACTCGGGCTGTCTCTTATACACATATAGATGTGTATAAGAGAATTCTTATTATATATAAGAAATACAAGCTGATAAGCTAATAATCAACCCCTAAATTAGCTAAACTATCATATATAAATCTGTCATACAGCTAGCATATCTGTCATACAGCTAGCATATCCTAATACAAGGAAAGAATATAAATGCTACCATATATATACAAATCTGTCTTACATTTAAGTGCAGAAAATGAATGCAGCTAAAATAAGCTATCAAAGCTGTAAAAAGCATAAAACAAGGCATAAAATCTGCTAGCATTTGATTCCAGCTAATTCCTTTGACACTTGTTTCGCATGTCAGTTTTCAAATTCCCATGTTGCTTCCCTTACTGAATGATTAGACCACTGGATTTTAACAAATGAATAGACCGATGTCAAAGGATTTGTTCTTTGGTATCAATAATGAGAACCGGTACCTCTTCATAAACCAATTCTTCCTTACCACTGAGAGGTTGATACTCGATCACGTGACTTGAATCGGATATGTATTTTCAAAGTTGTGAAACATTAAATACATTGTGCACTCGAGTTAACTCTGGAGTTAAAGCCAACTGATATGCCAGGTTTCCAACTCTTTTCAGTATCTCGAAGGGTCACTCAAATCTTAGACTCAATTTTCCACTCTTTCCAAATCTCACAACCCCTCTAATCGGGGAAACTCTTGAATATACCTTGTCTCCAACCTGAAACTCCAATGGTCTTCTTCTACATATCTGTCCAACTCTTTTGCCTATCCTGAGCAGCCTTGAGTCTGTCTCGGATGATGGTTATCTTGTCCACTGTAATTTGAATCAACCTGGCCCTGTTAATCTTCTTTCCTCGACTTCATCCCAATATAAAGGTGACCGACATTTCTTTCCATACAGAGCTTTATAGGGAGCCATGCCGATGCTGCTGTGGTAACGGTTGTTGTAGGAAAATTCCATCAACATTAAATGTTCATCCCAATTACCCTTAAAATCAATGGCGCAAGCCCTTAACATATCTTCTAAAGTTTGAATTGTCCGTTCTGATTGCCCATCTATCTGGGGATGAAATGCAGAACTTAAAACTACTTCTGTATCCATGGTTTGTTGGTAGTCTGTCCAAAACCTGGAAGTGAACTTTGGATCCCGATATGAAATAATACTAAGAGGTACACCATGTAGCTTCACAATATTCTCCATATAAATCCGCACTAATCTATCCATAGGAGTAGAAGCCTTCAAGGGCAAGAAATAAGCAGATTTGGTTAATCTGTTCACAATAACTCAAATGCAATCATGTCCCAATCTGGTCCTGGGCAACCCACTAACGAAATCCATCGTGATATGCTCTTATCTCTACTCTGGAATAGGCAATGTGCTCAATAAACCACTGGCCTTCTAGTACTCGGTCTTTACCTATTGACAAACCAAATATTTGGATACAAATTCAGCAATTTCCCTTTTCATGTTGTTCCACCAGAAATATTTCAAATCTTTGTATATTTTAGTGCTGTCTGGATGAATAAAAAATCTGGAACTGTGAGTTTAAGCCATGACCTCTTTCTTCAAATCTTTACTTGCAGGTACACAAAGCCGACTTTGCATCCAAACAATGCCATTATCAACACGAAATTCTCCTGGATCTCCACTTTCTACCCTATTCTTGATTTTTAATAATTTTGAATCGGTAATTTGAGCTTGTTTAATCCTGTCTATCAAAGTCGGTCGTACTACAAGTGTTGCTAAAATATTGGCTGTGGAAATTTCAACAATCTCTTAATTTAATTACTCCGTTTGCCTTATCAACATTTTAGCTGTGACCTCTGAAGATTTCTTGCTCGGTGCATCTGCTACCTTATTAGCTTTTTCTGGATGATAACTGATCTTTAAGTCATAGTCGTTGAGTAGTTCTAACCATCTACGCTGCCTCATATTAAGTTCCTTCTGTGTGAACAAGTATTTGAGACTTTGATGATCTGTAAATACTTCACACTGCTCCCCGTAAAGATAGTGTCTCCAAATCTTCAGGGCAAATACAATGGCTGCTAATTCCAGATCATGAGTAGGGTAGTTTTGTTCATAAGGCTTCAACTGTCGCAAGGCATAGGCAATAACCATACTATTCTGCATCAGTACACAACCCAAACCAGTCTTAAAAGCATCACTATAGATCATATACCCTCTAATCCCGGATGGGAAGGTTAACACTGGTGTTGATATCAATCTCTTCCTCAGCTCCTAGAAACTAGCCTCACAATCTGTATCCCATACAAATTTTTGGTCTTCTTTTGGGTAAGGCTGGTCAATGGCACAACTATCAAGGAAGATCCTTCTAAAAATTTTCGATAGTAACCTTTCAAACCCAAGAAACTGCGAACCTCTATCACATTTGTCGGTTTGGGCCAATCAATAATTACCTCAATCTTCTTGGGATCCACTGATACTCCACTCCCCGAGATGATATGGCCAAAAAATGTTACTCTTCAGCCAAAATTCACATTTACTGAACTTTGAATACAACTTTTGCTCCCTTTACTACTATAAAGCTAGTTGGAGATATGTTTCGTGCTCCTCCTTTGAAGGTGAGTAAACCAAGATATCATCAATGAACACTATCACAAACCTGTCTAAATAGGGTCGGAATACCCTATTCATCAGGTCCACGAATGCTGTAGGTGCATTGGTTAAACCAAAATGCATTGCCAAGAACTTATAGTGGCCGTATCTAGTTCGGAAAGTACTCTTTGAAACATCCTCTGACTTGATCCTCAACTAATGGTACACCGGATCTCAGATCTATTTTGGAAAACACCCTGGCACCTTTCAATTGATCAAATAAATCATTGATTTTTAGGACGGGATATTTATTCTTGATTGCGACTGTGTTCAGTTCCAGATAGTCAATAGACAATCTGAGGCTGCCATCTTTCTTCTTCACGAACATTATTGGAGCTCCCAAAGGAGATACAATGGGTCTGATGAATTTCTTATCTCATAACTCTTACAATTGTGTCTTCAATTTCTTAAACTCTGTTGGGACCATTTTGTAAGGAGCCTTAGAGATTGGGGCAGTCTCTGGTGGTAGATTAATTTCAAACTCTATTTCTCGATTTTGTGGTAAGCCTGGCAAATCTCTGGAAAGACATCTGTAAACTCTCGGACCACTGGAATGTCTTCTAGTTTAGTACTTTCTTTTTTTGTATTAATCACGTAAACCAAGAATGCTTCACAACCCTTTCTTAATACCCTCTGTGCTTGTAATGCTGACAGTAGTGGTATAGGTTGTCTCTGTCTAGTTTCTTGATACCACCTTGATATACAATTTCTTCTTTCTCTGGAAAACAAAACCTAACTTTCTTCTCCCTGCAGTCTAAGTGAGCATAATTGCGAAACAACTAATCTATACCAGTATTACATCCAAATCAGACATATTAAGTTGCACTAAATTAGTATCGAACTCATAATCACGCAATGATACCTTACAACTACGATATACCCATCTAGATTAAGAATTCTATCCCCGGCGTACCTACTCTATAAGGGGGTATCAAGCCAATCAGGTTTAATGTTCAACTTTCTACCGAGTTTTCTAAAAATGTGAATGCGTTGCACCACTATCAAATAAAGCAGTCGCAGATACATTATTAATTAATATCATACTGTCACAACTTGGTCCGATCCATCTACTTGCTGGATCATAGTATAAACTCGGGCTGTAGTTGGTCCTGTGTCGCTACTGCTCCTCCCTTGTGGCATCTGCCACTGTGATGGTCCTGACCTAGCACAGTGGCAGATTAATCCTATGTTCAAAACTGCCACAGGTTAAGCATGCTCCGGACCTCCACCTGCACTCTCCCACTTGATAACAATGACAATAACTACACTTTGGAATAAGAGGTCGTGCCTGAAGCGGGGTTGGTGCTGATACTGTCCCTCCCCTCTTGTCAATAACCCAAGAGAGTCCAGCGATAGCTAAGTGTGGTCGCGGTCTCACCTGTGGTGGCTGGGCCTAAAACCACAAAACTATGAAAATGTGCGGTGGTCGTACACTGCGGGCTTGAGGTACTACAGGTCTATAAATTGGTCTCTGCGGAGGAACATATGGACCTCTGTCATCCCTTTCTTCCGCTGCCTGTCGTCTCAGGTATGTATCTACACGGGCACTAGCATCATACAACTTTTCAAATGTATCTGTCTACAACTGCTATTTTATCCCTGATATCTTTCAGCAAACCCCTTCTAAAACGATCACGTTTTTCTACCTTATCACTCATGACTCTCAGAGCAAATATACTCGATGCATGAAATCTGTGTAGAATACTCCACTACTGACATTCCTGGAGTGTGTCTAAATGAATTAAATTCGTCTCTCCGCTCAACTCTCAGGTGTGAAAGGTAGAAGTGTTCCAGAAATGCCTCCCTGAAAGCCACCCATGAAATCTATCCTGTAGGGACAAGTATAGGTCTATCCCCTTTCCACCATCTTGCTGCATCTTCAACCAAATACGGCTTGACTATCGGGACCCTATACTCATCAGGCACCTTTAACAATTCTAAATTTTCTTCAATTTGGCTCAATCATTTTTCTGTTTCTTTTGGATCGTGTCTACCCTCAAAAGTAGGAATATTGATTTTCGTGATTGCCCGGTAATAGTAGTCAACATCCTTAGCCTCTGTTTGTGGTGGTGGATTAGGTGCAGAAGTCACAGGAGTAGTATGAAGGGCTGCATGCACTGCTTGCCCTACAATCACCGCAATTGTGGCATAATCTATCACCGGTATAGGTGTTTGTGATGGTTGAGACTATTGTAATTGCTGTAGTCTGCTGCTAGGTCTGCGACTTAGTTTGAATCTGTCTTTTTGCCCTTTAATCTGTCCCAACAGATTCCTCAACTTGTACCTGGCTGGTCCCAGTCCCTTACTTAGGTGTCCCCTCCTGAATTATAACAATCTGTTTCTGTGTATTTAATTCAGATTTCATTTCCTGCACATTTCATATAGGGTATCACAATTAATTCTTATTCAGACATTAACCATGAAATAACACACTTATACACTTCAACCACTCTCTACCTAAATATTACAAACTAGGAATGGCTGTAACTCCTAGTTTAGGTTGGCTAGTCCCAAACCCTAAGTTACTTACAAGTCCAAGTCCCCAATACTGCACTCATAACAATAACTGTTCAACTTAATACTAGACACAGGATTAAATAACTTAGGCTCTAATACCACTTAATGTCATGCCCCAAAATGGGACAATGACGCGCTGTACTTTGGGATAACCCCAGTTTCATTAAGATATAGTACAAGAGCAATATATAAATCATAATATCTGTCATATTAGATCTCAAGATCAACCAAAACAAGACGACAAAATATATTCAGCAACCATATTCATAACAATCCACGATGACCAAATCACAGTCATATACGAACAACAAACCACAATCCCCCAACAGTCAGAAATTCAATAACAAGACGAATCTAACAAGTCCATAGGCACAGAAACCTAAACAAAAGAACGAACCTCACACTAAAATGGTAAACAGGAAAACTTTAGCAACAGTAATTGGGATCTGTACACTAACCCCCTCCTTGGTCAGCACTCGACTCAGGACCTACTAGCGTCTCCTGTTGGTCCTCGACTGCAAACAAAGGAGAAAATAATAACGGAGAATTACATCGTGCTTAGTAAATAACATTTAAACCCAATTATAGATAACATATATACAATCAGTACAGGAAACAATATACGAGACATTTCCAACAATTAACATACAAATGTCAATCAAGGAGCTCATGTCTTCACAAAAGTCTGTCCAGCACTGGATCCAGGTCTACCTATTATCCTGCCCGATAGACAAGGCATAACGGAGTATCTGTACTTGTCTTCCTGATAGATTGGGTATAACATTTACAAAGCTAGAGTACTAAGTATATCATTTTATTCACTCACTCATAGACATCCACTAAAGTGACCCATTGAGCCCTTCACAGTAAATTCATTAACACATAGCACAATAATAAATAAATGATACATTACATAACGAACATATAATTTATAAACGTACTTACCTTATAAACATCAATCAAAATAAATATACTTACCTTAATATCAATTATTCTAGGATTATAATACCGATTCTATACAGGGTATCGATAAAAAGGCGTAAACGTTACTTATCTCGAAAATTGATTTCTTAGACGTATCCTAATTTCGACGATCTAAAACTCTAATCCTGAATAACCTAAACCAGGAGAGTGTTATACCATTCGGATAAAAATCGAGATAGGGATTCACTTTTGGGCTTCACCCAAATTCTCAAATTAGGCATTAATTGAACACAAATAAGTACAGATGGTTAACTTAAATTTGTGAAAATAAGATAAATATCTAAGAATTAGGGTTTATAATTTCAAGTGTATCACTAGGTTAAGAATTGTCGCAACTATAATTCAAATCTGACAAAAACAATAGTTAAAAAGTCTTCAAACCATTAATCGAATCCCAATAGCTCACAAACATATTTGGTACTAAAATCAAATCACAAAACAACAAAATTAAACAAATTAATTTCTTGAGGAACTGGAAATTTAACATGAAAATCATACAAATCTGGAAGTAAAACTTACTTTTGAAGTTGGATTAAAGGTCTATGACTATTTCTGGATCGTCAATTTGATTTAGGAACAAAATTTCCTAAGCTTATCTATAAAGATTAAGATTTGAAATGGAAGTTTGAGAGGAAATGGTCTCTGGAGTTTTTGTTAGAGCTTGGAGGATAAAGGATAAATGAATCAAGATTCTTAGCAGGTAAGTTTTAATAACTTTTCAGAATTTACACTTTAGTCCCTCAAATGATTACTTTTTGTAAAATTATACTTTTACCCGATAATTTTAGAAAATATTTAAAAAGGGTAAAACGATTATTTAATATTTGAAAGGGATATTAATGAGTATTTAAAAGAATAAAATCCAGTATGAAAATATGTGAAATGATAAAAAAAAAAAAAAAGTTGGGTATTACAATTTGCCTCTCATTATTAACGGTAAATATTCATGACATACTAAAATTTACATCAGCAACTCAAGAACTTTGCTATCCCTCTCAATAGAGCCCCATATCAAGCTAAGCCACAACTGTTCACCATAGAAATCGGTCTACGGAATGTAGTTTGGTATTATTCTCGTTAAATTCTTTTAATGTGATTTGAAATTCTAGTATTCTATACCAATTATTGAAAGGTCAGTTATAGTTATTTCAGTGTAGAGGATCTCATGGTGTATTTTGGCCTCTAAAGTACTTTGACTTCCAAATGTACAGAAATAGTTGTTTGAGAAAATGGGGCTGTTCAACATACATTAGAACTAATATTCTAACATTAATATTCAATTGTTGATTGACTCTTTGAGGTACAAGCTATTGGTAAACCGCGATCATTTCGCTGACAGCATAATAGTTAACTCTTATACTGAAACTAGAGGTGGTAAATGTAGGAATCAGCTGGAAAGTGCACGAAATTAACTTTTCTTTAGGAATGTAATTTAAATGCAGGATAACAAAGCATGATGACAAGTTAAAATTATTTTGATGGGAAAGATCTTTTCTTTAATCTCTTTAATGACATTGACCAAGAACTTCCCTGCCCCCCCAAAAAAAAAAAGTTTGTTTAACCGAAGTGGACTAACCTGTGATTCAATGAAAATTAAGAATAACATCAGGCTTTAAATGAAATGATAAGTTATCTCACTACTTCAGCTCCCAAAGACTTGTGTCCAAGTGCTCAACAGGTTGTCGAGTACCAAAGTTGTTCTCTTGACTAAAACTGCGAAAGTATATCTCTTGACTTGTAGTTTGGAACTACTGGAGTGAAATGTTTCTTCATGTATTTAATGTTATGAGAATGCAGCTATGCTGCCAAGTGCATGGACGAAAATCATTAAAACAGTTACGCATATCTAGACGCTGTAGCTTTATCTATCCAATTTGCAGCCATTGCACCAATTCTTCTGTTTTACTTAGAATGGATTCCAAATTTGGGCCTGCATTCTGATTCTGCATACTGTTTCTTATATGTTAATGAAACTCATTTTCAGTAGTCCCAGTTACATTTAAATGACAGCATACAACTTCTCCTTGAGAACATGCACTTACTCTTCTGAATGGTGTATAGATTCTTAATACTACACTATTTCCAACTTGGTATTTGCTTAATAAGCATTCTTTAAATTGCAGGTATATTTTGATTTCATGAGAAGCTTCCGCACTGAGTTTGATGACTTGTTTAGGGAGGGCCTAATTTCTGGTGTTGAAATTGGACTTGGGGCTTCGGGAGAACTAAGATACCCTGCTTTTCCAGAAAGGATGGGATGGACTGATATCCTGGTATTGGTGAGTTTCAGGTATCTGTTAAAGCAAGCCAGTGTTGTCGGTTGTGCCATCTAGCTAGTATTTGGTTGTACTTCCTGAGGGACAGCATATACTCATTTTTTTCCTAAACATGTCTTATTTTAAATCGTTATCATTTTAGCTAAATCTAACTATTATTGGACTCTTTGTTGTAGCTGTTAATGTGCATTTTGTCGCCACATTAGCAATTATCACATCATAACTAGATAGCATAAATAAAGACATATACCCTCCTCCTTTGAAACAATGTAAGAATAAAACTAGTATCTTTTGATTGTTGTTAACTGTTAAAGAACATGCGCTTCCATCTCAAAACCAATTAGCAATGAGTGGTGTGGCCCGTGAACCTTATTACTTAGTCTAGGATCTTTAGGCTAACCAATATGAGATATATGTATATTTAACGGCCTCTTTCAAACGTGACTTGGGTTTGTTAAGCGCCCGAGGCTAGAGGGAAAACCCGTGACTATGGATGGGTTGGTTGAGCTCCCGGGAAATTGAGTGAGCCTGTTAGGCTGGGCTAGAGCGAACACAAGACATGTTTGGATGAATAAAAACTTGAGGCTAGCTCTAATACCACGTTAAAGAACATGGGCTTCCATTTCAAAACCAATTGGCAATGAGTGGCGTGGCCAATGAACCTTATTAATTAGTTTAGGATCTTTAGGCTAACTAATGTGGAATATATGTATATTTAATATTAACTATTACAATGAAATTCGTCCGTTACACATGTAGTTTCCATTTGTTCGCAGAACTATGAATGAACCTCTTCTTAATGTTCTTTGTCTTCGTTAAGAATTTGTTGTAAAAGCTTATTGTCTCTTGTCTTGTGATTTCTAAAGCTTAGGGAAGTAAGAATGTGTAACATTATACTTGTTTGATTATGCTGTGGTTTTACTCGTTGGATCAGTTGATGCTTTTAACCTTTTCGAGCCAAATTGCAGAATAAGAAAACCATAGATATGAAAGTATTTTTATGACTTAGGTGTCTATATATACACATATATATATATGTATGTATGTATATATGTATGTGATGTGTGTGAGAGAGTGAGATAAAGAAGTTCAATCCTTAAACTCCTAGCAATTTCTTAAAATAACTGTAGTTATAATGTAAGCAAAAGGGAAAAAAGAAGTTTCAAAGATTCGCGGTTAAAGATAGTATGGTTCTATTACAATAGCAAGAACAAATCCTTATTCCCACTAAGTCTGATCGACTGCATGGATCCTTTTATGCCATTGCAACCAAAAAAAAAAAAAAAGCCTTATTCCTATTTAAATAGGGTTAGCTGCATATGAAGCCTTCTATAAATTGTGCTTTGTCGTGAACCATATCTCATCAATTTCTAAAGTCATCATATCTTTCTCACAGGTTCTTATGTCTTTTTTCAGTCTTTCCCTTTCCCCTTTACATTGTCCAACCTCTTTGTGATGAACCATGTCCTCATCAATTTCTATAGTTGCCATATATTTGCTTAAGGTTTCCCGCGTCTTTTTCAGTCTTCCCCTACCCCTTCTAGATTGTTTAACTTCTCTAATATCAATCTACGTGACAGGTGCTTCTAAAGGTTGTCTTAGCACATGTTCAAACCACCTTAAGCGTGTTTCTCTCACCTTCTACCTATCTTATCCATTCTAATATACCCGCACATCCACCTTAACATTTGTAGATAGTATGATTCCGAAGATAAATGCTAGTGCTTTCAAATTGTGGAACAACTTTTATCAAGAGTTATTGTATTACCAATATCGAGTCTATTGGACGATCCAATATGGGAGGATACACCTGTTGTCTTTAAAGTTTTATCTGCAGCTATAAAGCTACATATCTATTTTAGTGTTCTTAGGTAGTTCTTTGCCATAAAATTCTCTTTATGGCTACCCTGTTATTTTATGCAATGGGATTTCTTGGCTAGGGCATTACCTGCTTGGTCTACACAAAAAGAGAAGGGTGTTTTAGTTTTTCTACTGTGCTTAACACATCTAGACATGAACCATGGCACTGGATTATTTCCAAACATGGTATCTATGTTGTTATTTATTTTCTATATGCAGTGTGGTATTTTTGATTGGTGTCGTCTAAATTATCTGAACTTGTAATTCTTCCTTAAACTTTCTTGAGCGGATTTTACTTTTTGGTGCATTCAACCATGGTATGTTGAAAGATTAACTTCATTTCTCTTTTCAGTGTTATGATAAATATTTGCACCAGAATCTGCGAAAAGCTTCAAAATCACGTGGACACTCCTTCTGGGCTAGGGGACCTGATAATGCCGGTTACTATAATTCTAGGCCAAATGAAACTGGGTTCTTCTGTGAACAGGGTGATTATGATAGTTATTATGGGCGTTTCTTCCTCCGCTGGTATTCTCAGGCTTTAATAGATCATGCAGATAATGTCCTCTCACTTGCAAGCCTAGTTTTTGAGGAAACGCAAATAGTTGTGAAGGTACATACTCATTATCCAAGTCATTTTCACCCCCATGCTTTTGGTCTCTCATCTCTTGCTAAGTGAATTTCCTGCTGCAAAGAGGATCTGCTTTTTTTCCTATGATTCTCTTTAACTATATACCGAGGTCCGAGGCTGGGACAGCATGTTAGTAACTATGTAAAAATTTAAGCAAACCAAAATTAGGACAGTCGTTTAATTGCAATAAATCAGTCATGAAAGTGGAGAAACAAATATATGGACTGAGAAAACTAAATGACAAGAGACAAGTTTTAATTTGACAAACTTTTAAATACTAATACAGGATGAATATAGTAGCACAATGACTAGAGAAGCAGTTTCTTGAACACTGACTGGTCGAGAGGAAGTTTTCCATGGCAGTAGATTTGGTGCTCATATATGTCTCAGGGTGCTACTTTCTTGCCTGTTTTCTTTTTATTTTTTAATTATTTTTATTATGACTGCTTGTGCCTTATGTCTCAAGGGTATTCTATTAAGTTAAAATAAATGATCCTAGCATGTAAATTTGTAAATTTCATAGACAAGCCCAAGAACTGATTATTAGAGCACCTGCTAACTATGATTGCATGGAAGACATCCACAGAAAAATATATATTGAAGCAATGGGAAAATAGCTGATAGCACATGCTAGAGGCCACGGTTTTGAAATAGTGTCCAAATGGAAGATGAGATGTCCACACAGTAGATTCAAATTCGAGTGGGCTAAGGCTTTCATTATGTATGGCATATGCACTGTTTATATATTAAATATCTAAATGGGTTCCGGACAGGGAATAAATTAGTGGCCAAGATTTTTGTGATCCCAGGGATGTGAAGAGCTTCTTATTGGTGAACTTTATTGTTATTTTATCGTTTTTTATAATTAAGTACCCCGGGGAGGTTAGGGAGGGGGAGGCTGGTAAGGCTTGAATGAATGTCTGTAGGAAAACCTATGAATGAGGATCTTTCGATTGAAATTTCCCGGTATGTAAATGTAATAGCAAAATTTGTCTTGTGTTTGGTCATTTTACTTGTTTACGCCATCTCTCACTTCTAAACGACCAATATTTTCGGAAAAGGAGGGCTGAACAATCTTCTTGGATCTTGTTTATATACTCTTTCTATGCTTTCATTCATTTTAATCCCTGAATCTTGGGAGATATCTGATCTATTGAGGCCAATTTGTATCTTTGACTTCTCTTCATTTTTTTTATTTTTTATTTTTTGGTTCCAAGTAAAACCTACTTGCCATGTAAAGCAAGTTCTCCCTTGTAGAGAATTCTGTTGAAGTTAATCAATTCTCTCCTGTAGATTCCCGCAATTCATTGGTGGTACAAAACAGCCAGTCATGCTGCAGAACTCACAGGTGGATACTACAACCCAACAAACCAGGATGGTTATTCTCCAGTTTTCAAAATCCTCAAGAAGCACTCTGTGACAGTAAAGTTTGTCTCTCCGGGGTTGCAGTTTTCATGTCATGAAATTGATGAAGCATTGGCAGATCCAGAAGGTCTGAGCTGGCAGGTGATTACAAGCTCTATTCCTTTTGATAGTCTCCTTTACTTTTGACGCTGCATAACTGTACTTCAGAAATTTAAGTTCTTTTTGGGTAGTAGCTCTCTCTCCCCCCCCCCCCTTTCATTATGCGGATAGAATTTCTGCCCAGAGAATAGTTTCAACATTCAGTAAAGGTTGACTTTCTGTAACTGTTTGTTCCTTCTGACAGGTTCTAAATTCAGCTTGGGACAGAGGACTTGCTGTTGCTGGCCAAAATGCAATTTCATGTTACAACAGAGAAGGATTCATAAGACTTGCTGATATTGCAAAACCAAGAAATGATCCTGATCAACACCACTTCTCATTCTTCGTATTTCACCAGCAGTCTCTTTTGGTTCAAAGACCATTGTGTTTCACTGAATTGGACCACTTGATTAACTGCATGCATGGTATGTTCTCCTGATAAATGCTTGTATTTGCTTGATATTTTCCTAGTTTGACCAGTTTATAGGTTATTTGACAAATCAATGTTGTATTAAGTAATCTCCTTCAAGCTTCATGTTCTTAAGTGGGGCATTTTGACTGAAGGAGCATTCTTTCTAGGTTTTTCTTTGTAGTCCTAAAATCAAGGACATATTTTGTTAGCTTTTTGATTGGTATCCTTTGATGTGAGTTCCTCTTTGTTCTTGTAATGTTTGAATGTGTATTTTTGTCAAGCTTGCTTCAATTCTGTGTGCTTTTGTTTTGCAGGAGACGGTGGTGTTCCTGAAACCTAATTTGTTCTGTAATGTTTTATTTTTAACTTCTGCTGAAGTAGATATCAGTTCCTTCTGCGATAGAGTCTAGTAATTGTTCATATTGGTCCAAGCAGCTGGCTCAACCAAGAAAAGACATGAAAGTTGGAATTATAATTGTCAAGCACAATTCTACCTTGTCGATAATCCACCAACCTTATGCTCTTAGGCATTGATTTCAGTGTCATTTTTGCACCTGTATTCTTTCTGCATTCTTATTGTTTTTCTGTATTTATTATATATGTAATATACTTATTTTATTGATTATTGATGTGGATAGATAGATAGGGGGAGGGATATCAGAGACGGTAGAAGTATTTTTTTACTTTTAAGTCAATCAACCTGTGGTTTACACCTGCATGACATAGAGAGGACTGTGATAGAAGAAATAGAGTTACTAGGGAAAACTGCAAGTTGATATCTTATATTCTATTATGTATCACTAGAGGATGTTAAGGCCTAGAGTCAAATGTTTATTATTTTAGTGGAGAAATGCGTATGTAATTGACATGCGACTTGAACCCACCTTGGAGGATAAAAGTGCGATGTTGAGATATGAAAATAGAACTTTGATTGTTCTATTCTCAGATATTGTTCAACATCTTACAAATAAGCATGTCATACAAGTGAAGCAACCTCATATTCACTTCATTGATATAAAAAGGAAATATTCAATTTATTGAACCTATGATTGAGCTTTTGGATTTGCATATCTATCACCATAGAAAATAGTTCAATTCAATAATGATAAAGTTATGAAATTTCTTCAACATTTTTTTTTTTTTGATCTCTGATCTCCCTCTTGTAAAAAATTTCGCATCTGTCTTCTGAATATACCCATGCTTTCTACGAAAGTATAACTTGATGAAGTTAACAATCCCGTATATTATCTCCTTTAACTTGCAATTGTTTAGAAATTTTGGTTTAAGTCATTGCATTTATAATATATTTGTTGGGCAATATTTCTAATAATGTATTTATAATCTATTATGCTATTGCGCTCATGCTAAGGCGTTTTCTATAAGCGATGCATTGCATTGCCTAAGTGCGGTGAATAGTAGGTAAGGGCCGGTACATTTCCATGGGCGTCCGAGTGTAGCGAAAAATATGCAAGGGTTCTCACATAATAGGGGGAGGGTAGTGGAGAAGAAAAATGTTTTGGAGAAAAGGATTAGAATAGCAACTTGAAATATTGGAACTCTTACGGATAAATTAATGGAGGTGGTGGATACAATAATTATAAGAAGAATTAATATTTTATATTTACAAGAGACAAAATTGGTATTAAAAAATGTGTCCCCCTAAATTATTAGATAATTTAAGATTTAAACTTTAGTACTCAGGAGTATATAGGACTAGAAATGGAGTAGGTATTATTGTAGATGGATCGATGAAGGATGATGTAGTGCAGGTGACTAGGAAAGGATAATTTTAGCACGTGAAATTATAATATCTTTAGTGTCTATGCGTCTCAATTAGGTCTAGATGACTCCATTAAAGTTGAGTTTTGGGAGGATTTACATGAGTTGATAGGTAGTGTCCTCCAAGGAAAATAATTTTTATAAGAGGTGATCTAAATGGACATGTGGGTAGAGATAATGAGGATTATGAAGAAGTGCATGATGGATATGGTTATGGGGGAAGAAATAAAGAAGGAAAATCAATCTTGGAGTTTAGAATGACATTCGACCTTTGTATTATCAATATTTTTTTCAAAAACAGGGAAGAACATTTAGTTACCTTTAAAAGTGGTTTAACAAAGTCACAGATTGAATTTCTTTTCACAAGAAAGAGAGATAAAAGGGCTGTGTAGAGATTATAAAATTTATTTGGAGAAAGTTTAACCTTACAACATAAACTTTTGGTGGTAGACTTGAGGTACTCTGTATCACATTAGGCGAAAGAACCAATTTAGATCAACTAGAATTAAGTGGAGGAATTTAAAGAAGGAAAAGGAAGAAATTTTTAAGAAAGATTTGTTAGGGAAAAGTATTTGGGACTTACAAGAAAAATCTGACACTTTATGGAATGACATGGCAATTAAAGTGAGAACAGTGGCTAAAAAGATATTTGGACAGTCAAGAGATTATATCCCTATGAACAAAGAATTTTGGTAGTCTTATAGGTGTACAAAATAAAATCAAAATTAAGAAAGTTACCTATAAGGCTCTATATAGTTGTGAAAGTGACGAAAATATTGAGAAATATAACTTTGCTAAAAAAGAGGCAAAAAATGTTGTAAGTGAAGCGATGATAGGGCTTTTAAAGATTTTTATCAAAAATTAGAATCTAAGGAAGGAGAGTGAGATATAATTTATAAAATTGTTAAATCAAGAGGCTATAGGACGAATGATTTAATCCAAATCAAGTGCATCAAGGATAAAAATAATAAAGTGATAGTAAGAGATGAAGAAATTAAGGAAAGATGGGAGATATACTTCTATCACTATTTAATAAAGGCAATCGATATCATTTTAGGAGAGTCATAGCTAAGTTCGAAAAGTATAGAAACGTAATGTATTATCGAAAGATTTAGAAATCAGAGGTGGTGGAAGTTTTGAAGAAGATGAAGAAAGGAAAAATAATTGGCCATGATGATATTCCAATCGAGGCATGTTAATGCTTAGGAAAGAAAGGCATAAGTTGGCTTACCAACATTTTCAATAAAATATTGAAGAGTAGAAAGATGGTTGACCAGTGGAATAATAGTATTCTCATACTTATATTCAAAAATAAAGGGAATATATAAAATTGTGCAAATTATATAGGTATTAAATTAATGAGCCATGAGATGAAATTTCGGGAGAGAGTGATAGAAAGAAACTTAAGAAATGAGTATAAGAATCAAATAATCATTTTGGTTTTATACTAGGGAGATCGACTACTGAAACCATACATCTCTTAAGGAGACTTTTCGAGAGATACTGAGATAAAAAATAATTTACATATTATTTTTATGGATGTTGAAAAGGCATAATAGAGTCCCTGAAGAAGTTATGTGGAGAGATTTAGAAAAAAGAGGAATTAAAGTAGTATATATAGAATCAAAAAGGATGTGTGTGGTTACAAGTGTGAGAACACTAGAAGGATTAATACGAGAGTTTCTTATAAATATAGGGTTACACCAATGTTTAGTTCTAAATCATTATATATTTGCGTTGGTCATAGATGAATTTACAAGGTATATATAGGAGGAAATACTATAGTATATGTTATTTTGCAGATGACATTGTGTTAGTAGATGAAACAAAAGATGGGGTTAATGTCTAAACTTGAGGTTTGGAGAGAGACACTTGACATAAAAAGTTTTAAAATTAGTCTATAGATCAAAAATAGAATATATGAAGTTTAAATTTAGTAAGGGTACACGTAGGAATGTAATAGGGGTTAGTATAGAAGATCAAGAGATACTTATAAGTGAAAATTTTAAATATTTAGAATCAGTTATTCAGAGTAATAGTGGTATAGATTGAGATGTTATACATCGAATGCAAGTGGGTTGGACTAAATGGAGAATGGTATCGAGAATATTATGTGACCATAAAATTCCTTTACAATTTAAGGATAAATTTTATAGAACGGCATTTAGGTCAGTGACGCTCTCTGGATCTGAGTATTGGGTAGTGAATTATACATATGAGCAAAAGATGAGAGTAGCAGAAATACGAATGTTAAGATGGATGTGTGGGTATATTAGGATGGACAAGATACAGAATGAGCATATTCGTGAGAAGATTGGAGTAACATATATTGATAGAAAATGAGAGAAACATGCTTAAGGTAGTTAGGTCATGTGTTGAAACTACCAGTAGAAGCGCTTGTTCAAGGCGAATAAATTTTAGAGAGAATAAACATAAGAGAGGTAGAGAAAGATTGAAATGACTTGATGGGTAACTTGTAGGAAAGATATAACCTATTTAGGAATTGAAGAGGATATGGTCCATGACAGAGCGCAATGACATAGTAGGATTTATGCAGCCGACCCTATTTAATGGAATAAAAACTTGATTTGTTTGTCTGTAATGTATTTATAATCTCCACAGTCCTTTTGGAGCATGTGGAAAAGGAATGCAAATTCAAATAATTG
This sequence comes from Cinchona pubescens, assembly GCA_025175665.1. NCBI lineage: Eukaryota > Viridiplantae > Streptophyta > Magnoliopsida > Gentianales > Rubiaceae > Cinchona > Cinchona pubescens. The sequence goes on from JANKKI010000155.1 coordinate 560,552, forward strand.
AAAAAAAAAAATAAAAAAATGCATATATTTGGCCTTTTTTTTTCTTTTTTTTTCAATTTGTAGCACCATCATCTCCAATTAATTCTAAAACATCAATTACAAAATCAAACATGAGAATTTAATCTTAAAGTGTGACCCCAACTGGTCACTCTTTTTGTGGGTTAGTTTCAGGACAAATACCATGACCAGATTTGGGGTCACCGCTTTGTACATCAACAATAACTTGTTGAAGTCTTTTTCTACAGGATTTGCATTCGGTCTTGTTTAGATAAACGTTTCACAACAAATAACATAATTATGTTTTTGACAATGAAGTGTAATTTAAATGGTAAGACACTTCTCTTATATCATAGGTTCGAGTCACTAAAAGGTAGATATGAGGAGTGATTTTTATTTTTATTTTTTAACATAATATGCCATTTAAAGTAAAAACTTTCATATGTTTCGTTGCAACTCTAATCTAGAGTTGATGGGCAAAACATGAACATCAAAAGTAGAGCTATTTTTCACAATCAAGCTCTTAAGCCATTGTGTTCACCTTAATTGCATATGGCCAGCCCCATTATAACTTTGGGTATGAGTACTTGATATGCTTAAATCGTATTTTGAAAATAACGCATCTATTGATTTTTTATTTAAAGTAAAGAAGTAGTGATATCACATACAAAGAAGAATGCCGTGAAATTGCTCTATCACACATCCTCTTGCATCCACGTCTAAGAACAATTGCCTTTTTCTCTTTAATACATTCGCTGGACTCATTCAACCCTAATATAATAAACCGTCCATCTCCAAGTTCATTAGAGCATTAGTAGTTTCAATGACGGAGGCATTTGTTATGTCCTTCTAAATTAATCATTTTTATGAAAACAAGAATTGAAGAAAATGTCTTGATTTTTGAAGTCTCAATTTATTATGTCTTAAAAAAACTAATTCTTATGTAGAAGATATCGAGCAAAATCAGTTGATGCCCATCAATGAGTTTGGTACCCTTTTCTACCTTGATCATAGTGTATGCAGAATGCAACTTCAGTAAGTAGATTTTGATTAATCAAATTTTCACATTTCGGTAGCTTATGAGTATTATTTAATTGCCAACATGATCCAAAATCCATCTTTCTTTTACCAGCTTGTAAATCTTCACTAGTAAAACTATCATCATTTGATGGTAAATAATACAAGTATAAAGCGAAATCTTTTTCTATGATATATTAACAAATATTATTCATAAAACTAGTCTTGGAAAAGTCGACATGATTGCTCTCCAAGATTTAATTTGTTTTTTTTGTTCACAAAATTATGATAGAAAGGTTGACATGGTCTTTTTGTAGATAGTATTTTCCGAATTTCGTCAGGAACATTAGGGTGATAATCAATAATTTTCTTCCTTAATTAACTCGAGATAAGCTGATAAATCATCTAAAATGGTTTCAAACGATGAGATGCCCCTTCTATTGCTATCATTGGCTTGTGACATATTTGATGAACCTTTGTTATTAGTCTTCCTGGTGTACTATCTGTTAATGACTAGTTAAATTGAAACGATTTTGTTATCTTATACACAAGAAACTAATAAAAGAATTAATTGAAAAAATACGATTCATTACTGGAATAATACTAATGACTAATAAATTCATTAAATAATTGAAAACCATCATGTGAAACAACAATAAACACATTTATCATTGATTTTTTATTTATAATAAATTATTTATTTAGCTTAGCATCATAAAACATAAATTTAGAATCACGGTAACAAACAAGAACAGAAACTAGATGTACAAATGCTTAGTTGATTATTAAGGGAAGCTCTTTGTGATGAATCATATATGACTTCTATTCTTTTCTTAAAAAAGATCGACATTTTCTTCTCACGAAATGGAATTTTGTGGTAATAGGGATGAAAAGGAAAATAGTAAGTGGTAGATTAGTGTCCCGAGAGGGGTGTTGAAATAGCGTCACTGTTGGGTTCATGGCTTAGGGGTAAATTTAAGTTATCTCATATTAGTTTGAGAGATAAATAAAGAACATTTAATATATAGATTGGGTTAAAAATCTACTGGTTTAAATTTTTAGATTAGGTTGGGTTTAAAACCTGTTAGTTTAAACTTTTAGATTAAGCTTTTATTTTAACTTATGTAGCAGGCCAATGATTTTTTCTCTCCAAAATATCATAGTTTCTGCTTATGAACTGGAGTTACTCGTTTGCAAATGATCGATGTCTTCTCGTTGTGTTAGGCCCATAAATGTTATTTTCTTAGAGTTGGACTGTAAGATTGTTCTCTTCTTAATTCCGACCATACAGTACAGAAGAGTGGGCCCATTGGACCATATAGGCTAGGGATTTTGCCAGGGGTCCGGTTTATTCACAGCGGGAATGAAATTCAAGAATAGTAGGTCTATGAGTTAATTGATGAAAAATTTGGATTTGCATAGAGTATTAAAGTGGGATTGATTTGAAACTTAGTTTCAATGTGGAGTATGCACCATGAAGGGAGATAGTATTGGGTTCATGGGTAAATTTAAATTACCTTACACTAGTTTGAGAGATAAATAAAGAATACTTAATACATAAGTTGACTCAAGATCTACAAGCTCAAGCTTTTATGTCAAGGTAAGGTTTCAATTTATGTATTAGAACTCTTTTATGGACTTTCATACGAGATTTTTTTAAGTCAAAGATTAAGTTCCAACTCAAATATTGTGACTCTTTTGTGGGCTCTTTCACAAAAATTTCCTCCCCAATAGTTAGTGGGGAAAAGGATGGAGTTCAATATGACTGTACTATCAGTCTTCCATACAACTAATAGTATTTATTTTTCAAATTGCCTCAGTTGCCTCTATACTAACTCCACCACTAGATACCCAATTCTTTTGCTACACCTCTGGGATTGAAAAACACAACTTGAAGTTAAGATAACCACGAGTTCTTGTGGAAAAAATGAACCTTAAAATTGGGCCACGGATGAGAAGAAACTTTCCTAGGAGCCAAGTAGAAGTTGAATAACTCTAAACAAAGGCTTCTTAGTAAGGGCGGATATATGATATTAATTTTGAGGCTATAAGGAAAAATAGAAAGATATCTTATACACATAAAAGAAAGGTAGCAGATCAAGAAATAAAAAATTGGATGAAATGCATGGGGAAGCTGGGATTGGTGCTTAGAACTTGACAACTCAATTAAATCGTAGATTAGATTCAATCAACAAGTAGATAATGGGAAGGATGGGGAACAAATGCAGATAGGGAGTTCTGAAGAATTTGAAAAGTTTTGGTAGAGAAAAACGATAATGCGCAATGGAATAACTCTTAGAATTTTTTTTCACCTTTTAAATAAATCGTAAAACTGACCTAAATTGTAAATAAATCAAGATATAAAATTAACAATTACAGAACACACAGGATTGTTATGTTAAAAAAACCCTTCAACGTGAAACTACGGGACCTAATTCAGAAATATTCTACTATTAACGGATCAATGAGTACAACAAAACGGACTTTAGTAAACATTTTGAACTCAAACACATCCCTACTTACCATAAAAAATAGAATAAACAATTTGATAGTACACAATCCAAATCACAGGTATAAACACCCAACTAATAGACAAAAAAAATTAATGATTTGACCATACATAATGTAGCTCACACTACTGAGAACGCTATACTGAATCTCATTGCAAATAAAGTAAAATTCACCGTTAAATAGAAGCACGAAGTTGTTGATTTCTCCCAAATAGTTGAAGCCTCTACTGATAACTAGAAAGAATATTTTGTGACTTTATCAAATATCTTTCAGCCTTCTTTACTCTTTTATAAGGCTAAGTCACGTCCAATTTGTTAAACCAAAGCTTTCTCTACTGCCACACTAGTTTTGGACTTTATTTGTTAGTGGGTTCTACTTAATTTGAGGAGGACCACAATAAACTCCCCCTCAAATTCAAATAGAGGAATTTGCTAAACCAGTAATCAAATGAAAGGTTACAAACTTTCTTCTTCTGCTCATTTTCTATTATCTTATGTTAGCGATCTAGATCTTTCTCAGCAATGAGGAGTTTGTGCTCATCTGATGAATAACGGTAAGAAGGAAGTCTAACCTTTGTCAACCACCTTAGTGGAACTTCAAGTTCATTAACTCTACCAGTAGGATCATCTACCTCATCAGCAGTATAGTCAGCATCACCCTCATTTTGTTCATTCTAATGTCGGATGAGATGTCCCGAACCACATTGAAAGTGGGTGGAGATATTGTATTAATTATAATACTACGAATTATGGGCTACTAAACAACTTAGTTCTAAACATTTTGAATCCATTATTTCTGTTCAAAAGTTATTGGGTCAGCTTAGACCAGGGGTGTTATATTTGGTATCAGAGTAAATTTCATATAGTCTCTACACAAGGTAAGACTGGATTAGTAGTATTAGGCCATGCTACGTGGAGTATGTGACATGGTATTGGGTTTCAAGTTTGGGCTTTGCAAGGTCACAAAATCTAAATGAGAGGTGAATATGACGCTCATCCTATATCGAAACTGAGAAGGGCTATTGTATTGATTATAGCACCACAGTTTATGAGCTATTAAAAACTTAGCTTATAAATTTTGAATCTGTTGTTTCTACTCAAAAGTCATTGGGCCAATCTAAGATTTAGGTATTACATTACACCTCAACATGATTTTCTATCAATAGCTACACTGGACACACATGTTGTAGACGTTGGAATTGAATCTAAGTCTACTAGACTATCAGTACTTGTAGATTCTGACTTTTCTTTCTTGCCAATATCTTCAATGGTTTGAGATTCCTCTATGAAGATAAGATCACAGTTCCTCACTAGTTTCTTTGAAGTTAGATTCATGAAATGTATAGCCAAACTCATCGCAGCCATAGCCAACAAAGACACATTGTCTTGTCTTGACTTCCAACTTAGACTTCTCATCTTTAAACATATGCACAAATGCATTGCAAACAAATGTGCACAAGTAGTCATAGGATACCTCCTTACCGTCTTATACATAATCAGGGATATCAGCATACAAAGTAATAGTGGGAGATAAATTAATAATATATGCAACACTATATAATGTCTCACCCCAAAATACATGTGGCAATTTTTCTTTAGAAGCAAACATGTGGCTCACTCCTCCACTGTCCAGTTCATCCTCTTTGTCCAGCCACTCAACTGAGGAGTCTTGGGAGGGATTTTTTGGTGTCATATACCCTACTGTTTGCAGTAGTCATCAAACGGTCTATGATACTCACCACCATTGTTAGTGGGAATACATTTCAACTGCATACCTTTCTCCACATTTCAGCAGAAGCATTAAACTGCTTCAAGACATCAAGCATATGATCTTTTCACTTCAAGGCATACACCTATAATTTCCTTGAACAGTCATCAATAAATGTAATAAAGTAGAATGTACCACCAAACATCTTCACCTTTATTGGACTATAGAGACTTGAATGTACTAACTAAAGCAACTTTGATTTCTTTGTTGAAGGATGACTCTTGAAAGAGACCCTATTCTATTTTCTTGCCAAGCAGTGAGCACAACTTTCCAGTTTAACAGTCTTCATCTTGGAAAGTAGATTCTTCTTGGCCGAACAACTAAGTCCCTTCTCACTGATGTGGCTAAGCCTCTTGTGCCATTATACTAAAGAGTTACTGTCTTCAACTGCATTGACATTATCAATACACATGGAAGTCTTGGTCCATTACGTAGGTACTAATATAAACCTCATCAGCCAACACACCAGTCAAAATCAACTTTAGACGAACATCTGGTGTATGTCTAACATCTCTTAAAATACACCAGAAGACTCAACGTCACCCTAGAAAGGTCTTCAATACAATAGTCCTTATCTTCTATTGACCATCATTACCCATCTTCAATATTCCGAAATCACTGGGAGTATAAGATGTGAAGAACTCATTCCTTGATGTTGCATGCAAGAAGGCATCATTGACGACTCAATTTGTATCATCATTCGCAACATTGCTCAAATTTTTATCCCAGACAATCACCATTTCCTTTGTAGTAGTTGTAGTAACATGATCATCAACGTCACTATCTTTCTTTTCTTGTTTTTTCTCTGTTCTTCTTTTTCAGCTTTTTGCAGTTTTTTTTTGATTGGTCCTTTCTTACCACAATTATGACAGTCAAGATTCTCATACCTTAACTTTGATTTGCCTCTACTCTTGCTTATGATGGATTCTCCTTTATCTTTGTTTTTGCCTCTTCCCTAGTTTTCTGTAATTAACACATCGGACTATGGAGTCGATGTCTCTTGTGCTCTTCGTCTCACCTCTTCATTCAAAACAGCATTCTGTATCACATAATTCAAGGTCACAGCACCACCGGGAGCAACACTAGTTAACTTGACACGAAAATTCTCCCAAGAATCAGGTATAGTATTCAGCAACCAAAGTCACATAATCTCATCCTCAAGTCTGACACCTATATCTAACAACATTCATTTAGTCTGAAATAGAACATCATTCTCTGTACTTCAAATTCATAGTCTGTTTCAATAAGAACAACTTGTTATTGCCTGATTTTGAAGAATATAAAGACTCAAACTTCTCCACTAGGGTTCTAGTATGCTTGTCATTGGTGATGTGATTTAAAATATTATTATCTAACCACTATAGAATGAAGCCCCAAACCATCTCATGCTCGAAAGCCCAATCCGAATCTGACATGGATTTAAGTTTCTTATTGGAAATTAGTAAGTTTAATTTCTTCACAAATAGTAGATCTTTTATCTTGTCCTTCTATTTATGATAGTTAGGGCCATTCAAAGTGATTATCCTACTATAATTGGATTCCATATAGAGTTTAATCAAGCAAAAATTCCCACGTAGGTATCACTTTGCTCTAATCTAGTTATTTGGGAAAAATAAGAATGCGCAATAGAATAAATCTTAGAAAATTTTTTCCTACCATTTGAATGAGTCGTTGGACTAACCCAATAGTAAATAAATCAACATATAAAATCAATAAGCACAGGACATGCAAGATTTTACGTGGAAACCCCTTCAAGGTGAAGAGTAAATATTATGGGACCTAGTCCAGAAATATTTCACTATCAACGAATCAATAAGTACAGTAAAACGAGTCTCTTGTAAACACTTAGAACTCAACCATGCCCTATACTCATTGCCAAAAGTGAAATAAACAATGTAGTAATACAAAACCATCCAAATCATGATCTGACCGCACAGAATGTAGGTCACACTATTGAGAAAACTATACTGAAATCTCAATGTCAGCAGAGCAAAATTCACCATTACATAGAAGAACAAAGTTGCTAATTTCCTCCAAATAATTGAAGCCGCTATTCAGTGCCAACTAGAAAGAATATTTTGTGATTTAATTCTTTCTCACGCAATTCAAGACTAAAATGTCAGCTTTCTGAACCTTATATAAGGCTAAGTCATGCCAATTTTGTCAAATCAAAACTTTCCCCACCTCCACTCTAGCTCACTTGCACAGCTTTTCTTTTCTATTTTAGTTTTGGATTCTATTTGCTCGTGGACTCCACTCATTTTGAGGACCACAACAAAAAGGTATCAAAAGTTGAGTATCAGACACTCCAAGACTACATGTTGATTAATGGACAAGTAGGACCAGTCAACATGGAGAAGGAGAACAACTAGGAAGAGAAGGGAACAAAACACAAAAAGGAGAAAAGAACTAGAAGATTTAGAAGATCCAAAAGAAAGGAGAACAATAAGAACATAAGCGATATGCACTAATTACACTAACAAGTGTACTAATCGAACAAGTAATAAAGTCATATATAAGTAAGAGTTATCATTCCCATGTAGACTATAAATATAATCACGAATTAATTTAGTTGTCAATTCAAGTTTGATGTTATTAGAGAGAATGAATCAGAGATTGCTTATTTAAACTACTACTGAATTGAATGCAGAAAATTAAATCAAAGCATGTTAATTACACTGATATTAAATGCAATCAATTAATCAATACATAAATTTAAAGGAAACAATTAAGAATTAGAAGGCAACTAAATCAACGGATTGAATTCAAATTAAGCAAGCACTAAGGAGTTGAATTCACTGAACTAATATATCCAAGAAATCATCTAATCATAACAATTCAATTACATCATATAAGATAGTCAATTTAGTTATTCCTTCAAATTAACCAATTAAGCGACACAGCTAGTTGTGCATATTCTCTCGAACCATACAAAAAGTAGTCATGACATGCATTATCATGGACTAAAATTATAGTTCAATTCAAAAAAATACCAGATCAATAAACCAAATACTCTTTTGAAATAATTATTAGAACAAATCAATAATAGAATGTAGAAAAGCATTAAAAACCCTACAATACAAGTAAATGGAATAGAATATAGAATCTTCAATAATAGATCAATTTATGGAATGTAGTTTAAGGTTACATCAATCCCAAACTAATAAATTATAAGGTTACATTCATCCCAAACTAATAAATTTACTCCATAACTAAAGATTTATATGACAAGAATTCAATAAAAGACATCATCTTTAATCTATGAAAGTAATAAATCATACGATTGGAAGATTGAATGTTGTAGAGAGAATCAACGCTTGAGCTTTCGCGTGGATGTGGGTCAGTCCTCAAACAAGTCTTCAAAGATCTTCTAAGAGCTCTCAACTAATCTACCTAAGTGAATTAATTTAACTACACGAGCTGAAAAATTAACTAAACTAAACACTAAGAAGAAAAATAATAACATAAAACATAAAGACATAAGGACATGAAGATCTCAAGACATCTAGAAATGTTAATTGAGGTATTTATACATACACACACACACACATATACATGTACACATATACATACCATGCATATACATATATATGTATGTATGTATGTATGTATATATGCATATATGTATGACAACTATAGTAAACTAGAGTTATTTTACTTTAAATCATGGCATTTTGTTAGTTTAAATTTTGAATTTTGGTTAATTAATTGAAGATTTTAGTTAATTTTCATATTATGTGTTTATATTTTAGTTATTGTTAAATATGATAAGCTTTGATTAGAATTTTAGTTAAATTGATTACTTAATCGGTTTAATATTATGTAGGTCTAAATTAGAGGTTGGAAGCTAAAATAAACAAAGTATGAGGGCCAAGATACAATTTGAGAAGAATTGAAGATTTGCTGAAAATGGTGTCCTTGTCACAGTATCAACTTTGCCAAACCGCGACATGGACAAGAAATAGGCTATAATGTAGTTTTAGGGCCATGTCACGACATCATTTATTCCTTGTCGCGACATGGGCTCGCTTTCACCGTCTTAGTAATGGCAATTTTGTAATATTCCAACAGCCAATTCCAGGTTAATCTTGGCTTGTATAATACTCTAATATTTAAGGTATTTTGGTGTGTGCTAGTACATATAGTTTAGGGTGTCTTTAGTAGTCTAGGTTAGATTAGAATAGAATAGAAAGACTGGACTCTCAAATTTCATTTTCTCAATACAAATCCTCTTTAATTTTCAATTAGATCTAGTTTCTAAAATTCTCTTTAATTCTAAGTTAGATCTAGTTTCTAAAGTTTAGATTTTGATTACATATTAGTAGCGGGTTAATCTTTAGCTTTAAATAGATATAATTTTTACTTGCTTTCTAGTTTAAATTCTTAGAAATCTATTTACTTCCATTCCAAGTTTTCTTAGAGTAATTAGGTTTCTTGTTAATTTAGTACTTTCTAATTGAAGTTTTCAATTCCTTGCTTTAATTTTTAGTTAATTTTGAGTAGGATTTCTTTATTATTCAAAAAAATGCAAAATTATTTAGATTTCAAGCATATTTCTTTACAATTTCGAGACTAGAAATGGCACTTCTTCTTGCTTTACAAGCTTTCTTAGTGTTCTCTTTAGTTATGTTAATCAATTGCTCTTTACTTTTGATCGTACTCTAGTTCAATTAGAGTAGAATCGAGTGCTCTTATTTACTTGCTTTCATCATAATAGGTTAATTAGTTTCTTAATTTCATAGTTATTTAATTTTAATTACTTGCTTTAGTGTAGATATAGTTTAATTTTGGTTTTAGCTTGTTTAATTGCATTATGGCTTTGATTATATTAGGATCTTTCTTCTCAATTTGATTAGCCTAACTATACAAAGGTCCTGAAATCTCGATAATTTCTTGCTAACAATCTCCGTGGGAATGATACCTACTAATCCTATACTACTACCAACTCCGTATACTTGTGGAAAATGAGGTAGAGTGTAGCGATTTTGTGAGGTTTTATTATTACTTGTTTGCTTGATTTGACATCTACAGAAGGGCTTGACAAGTTTTTGATACCGTTGTTGGGGATTGTCCTTGGTACTTGGCAATATGCCAATTGAACACTTTACAGGTCGTGTAGATTGGGCACTTTGTTTAATTTAGTTGTTAATTTTTGTTTATTTGTTTATGTTGATAATTCTTATTGAATTGTCTTGGCACTTGAACTAATTACTTGCTTTAGCTTTTGTAGTGCAATAAGAAGAGACAAGGGACCTTTGATTTGCTTGGATGAAGAGAGAGAAAAAGAGTTGAGGAAAATCTAGAAGCATAAAAGAGTGCAACAAGAGCTAGAGAGAATTGAAATGACAAATGTCAATCAAAATCAAAGAAATTTGAACAATGAGAATGATGAAGAAGAAGCTGACAGAAATCATGGAATGGATCGTTATGGAAATGGGAATGGTATGAACATGAATGAAAGACTGTTAGGAGAATATGCCATACCAAACTTTGATGGAGAAAATTCTAGCATTGCATGGATGCCCGTGCAAGCAAACAATTTTGAAATTAAGCTCGTTTTGATACAAATGTTACAAGCTCATGCAATGTTTGGGGATGGTCCTAATGAAGATCTATGCACATATCTAATGAACTTTGAGGAGGTTTTAGATACTTTTAAATTCAATAGTGTGTACCCGGATTGTGTGAGGATGAGAGTATTTCCTATTTCTTTAAGGGATAGGGCGAAATCTTGACTTCATTCTCATGCCCAACGGACGTTTACCACATGGAACTAACTAGCACAAGATTTTTTGGCAAAATATTTCTCGCCTTCAAGGACCGCCAAATTGTGGAATGAGATTATCATCTTTAAGCAAGATGTTGGTGAAAGTTTAGGAGAGACTTGAGAGAGGTTTAAGGATTTGCTAAGAAAGTGCCCTCATCATGCGATTCCATTATGGTTTCAAATTCAAACCTTCTACAATGGATTGACAGAAGAGATAAAATCAATAGTAGATGCCTTCGCTGATGGTTCCATATCCTACAAGACACTGGAAGAAGGTCAAAGAATTGCTCAATAGGATGGCCTGCAACCATTATTATCATGGACTAACGACTCCACCGGATATTAGCTCAACACCAAGCCAATAAAGTTAATGCATAAAATGGAGTATTGAATTTGAATATGCAAGATGCTCTATTGGCTCAACAAAGTATGTTTATGAAAGTGATGAGCAAATGAAAGTGATGAACAATGTTGCAAAAATGTTGGAGAACTTAGGGAAATCGAGTAGTGTGAATGCAATGTCTTCTTCTCCAATCTAACCACCCATGGTGTGTGATTTTTTGTAGAAATGGACATGCAAATGGGCAATGTGAAATGCCTTATGGTTCCAATGAGCAACTTAACTATGTGTCCAATCAATCATCTTTTCCATGAAACCTGCCAGGAGTTTATGGGAACATATATAATCTCTCTTGGAGGAATCATCTCGACTTTTCATGAAGCAATACAAACAATCAATCCAACCCTCCCTATCAACCAAAGCCAAATTCGCCACCTCAAAACTTCTACAACCAAGTTTCAAGTTCCTCATCTAGACCCTATCAACCTCCATACCAAAGAAATTTCCAAGCCAATTCCTATCAATCTTCCTCTAACCCTCCATTTTAAAATCAACAACCAAGGCCTCTATTTCAACATGCAAATTCTTCCCAACCTATTTAACAATGACCATTTTGCACCAAGAGAGAATGTATGAGAAGATGGTTGGAAAAGAGAGGTGGAGTACTTGAGAAGGGAGTTGGAAAGAGAAAGAAGGGATAAGGAAGAACATAGGAGAGACTTTGAGAATTTGAGAGCATCAACAAGAAATTTGGAAATTCAATTTGGTCAACTGGCAAGGTTTAATAATGAAAGACCTATAGGGCAACTACCAAGTGATACTATTCTAAATCCTATGGAGTAATGCAAGGCCATTACCCTTAGAAGTTGTAGCAGGTGGAAGAAAAGGCTGGGAGACACTAATTGAAGAGTAAAGAAAAAGAAAAGGTTGAAGATACACTGGAGGAAAAAAGGGAGTCTTCAATAGAAGAAGGTAAAAAGATGAATAAACCTACAATGCCCAATATGCAACAGCAATGAAGGCAAGGATCCTACTTATCAAGAGCCAAATTAAATGAACATACTATTCCCTCAAAGATTGAAGGATGAAGAAAAGGCTAAGAAGTTTAAAAAGTTTCTTGAAATATTCAAGAAACTTGAAATTAACATTCCTTTCATGGAAGCACTTGAGAACATGCCCGTTTATGCTAAATTTATGAAACAAGTCCTTACCTCAAAAAAAAAAATTACATAGGGATGAAATCTTATGTCTAACGGAGAATTGTAGTGCACTCCTCACAAAGAGGTTACCACCCAAGCTCAAGGACCCCGGGTCCTTCACCATACCATGTGAGATTGGAGGTTTGCAATTATACAAACCGTTGTGTGATTTGGAAGCTTCAATAACCTCATGCTTTATGTGGTGTTCAAGAAATTAAATAGAGAAAAATTGAAGTCCATAAGTGTGTTATTGCAACTTTCGGATCATAGCATAAAGTTTTCCAAGGGAATCATTGAGTATATGATTGTTAAAATCCATGTCTTATGACAAACTCGACCTTCTGGCCGATTTTATTGTGCTAGACATGGAAGAGGATGAAGAGGTGCCGATCATACTTAGGAGGCCTTCCTTGCCATCGATAATGCACTTATTGATGCTCAAGAAGGGAAGTTAGAATTTTGGATAAATGATGAAATTATTCATCATTAAATTTCATGTTTTTAGTTCATTAAAGCTTTCTTCAATTTATTAGAATGCTGTGAATATAAATGTAGTGGATGATCTAATTGATGATTGTTGTAGGAATGAATTGGATAATTCTTAATTGGAGGACTATATGTTAGATTCAAATGCCCTAATCCAAGAGGATGAAGATGGAATGAAGAATGTGAATCACTTGGAGAATGATGCTTTATTGCAAAAAGAAGAAGACGAGCATAAAGAAAAAGGTAAAGAATGGTCTTTGACCAACGATATCCCCCAAGGTGGAGTTTAAACCTCTTCTTACTCATTTAATGTATGCATACTGTGTGAAAATGAGACATACTCGGTGCAATTGTGAATGCATCTTTGACGGGCGAGCAACTTGAAAGATTGATTGTGGTGCTTAAAATGCATAAAGATGCCATTGCTTGGTCTATTGATGATATTAAGGGAATTAGCCCTTCCATTTGTATGCATAAAATCTTTTTGAATGAAGAGAACAAACCGGTAAGGCAACCTCAAAAGAGATAGAATCCTATCGTAAAAGAGGTTGTGAGAAAGAAGGTTATCAAGTTTTGAAAGCCAGTATTATTTACTCTATTAGCGATAGCGAGTGGGTTAGTCCCACTCAAGTCATTCCAAAGAAGGGTGGTATTATCATAATAATAAGCGAAACCAATGAACTCCTCTCCTCCAGGTTTGGTCATGGGTTAGCGTATGTGTACTGATTTCATAAATTGAATGAGGCTATCCGTAAGGATCATTTCGCTTTGTCTTTTATTGATCAAATGGTTGAGAGATTGGCCGAATTTTTATATTATTGTTTCCTTGATGGTTATTCCGGTTATTTTCAGTTCTATTTGTCATTTTTTGGAAGATCAAGGTAAAATTTTATATGTCCATTTGGTACTTTTGCATATAGTAAAATGCCCTTTGGGCTTTGAAATGCTCCCTAGCACATTTCAATGTTGTATGTTTACTATTTTTCATGATATGGTTGAAAAGTCCATAGAGATTTTCATGGTTGATTTTAGTGTATTTGGTGTCTGATTTGATGATTGTCTTGTAAATTTCTCCAATGTGTTGAAAAGATGTGTTAAAACTAATTTGGTGCTTAATTGGGAAAAATGTCATTTTATAGTGCAAGAAGGAATTGTTTTAGGTCACAAAGTATCATCAAGAGGAATAGAAGTTAATAGGGCAAAATTGAGGTGATAGAAAAGTTACCGCATCCTATTAATGTTACAGGGGTGAGAAGTTTTTAGGTCATGTGGGTTTTTATAGAAAATTCATTAGGAATTTCTCACATATTGCTTGACCTTTGTGCTCCTCACTTCAAAAAGATTGTCCTTTCTACTTTGATGACTCTTGTTTGAAAGCACTTAATGAGTTGAAATATGCTCTTGTAATTGTACCTATCATCGTGGCACCCAATTAGTCTCTTCCATTTGAGCTTATGTGCGATGCTAGTGACTATGCAATACACATCGTTTTGTGTCAAAAGGTGAATAAAATATTGCATGTCATTTACTATCCAAGTATGACCTTGAATGAAGCACAACTTAATTATTCTATTATAGAAAAAGAACTACTTGCTATAGTCTTTGCATTTGACAAATTTAGATCATATTTGATTGGGTCTAAGGTAATTGTGGTCACCTATTACTCCACATTAAAGTATTTATTTTTTAAACAAGATGCCAAACCACATTTACTGAGATGGATATTTTTATTGCAGGAGTTTGATTAGGAAGTAGTGGACAAGAAGGGTGTTGAAAATATGGTAGCACACCACTTATCAAGGATTGAAACATCTCGACTTGTCAGTCATGAAGAAAGAGCTATCAACGAGGAATTATCTATTAGATTGAGAAATTGCTTGAGGTAAAGGAAGCAAGCTTTTGGTATACGGACATTGTGAACTATCTTATTGCAAGGATGGTACCAAAGATACTCAATATCAATGAGAAAAGAAAGTGCTTTGCAGAACTCAAGTTTTACTTTTGAGAAGAGTTGTATCTATTCCAAAAATGCTATGATCAAGTTCTAAGGAGATATGTTCCGGAAAGTGAAGTGACTGACATTTCCAGACATTGTCATTCATCTCTCGTTGGAGGTCTCCAGTGGAGCTCAATGAACGGCTTTTAAATTCCTTTGATGTGACTTATACTAGCCAACTATTTTCAAGGAATTTAGGAAGTTTGTGCTCAAATGTGATGAATGTCAAAAGGTAGGTAATATTTCAAGAAGACAAGAACTGTCCCTCCATGGCATTGTGAATTGGAAATATTTGATGCTTGGGGCATTGACTTTATGGGACCTTTTCCAACCTCATTTTCAACAAATTCATTTTGGTTGTGGTGGATCATGTACCTGTCAAAATGGGTTCTTAATGGCCACCCCGAACAATGATGCTAGAGTGGTCACCAAATTTCTTCGAAAGAAGATTTTCTCTCGGTTTGGAGTGCCTAGAACTATTATTAGTGATGGAGGTACACACTTCAAGAATTCATATTTTGAGGCCTTAATGACCAAGTATAGTATGAAGCATAAAATTTTCTTAGCTTATCATCCTCAAACTTCGAGTCAAGTTGTTGTTTTGAATCGAGAATTGAAATATTTGTAGAAAATTGTGAATAGTGAATTTGTAGAAAATTGTGTTGGATGATGCATTATGGGCCTACCGGACGCCATTCAAGACTCCCATAGGCATGTCTCCCTACTATATTGTATATGGCAAGGTATGTCACTTATCGGTTGAACTTGATCATAGAGCATATTGGGCAATCAAGAGTTTGAATTTTGATTTGAAGGAGGCATGTGAAAAGAGACTTCTTGATTTGAATGAGTTGGATGAATTTCAGATCTCGAGAAGCATTCAAAATTCCTTGATCTATGGGGAAAGGTCTAAGTCATGGCATGACAAACTCATCTTAAGAAAGGAATTCAAAATGGCATTACTCTACAATTCAAGGCTCAAACTGTTCCTGGGAAAGCTCAAACCACGGTGGAGTGGCCCCTTTGAAGTGGTTCAACACATCATGGAATGGTAGAGATAAAAGGGAATGAAGGGACGTTCAATGTCAGTGGTCACTGGCTCAAACCCTACTTGGGAGGAATTGAAAATAAGAGAGAGAAAAATAAGAAAAATGATAAATTTGCTGAAATAAAGGGAAAATTGTGTGAGTGTGTTGTTGAATTAAAAAGTTATTCTTGTAGTGTAGTTTATGTGTAATAAAGAATATATGTTTTATCTTCCTTTATGTTTTGCTTGAAGAATATGTGCCACAGGACCTTTTTATAGGGATCATGGTATAGTATTTAAACCATTTATCTATGATGAATATGGTTAATTTTTTTTATATATATATATATATATATATATATATGTGTGTGTGTGTGTGTGTGTGTGTGTGTAAATAATAAATACATGTACATATATACATATGTATATGTATATATGTACATGTATAAAAACATGTGTATGTATATATACATATATATATATATATGTGTGTGTGTGTGTGTGTATATGTGTGTGTGTATGTATACGTGTTTGTATATGTATATGTCTATATGTACGAACATATATACATGTATATTTATATATGAACACATATACATATGTATAAACAAACACATACACCCATATACTTATATATTTACATACATACATATACCTGCATATATGTACTGCATATATGTATTTATATACATATACATATATATATACATTATATACATATACATATATATATACATGTAAATACATATATGAAATGATTGGAAGTCAATTCCAATCAAAATAAGCACCCAAAATTGAAGACAATCGAAAAATCCAATTCAATTCTTCCCTTGATTTGTGCTCAAACCCATACAAATTTGATGTTGTTGATCACCAAAATGTATTCTCCTTGACCGAAATCACATGTCACAAATACGGGTATTCATCGATCGAATTGATTAAAAATTTTTTTTTCTTCAGGTTTTTGGTGCAAAAATCAAAACTAAATCCAAACCAAACTTTTTTCGGTCGGTTGGTTAAATAAACATTTTTTGGTTTTGGATTTTGATTTATCTAATTAATATAAATTTACTAGATAATTGAAAAAATAAGTATAAAATTAAATACAAATCTAATAAAATTATAAACAAAACCTAATCAAAAACTTACCAACCTTAAACTCAAAAGCTTAAAACTTACCAAATCACTTCTCTTATACCATTATATCCCTATATTGACATGTAGGACTTGAATTTACCTCATTAGTCCATAATTGTATTTTGCCAAATCATTATAGATATTCAAAATTTCTAGAATGCTTCACTTATTTCATATTGAATAAGGCTAAACCTCCTAACCTTAACGGATGGGAAACATGTCAGAATGGATTCTAGGTAAATCTTCGATCCAATGCTCTTCGGATAATCTTTGACCGCAACCGAGTTGGCCCTATTATATTTCACTCAATTGAAAAATTACACAAGTTCTAGAGGCGCTTGAAGATATAAATTATTGTAACACTTAGATCATATAACTTTGAAATGTGACTATCTGTCCAATTAACAAGTTGTGCACACATAAAATAAATGTCCTTCAAACCGATAAAGAGATTAGTAGTATTAGCTTTAAAGAATAATCACTGTGGAAATATTTTTCTTTTCCACATTTTTGATAAATTTTTAGAGACTTGTCATTAATTCTTAAGGCACAATTAAAAGAAATACAGTTAGCAATGCCTTTGACACTTTTTAAACTTTAATTTGGTTTCCATGCCATTTTTAAAAATATTAATAATCCAATAAAATAATAGTATATTATGAAATTTGCAAAACAATGCCTTGGAAGATTCAATAACAATTGATAACAAGAATCAACTCCAGATGATTCTAGAATAATGAGGTATGAACATACAAATGCAAAATTTCAAATTCGGTAACAACTCTTAAAACTATCATAACTTGAGACATACAAGTAAAAAAATGACGCACTTTATACATCTGTGAACTAGATTCGAAACTCTATTAACTCATGAATATAACATCCTAATATTATCGCTCCAATTTCCCCATATCAATCTAAAAATTCTGGAAGATCACAAGTACAAATACCAAATTCTAGATTTGATAGTTTTCACCATAATTAAGAAAACTTGAGATCTATTACATCCTCTATTATGATGTTTATAAAAATAGAAACTAAACTCAAAGTATTAAAACTTTTATGAAGAAATCATTCTAAAGTTCATATAAGAACCTATTAAAAAATAACTCCCAATTACATACATAATCGACCCGAATCTGTTCCCATCATATGTGAATTTAAGCCTTTTTAGGGATTCACCATATACAATAAAAATAGAACTAGAAAAGGATATCTTTATTTATACTAACATAAAACTATATGAATCTAGTTTTAACGATGCCTAATTTCGATATTCATATACCTACTTATAACCATTTTCCTATAAGAGCATAATGCAATGTATGAGTTTCAGAAATGGATTTTTAGCCGTCTTTTAAAATTTTTCGGTGTTGATCGAAAAGTAAATATGGCAATATCTTTTTACCATTTCAAAGATCTATGAACCTAGTTTCCAAGGAGACTAACGGTGATAAATTCCGATTATCCAATATCAAGTTATAGCAAGTTTCCTAAAGTCGTATAGTGCTGTATAAAATTCCACCAGCTAAGGTTTTACATTGATTCATCATGCAGTTCAAGAATCCTAAGCTGCAAAAGCTCTTAAATATCTACCTAAACCTTGAAAGACATCTAGATTTATTGGTTAAATTGAAATCTACCACTTGAAGATTACTCCTTAACAAAATTTATGAAATTTTGATATGTATATATATATGTATGTAGCTTAACATAATAACCCATATCGCAGCCCAAGTTCTATTTCTTTTCTTTCCCCTTGTTGGTAGTCAATGCACTACATACCACACATAGCAACCACACGCATATTCTTAAACCTTTTCAAGTTTCAAACTTATTCCAAATATAATGTCCAACATTATTTAGTTTTTCCTAAAGTCCTATAGCTCATCCATTTACATGCAATTCAAACACATATGACATCCATATGATTATACAAGTTAAAGAACAGTTTGTGTATAACTTATTTGCATCATTAAACTTCAAATAGAACCATAATTAAAGCTGTTCCTGACGACCCATCAGAAATACTATAATTGCTAATGAACATTACAATGTTCTATGGATATATATTAACAAGAAGAATTCAAACTTTGAATTTCATTATTTTATCAAGTGAAGGAAAGACATAATGAGATCCACCAAGTATCTAGCACATACTGCAATTATAGTTCCACATATTCCATTAACCATGAGAATGAGATCAAAACCACTAGTACTACAATTATTTATGTCAAGTTCCTTATACAATTATGTATATAAATATTAGTCTGTGCATTAACAAGTATGTGTGTTTTTGCATATTTTTACTTTCATGCTCTAGAATGTGTTGGTTTATGTTAATTTAGTGTTTTGTATAATTCATAGAGTGTATTTATGTGTAGGCTTTGATTGGAGAAAATGGTGTAACAGTCAGATAAAAAACAAACCAAATCAAGCCATAATGAGATGATAAAGCCATGCTAAATTCTGACTAGAAAAAAAAATATTGGTAACCTCGCTTATCAGATTCCCTTCTTTAAATTGATGACTATGGTTACTACTACTTTGAAAATTTTCTAAGTGGACATCTCATCACCGTGGTCACTGAGGCGCGGTTAAAATTTCAGCAATGAACTTTTTTTGGTCACCGCAGTCAAGAAAATGAAGAAGAAAATTGGTTACTGCAGTTACCAAGAGAAGCCAATTTCAGTAATGGTGACCACGGTTACAATAATGAAGAAGAAAAGTTGGTCACCATAGTGACCAAGCTGAGTTGATAACAGCAATGACTAGTGTGGTTTGGGAATTTGAAGGGCAAAATCATCCAGATAGAGGCAAAGTATTGTTGCAAGAAACATCCTCCCATGGATCCGGTTGCATAGGAAATTGTGTACTTATCATCTCGGAACCCCAAAATCCTAAAAACATCTATAAATACCCCATGATGAGGGGAGTTGAAGGAGGGACATCAGCTATTACTTAGATTATCCTTTAGAATAGAAATTTATTAGATTAGACTAGGGTTTTCTTTATTTTTAAGAAAGATTGAAGAGGAGGTTCAAGATTGACAACCTTGGACCAAGAACTTGTGATTCTTCATTAGCAAAGCATTCTTAAGCCTTTTCTTATGTTATTTAGTTCTTATTCTATGATTCTTTTATTGTTTAATGTTTTCTAAGGTTACATATTTTTCCTTGCTTTCAAATTTAATACTTTCTTTACTTGCTTTCGTAGATTAATGGTTACAGTACAATGTTTATTTGCTTTCGTAGATTAATTATAATTTTAGTTCTTAGATTAATTTATTCAAATCTCTTCCATAATGATTTTTTCAAATAGTGTTCGAATCAAATAACCTGCAATTGCTAAACCAATCCTTGTGGGTTCGACCCCTACTTCCGCTATATATTATTGATGCCGTACACTTGACAGTGCATTATCTAGTTAATAGTTGGATTAGGTGATCATAAATTTTATAACTAGATATTTCACGTATCAACTAACAGCCCTACAGTGTTGTAGCTTCTTGGCACTAAGAGATAACTGAGTAGATTCACTTATATTACACTCCAGACACTTGCTTTATTACATTTTCAAGGTGAAATTTTAGATAATTTGACTTGATTTAAAGATGAGGGTAGGCATTTCTTTGAACGTTTGAGCCTTTCACGCCAACCATTACTGTAAATTTATCCTTGAAACCCTAATTGAGCCGTAATTTATTTTTAATGGACAAAAGCACCATTCATTTTTTTTTCAACTAATTTTTTATTTGTCTTTGTGAGCTATCCTAAATGTCCCTTAAGAAGCTTTTTAATGCCACATTAATTATTAAAGGGACATAAGGATGTAAGGTAGTTGTATGGGAGTGTTCGAATGAATGGTGTACAGTTTAAGATGTAAGGGCATTAAAAGAAATTTGTGTTGATCATTGCAGGTGGTGCCCATCACTAGCGTCTGTGTTGGAGTGTTAGCAGTTAGTGCCTATCACTGGTACTTGCAGATATTTTTTTTTATGGGTAGTGCCTATCATTGTTACCTGTTTTGTGGAATTGAAAAAAAAGGAAAGAAAGGAGAGATATTTCTACAAAGTGTTGGCGAGTAGGGTTGAAATTGAAAAAGTAGGATTTTATTTTGGTTGTTGCACAAAATTTTTATGGGTACCTTCAGTAGAAAAAATAAAATGGAAAAATAGAGAAAATAAATAAAAGGGAAAAAGAAGGGGAAAAAAAAAGAAAAATAATAATAATTAAAATAATAGCGGTAATATTAGTCCCAAAACACAAAAGAGGGGTAAAGTGCTAATTAAATTAGTTAAAGGGGACAAACTGCAATTAGAGTATTAATTCAGAAAAATTTTATACATTTAACTCTATTCATTTTTCTTAATTAATGAAGTACCCTCAGTAGATCGTTTTGCATAACAAAGTTGTAACTACCAAATGAAACCAATAAATCGAGGAAATGAAAAGGAAACACACCTTGAGAAAACAAAAGTAAATTCTATATGTTAAAAATAATACTCCTTCTGTCTAATTTTATTTGGCAAGATTAAACTTGTATGTAATTTAAGAATTTTTTTTATATTTTGACCACTAGTAAGATACTTTTTATATAATTGTCATTTAATTGTGATACAAAAATTTGTTAGATGATTTTGAAGTTTTAAATTCTAAAATAACTTGTGAGAGCAATTAGTGTTGAAATATTAATTTAATGCTCTGTTTTTTATACTTGGATGAGGGTAAAATAGGTAAACAACCTTTAAAAATTTGATACTTTAGTCAGTAATGGCAAATAATTTAGGACTAATTAAAACATAAAGAGTGACATATAAAATGAGACAGAAGGAGGAAAATAATAGAACCATAACTAATAATGTAATGGCATTGTGCGGAACAAGTATTTCAGATGTGCATAAGTTTGATGGAAGAGTTGAGGAAGGGATAAAGATTGTTAGCTGTTCCTGGAAAAAATTGGCCTGATTGCAAGCTTCTTTTACACGAAACGAAAGTCGTTGGTACCTCGAAACTTTATTCTATTGCCCGAGTATGCTAGGTGAAAATCTAATTTAAGGACTAATGCCATTTCGTAAACTTAGCTTATACCCCATTTCTATTTTACATTTTCAGTTTCTTGTTTAGCCATTTTGCATCACCCACTGTCAAATACATTCCACTTCAATCCCATTTTAATATTGTCCAAAAGATACAAAACTAGACATATAAACCTTTATCAAAAATATTAGTTCACTGGCGCCGAGGCATCCAAGGAGTTGGGCGAGATATGAGTGGTACTCCGACCTCTTGAATCAAAATATAAGGTATTAATAAAGCAAGCAACCACGGTGGGATCTTGCCTTTGCCGTTGTCCCTAGCTTAAGTTTACCGTAGTAGTAGCAAACTTTACCGGCCCGATCACCCTATAGTCAGTGAGTAGCTCTATGAAAGGAAGGTTGTATTGTCTAGAAGTGAATGTTCCTTGGAAAGTGCCAAATAAATGACTGCCTAAATCGGAGACTGAAAAGTAAAGAAGTATGCACTTAATTTCTTTGGATAAGGAATCTAAAGCATCAGTTAACAAAATTTTTTCGTGTGTGCAATAATTTTAATAAGATGCACAATAATATCAACACAATATTTTAGGTGCAAAAATAAATATTTTACTAAATTTGGTGACCTCATTAAAAAAAAAAAAAGAACTAAAGTGGGACAGATTTGAGAATTAGAAATGCAATGTGTCCAAAACTAAAATTAAAAGTGCAATGTAAAAATTAGGTATAAGTTGAGGAGTTCCAAATAAAATTAGTCCTTTTATTAATCATAAATAGAATTCTCTGGTACATGTGATGAATTAATATTGCAAGGAAGTATTAAAGTCAATAATATGCTTTCCTTTAATAGGGAACGAAAATAAGAAATTGTGGTGTTCGCATAATTAAACTCACTCCTTATTAGTTAGGATTTTATTGATTTTTAGTGGTTTAGTTATTAAAAGAATTTTTAAAAAAGAATTTAGTTTTCTATTAGTATTATGTTTAGAATTGTTATTTCCAATGTAATTAAATCTTTTAGTAGACCAATTTTGTTGGTTATTATAGAGTTTGTTAGAGTGTTTAATTGAGAAGAATTGACTTGAGAGTGGAGAGTGGAGAATGGAGAAATTTTGAAGTAGAGATAAAGGCTATTAGGCCGTGGGTTTATGTGGGTTTCAATATGATTTTTCGATGTGCTTTATTTTATAACTCTTTTTCTCCCACACATATTTATGTGTTAAATAAATTTATCTTCAGTTGCTCCATATTTTTTTTGTACTAACAAGTTGTACCAAAGCCCTAAACTATGATTCTGGAGTGTTTGGAAGATTGAAGAAAAAATTGTTAGAGTACTCAAACATTGAAAATCAGGCCACGAGAGGTTAGTCTTTGAGTATTTGGTTCTTGACAATTAGGTTATAACAATCAACCCTAGCTGGAATAGGAATTCTAAAAGAGGGATTCTATCAATATTATTGTGTGATGTTGCACTGATGGATAAAAATCTTGCCAAGTTGATTGTGAGTATTGATTTACAAAATTGAGAATTTGATGCTAGTTGTCATTTATTTATGGTGGTTGATAAATTGAAGATAATGTATGTGATTAAATTTATCAATTTAGGTGCATATGTCGTTTGAAATTTTAAAAAATGAAAATCAAGTCAAACTAATGGTATTGGATTACGTTGAAAAAGAAGACAAAGCCAATGAAAGAAAATCTTGATCGATTTATGATGTACACTGCTTCTATGAATAGTTTAATTTAAGAACAATTCTACAAGGACGCATTATTGCTATAATTAAATCAAATTCCTTTTCAATTAAGAATTGTATAATAGTTTGGTTTTTATTGGTGTAGGTATTAAAGGAATTTAGTTTTCTACTAGGATTATATTTAGAATTATTATTGCCAATGTAAATGGGTATTTTGGTAGAAAAGTTTTGTTAGTTATAAATAGAGAGTTTGTTAGACTATTCAGTTGAGAGTCTAGAATAAGTAAATTCTGGATAAAGGCCATCATAATATGAGTTTATGCAGGTCTCAATATAAGAGATTGATATACGTTATTTTGTAACTCCTTATCTTCTCCCACATATATTTATATGTATTAAATAAGTTTATCTTCTTCTATGTATTTTTTTTTTTTTAATCCTAACATGTTCCCCTTAAAAAAGGGAAATGGAGTAGTTTACAACTAGAATTTTGTTATTTGTATGTAATTTGGCAACCGAAGTTAGGCAGCTTCTAATTGATTACTACATGATAAATTATGTTCTGCTAGGATATTTCGCGGACGTCTTTCTGGCTTTGTTAATTACACACTGCGTTACATACGGCATTTGGTAGGAATAATCTAACGACAGTTTAACGACAAATAGTTAAGCTTTCGTAATCACACGTATGTAATCCAAAGTCCGGCCTCAACTTAGAATTCCACACTACTATTTTTTTTTTTTTTTTTAAGTTCTTGAAGAAAACAATGTAACTTATCTTTGTTTATCTAACTGCTGAAAAATGGTCTAACAGCAAATCAATATATGTTCAGTGCTACATGTATACAAAAAAGAACATGAATCAATAATCAAGCATTTCAAACATGCTGACATGACAACGGAATACACTACAAATTTAATGGTTAAATATGAATAACCAAAATAAATGTTAACCCTGGATGCAATTACGTATTTGTTTATTAATACAATTCATCTATACAAAATAACAATATGACATAAGTCATTAATGTGTCATTAGATTTGAAAAAGAAAGAACGAAATCCGACTAAATATCATATATAAAATCAATGGGTTAGTGATATACTACAATTTTGCCATATGGAGTGACTTTGATAAGTGATCATAAATTTGTAATTTTGTAAAAAAAAAAAAAAAAAAAAAAACTAGGTTTAGCGACAGAATTTGCAAAGCAAAAATATACAAAGACTCGTCACTCAATAAACCCTTAAAGAATTTGTGATAGAATGAAAGGCGCGGCGAAATCTACTTGTGGCAAACGAATTTTGTGACAATATCGATTTTCATTGTAATACAGCGATAGAAAGGAATATCTAAATTTTGTCACTAAGTTTACAATAAAATTTGCCGTGTCTATAGTAGTAGCAATACTAGCACATTGCTAGAACAATGCAGATTAGAAACAGATTTTATGACAAATAATTTAAAAAGAATAGTATTTAAAACATTATTTGAGATAAGAAAGTTCTATGGCAAAAAATTTTGAAAAAAATATATAAAAATAATAAAAGTTTTGTGACGAATTTTTTAATTGGACAATTCAAAAAATTATGATTATTAAAAACTTTGCGGCAGATTTTTTCTGTCTTTAAGCATATTGGTATATCACATTAGTAATGGAATTTTCTGTCACAAACTAATATTTTAAAAAAGTAAAATAAAACCGCGACTTAGTGACGGTAAGTGATGGACATATCCAAAAAAAACTCATTTTTTCCTCGTTCCTAAAGCCCACAAATCTCACATAATATTACCCTTCACCACTTTCTACCTTCTTCCAAATCTTTCAAAAGCTACAACGGTAATTAACCGTGGAAGTATCCGTTGCTAAATTTCAGTGTTGGACACCCATGCTTCATCTTTTGCTATGGAAATTCAATCACTTAATCTGTTGGAATAATATCTGTTGCTAAAATTGTTAGAAAAATATCTTTTGCTAAATCTATCGCTAACGATTTGCGACGAGATAAAATGTGATGGACTAAATCTTTCGCACAATTCATTGCTAAGGCAATTAGCAACGAATTTTTTTTGGCAAAATCCATTGCTAATTCCATCACATATTGTTGTCTTTCTAGACAACATAGCACATCCAGCAATATTTCGACTGACCACTGTAGTGGAGATGACGTTTGCGATGTATAGACCTACACATTTTTGCAACTAATATTGCAATATACTTTTCAAAGTTGAGTTTGCACATAAGATAGAGGCACGTCAATACAGTTGGACAAATTTAGACATGGAAAAGTTTCGTCAGAAAAGTGACGAAATTAGAAATGGAAAATGAATCGAAAACACAATTTTTTTGGCGACGAAATTTTCCAAAAAAAAAAAAAAAAAAAAAGAGAGGTAGGGACGAATTACAATGAGTTTTTAGCAATTTCAAAAATTTGTTATGAATCATTGTAGTTATGACCCAAATTTTGCAGGAATCATATAATGAAAGTCTAACAGCATTAACTCTACAAATACAATGCTTTAATATTCATTAAAGGACTAATTTTATTTTTCACCCCTTAACTTATACCTAATTTTTATTTTACATTACGAATTTCAGTTTTGGACACTATGTACCTCGAACTTTAAATTTGTCCCACCTTAACATATTTTTTAATACTATCAGAAAAGTTAATGAAATTTTTGTTTTTGTACGCAAAAATGATATTCTATATCCTGCTAATTTGTTGTATACACAGAAAAAATCTATTAATTTTTTATACGATGTTAAAAAAGGGCTGAAATGAGACAAATTTGAGAGTTAGACTGTAAACTGTACAAAATTAAAATTTAAAGTACAAAATAAGAGTCGAATATAAATTAAAAGGTGCAAAACAAAATCAATCCTTCATTAAATATATGAAAGTCTCTTATCATGGATAAAGGTTCATTTCACGATATTTAAATAAAAATAAAATTCCTACTATCTAATCACTATTCGGGTTGGACACTGGAGAGTCAATGTAATGAAGTTCCCTAAGTGGGCAAAGTGCTGTTACATCTTAGTGAACTTTTTAACTATGAACAGCAGCACTTCATCCTTGATGATAGTAGAATTGGTTATCTACTTGACACAAGATATTTATGTACACTAGATAGATTTATGTGGTAAATTCATTAAAAGCAATTATATAATTAACTACTATAGTTAGCCGGCATCTCGATAGCCTAGACATCCCTCATTAATGTCTATAAATAAAGGGTCTTTTCACCAATTATGTATCTAAGTCATTCTAAAATTATATTCAATCCAAGGCAATTTGTCTAGTTTCTCTCTATAGCCTTTCACACCCGTCTTTTGGCAACATCGGTGGGAATCTATAGCCAAAAGGTCATTTGGATTTTTTTTTAGTTCCTGACCAACTTCTTTGTTCTCCAGTAAATTTCCTCAAAATTCGTAAATTTCGAAAACTTTCACCGATTAATATTTCAGAAAAATGAAGAATCGTACTCATCATGCAAATAGTAAGGAGGTAGAAGGAGATCATCAATAGATTTTGGCTGAAATTACGGTCAAAATGAGAACACAACTTCTCTGATGGTGCAGCAAAAGAAAGATACTGTGCTCCAATACATTTTAGAGCATTTTGAATCATTTAGAGATTCAATTGTGGAGTAACAATAGAATCGCACTCCTTTCGCTTAGAAAAATCAACTGGAATGAACACAAATGCCCTGGTTAGTCACCCTAGCAAACAACCTAAAATGAATCAACTGGAATGAACACAAATGCCCTGGTTGTCACCCTAGCAAACAACCTAAAATGGCCATGAGCAATACCAACCTGAGGCACAAGATTGTTAGATCACAATCACTGAATACGTCAAAGCATTTGCAGACGGCAACTAGCAAACCACAAAGACTCCTCATTCATGAACGAATTGGCCCACAATTGACAAAGTCATCAGACAGAACAGGCTCTTCTCCAACTGTTTCTAAACTGCTCAAGGAGTAGAGTCTAAATGGAAAATCCAAGAAATATTTATCAAAAATAACTTGATACCTCGTGTTTCCTTACTCTCTAAGGTAGACAAGGATCCATTCACAATGTCCATCAAATTGAAGCCCTACCATTGCAGTTCAAGCAGCTAGACTTGGACAAGTATAGAGGGCGATTTAGATCCTTCAGATCATATTTCTCATGTGGTGGAAGTGACAAGCCTCTATGGATATAGTAACGCCATTAAATGCAAGCTTTTTGCAACTACACTCCGAGGTTCCTTTTGTATGGTTCCATGAGTTGCATTTAACTCCATGAGTATTTGCATTTAACTCCATGGGCACTTTTGCAACAAATCATCCTACAAAAGGACACATGACATTTCTCAAACTTTAGACAAAAGTCTTATGAGATTTTGAGCCAAGATGTGGACTATTTCAATGATGAAGTAGTACAAATAAAAATGTTGACAAAAAATTATGTTTGCTGCCTTCTGTAGTGGATTTTGACCTAAAGCTTTCAATTATGAACTGGCCAAGAAGATGCCCTCAACGTTCTTAGTACTATTGGAAAAAGTATCTGATCACATCAAAGGAGAAGAGTACAACAGAGACAAAAGGGAACTTTATGAGCCCAAGAAAGAAGACATAATCGGTTTGGTGTGCTCTCCTCCTCCTTCTCCAAGAAAGAAAAAGTTATAGATAGGTTAGGATACCCAATGAAAGCTGCTTATTGATCAAGTTATCTATTCAAACAATAATCCTGGGGACAGGCCATTCAGGACCAAAATTTACCAAACATAGACTTCACCCGTCTAAACACTTTGACGAGGGAAATTTTGTATCAAGTGGAATGTAGGAAATTTGGAACCTTTCCTTTGATGTAGACTATTCCAGATCAGAGGGACAAGTCAAAATATTACGTTTTTCATGGCCAGCACGGTCATATATTGAGGTGTGCAATCACCTTAAAATTGGAATTTAAAGGGTCATTCAAAATGGTCACCTTCAGCAATTCATCCAGTAAACAGCTATTGAGTTTCAAAGAAACGACCAGTAGAGAGATAGTAGAGGTCCACCTCAGTAATGTCCTCTACGTCAACAAAATCAACCTCATAACAATCGCCTATAAAAGGAGCCCCAGACCAATATTATGAGGGTGATCAACACAATTGTGCATACCTGGAGTCCAGTGACGGGGGACTCAAAAAATATGTGAAAAAAGTATGCTCATTACATCCCAGAGGGTAAGGATCGAGAAAAGAGGTTTAAGCCATTCATGAGCCTCGATTACACCTCCGAGGACCTAACGCCCAGCTGTATGGCTACGAAATGCATAAGGTATTTGTGAACAAGGATAGTTCAGTAGATATAATTTTTTGGATGCCTAGGAGAAAATACACATAAATCCTTCCCTTATGAAACTGTTCAAGACCACTTTGGCTAGATTTACCAAAGATTCAGTCATGCTAGAGGGGTAGATTGTATTGCTCTTGACCTTTGGAACCCTTCCTAAGAACCATGAACAAATGATTAATTTTGTGACTATACGAAGAGATAGTTCATACATCATGATCGTGAGGCATCCTCAATACACTTTTAGGATCTTGCACTCATTGTTGAACATCAAAATCAAGTTCATGTTAAGGGATATGTCAAAAGGTGTTGTAATCAGAAATCAGCAAGTGACTGAGGACGGGCCTGCTACATGATATCTTCAAGGTCACAATCTCAAACAATGTTTGTAGCAGATAAGACCTATCTTGAAACATTCGATTCTAAACCTTCTACTTCAGAAATGCCTAAACTTCTCATGCTCCTAGATCCTGAAGATTAAGGCAAGTTGAAGCTGGAACCAGTGGACGAGGTTCTAGTCAAAGAAGTAGCCCTCAATCCGAGCCTCTCAAATTGAAAAATTTAAATCTATGTCGTTCTGTCAACTGAGTTCAACAGACTTCTTATTTGGTTACTTTATGAGTATAGGGATGTTTTTGCTTGAACCTTGGAGGATATGCCTTGCATTCATAAGAAAATAGTTGAACATAAGCAGGGCATTGACCCAGATCACAAACCAGTCAAGTAGAAGAAGCACCTCTCCGGACCAGAACGAAGTTTAGTTATTGAGACTAAGGTAGATAAGCTTCTTTTGGTCAAGATCATTCGAGAAGTCTTCTATCCTATTTGGCTTTGTAATGATGTACTTATAACCAAAATAGATTCTTCTCAGGTAATATGAAGATATTACAGATCTTCATAAAGTCTATCCTAGGCACAGTTTGCCTTTACCTCAAATCGATATCGTAGTGGATTCCGTTGCAAATTTTGTCGTTCTACATTTCTTATATGCTTTTAAAGGATATCATCAAATTTACATGGTAAAGGAAGATGAAGAAAAGACCTTCTTTATCATAGATCAAGGCACTTATTGCCTAAAAAATGTTGGCTATCTGAGGTTGGTAAGTAAGACTTTCAAGTCTCAAATAGGTCGAAATATGGAATTTTATATTGATCTATGGTTGTCATAAGCAAGACCTATGAAGATGACTAAATATTTGATGGAAACTTTCGATACTTTAAGGTCAATCAAATGAGGCTAAACCTTAAGAAATGCACATTCGATGTCCCTTCAGGAAAATTTTTTAAGCTTCATTATGTTACATCGAGGTATTGAGGCAAATCTTGAAAAAGTCAAAGCCATAATGCGTATGATATAAAGCATTTGGGCTCAACGAAAGAAAATCAAAGGTTAACAGGAAGAATGGCTACCCTGAACCAAATCCTATCCAAATTAGCTTAAAAAGGACTTCCATTTTATCAAATCATGAAAAAAATGGACAACTTCAATGAACTGAGGCTCAAAAAGGTTTTGATGAGCTCAAAGAGTACCTTGGAAACATTCCAAAGCTAGTATCACCTTAGAAAGATGAGCTGCTCTATTTATATATGTCCACTTCGGACTTCGCAAATATTTCGGTCCTCCTTAGGGAAGCCGAAAATAGAAGTGAACTTCCCATCTATTTCACAAGTAAGGTGCTTTAAGGACCAAAAAGGAACTATCCATTAACTGAAAAGACAGCGGCTCAAAATTAAGGCCATAATTTCAAGGATATAATATAATCATGCTGACCAATTTTCCATTGAAGAATATTTTAACAAAACCTGATGTTTTGGTAGGACGATGAAAATGTCTATAGAGCTATTCGAGTTTGACCATTGATTGAGTTCTGATCATGGACGACCATTAAGGCACAAATGCTTTCAAACGTCTTAGTTGAAAATTTTGGGTTAGATAAACAAGAACCAATAATGTCTCTCAAGCCTGCTAAGGAAGTCGAGCCAAAGGAAGATCTGATTTGGGAACTACATATTGATGGAGCTTCGCGCGAATCCTAATCTGGGGCTAGGAACGCTATCCTAAACCCGAGAAGAGATTACTACACTTACGCACTTAGATTTGAGTTCCAAGCAACAAATAATAAGGTTAAATATGAAGCACTCATATATGGGAAATGCTAGTTCATAAGATCGGAGCTTAGACATTAAAGGTACACAGTGATTCACAACTAGTGGTCAATCAAAGTCTGTGTAACTATGAGGTGAGAATAGTCATACTCAAAAAATGCCTGGACAAAGTACGAAAATGAGAGGTGTAATTGAAAAAAATGGAGCTTACAAATATGCCAAGAGTAAAAAATACCCATACTGACACACTATCCATGTTGGTATAGGTCTCGACAATCTATTCTCACCTTACAAAAGAAATTCTTATAGAAGTACAGATAGTTAGATCTATTGATCCGGTAGAAATGGATAACGATGTTAACACGAACCTTGGATGGATAGGCCTAATAATGCAATACTTTGTTGATACACACTTCCACACTTCCAACTAAACCATACAGAGCTAACAAAATATGCCTTGATTCAAGGTGTTCTTTATAAAAAGTCATATTTATGCCCTCTACTAAGGTGTCTTGGCCATCCGAGGCAAAATATGTGCTAAGACAAAGTCACGTGGGTCCTAGAAGCTTGGAAAGAAAGGTAAACTAGCAAGGTATTACTGGTCAACTCTATATTCCGACACAGATGACCTAATTCGGGCTTGTCATAAATGTCAAATCCATGCACCTATACTTTAGCAACTCAGTTCAGACATGGTTCCAATCCAAAGTCCTTGGTCATTCGCTCAATAGAGAATTGACTTGCTAGGCCAAACAGCTTTGGCTGAGGGTCCAAAAAAGGTAGAGTTTTTGGAAGTGGCCATTGATTAGTTTACTAAGTGGATCGAGGCCAAACTATTGGTATCTATCACAGGAAAGTCAATAGAGAAATTCTTCTAGAAAAACATCATATGCAGATACAAAATTTCCTCGATTCTCATATCAGATAATGAAAAACTGTTCGAGAGAGAACCTTCTGCTAGTTTTTGTGCTAGACTAGGAATAAAATAGCACTTCACTTTAGTGGCTCATGTGCAAACAAATGGACAAATAGAAGTATGCAACAGAACGCTCTCAACGGGACTAAAACTTGACTAGAGCAAGCCGAAGGTGCTTGGGTGGATGAGCTGCCAAGTGTTTTTTGGGCTTACAAAACCACACATCAAACAGCCAATGGAAACACACCCTTCAGTTTAGTGTATGCTCTAAGACAGTTATCCCAGCTAAAATTGGCCTACCCTCGGCTCAGATAGCATTATATAACACCAACCAGAATGATGAAGCGCAATTGATGAAACCTTGATTTACTTGAAGAGTGAAGACTTGACACACCATGTCTAAGCAGTAAAATTCTAAAGTAAGCCATTACTATTTAAGGCCTAGGTACCTAGTCCTTAGGAAATTCAAGACAGCAGGGTCAAAGAAACAAATAATTTGGATCCAAATTGAGAAGGTCCCTATAGAGTTATAAAGGCTCATAGATCAGAATATTACAAACTTGTTCACTTGAATGGGACTTCTATAAATATTGGGAATCTTAAAAAATATTATCCAGGATTAAAAAGATGGAATTAGTTTGTTAATTTTCATTGTTGACCTTACAATGCTAATCCTTAGCATTTACCAAAAAAAAAAAAAAAGAGTGAAAGTGAAAAGAGCTGCCCTAGACCCGCCGAGGTGTTACGTAGGCCAAGATCAAGCTTAGAAAAAGAAAAAAAAAACATAACTATTAGAAGGGCTAAGACATAATGGTCCCTCCTTAAAAAGAAAAAGGCAGTCCTAAACCGGGTGAGGTTCTAAAGAGAGGTCAGGATTAAGTTTAGAAAAAAAAAAATGAAAACATAAAGCAAGAGTGCTAGAAGGGCTAAGACCTAGATGGTTTCTTTTTTGTGTTTGAATATAATAAAACCTTGAGCACAATTGCTTTGTGTTTAAAATTCTTAAGAACTTTTGAATTAGTGTAGTGTTTTACACTTAAAATCTTTTAGTAAAAGTCTTGCGCTTAGAATTTTGTTGATGTATTAAGAATTGTTGGACCATTTTAAGTGAAAGCGTGCAATTCAGTGTAAGTAAAACAATGAAAAGAAGAAGACCGAGATGTCCAAAAATTGATTCTTCATTTAGCTAGATTTTTACAAGTGTAAAGGCTCCAATACATAACCATTACAAAAATAGTAAAAGTCAGAAAAGTCAAAAAGCAGCAACAGCAGCACGAGAGAGGATTTAAGGATTCGCTAGAACGACGTCAGAGCTAGATTTAGGCTAATGATTAAGCTCAATCTCAGGCTATTGAGATGGCTTGGTTAAGGTCCTACACTACTTTAGTTGATTGGGGAACAAGCAGGGAACAAGCAGAGGAGCTTTAAATTAGGTCTCAATAGCATTTAGCTTATCCATATTAATGTTGGGATCATAAGGAGTGCCTTTGTACAAGCTAGATTTTGGATCAGACGATCACAACTTGCTGTATGCCGTATGATAAAAGCATTTTGGGCAAACTCTTTAATCCCCTTGTCAACCTCAACTGAGGCAAGAAACTCATTTCGGCCTTGGATATTTAGCTCAGCCTCTCGAGCAACAAGGTGATTCTTTGCCTTAGAAACCATTGCCTCGGCATCTTCAACGGCCTTAGTAAGCTTTTCCCCAGCTTCCTGAAGGTCCTTCTCCAGAATGGCCTTTTCTAATTGATTCTGGTGAAGCTTTTCCTTCACCTCCTTCATGGCAGCTAACCACTCATCGAATTTTGCTGCTTCATCTTCTTGGCATTTGATGTTATTTTCTTGGACATGCCCTTTTATTATTTTGGCAGTTCGGGTGTCGTCTTTTCAAGCTTGATGTGTTTTATCTCTTGCCTAAACCCAATCACTTTGGAGGCAAGTCCATCTACACTTGATGTGAAGGAAGAGAGGATGAAAATTATTTTTCATGAAATTTAAGTAAATGGCAACATCAATTAGTATTCAAAGGAAAAGAACAAACAGTGGCTAAGGGAAGAAAGTTTACGTTCATAGCAGAAATATGCAGCTCATCGAGCTGCTACTGGAGAATTAGGCTCTTGACATATCTCTTGTATTGAGGCAGGATCATTACTTTCCCCAGCTCATGACCAACTTGGGCTTACTGCACTCTATCATTCATGTCTAGGCTCTGATATGACCTGAACTTGGTATTGCCGGTTATAGAGTAACTTGACAAGAACCCTACCATTTTAGAGGCCTAGAGTAAGTCTTGTGAGCTTGTTGAGGTTCGTTCCTTCTCAAGGATGGGTTTTCCTCACCTGCACGAAGCCACCATATATGACATTGAGTTTGTGAGGAATGCAAAATTCTAAGTTTTACCAGCCAAGAACAAAGGTAGGGATGCTCACCTCGAGAAGTAATAGAACTAGGTCTCTTTCTCAAGATTTTTTGACTAACGTTCCTCTAGCTAAATTGAGTTGCTTGGGACAGCTCTAGAACTATTGGGATTAGTCCCCCAGCTGCTACTATAACCATAGCAACAATTGCTCATCTTCTTTAGTTTCTAGGCTGTCTCTAGGTTCAACAGCAATCAAAGCTCGTGTCCTTTCATAGGTTGCCTGAGTTGGACCAAGAGCAGCAGTCAAGCTACTACCAGTAGTGATGACGTGGATGGTTGTAATGTCCACATCAATTAGAGTGGATACTATCTTGGTGTTCACCACTGAAGTCAGTGAAGTACTAGACACTGCCATCTTAGGTATGGAGTAGTTGAAGGGATAATAGCCTCAGAAGCAGTGGAGAGGGTTGGTTGAAGAGCCGAGGTGCTAGCCTATGCAGTAGGGATGGAGGCAACCATGCCATCCAAGAAGTTGCTAAGCCTAAAAACTGTCACTCAATAAAAAGAAATAGGGCTTGTTCCAAAGCATTTGAAATTTTGACCAATAATAATGCAAACAGAGGAAAATAATAGCAGCAACAGTCAAGGTGATAAAATAACCTTTCATATAGTCAAAATCCTTCGGAGAATTGTGACCTAGGAGTAGGCCAGCCCAGGCTAATGTGTCATTATCTAACATGACATTTTTACCTCAGAAAATTAATCGGATAATGGCCCGTATTAGTTTTCTAGTATTATCTGAGTTTGAAGGTGTTGCGTTCTAGGTAGAAATGGAGTCTTTGGTTAAGTTCCTTGGCCTTTGTGGCATGTTTGCTTTAAGATATCTTGCAAAAAATAATCCTATCTTATACTTGTGGATGGCAGAAGCGTTGGCCATGACTAGCCACCAACCCGTAGTTCAGGGTGATACATAAAAGAACCGATTATTGGGGGCCAATTTCATAAGCATCCTAAAGGTTTCTAAGGAAATGGGGAGTTGATACAATTCACATAATATATAAACTTTACCCTATTACGGTTCAAATTCTGTTAGGGGTCCGTTGGGAAACACTAACATTTCACTAGTTAGAAATTTGGTAAAAACTTGGTAGAATTGGAAAACGTAGCCCTACTTGAAGCTGGTCTCATAAATCATCATATACCCAAGTAGAAGATGGTGGCCTCTATCCTCAACTCTGGGAAGCTTTAGCTAGACATCTTCGCTTGAGGTGGACATTCTCAGGGAAACGATAGGTATCCCTGAGGTAGCGGATCTCTTCGACAGAGAAGGAATTTTGAATGTTGAGTGTTGACTAGTTTTCATAATCATTAACTAGAGGCAGAATGCTGATTCCCCTGGGAAAACCAGAGGAATAGCAGCAAGCAAAGAAGCATTGTTGGGAATTTGGGAATTAAGGGATTGTTGGTTGTACTGTGCTAATAAATGAAGAGGGAGTAAACATACCATATCATGCCATTTGTCCTTGCAAATTGAGGATGGTGGTGAGAAATTGAACACCTTTTACTGAAGTTGAGAAATGTACAAGGGTAACTTACTCAAGTCGCGAGTAAGAATAGTAAGATTTAAAGCAAACGGTGGAAAGTAAGCAAGTTAAAAATGACAGAGTAGTGTAATAGAATGAAAGAGAAAGCTAGGAAGTTGTAGAAAATTTGGTAGGAAGAATGATAAGCATAAAGCAGTAATTCACAAAGAAGGTAAAGGGTAGAGAATGATAAAAAATGAAAGAGAATAAATTTCTAAGTTAGGGAATTTATATCTGATGTTTTTCAAATCTTATTTTGATGATGACATAAGCACTAAACTCTGAAAACAAGCTTCGCAGTCTGTTACCTTTTCTGCTGAAAACCGATTGTTCGGACGCAGTACACCATCCGAACTATGTCAGTTTTTTTGAACGAACAGGAATGTCTAATACAGATTCACTCGGACGCATTTCACCATCCAAACATACAGGCAGAAAGCAATTTGCTTAATGTTTCTCTACGGACACATACAACTGTCCGAACAAAGCTGTTTCCTTCGGACGTACATGACCGTCCAAAACTCAGACCAGACGATGAAACGAACGCATGCACGGCCGTCCGAATGATATCATTCACCAACTGTACTGAGATTGGACACTGTGTCGGACGCATCATCCTTATCTCGGACGTCCGAAACCTCAACGGCTAGTTTTTGTGCATTTATTATTGAGCCGTTTGGAAGTAGTTATAGCCTCCATTTATTGCCCCTATAAATACCTGCTCTATTGTTCTATAAAAGCATCTAATACATTGAATACAAGCCTTAGAAAAGAGCAATTTTAGTACAAATTGGCTATAGTGCTACATTGTATTAGTGTGCAGCTTAGAGTGCAATTCAATTTTGAGTGGAGTGATAATCTTGTACAAAAGTGAGGTTGTGAGTAAAATATACTTGGCTCAACTAAAAGAGTTTTAGTGTGAGCAAGAATTTTCCTACTTTGTAAACATTATTGGCTCACCAAGTGTGTGAAGCATTCTAGTGGATTAATACTGCATGAAGCTTGTTAGTTTGGGAGTATTAGTTGTTTAATTTTCTCTCTTACTTTCTTCACAATTTTATTGATTCTATCTTCATTATATTAATTGTTAGTTGAAAAATCTTAGTAAGTTTAATCTTTCTAAAAGTATTTTTAGAAACCTAATTCACCCCCCCTCTTAGGTTGCTTTGGAACCAATAATATCAAGGGTTTGTGCTACTGTGCCTAGAAAATGAAGTAAAAAATAGATAGAATAGTACTTAATGGGCCGGGTTAATTATGTTCTATGGGTTGACCTGGGTTTGTAACCAAATGAAGCAATTGTTGGGGTAGTTGGGCATTAAATGTAGACGCGATAATCGATGAGGTCTTTTATAGTTATCAATGAAAAGTAATCATGAGGAATGTTCGAGTGGACAATTAACTGACTATTGTGAATATCAAACGTCTGATATGTGTGGAGGAAAAGACACTTGGTGGGAAAGAAAAGGGGTTTTGGAGTTTGAAAATAAAGAACCAAAGCACTTTTCTAGCTTCAGCTTGAAGGTTTAGCGCAAAATGTCAAAAGACCAATTTAATTGGGTACTCGCGCCTCAGAGTGGTGGGGCTTAGAAGAACCAAAAATTGTAGCCTCAGAGTGGGAACTCCAAATGCAAAAGAACCTCAGATCGAGAGCTTTAAGTGCAAAGCTTCAGTTGGCAACTTCAAAAATAAATGTCAACTTGACCCTAAGGCTAAGCTTATTCCCAGTTTGAGGAAACTAAAGATGACACTAGAATTGGTTGTCTACATGGCACAAGATATTTATGTACACTACCTATGTGGCAAGCTTATTAAGGGTAATTATGTAATCAGCCACTATGCTTAGCTGGCATGTCAATGGTCTGGACACCCCACATTAATGTCTATAAATAAAAGGTCTTTGGGCCAAATCTATATCTAAGTCGTTCTAAAATTACACTCAATCCAATGCAATTTGTCTACTTTCTCTCTCTAGCTTTCCACACTCATCACTTGTGCTACAATGCATCTAGTTGAAATTAGGTAACCTTGGCCTTGGGGTCTGCTATTGAGATGAAGGTGCGATTGAAGATAAGGAAGCTATCTGGGCCTTGTGTATATATGATTGAGCCATGTTACACAATCCAAAGACCAACCAATTGTTAACTGTAGCCGCGGCCTTGATCTAAAGTGCCCTTTCATCTATGGAAGCCTTTGAGGATTGTCCTCTACTTGGAAAGGCATCCTACTGAGTGCAAGCCAACAGGAGGCCGATATAGGCCTTATGCATAGCCTTGCCACTTTAGGTTTTATGTTTCTTCTAATAACAGTCCTGGAATGTCACAGGATCATAGGCTTGTGACTGAGATTTTTTGCCTACAAAATATTGAAAAGTGAGTTATTACTGTAATATGGGGGAAAACACGAAAGTTAATGAACATATTAGCTTTTCCTTGTGATGCTACACATCAACAGAGCCCCTGCTACACTTTCCCTGTATAGTATTGTAGGCATGTTGGTTTTGGTGGTTGCACTCATCTTCTAACTGAACTAGATGTCCACCTAATGGATATGCCCCTCCACTTGTCTAGAAGGATGAAGAAGGGTTCTTCTAAGAGGTCTTGGCCTTGTTCATATGTTGTGCATATAATCCCCAATAATTATGGAAGTAACTACTAATATAAAATGAAATAAAAAATATCAATAGTATAATATAAAGGAAAAATTTAAATACTATACAAAAGGATTACCATAATAGGATATACATGCATAAGAATAGTGGCCAATTGATGAACTTATCATGCCACCTCTAATAAGTAATGTTGTTCAATTACCTGGTGATGTATGAGAGTTGTAAAGCCTATAGAATTTAAAAAAAAAAGGAATTAAATTTGTTAAATATTTTTTTCATAGTAATGAAAGAAATAATGTAGAGACTTGTATGTATATTCTATATTTGTAAAGGTACAAGACAAGCCAATATATAGGCTCGATAATTACACAAATAAAGAAGCTTATATATTCTTGCTAATCAATATTCAAAGAATAACAACTAATCTAATTATATACTTAACATATATACATGAACTAAAGCTCTACCATGTCTGAAAATATGGGCATCATACATCTCTGAAAGGTTGTTGGAGCATTACACTGGCCGAACGACATCCATCGAAAGGCGATTGTTCTATATGGGCATATGAATGTTTTCTTTTCTTGATCCTCTGGCACTATCACAATTTGGTTATACCCAGAGTAGCCATATGTAG
This sequence comes from Cinchona pubescens, assembly GCA_025175665.1. Classification (NCBI taxonomy): domain Eukaryota; kingdom Viridiplantae; phylum Streptophyta; class Magnoliopsida; order Gentianales; family Rubiaceae; genus Cinchona; species Cinchona pubescens. Next base: position 600,074 of record JANKKI010000155.1, read on the forward strand.
CTTTGTTGAGCTTTCAATAATCTATGCACACTCTCCCTCCTATGACTGTCCTTGTAGGGATTAGCTCATTCTTTTCATTTTCCACCTGTACTGTCCTTGTAGGGAGTAGCTCATTCTTTTTATTTTCCACCCCTGTCATGCCAGCTTTCTTAGGTACATATTGAATAGGACTCTCCCAATTGCCATCTAAAATTGGGTAAATGGTGCATGCATGTAGCCATTTAATGATTTCCTTTTTCACTACCTCCTTCATAATCGGGTTTAGCCTTCTCTGCTACTCCACTGTAGGTTAGATGTTATCTCTACTAGGATCTTGTGCATGCAGTAGGATGGACTTATGACCTTAATGTCAGCAATTGTCCAACCAATGACTTTCTTGTGCTTTCTTAAAATTCCTAACATTTTTTCTTCTTGCACACTAGTTAACTCCGATGAGATTATAACAAGTAATGTAAAATTTTATCCAATGAATACATACCTTAAATTGTTTGGCAAAAGTTTAAGCTCTGATTTTGGTGGCTCCTCAATTGATGGTTTTGGTGATGGAATAGAAGCAAGAGTTTCCAGCTGCTCTAAAGGAAGTCTATTCTTTACCCAAGTCTGTGCTGCCCTCATATACTAAATATACTCCTTGAATTTGCCTTCCTTCCTTTCTATTTCAACTGTTAAAACTACTTCAAAAGTATCTTCTGGTATGTTTGGTCAAATATTTCCATGGTAACTTCATCAATTGCAAAAAACTCATTTTCTTAGTTAGACAAATTGGTAGCCTAAAAAACATAAAATGTTACCTTCTAGATCATCTACCATTCTCATAGTGAGTTCACCTTTTGGTACATTAATGAGAGTTCTACCTGCAACTAAAAATGGTCTACCAAGAATTATAGGAGTGTTCATATCTTTCCCATAATCAAGAACAATAAAATCTACAGGAAATATAAACTTATCTGTTTTACCAACACATCTTTGATGACTCCCCTTGGATGTGCCAATGAACAATTTGCCAACTGTAAAATCACCATGGTCGGCCTCACGTCCCTCACATTTAATTTCATGACAAAAGTGACATTAGATTAATACTCGCACCAAGATCCCATAAAGCCTTACCTAGAGTCTATGTTCTAATTGTGCATGGTATAGTAAAGTTTCTTGGATCCCTAAGTTTAGGTGGTAGCTTCTATTGTAGAACTACACAACACTCTTTTGTCAGGGCAATAGTCTCAAAATTAGCTAATCTTTTCTTTCGAGACAAGATATCCTTCACGAACTTCACATAACTAGGTATTTGTTCCAATGCCTCAACAAATTGGGATATTTACGTGAAATTTCTTGAAAACTTTCAAGAATTTCTTGAATTATCACTAACTTTGTTTCTTCAAGGATATGGTGGCAGTTTTGGAAGTACCACTTCATTGTTCAAATTATCCTCTTGTGCAACAATTTATGGAACTCATCCTCTTCCTTACCGGTGATTTTGGTATCATGTGCTTTAGCATCATTGTCCATAGATTCCAACTATCTGCCACTTCGGGGTGTCACTTCTTTAGAATTCTCTTTTCCTTCTCTTTGTGGATTTACCTCATTGCCATTCAGAAGAGATCCTTGAGGCTTTCTATTGGTAGAATTTGCTAATTGTCCCATTTGACTCTCCAAGTTTTGAATAGATGTTGAGTGATTTTGTATAGTAGCATTTATCCACCTTGCTTCATTTAGAACGAAAACAAACATGTCCTTAAGCTTTGTAACTCCTTCTCTGTTCAATGAGGTAGTTGAGGCTGTTGGTATGAATATGTTGATCCTTGAGCCCCTTGACATTATTCCACGATGAATTGAATTGATTTCTCCATCCCTAATTATAGGTATTGGGGTAAAGATTGCTTTGCATCTTTGGCTAATTGGATATAAAGTTCATTTGCTTAGGTGTAACTCCATTTCCAATTGCATAACATCCAAACACAGATTGATTACCTGCATATAGATCACAAAATAACACAATAGAATCAATTGAATTAATAGAATTCAAATTCATATCTCCAACTTGTTTTCTAATAGTTGCTAATTGATTTTCCAATGACTATATTCGAGCCATGAATGCACTTACCCTCTCTATTTCATGAACTCCTCTCCCTTTAGAAGTAATATTTGAACTTTGATAAAATTACATGCCATCTTCTCCAACAAATCATATGCTTCTTCAAGAATTTTATACATAAATGTGCCTCCACAGGTGCATTGATTGCGTTCTAAGTGGTTAAAAATAATCCATTACAAAATGCATGAATCTGTATCTACAAAGGTAATCTATGATGGGGACAATTACATCTCTTATTCTTCTCAATAAATCTTTTTACCTCTCCCAAGGCTCAAGTAATAGTTCTATATCATCATGCGCAAAGGATATAATATCATTCCTAAGCTTTGATATCTTAGCTCGTGTGAAGAATTTAATCAAGAATTTTTGTGCAATTTCATTCCAGGTTGTGATGGAACCTAGCAGTTCAGAATTTAATTGGGCCTTGGCCTTATCTCGTAATGAGAATGGGAAAAGATTTAACCTTATGGCATCATCTGAAACTCCATTGTGCCAAAATGAGTCACAAATCTCCAAGGAATTAAAGATGTGAACATTTGGGTCATCACTCAGCAGTCCTAAACATAGTTGAAGATTGTACCATCTTAATGATCTGCGGTTTCAGTTCAAAATTATTTTCCTGAATTGGTCATTTCAGTATGCTCGATTGAAGACCACCAACTGTAGGTAAGCGAAATCCCTAAGAAACCTCAGTTCAGTTGGGTTCAGTAGCACTTGAAGAGATTTATAGGATTATCACTGTTAAGCAATTGGTGAAAACCTACAAAATGATTAGCAACAAGAGACTGAAATAAAATAAAATAAAATAAAGAAAACGTTTGAACTAGAGCTGGATTGTTTAATATTAACAAAATATAGCAATGTTAAGACAAGGTTCCCGGTAACGGCGCCAAAAACTTATCCATGGTCTAAATAGACATAAGGTGCAGGTGGTGCCATGCATGAATTCACGTCCACAAGCATACGGATCAAACAAGTAATACAGTGAAAGTAGTCATTGTTCCCATGAGAACTGAGCTTAACACAGTTGACAGTTACTAGAATGACACAAAGCAAACTCTACTTAAACAATAGAATAATAGAATTGATAAGAAATGAATTATTTAACCAAATACTAAACACGAAATTAAGAGATATAAACATAAGATTTATTCTTCTTTTACCAATCCAATTAATTAAAGTGATTTATCATTCCTTCAATTTCATATTTTGTTTACTAATCTAGGATTTCTACGGTAATTGCAATAGTTCCAGCTAGACTCATTGTAAATCTATTAACCTTGACCAGTCTGCAATATGTCCATGTAGAGTAAAGCCCTATTTAATGCATAAATGTCATCCTAATTGATTACCTAAAATGAGCAGGTATATTTCTATCCGTACCCACAAAATGGTTCAACTTATGGGCGATTGTTCTGCACAAAGGCTATCTAAACCCATCCTAAGTAACCTCTATCGATTCGAAATAGGGTTTACAATTCAACTAGAGGGTGATCAGTCATTTATAAGTATTAAGATCAATTCAAATAAGCAAATTCATATATGAAATTAAAAAGGAACAAATAAATTGCATTAATCAATCTTTGTGTTTGGAGGCCAAAATGCCCCTATGAAGCTGTAAAAGCACAAAACTTGCGTTTTCATGCTATTAGCCCACAGCCTAGGCATGGCGTAAACTTCCTAGGCACACCATTGACTAGGACATAGTCCCTAGGCATGACTTAGCCCTCCCAAGTACACCCGTGCCTGGCTGTTGACTTAGCCTCCAACACTGATGTTTTGCTTTGTTTTGTTCTGTTTTCGTCCCATTTGGCCATTGATTGACCCCCAAACCTATAAAAAATCATAAAATGTGAAAATAAGTATATCTAATCATTAAAAATGCATAAAACCATATTTTGGTTCTAAAACTTTAAAATTACTAAAATACGCCTAGTTTAAACAAAACACCTTAAAAAATGACTAAAACTCAAGCTAAAATACATGAAAATAACTCCCTTTTAGATAGTTAACAATTGTGCAACATGATAAGGAAGAATCAAAGGGTGTTGTTGTTGATGATGATAAAGTCTTTGTTCAGATATATATCCCATATGAAACTATAGCTGAAGCCAATGAAAGTGTATTTTTTTAAAACCACCTATCCATTAGTGGAGGGCTTGTCATCCTTATTATTAACCAGATGAAAAATTTTGAAGAACCAAAGTCTCCTTGCAAATTACAAGAGAAAAAAATGAAAGATACAAGTGAGATACTAAAACATAATAATAAGAGCACCCAATTTTGTCTAATCTAACAAGACCTAATTCAAGCCTTGGAAAATTGGAGTAAGAGTATTCATCATTCCAGTTCACATCAATGCCCACATTAGAAAGAAAATCAGAAGCCTAATTAACCTCATGGAAAACATGATTGAATTGAATTGAAAAGAACTAAGTCTTGAGACTTCCAAATGAGCTAAGAAATCTTCCATGGAGGCATGATAGATCTTTTAGTACATTTACCAGTAACAATGAGTCCGTTTTTAACTGAATATGAGTAACCCTCAACTTCTTAGCCAAACTCAATCCATCTAGATTTGCTAAAGCTTCAGCATCAACACTAGTTTGAATGCCATAGAACTTACAGAACGCAGCGATGGATGATCCAGAAGTTCTAAGAGGCCTACCACTAGCTGCCAAAACAAGGTTCCCTTAGAAGCATTCTATATTTAGTTTAATAATAGGAGATTGTGGAGGAATCCAAGCCATATGAACTCTATGCAAGACAAGAATCTTTAATCTGCTGATCAGCTCCCTTGAACCAACTCTTTGTCCATTTGTTTACAACTAACAAAAGGAAAAGCAATTGGAATGTTATAAACCATGGCTAAAATAGCTTAAACAACCTAAGATGCTGATAGAAAATTGCCTTCATATCTAGCTAGATTCTTGTCTTTCCATATTTCCGAATGAAAAAAACGAAGGAACCAATTTGAACAACATGCCTTACTAATATGAATCCACTGATAGCTCAAGATTACTCTAGGACTCCAATGACATATTAATCTATAAGATAGCCATAACATTATGCCAAACCTCGTTAGCCAATAGTCCAAAAAGAAACATGTGAATAACATCTTCTTTAGCACCACAAAATTGACATTTAGAAGCTAGAGCAATACCCACTCTCATAACAGATAAGTCAAGCAATGAAGAATTATTTAATGCCCTCAACATACAATAATAACTAGAGAGTAAGTATGCTATCCCAAATCACAGTTCTTAACATAGATAGAAGAAATAGAAGCTTTGAAAGACTTAATAGTTCAAGAAACTGAAAATTTTCCACTTGACTCCAACTTCCAAACTAGTAAGTCAAAACATTCCATTAAAGTAATAGAAATATTCCTTTTACATTCAAATCAAAATAAGGAAGAAGTGAAAAAATAACTTATGAGTTCCAATCCCCACCTCCCCAAGCCTAACTAAGAGAAAGAGGCTGCAGATGCACATGATCCTTAGGATTGATCAATGAGTCATTACCAGTTCAGTTATCATACCAAAATGAGACCAACCCTTAATCAACTATGACATATTTTAGAAGGTATTGTCCTTAACTAAAAGGATCCTCCTCCATTTAGAAGACTCTCTTGCTTTTCGAAAATAAGATAGATGCTTGCCTAGAAAAAGATACTAAAAAAACATGAATGTAGACCACAAAGTATTTCTCGACGGCAAAATCCACCAAAGTTTCATGGAAAAAGATTAAAGCTTATCATGAAGTCTATAGAATCATATTATTGTTCATTTGATGTTTATCAACATTGCTTATTTGTGTAATATTATGTTATTTATTATCTATTGTGTACTTTAACCAACCAAACAAATTAAGTGGGCTAACATGGGGTTTCTTTCTAGACAATTGGAAACAACAGAGATCCACTTAGAAGAGAAACCAAACTTGACAAACCTTGTACACAAAATTTCCCTTAGCCGTGCCAAACTTCACTATCAAATTTGTTTCTTTTGTTTTCTTGTCTATAACGCCACCATCTCCTTTGAAAGCAATATGTTATCATATTTCCTCCGAGACAAAAGCTACTCCTCTTCCAGTGGTTGACGCATAATGCACCAGAAAAGGGCTAATTAAGGTGATAATGCGTGTTCTAAATTGCTATGAGAACAATGTTAGTATTAATAATTATTATAACATAATTTCATTCGCATGTCCTCTTCTGATAGAGATAATCCGCGTTCCGCAATATCAATAGTAGTTAGTGTTGTTTATCTCATAGTTAACCAAATTTAGGAGTAAATTACAAGGAACCTCCTTGTAGTTTGGCTAATGTTCATATAACTTACACTCCAATATTTTGTAAACCTACAATCAACTTTCTTATGGCTTGGGTTAAAGTGAAACCGTTAAATACTCTGTTATGTGACTATTAGGAAGCCTAAAGAACTTCGATTGAAGGGGTTATTTTGGTCATTTAAAGCCTCTAATAAAGGTTAGTTATATATTTTAACATAAAATATAAACTCTTCCTTTCAATGAAGGGGTTTTTTAGGCAATGGAGGGTTACTAGGCTTAGGATATTCTTTTACTTTTTTTTACAAATCTGTTACGTTTTTAACTTTTCATCCATTTTACAAGAAAACACATACCAAAAGGGGTCGATTGTAGATTTGCAAAATAAAGAGGTGTAACTTGAACATTAGCCAAATCACAAGGGGATTCCTTGCAATTTACCCCAAATTCGAAGGTCATAGTATGTTCAAATATAAAAACTTGTAAAACATCCATACCTAAAATTGTCTATCAATCAGGAGCGAAGTCATTTCTTGGTATAGAACTTCATTAGATGAGGCATTAAAAAAAACCTTTAGATCTTTTAATAGGATGCCACAGAAGAGTATAGTATTATATTTTTATCCATCACAAGAGATAAGTTATTTCTATGCCATGTTTTAAATTATTTTTGTTTGTAGGGATAGGGGCTCAACTCTTTCTTTTGGCAACCAAACTTAACCAAATCAAAGATGGCTTCCATTATTAGCAACCCTGTCATCTATTTGATACTCTATACCAGTGTAAACAGTACTTTTGGCTAAAGAATAGACAAAAAATAGTATCATAGTCAAACAAGATAAAATACAACTTTATGATTTATTTTGGCTGTGCAACAACATTTTAATTTGTTATAACAAGTATGAATTGCTTTAATAAACTCAAAACTTGTGCATACTAAAAACTAATAAGTCCGCTCATTATTACAAATAGCTAGACTATTTTCGGCTTCCTAGCTCTTGATTAATGCATGTGCAAATGTTTATTCATATTTTGCATTGTTGATCCAATTTAGTAAGTCAAAGCTAAGAGTTGCTATAAAGTAATTTTGATATTATTTTCTTTTCTTTCAATTTTTATTTTTCTGGTTCATTATGCGTCAACCACTCTAGAGGAGTAGTTAAGTGTGAGTGGTTTGTGTCGACCAAGTCACAAGTTAAGAATCTTGACAAGATGGACGTGATGGCCAAGAAGAAGATGTTTAGGGTAATGAAAAGAAGAAAGGTTTTGGGTAAGGTTGGAAGGGAAAATAAGAAATTTCACCAGGACATTAGAGTTCACTAGTTTTGGAAAAGCTGGTTCTATTGAACGATAAACGAAGGGAATCTGGGTTTGAACGAAGCCATAATATGAGAAACGATATGTTCAAACCACAACTTGATGATCTAGAGTATTAAGCGTATGACCTGGTTGTCATTTACTAAAACTTGTCAAAAGCTTGGTTTAGTTTAGTTGCCAAAAGAAAAAATTGAGCCTCCATCTCCAGAAATAAATTCATATTGCATGGATGATTCAACTATACTTATCTACTTTGTGCGAAAGTAAGTGAGCTACAACATTCTATTTGTGTATGAAAAGCTTTTCAAATGATGAAAGAATAACAAGCTTAACTTAAACTATATCTAATAACTTTTTGTAGCTCATGAACAAACTTACTAGACATTTAGAAAGGATTAGTGATTGCTACAGTAGATGCTCAAGTTAGTGTTGACCTCTTATTGCATGGATGATTCAACTATACTTATCTACTTTGTGCGAAAGTGTGAGCTACAACATTCTATTTGTGTATGAAAAGCTTTTCAAATGATGAAAGAATAACAAGCTTAACTTAAACTATATCTAATAACTTTTTGTAGCTCATGAACAAACTTACTAGACATTTGAAAAGGATTAGTGATTGCTACAGTAGATGCTCAAGTTAGTGTTGACCTCTTCTGTGGATGCTCAAGTTAGTTCTAAAATTAAATATGTTACCTTACTTGCTTTTCGGTATAATGTGGCTGATTTATTGATAGGATCGCATCTTCCCCATTAAACTAAATATCTTTTGCTTAGTTGAGATCAATCTCAATTCCATATATCACAACTTGATTTATTTCCTTAGTGATGGAATCTAAAAAGAGTTACAAAATAATTCACCAACGTACAACTTTTATAGAAAGAAATGAATATTGGTCTACCAAAGTACTTGGTACTAGATTTGTAATTGGATTAATAATAAATATTTAGGAAATTTCAGATATAAGGATAAAAAACTGAGTACATTGTCGTTTGCTCTCTTGTATAGAGCAAGGAATTGCATTCATTATTGACAATTTGCAAGTAACAACCATTTCCACATGATGTTTTCCAAACCTTATTTTGATGATGACATAAACACTTAACTCTGTAAAACAAGCTTTTGCATAAATCATATGTAAATTCTTGTTGTCATATTAATCCTCTCTTGTTGTAGATCATTGTTTCGGATTCACTTTATGTGAAAAGAAAATCATTTCATGCCCTCATGTGATGGCAAAAATCTATAATTTATACGACTCAATTGAAATCACTAGGACTAAAGAACTTTCTTTATTATTTAAAATATGGGCATTGATTTTGGCACTCCACAACTAACTTCAAGCACAATACCTGCACTTTTTATTAATAAAATGACCAAAGTATCCATATCCAAATAATTTAAATACAAAACTATCAAAGCATATTTAATAAACTTCATGAATATGGATTTTTAAAACATATATAATCACAAATAAAAACTGTTAAAATTTTGAGAAAAGTATCGCGCATTTACCACATAGAAATTTCTAGCCTTATTCATAATAAGAAATATTATTCTTCAGTTAAAGAATTGTTTTGCTTTAAAATCTTAATACCTTGAAAAAATAGTATTAGATCAATAAAAATGTGAAAATTTTATGAACCGTATGAAAAGATTAAAAAAAATTCTTTGATAGCACTAAATATGAAATGAGAAGTTCTCAATTCAAAATTTTATAAGGGCATCTAGGTCATTATATTAATAAGAATTAGGAGTGGACTGCCTAAACCTTAATGTGGAGTGCCAAACATCATTGCTTAAAATATTTATATAAAGTAAGAGAATCTCGTGCATAACCATTATATATATTTTAATTACCATAGCAACATTGTAATAAGGTATATGCTTTAAAAATATAACATACGCACATAAGATGCACATGGTTTTCATTTGTAAGAGTAACATATAATGGCAATGTAATTAAAGACATCCTTAGCTATAATCCTAGACAAATCTTAGCATATTAGTTTACCAAGAAATATTGCCAACATTTGTTAAAGCTCTTCAATGTAGGACATATCAAATAAAACATAGAATGTCATGCAAGTTAAGGCTATACAACCAATACTTAGTAAGGAAATGCAAATATGATGTGGCTATAATACAAATCAACACAAGCATAATCTGATATTGAGTTATTAGTTATGAACACTTAATCAAAATTTAGGAAATATGTAGCGTTCACATTCAAATGATTAATGATTTTTGATAGGACATACTTGTTTACTCTTTACCAATTATGAAAATTTTATAAGTTGGCTTTTAGTTCCAAACTAGAAAAAACATGAAGCAATACAAGGTACAAACTAGGAAGCCTTTTCTATGAATAGTAATTCATATTCAAGATAAAATTTTTCTTTTTTGTTTTTTTTTTTAAAGTTTAACACATGAATATTTGAATCACTTTGGAGTTTTCAAGTAAATTCCAATTACAGATAACTATATGTTTCATGGATAAATGATATTCATATGGAAAAGTACAATAACATTTCTTAACTGATTTATGTTGTATAGGTGAAATTTAAATAAATTGCTATATGTATCCATTGAATCAACAAAACAGAGACTCAAGTTTGCAATAAATGGCTAACAACATCATTTTTAAATATTTTATTCTTACAATCATCAACAAAGATATCCAAAAGAGTGTTTTCTTTGTTAAAGCAAACATAAGGCTTTACCTTAAAAATAGAGAAAGAAGTGGAAAGTTAAATAAATTATTGGTTTCTATTACATAGATGTTCCCAATCACCACCACAAAATGAGTAAGATATGTAAACTAATAGTTATCCATATAAATCAAGTATCGCTTGTCTCAAGTATTGAAATTTAATATTTGAATAGTTGGTCACTTGATTTTTGATGTATCCATTTTGTTTATCTAATTATTCTCTTATTATTTATTATCTATTGCTTACTTATAACTAACAAACAAGTTCAGATAGTTATCATGGGAATTCAAGTCGGGGTTTTGAGTCACATCACCTATAATCTCTCGTCTTAAGCAACCACAATAACAAAAAAGAAACAAGGGGATAATGCACATGGACAACACCAATGTAGATTTTTAGAATTATCCATCTAGAAGTATTGGGGATTTTCACATAGATATAACATAGATAATACCATCTACTTTTACCGCAAATTGTGGGATTTACTTCAATAAGAAAAGTAATTTCATCCACAAGTTGTCTTCTAGCAGAGAATAACATCCCCATATGTAGATAGTTAAGTATATTTTCTTTAATTCCTTAATAGTCAGTGTTATTCGTTTAGTCAGTTTATCAAATTTATAAGACATAATATGAACGACAATAAATGACTTGTAAGACATCCAGACCTGAATTCATCTATCATCAAGTGTTAAGACATTTCTTGGTACAGAACTTCAATAAATAAGGAAATTAAAACCTTTAGATCTTTCAAAAGGATAACAAAGAAAAGTAGAATATTACATGTTATCTATCATAAAAGGACAATTGTTCCTATGTTTTAAATGATTTTGTTTTTGGAGATTGAGGCTTCACTCCTTTTGAAAATCAAACCAAACCAAAACCATACCAAAGATGGGATTCATTAAATAGCATCCCAAGCATCCGGTTAACACTTTAGATTAGTAAGTTGCAGTCTAAACAACACTTTGCTAAAGAAAAGATAAAGAATAGTATCATAGTCATATAAAATAAAATTCAACTTCACGATTTATTTTGGATATGTAAAAACTTATTTGTTGGTCATAAAAATTATGAGTTTGCTATAATGAATATAAAATTGTACATCAGACCGATCAAAACTAATTAGTTTGTTCATTACAAATAAATAGACTATTTTAAGTTTCCAAGTGCTCAATTAATGTACGTGTAAATCTTAATTCAAATCTTGTATTATTGATCCAGATTAGTATAAGTTCAAAACCTCATACTATGAAATGCTTTTGATATTATTTCTTTTCCTCTGATTAAATTTGTCTTATTTTTTCTACATCAACCATATGAAGAAGTGTTTTAAGGTAAGAGTTCTGTGTCAACGCAGTTATAGGTGAGGTTTCTTGACAAGATAGAGTAGGTGGCTAAGAGAAGACATTTTGGGGTGACGAGGAAGAGTAAAGGTTTAGGGTGAGGTTGGAAGGCAAGAATGAGAATGTTACTAGGGTATTGGAGATTCATTTATTAATTGAGAAGATGGTTTTGGTGGAGATTAAAATTAAAAAATTTGGGATTAGATGTAGCCATTATATTTCGAAAGATTGGCTTAAACCATAGCTTGGTGGTCTATGGTATCAATTGATGATGATTGGGTTGTCAGTTATTAAAGCCCGTTATTGGTTTGATTTTCAAAAGAAAGAGTTGAGCCTTCATGTCTAAAATTAAAATCATACTAGATTGTGAGAATAATTGTGTCTCATGTCATGGATAAAAATGTAATACTGTACTTTTCTACCTCATTCTTTTAAAAGATCTTGAAATTTTTAAGTCATCTAATGAAGTTCTAGCCAAGAGATGACTTCACTTTTGACGAGAGACAACTTTAGTTTGGATGTATTACAAGTCATTTATTTCTATAATCTATATGACCTTCGAATTTGGTAAATCATTAATTTGGCAACACTTACTACAATTAGAATTACATAAAACATCATTCGCTCTCTACATATAGGGATGTTATCTCTGCTAGAAGATGACTTGTGGATGAAATTACAATCCTCACTAAAGCAAATCCTAACTATTCTTGCAGTAAAAAAGGACAATATATTAATCTTTGTTTTCACAATCTGGGTGCAAATCTTCAATAACTTTATCAAATGGAAAATATTGATAATCTACACTGGTATTGTCCATGTGTGTTATTTCCTTACTTTGTTCTTGTTGACCTATAGCCAAAAGGTAGCTAGTTGAACTAGTTCCACTGGTTATAAGTATACAAGAGACATGGATATAAAGTTATTTCTATGAAAATAAATGACAAGATATTAAACAGATAAACAAAATGGATATGAAAAATCAAATAACTAGCCATAGAAACATTGAATTTCAATGCTCAACAAGCAACACATGATTTAAATAGATTACATTATTAATTTACATAATTTTGTGGTGATGATTAATAATTAATTTACATAATTTTGTTTTATTGAATAAATTGGCTTAGAAAACTTTATTGTACTTTCCATATGAATATAATTTATTGAGAAAGCATATAGTTGCCTGTACTGGTATTTATTTAAAATATCCAAAATGATTAAAACATTTATGTGTTAAACTTTAAAAAAAATACACAAAAAAATAATTATTTTAACTGTGAACGAAACCTTACTATTCATGTAAAAGGCTCCCTAGTTTGTACTTGTATCACATCATGTATACCTTTTTTTTAATAAAACAATAAACAAGTATGTCTTGCCAAAATCATTAATTGATTGAATGTGAACAACTATATATTTTCTGAATTTTGATTAGATGTTCATAACCAACAACTTAATACCAGGCTATGCTTGTGTTGATTTGTGTTATAGTTGCATAAGATTCGTATGCCATTCTAACTCTTGGTTATATAACATTCTCTTTCATAGCGTTCAATATTTTCTTTGAGATATCCTATACTGAAGAGATTTAACAAGTGTTGACAATATTGTTTTTAAAATAATATGTTAAAGTTTATCTAGAATTATGGAAACTTACATCTTCACATCAACAATATATATCATTCTTGGGAATAAAAGTATGTGCATCATATGTGTCTGTATTATATTTTATAATTAACAAGTAGTTACTTTATTACATATTGATTTGGAAATTATAATATATAATGGTAACACATAATATTCTCTTATTTCATACTCCCTCCATCCCATTTTATTAGTTACTTTTTCTATTTTTGCTTGTCCCAAATTATTTGTCATTTCTTAAAAAGGCAATTAAACAAAGGCTAATTTACCTATTTTATCCTCCATACAAATCCCTAAAAGTGATATTAAAGTTATGTTAGAGCATTAATTACTTTAATAAACCATTTCAACATGTGAAACTCCAACACCAACTAACAAATTTTGAATTTGAATATGGGGATAATAATGGAAAAAGTGTGTTATTAGTTGGTCAAATATCAACTTCTTTTAAATTGTGTGCCAGATTGACTATGCCAAATAAAATGGGACGGAGGGAGTATAAAATAATATTTAAATAAGAAAGAAATTTGAATAAAAGTTTTAGTGATATCAATTGTCCTATAGGTAGATTGATTCTTGCATTGACATGACAATATAATGATTAAATAAGGGTATAAAGATTTTTGATATTTTTATTGCTTGAAGCAGCAGTCATAATATCCTAGAGAAACTTGTTTAAAACTTGTATTAAATTTTTGACTTTAAATTGTATTAAATGCAATAGAAATCCTTGTCATTGTGTTAATTGATGTGACTAACTTACATCGCATCTCAATTGGGAGAATGATATTCCGAATGTCACTATAAAATATTTAAGACAACTTAATTCAGTTAGTTGCCCATGCACCTGGTCATTCTTGTCTAGGAGGATATATAGTTTTTTGTCAAAGTAAACTTATAATGAATTTACCTATCTTGGTAAATTAGTTTGCCTAATTTATAGAAAATTGTCAAGTAAACTTACTTATAGATACTTGTTTGTGTACCCAATTTAATGCATAATGATAAAAATTATGTATTCGTCAAGTAAAAGAAAAATAATTACAAGTAATTGGATTATCTAAATCACTGAATTATATTGAATTAAATTTAACATTTCATTTGAAGGAATAGGAAATATTGTGGATCCCTTCATGTAAGTAATCTCTCATATATTCTTAAAATTTGTCCATCTTCCATCTATAGTTTTCATTGTTTCAATTTCATTAATAGAAACTTGACATTCCTTTAAAGGTGTAAATTAAAATCCAAATGAACAAAATTGCTAGATTTTCAAGTAGAAAATTGTTATATAGAAAGTACTATAATTTAGAGAACTTCAAGAGAAATGTATGTGGAATTCATACACAAGTTTAGCAAACCAAATCGTTTGGTAGATTAAGAAGATGGGAACCATGAATAGTAGTCCAACTTGAAAAGTGTTTGTACAAGACATATGGAAGTTTAACAAACCCAATAGTTTGGTAGATTGAGAAGACAGGAACCATGAATAAGGTTCAACTTGTGTATTCTGTAATGGATATAGTGAAAAATTGAACAATATTTTTTTTTAACTAAAATCTTTCAAGAAATATAGGCGATAAGGTTTAGTAGCTAGGCTATATTTACAAATGGCATGTGTGAAATCCCGGTTTGTTAACCTTTAGTTGATAGCAAGCCGACTATATAGTAATAGATGTAGCAATTTTGGCCCCAATTGTCCATGAATGTGGTCACTAGAAGATAAGTTCAATCGGAAAATTTGTTTCTAAATATTTTTAGTTATCTTATTGAACAACTTAAGGCTTGTTAGTACGATTCCAATACTGTACGACTTGTGTATTTAGGAACTACAGTAAATAGGGGAACAAGAGGACTAGGAGGAAGCATCGATTTAAGAAGAGGAGAATAGATTCAAATTGTGTGGGATTAGAGATGTTGCAACCGTCCCTTATTGTTTGATTGTTATAGTGACTTGAAATGGGTTTATTGTAAAGATTATGTGTTTGTTGTTGAAGGTGACTTGGCATGAGAAATTTGAGAAAAAACATCATGAAGTCTTTCATTTGAAGATTGGATTATTGTTAATTTGCCATGGCCTAGGATGGTTGATATTGAATAATCGTCAATTTCTTTAACAAAAAAAAAAATTAATATGAATAAAGATTCCCACATGCATTAACATTTGTTACTGTTGAGGTCCAAAATAGTATGTTTATTTCTATGAATAAACTTATTTAGTTTACAGCATGTGCAAGTTTATTTCTAATTGCTCAAGAGGTTTTCGGTAGAGGTATTTTCAACAAGAAAGGTTGGCCATTTTGCTATTTGTAAGAAGAGTATTCCTATTACTCATCTCTCTTTTGCAAATGATGTGGTACTCTTTCTTAGGGAAAGTGTGGTGTCAATAAAGCATCTAATGAAGTTTATCTAAGAATATGAGCAAACTTCGGGGTAATTGATTAATGCATCCAAGAGTTCCTTTATATGCTTCCAACCAATGGTACTCCAGCTAAGAATAAGTGTATTGTTAGACTGACTAGTTATAAGTTTAAAACTTATCCTTTCATTTATCTAGGAATGTTAGTAACCGAAAGAAGAAAGACAAAGGAACTATTTTAGCCTTTTGTTCAGAAGATTTCAAACAAAAGTGCAAGATGACAACACAAACTGCTTTCTCAAGAAGAGACATTAATGCAGTTAATTAAGCATGTGCTAAGTTGCATTACTATATATCTTTTATGAGTTTTAAAACCACCAAAAGTTATTTTGAAGGAAATAGAAATATCTTTTTCTAACTTCTTTTGAGGCTTTTCTTCTAAAAGAAATAAGTTGTGTTGGTTAAAGTGGAAGAAAATTTGTGCTCTATTAGAGGAGAATGGACTAGGTTTACAAAATTTGCAGGATATGGTGACAACTTTTTTCTTTCAAACTATGGTGGTCTTTTTTATCTAGGGATTCATTGTGATCCTCTTTAATGCATTCTATATATCTGCATGGCCATGTTCACCCTTCTTGTTGCACAAGTAAGCCTTCAGACTTATCTGTTTGGAGAAGAATGCTCAATGTTAGGAAGTAGGTCTTTTGCCATTTGGTTTATCTCCTAAAAGTTGGAAGGGTTTCCTTCTAGTATGACAATTGGTTTGGTAATGGCCCTTTGGTTAATGTGGAAGATTATCCACACTTGCAACATATGTTAGTATATATCTCAAGTATGGGATGGTACAACATGGAATATATCACTTCTTTTGAGTTTGCACCCATCTTTTAATCTAACTGTTCTTCAACATTATTGCCCTTCTTTCTCTTCAGGAGTGGATGAGCTAGTTTGGAAGCCCATGGTTAATGGTCAATCTCTCTTTCATCAACTATTAGAACAACTAAACCAAGGTTATTGATAAGATTAATTATCTAGGATAGCAGACTGCCATCTAAAATATCAATTTTTATGTGGAAAATGCTTCAAAACATTCTTCCATTAGATTTAGTGATCAGAACAAAGGGCATTCCTCTTGCTTCAAAATGTAGCTTATACAATTTACGAGAATTCTTGGAGCACGTTTTCTTTGATTGTGAGTTGGCATTCATAGTCTAGAAAGGCATTTCTATTATCCTGAAACTAAATCCATGTCTACAGTTTTGGAGACTATTGCTTATTCACTACTAGATCTCTTCACCCAACTATCTTGTCTTACAAATCATTCTCATAACCTTCTTGGTTTCTTGGCATATTTTGAAAGCAACAAAAATAGTTAGATTTGATGAAATGCTACAGCCTTCCTCCTTTATTATCTAAAACATTCTAGTTGATCTTTTCAGCATATTCTCAACTTTTCCTAGTGCCAAAAGATCCTTTGCTGCTTTAGCTACTCTAACATTGGTTAGATGGCCTCCTCCACTTGCTCCTTATTATAAGCTTAACTCGGATGGTGCTTCTAGAGGCAATCCAGGCTTGTCCTTAGGAGGAGGAGCTCTTCGAGATTCAATTGGACAAGTTGTGGCAGCTTATTTCAGTTGCTATGGCCATGACACGAATATTACTGTAGAATCACAAGCACTACTGGATGGTCTCCTAATGACAAAAGAACTACAGTTAACTCATCTACAGGTTGATGTGGACAGATTTTGGTGGATTTCCTCAAACCCAACGGCAATCTCCCTAGAGAATTCGACAATCATTTGGAATATTCAGCAATTGTTTGACCATTTCAGCTTTCTAGCTTAAACATATCTATAAGGAAGCTAATTCTCTTGCAATAGCTTAGCAAATGTTAGCTTTAGATGTGAACTATTCTCAAATTTTTGACAACAATACATTGCCTAGACTAGCCAAGGCATTAACTAGATTGGATAGAATGGGTTTTCCCTACTTGAGGGTGGCATTAAGCATCATTCTATCTACCCTTCTATCATAATCAACAGAATCCTTCTTATTTATAAAAAAATAGCATGTGCATGTTGAAGTTCTTTATAATGATTCCTAACTGTTATGGTCGATTAAAAAGTTGTTGCAAACACAAAATTCATGTGAAGTCGTATTTTATCTTGCATACTATTATGCTAGCTCGTTGTTTGTTCTCTTTCTAAAAATTGTTAAGAACAATTTGAATTCCAATAGTAATTTCAATTGGCTAATCTAATACTCATTGAAAAATGATCTTGCGTTCTCTACATCATGTGATCAAATTTTTGTCATAAACATTGCTGAGGAATCATTCATTTAAATTTTATTCTTACATTTTCATTGATATTAAGAACAAATCTACTCTTCATGGGACATGTTCAGTTATCGTCTGATTAATCCTACCTTTCACAACTATTATTCATTGCCCCCTGATTATGTTTTTCCTAGTGAAGACATTCAGGGTTTGGTGCTCTTTTTTTTCCTTTTTTTCTAATAATGTTTTTTTTCTTTGCACCTTTCAATATCTACATGTCTGGTTATGATTTAATTTTAGAAGAATTAGTGAAAATATATTTGTATATTGCTCATGTATTTTGAACCTCACAAGGCTTACTCTTTGGAAAGTACAAAAAAATGAAATCGTTTCCATTGCCTAATTGGCAATACATTAAATCTTCAAAATAATGTAAAGAAAAATCCACGTGTTCATTTTTTGTGTGTTTTGAAACCACAATAATTAGCTCATTGATAAATATAAAGTAAATATGCCTTTTAAATTTTTTTATTTCTATATGTTTTGATGCACAATAGTTTGATCAAAGGAACTACATTGAGAAGATAGGAAATCATGATAGTCCAACTCGTGTATTCTATAATATATATGATCAAATAAGGCGCTCATAAATTACTTGATTCAAAGACTGATAAAAGATTTAAATGCAGAAATTTGTTGGACAAGTTCTTACTAGAAAGGGGCATCATTTGATGCTTGGCTGAAGAGGTAATGTTGTTCTATCACAACTTATACTATCTGGAAGCTAAGGAATACGTATGCATACAAAATTCATCTATTTCTGCATTGCTATTTCTTGCTGCTATAGCTGAAGATGTCATGCATATTACTTCTTCTTAAAGAGTATGTTTGGAACTAAAGCAAATTGAGACCTTGCATTGGAAATGTTTTGAGACTTGCTGATGTAGTATAATATTGTATAGGTTTCCACATGATTTAGGTTGAGTCTTGATCTCTTGTACAAACTCTATTCTTCTAATCAATAAAATCTAAATTCGATTTGCTTTAAAAAAATGTTTGGAAACTATATATATGACTTATATATATATTCCCGGGCTTGTGTAAAACTTAGTCCATTAACTATTAGTAGAAAGCCAAACAGAGGGTTTAGTGACTTGGGCCTAATAGTTAATGAATGCAATCACTTAGGAATTAATTTAAAATATTGTAAATAATTATTTAATTAAACTTAAAAGAAAGTTAATAAGATTATAATATTGTACGACTTGTGTATTTATGGACTAAGACAAAGAGGAGAATAAGAGAACCAATAGAGGATATCGATTGGAGAGGAGGAAAATGCATCTTAACTGTCTATTATTAGAGGTTATTGCAACAATTGCTTATTTTTTGGTTGCTATAGTGATTTTGGTTATAGTTTGAAGTACATTTTTGCACTTATAATCATGAGTGACTAAGTATGAAGAATTTGCGAAAAATATCAAGATTAGATTCTCATTAATTTGGCATGTTTAGGGTGTTAAGTGGGGTATATTAGTATTGGAAATTAAAAATGTTACAAGGGTTTAGCGTTTAACTCAAAATAAACTAAATAGCACCATGAATTTGCATTTTCTTTCACATAATATATACTAGAAACATGCAGTTGAAGTCCTCAATATTTGGAAAGGGAACCGAAATAATCCTCGAAATTTCACTAAAAATAAATTGGATCACTAATATTTCTAACTTTGACCAAAAAAGGATAAGTAACATAAATTTAATAGTGACTTACGTCTAAAATTAAATTGTCATTAGTCAAACATTTTGATTTTATATTTTTTCGTCCACAATATTTGCATTTTCGATTAATATGATCAAGTAATTCTCAAAAATAGTAGGATTTTAGGATGAAATGAGTTGATAGGCGAATTAAATATATGCCAAATGTGTACTAAAAATCTCAATAAACCAAAAAATGGAAAAACTAATTATATTTTTTTTCTTATTTTATCCTTTCTATTTATATTTTTGTGCCACTATGTATCTCACATGTTTTTTCTCCTTTACATACGTGGACAATTTTATTTTTTAAACTCATTCTCTCAAGTAAAATTGATATAACATTTATATTATTTGTTTTTTTACACTATGTACAATCAATTGATTATGTATTCTAACATATTTTCACTTATTATGATAATTAAATAATTGATCAAATATTTCATTTGAACGTAAGTGATATATACTACATAAATTAAGTTAATCATTGAGTAAAATTTTTAATATCACAACAGATTATCAATTTAACTCCCAATGAACTCAATTTTGCTAAGTTGTCGGATTAATTTATTAGAATTATCAATCTACATGTACATTAAAATAAATATTCAAAATTTTATTATTGTAATATTATGCTTTCCATAAGAAGGAAAGAGAATAAAATACAAAAGAATTTATTGAAAAAAATTCTTAAAAAGCATTTTACATTGGTAAAATTGTTTAAAACTTACTTTTACTAGTTATTGCAAATATGAATCCTAAGTATAACCATTTGAAATATGTGTACATTAGTCATGTAAAAATTTGTGTAATAGCAATTAAAACAAAGTTATACTCTATATTGTAACAGAATACTCTTATGCTAAACTAATTAGTTTTTATTTTTTGTATGTGTATTATTTAAGCAATCGGAACTAAATTAATAATAAGGCACATTTTAGATAAAGAAAACAGTTATGTAGGTGTGTAGTACTATAAGATATTTTTGTGTTGAAGTTTTAAAAAAATTCCATTAAAGCGTCATCATAGTACTAAGTATTTTATCATTAAAAATTTACTATCTTAAATTTTTATCTATTATGTAGTATATATGATAAAATAAGGTTTAATTAATTTTTTTCACATTATTATATATTTGGATTTTTGGCATATATTCAGTTCAACTTTCAGCTCATTTTCTCTTAAAAATCTCAACTATAATTATTTAAAAATTTGGGCATTATATTAATCCAAAATCCCAATAATGGGGATCAAAAATAAAAAGTCAAAACGTATGACTAACGGCACTTTGTTTTGACTATTAGTCTTATTTAAATTTTGTTTAATTGTTATTTTTTGTCCAAACATTAAAAATATTAGGGACCAAATTTATTTTTAGTGAAACTTAGATGACTAATTTGGCTCTGCTCCCAAACATTAGAAACCTAAATTGAATTTTTTTTTTTTTTTTCATTATAGAAAATGTTTTCAAACTTGTTGTGGACTGTGTGACAGTCTCTAATGGTACACATCATCCCAGATTTCGAGAAATTTCTATATCTATGCCTATTTTGAAATGTGTTCTAAATCTATGCCTATTTGAAAGTTGGGTTCCAAAGGGGTGGAACTCGCATTCTCTGAATGCGAGTGTCAAATAATTTTTTTTTTAAAAAAAAAAAAAAAATTACGTTTGACCGACCTCGCATGTTCTATATCTATGCCTATTTGAAAGTTGGGTTCCAAAGGGGTGGAACTCGCATTCTCTGAATGCGAGTTCCAAATAATTTTTTTTTTTTTAAAAAAAAAAATTACGTTTGACCGACTCGCATTCCTCGAATGCGAGGTCGGGTCAACCTTCTCGCGAGGCTTCAAGCCTCGCAGAAGATCATCCCCAATTCCCTTCCCCAAGTCCCCGCCCCTCCTTCCAAATCCGAATTTAGATTGCATTCATTCCTATTCCTCCTCATCCTCCTCCTCCTCGTGGTCCTTAGAGGACATCCTCCTCCTCCCCACCACCATCTATTTCCTTGACTCTACAATAATCACCATCTCCATTACACCACCACCACCACCACCACCACAACCAACACAACCACCGCCACCACAACCCACCACCAAAATATTTCAGGTACATTTAATTTTTTTATGGAGTCCAATAATTTTAATTAATATATTTTTGTAATTTTGTTTAAATAATTAATTTTGTTAATGTAAATGTTTTATAAATATATTTTGTGTAGGTAGTTTATATTTTTTATGTTTTTGTATTTTAGTTTAATAATATGCTGTTTTGATTATATCCCATATTTTTTTTAATATTTAGAGAAAATGATCTTTGGCTCGGGATATATGTTGTAGGTTTGATTTCTATCTGTCTCGGTATACAAACTTAAATAATCATGTTGTTTGTTACACTGAATTTGTGGGATCTTATACACATTAGATTTGTAGTACTTGACGGGCATATATTACTTGTAACCCTTACGGGTTATTACATTGGTCATAGCCCTTGTACGGGCATGTAGAGAGTTATACGTGTTGCCTATTTGTTCTAATGTTTGTAACCCAATAAGGGTATACCAAACAACACAATCAAACATCTAGATGTGTATACTCGCATTACATTGATGATGATGATGGTGTGGAAGGTATTTTTGATTTGTTTGATACCGATCCAAATTTTTGTGCTGAATTGTTTATCGAGACGGAGGAAATTCCGCACGTACATGTAAGCAACAATGTAGGGGTGTATGGTATGGGGCCAATGATGTCTCTCATGCTATCAGCCCATCTTTATCACTCACCGTCCATGGTCTCTTATACACATCTAGATACAGTGTCTCTGAGACACATCTAGATGTGTATAAGAGACATCGCCCATTCTAATGCTGTCTCTTATACACATCTAGATGTGTATAAGAGACAGCTATCAACAACGAATTCAAAGTCATAGAGAGCCGGAAGAGAACATGGGTGCTAAATGCAAGACTGCCCTCCACAGATTAGCGGCCGGAGATTGTGATTGGAGTATCCGGCACGTGGAAATGAATCTCTTCGTGTGGAAGGTCACAAAATGGGTAAAAGATCACGTATGTCTCGGTGAAATCTCCTAACAACAAAAATCTTACATCCACAGAATTGCTAACCAAATATAAGAGACAGTCGCCCGACCACGGCGGTCATTTTAAAATTTGTAGCATGATTAAGAACAGTTTGAAGGTTGACATCACTTACAAGAAAGCTTGGTATGCTCGCAGGAAAGCGATTGTGCTCGCATATGGAAGTTGGGCATCTAATTTTCAACAATTACCCCAATACGTTGCAGAACTACTACGCTCCAATCCCCAAACCGTGGTGCAATGGCTACATCATCCCAATAGTATCGAGGATGTGAAAATTTTCAAATACATATTTTGGGCATTTCGCCATCGATTGATGCATTCCATATGTGTAGACTGTCTTATGTGTTGATGGCACGCATCTACGAGGAGTATCGGGTAAATTACTTATTGCCGCCGCTTTGGATGCTAACAATCAAATTTTACCGTTGCTTATGCAATTGTCGATGAGGAAAGAATGCGAGTTCCACCCCTTTGGAAACCAACTTTCATATAGGCATAGATATAGAACCTGTCTCTGGAGCTGTCTCTTATACACATCTAGATGTGTATAAGAGACAGAGTTGTGTTGGTCTCTTGGTGTCAAGTTACGAGGCGAAATGGAATTTGCACCAACATACGATACACTGCAACATCCAGAGGCGTGGAGATATCTCGGTACATATTGGGCTTGACCGTGGTCCCTTGCTCACGATGGAAATCGGGTGGGAATACATGGTACAAATTCTTCTGAGAGCTACAATAACGTCTTGCGCGGAGTTAGAGACTTCAGATAAAGGCTATAATTGATAGTACATTCCATCGGTGCGTAAAAGTATTTGTTGATAATATTATCAACATCTTGTGGTAAAAGGCAAAGGTATAGGGATCCATGTTCGCATGCTTGGACGACTGTCCGAAAGATGATGGTCCCACCGGAGTGCGCATTGGAACATTACACTACTCGCACATATCGAGCGTAGTACAGCGTTAGTAGGTTTGTTCCACAATCTAATCCAGATGAGTACGCTCCTATTCATTGGCAGTTACACGGTGATGACAATATGTCTGTTGAACGCCGGGCAGGTCGGGTACGTGCGAGATGCATACGAAATGAGATGGATATTAGGGATCCCCAAGAACATAAGAGATGTACGCCAGATGTCATGAATGGGGACATAATCTTAGTTGCCCTTCACGACAATAATGAAGAGACAGGTATTTATTGGCCTACATACTCATTGTGCCACATGAAATATAATGCCATAATGTAAACAATTCAGCACAAACATGTGTAATCAAAAATATTTGTCTCGATCATTGATTACTATCAAAAGATATCGCTATAATATCATGTACATCTGGTCCAGGTCTGTCTCTTATACACATCTAGATGTGTATAAGAGACAGATATATATATATATATATTTTGCTGCCAGATGGGACTTTTGGGATCACATGCCTATACCGCTGGTATGGCATTATATTTGCTTGGCGGTTTCGAGGGCGTCGCATCTTTAGGACGATTTCGGGATCATGCTTTGATCACCGCCTTGTTGAGCGCCGCGACCCGAGACACATTCTTTTCATCTCGATATTGCATGGTACTTGGGCCTTCACCTGCTCTAGTGTCTCTATTACCTGGTTTACACATTGACGGCCCGCCGTGACGGTAGAGACACTACTCATTCCGCAGATGATATTGCATGGTACTTGGGCCTTCACCTGCTACAGTATCTCTATTATACTGCGCCCCAATAGCTTCATCAGATTGCATTGAGTTTGACATTGCAAACGAACAAGCTGGCTTCCCGATGATGCGACTGATGACATGTGTCGGCAGATGGCACGTACATACTTACTTGTACTGATTGGAGGCATTTTATTTTCGGATAATTCAGGCAATAAAGTGCCACTACTGTATCTTCAGTTGCTTAGGGACTTGGAGACTGTGGGCCTTTATAGTTGGGGATCAGCTGTTTTAGGCACACAGATCGCAGCCTTCAGTAATGCCACTTCACCAACAGAACTATTTGCGGTCCAAGACTATTAGTACAGGTATATTTAAATGGTTTATATGCATATAATTCTTTACTAGTACTTCATATACATTTATTTGTATACGCTATGGGCTTGGGAGCGTATGCCGACACTGCCCTATTCGGTTAGAGCCTGACAGAGCATCATGAGCATATGGATCTCGTACATATGTTTTGTTGAACTGTTTAATTACATATGTTAACATTGAATTTGATATTTATTAATTTTTATTGCAGTGGGATGTTGGATTTGATCTTCGCAATGCTCCTCGGCATGTTTTATCTGTTTTTCGAGATCGCATACTTTGCGACCCAATGAGGTACATCACGATTTCATTTCTTGTGCACATTGTCGCCTCGAATTTCGTTAATTTACTAACCTGTTCTTATATGTATCTTTGAAAATGTTTAACAGACAGACACTGTTCTGATGATCTCCCAACATATCAAATAAGTAACTGCACGGTATGTCACGACCAACAGTGCATCAAATGGGGAAGCATATCAAGCAACTCATCAGAAAATAAGAGACAGAGACGGTGATGTACATATCCAATCCTACTCAACGCCCTACTTTTGCTATACCTCGCGATGGTGCACGTGTAGATTATCTTGTAAGTACTTATTCTTTTTTTCTTATTGTTTTTCTTTTCAAATTACTTCAGTAAAACTAATTTGAACTTTCACGGTAGATGGATTCTATGGCTAGATTGTACTACATGTCGTTAGACAACATGACTGAGGACGATACTCCGATAGTAGTGCATGGGCACAGATCACCATTTCGCTTCTCAGTCACTCCATGTACTAGGCGAATCTACTCGCCTTGATCTTCGACCTCCGCCGCCTCACGTTAGACATCCACAGTGCACATGATCCACATAGAGTAGAGCGGGCTCCGCAAGAGGCGGGCAACACGGCGGTGGTCGCCGACGCTGCGAGTTCCATCCGACACCATGTAGATGCCGAATCCCATGTTAACATACCATTTGAGGGCGATACTCACACGTATTTCGCCAATGCGCAAAGGCACGTACCCATCTAGCAGACAACCCATGCACATCAGCAACGCTTAAGCAATTAGATGTTTGCCAAGCCCTTGACAATGGGTGGTTTTTTGCACATATCGAAATGAAGGTATTTATATTTTTTAGCCCTTAAAATAAGCTTTTATGGATGTTTGTTGCCCTTGTCGGGTGGTTTTTTATTGTTATTATACACATCTATTTGTGTATAAGATACAGCCTCTTAACAACCAAACGCATTCGTCCCAACAAAGGTCAGTTAAAGCCGACAAGGAAGATTTTTTTTTTTTAGGGGAAGTTGTCAAAACACGACGCCCGTTCGTAATAACATAGTCAAATTTCTGAAATAATTCATTTATACTATCAATGATATGTAGTGCACGATTTCCATTCGCAATATAAATAGTCAAATTTGTTAAATTCTACAAAACAATATATATATAGTCAAATTAGCTATAACCAAAAAAAAAAATAAAAAAACATAAATTCATTACAACGGAATTTTTTGCTTATAAAAAAAATTTATTGATAAGACCTCGCATTCGACGAATGCGAGGTCATTAAGATAGACCTCGCATTCGACGAATGCGATGTATATGCAAATATTTTTTTTTTTGTTTTTTTTAAGCAAGATTTCTGGAACTCGCATTCGGAGAATGCGAGTTCCACTCCTTATACACATCTAGATTTCAAATAAGCACCCAAATAGAACAAAGTTAGAAAATTGGCATATTTTTAGAATTTTCTCCCCAGATTTCCCAACATTAGATTAAGCCTTAGCTGATTCAATCCCGATCGTTGCTATTTATCCATTTGCTCCTACACAAAATTGTATCGTTTGAGCACTCTATAACCTCTCAATCCCAAACCACTTCTGCTCAAAATACTCGATAAAGACTTAAAACTATTTATCGCATAAATCCCCCTATTCCAGCCATTTATCACCCAATATCGTAGGACTAGCAAGCTTGGTTGATTCAAAGTAGAATCAACCAACTACCTGCGAAGGAATTATAAGTAACCCAATCCTTGTATTCTATGGCATTAACACCCCTCTAACATTCAAATTAGAACCTAAAAAGTCTGGATTAAATCCACATCCAAAACTAACATCAAATTTGAACAAGAGAGATATTTGACTGCGAATATTCGAAGACTGTCAAGTCAAAGATGGCAACTTTGTTAATTTAGATTTATAACACAAAAACCTCATTTTAGATCATTGAAATTGGGGAGAGGAAAATAGAGGAGAATGAGGAAGAGAAGAAAAGATGAGGTGGAGGATAAGGGAATTTCTTGTGATGCAGGTGTCATGAGTAGAAGAAACTTAGGAAAACCGGAGAAGATGAGTGTGAAGTGATTGTTATGGTTGATGAGAATTTTAATTATTTGTTTAATTAAGTTTCTTTCAAATTCAAAAGTTGAATCCAAAGAAAAAAACAGAGAATATAATATATCACTTCAATTGTTTTTTTTGCCAATTCACTAGTTTTGACATTTTTTATACCTTTTCGATTTTAACACTTAACTGAATTGATATTCTGACCTATTTGTGATTTGATCTTTGAACTTGCCAGTCCAATCAAGTCTAAGTTAAAAATCTTGATTATGGTTAGTTGAATATAAGCCTATTTTCCTATTGGTCCACAATTATGGTTCATAATTTATGGTAATTGTATTGAATGTTGGAACCTATTACCAATATTTATTTCAGTAATAAATACACACAATTTTTCTTCCAAATGATAATAATGTAAAACACTAATATACTAGTTGTTACAAGAATTTAGTTATACATAAAATTAACCAGTGCACAAGCTGCCTTGTAATGGAACTAGGAATCATCCTAGATTGCTAGTCAGCCAGCCAAACCTCCTGTTTAAGTATTTACTCGGTATGTGTGTTTAATCAGAGTAGCAAACACAAACAAAAACATAAGCATGCAATAATAAGAACACAAATGTAAGTAGCACATAAATTTACAACCAACCCAAAGGCGAACTATATTACTCAATACAAAAATGTATAAAGAATTTCATCAAATAGATGGCGTATAGAACAATGCTTGATTCTTTCTATTATGCCTCATGTTCTTGGCTACCAGCATCACATAAAGGACAATTTTGGTTGACAAGCCCAACCGATTAGCTACTCCCGAGAATCAAAACATTACACAAAGCCTTAGAGTCAATTGGCAACATATGATACATACACATAGGAATCTGAAAATTGCCATGGTAACCACACTGGCTACTGCCTAACAAGTGTCACCAAAATCCACACTTAGCTCATTCTTGAATAACAGCCTCTCCCGTTTTTATACTATCCAAACAATGTCGTTTAGTACCAAAACGTCAACATCGAACACTTCATCCCACATATGTCTATGTGCAAAGGCCCGTCGTGCACACCAGGCTTGCCAACACGCACATCCGCTAAGGATGTTTGACTTCCACTCCCTTAAATAAGATTTGAAAAAGTGAATGTTATTTAAATGACAAGAGTAAATAACATTTTTTAAGGAAAAGTAAAACCCGACTAGGCACCCCAAAGGAACCACATGGCCATACCTAGGCAACTAAACCCTTCGTAATGCATAGAAAATCACCCACAAATATTATTTTACCAAACTCCAATACCTAGAAAACCTTCATTTCGATATGTGCACAAAACGACCCATTGTGCATCTTGGCAGGCATGTTGCTTCCTTGCGTGTGCTGCATGTGCATGGGTTGTCTTCCCAACATATGTAGTTTCGTCTGGAACCTCACAACTGGACATCCCTTACGCATTTTCTGTCTATTGCGGGTATGGATATGCTGCCTAGTGCACTGCATGTTGTGCTGACTCATGCATGCTCGCTAAACACCCTTCGTGTGTTGCTGTGTGTAAGGTGTTCAAACCTAACGTAATCAAAAAATTCAATTCGATCTAAATGAATTAGGAATTAAATGAATTAGATTATTGGGTTTCAAGTTACTTAGGTTGGATTATCTGAAATATATTGAGTTGGATTGAATTTTATTTTCAAAATTCAATCCAACCTAATAACCGATAACCCAATATTATTTTCTTAACCATTTCATATAACTTATACTTTATTTTTTTTTCATTCTTCACCTAACATTTATTCAACATGTTCTATAATTCTTTCTTTTTTATTCTAATGTAGATGAGTTAACTATTTAATTTTTGACAAAACATAATTTGTAATGAATTATCTTACACTAATATTTTTTTTCTTTTTTTTTAAAAAAAAATTAGCCCAAGTAACTCGAACTTCGAGTAACCTGTCCGAATAATATTTAGGTTGGATTGGATTACTTAGGCTTTGATATTATTTAGATTATATTTTCAAACTCAAAACCCGAAAACTCAAATTCAAAAACTCATCAATCTAATAACCCAACTCATGAAAATCCTAACTATGTCATGAAATGGTGTTGACTGCTAACTTGCATGAAACTTTATATCGAGTACGCTAAGTGTTAAGAATGCACAACCGCCGGGTAGGAGAAGTAACACAAGCCGCCGTTCATTCCTCTTCTAGTCAACTAAAGTGAAAATACTTTTGTGGAGACCATTTTCGTGGTTGCGATAATTTTTGTTACGTTATGGAGTGGTTTTTTATTTTGCGCAAATTACCTAAGGCATCCGTTTAGTTCACAGATTCGCTAATTTGAGATAATTTATTTCTGGAAAAATACTTCTACATGCTTCATCCTCATATTAGAATCTCTTCTAAATTGATTATCCTGTGTTTGGTTCGTTTAAAATAATCATATCTACAGAATATTTTGATAGTAATATCATTTTATATTTTTATTAATGGTTGACACATGATTAAAATACCCCATCAATAATACTCAATTGCTCTTAATTTAAAATTTTTATACAAAAAGAAATTTTCAAGTCGTGTAATTTTACATTTAAAAATATAAAATACTTGTGTTGATGCTACTATATTTTTCTTTTCAATTGATAATATTGTATTGCACTTGAAAATGTGTCAAAAAATAAATATATAAATAAAAATAAGATAAGATACCTATGTAATAAACAATAATAAAATAAAAAATAAATGTGTATCATTTAATAAAATATGTATTTTCTCCAAAAATTAAAAAAAAAAGTTATGATGATGGCATTGAAAATTTAAAAAAAAAAACTATAATAAAAAAATATATTCAAATTAAGATAGTTTAGGCATATTAGCCTTTATCTAACTTGATGAAATTATTAATATCCATAACCCCATGGATCCCATATAATTCTAGAAAGGGAATTAAATTAGTTGAGTGGAATGAATAATCTAATATTTAAAATTCTATCAAACATGGAATGATATGGTATTAGTTATTCAATTCCAAGTCATCATAAAACCAACGAAGCTTAATGACACAAACATGTCAAGTTTTGATCTGTTTTGAACTTAACAATCCTAATGCACTTGAGATTTTCCATTTTGATACAATTATTTGTGTTAAGAACAACAATATTGATGTGAATGCCTAACTTTTATTATCATGTTTTACTTGGAATGTATGTATATAAAGTGATAAAATAAACTATTGATGTTATACTACACAAAATGACAAACTAACAAAATTATTGTTGTGTCATTAGATTTATGGAAAAAAAAAAAACAAACAAAAAAAAATCAGCCAAATATCTAAAATTAAAAATTAGTTGTTCAATTGGCTGAAATTGGCTTTGGAAAATGATTCTAAATTCGCTACTATCTATTATGTAAATATACTATTCCGTGCAAAGCTCGGGGCTTTTTATCTAGTTTCAATTAAGCAACTCATTTGTATTCTAATTTGAAACTATACATAGCTTTAACTCTGTATAAAGCTAAGAATGGTTCAATTTGCATCGAAGACCATCAGACTTACACAACTAGCACTCTAACATAAATCAATAAATAAGCATAAAAAGAAAATAGAACCTCAAGAACATCTAGGATTTCGATGCATTAACAATTAAATTTTCTTCTAAAAATACTAGATTTACAAGAAAATAGAAAAGCCCTCAACTTGAAAATTTTTTCTTCTGGCAAACTTCTATTTTTTTAAATTGAAACCTGTTTGGACTATTAAAGTTTGGGTTTAATTTAAACTATTAGGTTGTACTAAATATTGAGGTAGGTCGAATAAAATAACCTAGCACCCACATGAAGATAAACTAAGGCCCAATGTACTACTTAGACTAATAGGCAAATATATATTTGAACATAAAATTTACTTTAAAATATTATTTTATTTATTATTATTATTTTTTGTACACAACTAAACATAGGTGTTTAATTTAACAAGAAAATTTTATTTAGGATCTCATGCAAAGGGGTTCTTGCTTAATGCTTAAGAATCGGAATCATAATCCGATTAATACATAAAAAATAGATATGAGTTTTGTTCATTTGGATTATTAAAAATAACTGATACTCGATAAAATTGATTTGACTTTGGGTATCATATTGAAATTTTTATTTAGGATCTCATGCAAAAGGGGTACTTAGTTAATGCTTAAGAATCAGAATCGTAATCCGAATAATACACAAAAAAATATATATGAGTTTGGTTCATTTGGATTATTAAAAATAACTGATACTTGGTAAAATTGATTTGAGTTTGGGCATGATATTAAATTATTTTTGTTGTTTTTGTTTCTCCTCCTCCTTCTCCTCCTCCTCCTCCTCCTCTTCCTCCTCCTGTCTTCTTATTATTATTATTATTTTATCTTTTTTTAAACCTTCTTCTTCGCATCCTTGCACTATGACCACCATCACCCATCGCCGTCTCCGCCGTCACCATTCTATGCAGCATATCTAGATCCTTACTAAAGTAGTAGATAGCATTAGATCCAATGTTTTTTTTCTCTATATTGCTATCTGGCCTTTCTAAACCACTATTCTCACTTTTGTCCACTTTAACTGCCACTATATCCATAACCACCACCATCAACACTATCATGACCACCACTATCACCACTCTACACCAACAAATGAAGATGTTATGTGGTTTTGTCTCACATTAGTTAATGTTAAGGATAGTTGTGTAGTCTTGGTCTTATAAATATATACATTAGGTTTTGGGCTTATATACCATGTACTAAATATAAGAGAGTTTAGTGAGCTATTAGGTCTTGTTGGTCATTAAGCCTTTTATCTTTATTTTGGCTTTTCTTGTGTTTTTATACTAGTGCTTTTGTGGGTTTAGGAGTGAGTACATCACTCTCCTATAACTTTTATAATCTTCTCTCGTGGACGCAGGTCTTTAAACCAAACCACATAAATCTAGTGTCTCTTTTATTTTGTTATCATTTGTTTCAGATTTGGTTCGGGTTTTCGTCAATTTCTTGGGATCCTCTCTAACAAACTAGTATCAGAGCTTGCAAGAAAGCTTTTTGATGTATTATGACGATAACAAAGACCTATAAATTTGACCGGAGTGTCAACTTTGGGATATGGCAACTCAAGATAGAGACTATCTTGATCCAAGATGGTATCGACACAGTGATTCATATAGTGAAGAAAAAGCCAGAGAAGATGTCGGTAGAGGATTTTGAGGATCTTGATAAAAAGATCAGATCAAGTATTATCCTAAATCTCTCTGATGAAGTTTTAAGGGAAGTCGCTACTGAGACGACGGCCGAAGGTATGTGGGATAAACTAAAAACTTTGTATATAAAGAATACAAATGAAAATTGGCTATATTTGAAGCAAACCCTTTACATGTTTTACATGATGACTGAAGGTACATCTATACTCTAACATCTTGACAAATTTGATTCCATTATTATGGATTTGATGAATATAGATGTGAAAATTGATGATGAGGATCATGCCCTTTTATTGTTATGTTCCCTTTCGCTATCAATTAAACATTTATGTGATATTACGATTCATGGTAAAGAAACAATCTCGTATCATGAAATTAAATCTGTTTCAAAATCTAAGGAGCAAATTGATAGGGTTATAACTGGAAAAATTAGTAAAAATCAGTCTGAAGGCTTAATTGCCAGGGATAGATCAGAAAAGAGAGAATTTGACAGTAGAAAATCAAATTCTAGGTCTAAATCCAGATATAAAAATTTGGTATGCAATTATTATCGTAAAAAGAGGCACATTAAGTCGTCCGAGTGCTTCAGATTGAAAAATAAAGATAAGCATATGGAGAAATCTGACGAGAAAAATATTGATACTGTCAAGACTAGCATTGTAGCTGATGAGAGTAATGAAAATATTTTCTTTATTACAGATGATGATAGAACAAGGTCTAAAAATGAGTGAATTTTAGATTTGGGTGCTCTGATCACATGTGTCCCAATAGGAATTTGTTTTACACTTATGAATCTTGTAATGTGTAATTGTTTTGATTGAAAATCATGCCATTTGTCATGTTATTGGTAAGCGTACAGTTCATATTAAAAGCATGATGGTATTGTGAGGACTCTAACTAATGTTAGATATCTTCCTGATTTGAAAAAGAATCTCATGTCTTTAGACACATTAGAGTCTCTTGGGTGCAAATATGCAGTTGAAGGTGGAGTTATGAAATCTGTTAGGTTGCTCTTGTGATTATGAAAGCTTGTAGGTTTGGTATTTTGTATATTTTGCAGCGTTCTACGATCATAGGTTCCGCAGCAATCTCTTCATCATCTTTGTCTATCTCTGACATCACTAAATTATGGCATATGCGTTTGGAGCACATAAGCGAAAAAGACTTGACTATATTGAGCAAAAGAGGGCTTCTTTGTGGGCAGAGTACTCTCGTGTATTAGGGCAATAGATTTTTGTGAATATTGTGCCTTTGGATAGCAGAAGAGAGTCAGCTTCAGTTCACCAGCAATACATAGGACAAAAAGTTCTTTAGTTTATATCTATTATGATCTTTGGGGACCAGCTCGTGTTCCGTCTAATGTTGGTGCCAGATATATGTTGAATTTCATTGGTTATTATTCAAAGAAAGCTTTAGTTTACTTTTTGAAACATAAAAATAATGTTTATATATCAAGCAACAAAAATTTTTGATTGAGAAACAAACAGGTAAACAGATCAAGCGGTTTATAGCAGATAATGGCATGAAATTTTGTGAATGCAAATTTGATGAATAATTGTTCGTCACCATAGAGTTAGTGCCTCAGCAAAATGGTATGGCTGAACGTATGAACAAAACTCTTTTGGAAAGAGCCCGTTGTAAAATCTTCAATGTAGGGTTGACAAAGGATTTTTGGGCAGAGGCGATCTCTACAGCTTGTCACATTGTCAACCGCACTTCTTCTTGCAACTATTGACTTCAGGACTGCTGAGAAAATTTGGTCAACTACTCTTGCTAATTAGTCTGATTTTAAAGTTTTTTAGGTGTCTAGCATATATGTATCAAGAATGATGGAAAATGAGATCCTAGAGTTAAAAAGTGTATTTTTCCTAATTATGCTTCTGCGGTAAAAGGATATAGATTATGATGTCTTGATCCCAAGTCGCAAAAATTTGTAATTAGTAGATATGTTATATTTGATGGATCTCTATAGTATCTTTGAAAAATGAGTCTTCTAGTTCTTGTAGTACAGATACAGATGATAATACGCAGAAGCAGGTTGAGCTAGAGTTTGGTAGTTCTGGTCCTTCTCAGTTTGCTTCTTCCAGTCAGAAAAAATTAGTAAATGAACTAAAGTCTATTGAAGAAGAACCAAAGGAGGAAGAGCATTCCATTGCCAAGGATAGACCAAGGAGCGAGATTCGACCATTTCAGCGATATACGAATTTAGTTGCATCTGCTTTGTTAGTTGCTGACCTCCTGTTAAGAAATGGATAGAGTTGGTGACCTTCCACCTACTTTGAAGCAGTTTCTTGTGATAATTCAGTGAAGTGGTTGGTCGCTTTGAATGAAGAAATTGAGTCTCTTCGTAAAAATAAAACTTGGGTTCTTATGAATCCGCCTTTGGGTAAGAAAATTATTGATTACAAATGGGTCTTAAAGAAGAAGAAAGGTTATTTAGGGTTGAAGATGTAAGGTATAAAGCACGATTGGTTGCAAAGGGCTATAGTCAGGCACACGGTGTTGATTTCAATGATATGTTTTCACTTGTTGTTAAACATGGCCCCATTTGGGTTTTCCTTGCCTTGGTTGCCATGTATAATTCATAATTGGAATAGTTTGATGTCAAGATAGCTTTCCTACATGGTGAACTTAAAGGACAAATTTTCATGAAGCAATCTCAGGGATTTGAAGTTAAAGGAAAAGCAGACCATGTTTACTTATTAAAGAAATCCTTGTACGGATTGAAGTAGTCTCCAAGATAGTGGTACGTATAAGACGTTTGATTCATTTATATTGGGTCATGGTTATTCAAGAAGCATGTATGATCTAGATGTCTACTAAGAAAAATTAAATGATGGTTCTTTCATTTATTTGTTGCTTTATGTTCATGATATGCTCATTGCTGCCAAGAGTTCTATAGAAATTCACACTTCGAAGATACAATTAAGCAGTGAATTTGAGATGAAAGATTTGGGAACAACTAAGAAGATTCTTGGCATGGAGATCAAGAGAGATCGAGGAGCTTTGAAATTGTTCTTGTCCCAATAGCATTAGCTTGAGAAAGTTTTGGAGAAATTTGGCATGAAAGATGCTAAACCTGTGAATACTCCTTTTGCAAGTCATTTTCGACTTTCATCTACTCAGTCACCACAATCAGATGAGAAAGAAGGTTATATGGCACGGATTCCATATTCTATTATAGCCGACAGTATCATGTATGCGATAGTTTGTACACGTCTAGACATTTCACAAGGAATTAGTATGGTTAGCAGGTGTATGTCTCTCCTGTGTCCTGGAAAAGAGCAGTGGTGGGCTGTAAAATGGATTTTTAGATACTTGAAAGGTACTTTAGGCAATTCTTTGGAGTTTGGGAAAAATAGTGACATGTTGATTGGTTTTGTGGACTCTGATTACATCGGGGATTTTGACGAAAGAATATCACTTACTGGTTTTGTATTTTGTATTGCCAGTTGTGTAGTCAGTTGGAAAACTATTTTATAACCAGTTGTGGCTTTTTCTACTACGGAAGTAGAATATATATAGCCGTGACTGAGGCAATCAAAGAAGTCTTGTGGTTGAGAGATTTGTTTGGTGAGCTAAGTTAACATTATGGTGTTACTACAGTTTACTGTTAGTTAAAGTGCAGTTCACTTAAGTAAAGATCAAATGTATCATGAGAGCACTAAGCACGTTGATGTGAAGTTTCACTTCGTTTGGGATACTATTGCTGAGGCAATTCAAATGATCAGTACCAAAGATAATCCTGCGGACATGTTTACGACTCTTCCAATTTACAAGTTCAATGTGCAGTGCTTGGACTGGTAGGCATTTGTTGTTGATTATTAAGGCCATTGGGGCTTTTGTAGAGAATGTGGAGCAAGTTTGTTATTTTAATATTTTGTAGATGTGGGTACACGCCAAGGTAGAGATTTGTTATGTGGCTTTGTCTCACATTAGTTAATGTTAATGAGAGTTGTGTAGCTTTTGTTTTATAAATAGAGACCTTAGGCTTTAGGTTTTATGTACCAAACACTAAATATTAGAGAGCTTAGTGAGCTATTGGGCCTTGTTGGTCATTAAACCTTTTGTCTTTATTTGACTTTTCTTGTATTTTTGTACTAGTGTTTTTATGGGCTTAAGATTACTCTCCCAAAACTTTTGTATTCTTCCTATAGAGTAAAATTTTACTCGTCTTCGCCCATGGATGTAAGTCTTGCAACTGAACTACATAAATCTAGTGTCTCTCTTTTATTTTTTTCTTTTATTTTGTTATAGTTTAACAATAACAAAGACCCATGTGGAGAAATTTGACCCAGAGTGTCAATGTCAAGATGTGACAACTCAAGATGAAGGCTATCCTAATCCAAGATAGGGTGGACATTGCACTTCATGGATTGGAGAAAAAGCCAAAGAAGATGTTGGTGGAGGATTTTGAGGATCTTGATAAAAAGCCAGATCAGGTACTATCCTAAATTTCTCTGATGAGGTTTTGAGGGAAGTCGCTACAGAGACGATGGCCAAAAATATTTGGGATAAATTGAAGACTTTGTATATGAAAAATACAATTGAGAATCGGCTCTATTTGAAGCAAACCCTTTATATGCTTCAGATAACTGAAGGTACATCTACACTCTCGCGTCTTGATAAATTTGATTTCATTTTTATGTATTTGGGGAATATAGATATGAAAATTGATGATGAGGATCAGGCCCTTTTGTTGTCATGTTCCACTTCCCTACCATTCAAACATTTTCGTGATACTATGATTTTTGGTAAAGAAACAATTTTATATCGTGAAATTAAATCTACTTTAAAATTGCAAAAGGAGCAAATTGATTGGGATATAACCGGGGAAATTGATAGAAATCAGGCTGAAGGCTTGGTTGCCTGTGATAGATCTAAAAAGAGAGACTTTGATAGTATTAAATCAAATTCTAGATCTAAATCCAAACATAAAAGTTTGGTAAGCAATTATTATCGTAAAAAGGGGCACATAAAATCCAAATGCTTCTGGTTGAAAAATAAAGACAAGCATACAGAGAAATCTGACTGGAAAAATATTGATACTGCTAAGGCTAGTGTTACAGCTGAAGAGAATGATGGAAATATTTTCTTTGTCACCGATGATAGAACAGGGTCCAAAAATCAGCGGATTTTAGATTCAGGGTGCTCTTATCAACATGTATCCTAATAGGGATTTGTTTTCCACTTATGAATCTTGTAATGGCACAATTGTTTTGATGAGCAATGATGTTGTTTGTGATATTGTTGGTAAGGATACAGTCAGAATTAAAATGCATGATGGTATTGTAAGGACGCTCACTAATGTTAGATATGTAAGAAATCCGGATTTGAAAAAGAATCTCATCTTTTTAGGCACCTTAAAGTCCCTTCGGTGCAAATATACAGTTGAATGTGGAGTTATAAAAGTTTGTATGGGTACTCTTGTTATTATGAAAACTTGCACGTCTGGTACTTTGTCTATTTTGTAGAGCTCTGCTATCATAGGTTCCGCAGTAGTCTCTTCATCATCTTTGTCTGATTCTAACATCACCAAATTATAGTATATGTATTTGGGGCACATGAGCAAGAAAAGTTTGACTATGTTGAGTAAAAGAGGGCTTCTTTGTGAGCAGAATACCGAGGCAACGAATTTTTGTGAATATTATGTCTTTGGAAAGCAGAAAAGAGCCAGCTTAGTTCACCAGCTATCCATAAGACAAAAGATACTTTTGATTATACCCAGTCTGACCTTTGAGGGCCAACTCGTGTTCCATTTAAGGGTGATGCCAGATATATGTTGACTTTCATTGATGATTATTCACAGGAAGTTTGGATTTACTTATTGAAACATTTAAAAATGATGTTTACCTAAGTTTCAAGCAATGGAAATTTTTGATTGAGAAATAGATAGGTAAACAAATAAAGAGGCTTAGAACAAATAATGGCATGGAATTTTGTGAAGGCGAATTCAATGAATTTTGCAAAAATGAAGGAATTGTTCGGCACCATACAGTTAGGATGAAACCTCAGCAAAATGGTATGCCGAACGTATGAACAGAACTCTTTTAAAGAGAGCTCGTTTTATGATCTCTAAAGTAGGGTTGACAAACGACCTTTGGACAAAGGCGATCTCTATAGCTTATTACATTGTTGATTGCGCTCCTTCTGTAGCTATTGACTTCAAGAGTCTTAAGGAATTTTGGTCAGGTACTCATACTAATTACTCTGTTTTAAAAGTTTTTAGGTGTCCAGCATATATGCATGTGAATGATGGGAAATTAGAGCGTAGAGTTAAAAAGTTTAATTTCCTTGGTTATGCTTCTAGGGTGAAACAGTACAGATTATGGTGTCTTGATCCACAAGTCTCGAAAATTTGTTATTAGTAGAGATGTTACATTTGATGAACCCTCTATATTATCTTCTAAAAGTGAGTCGTCTAGTTCTTGTGGTATAGATACAAATGATAATACGCAGAAGCAGGTGGAGCTAGAGTTTGGTAGTTCTGATCCTTCTCAGTTAGCCTCTTCCATTCAAAGAAATTCAGTAGATGAGCCAGAGTCTATTGAAGAAGAACTAGAAGAGGATGAGCATTCCATTGCCAAGGATAGACCAGGGAGGGAGATTCGACCACTATAGTGATATGTAAATTTAATTGCATATGCTTTGTCAGTCACTGAAGAAACGGATAAAGTTGGTGAGCCTTCCACCTACTTTGAAGCAGTTTCTTGTGATAATTCAACTAAGTGGTTGGTCACTCTGAACGAATAAATTGAGTCTCTTCGTAAAATTAAAACTTGGGTTCTTGAATCTGCCTTTGGGTAAGAAAATTATTGATTCCAAATGGGTCTTTAAGAATAAGGAAAGTCATCGGAACCAGGGTTGATTGATTGCAAAGGGCTATAGTCAGATACACGGTGTTGATTTTGATGATGTGTTTTTATCTATTGTTAAACATGACTCCATTCATGTTTTCCTTGCCTCGATTGCCATGTATGGTATTGAATTAGAGAAGCTTGATGTCAAGACAGCTTTTCTACATGGTTAACTTGAAGAACAAATTTATATGAGGCAATCTCAGAGATTTGAAGTTAATGGAGAAGTAGATCATATTTGCTTGTTAAAGAATCCTCGTACGGATTGAAACAATCTCCAAAATGGTGGTATAAGCGGTTTGATTCTTTTATGTTGGGTCATGGTTATTCAAGAAACATGCATAATAGTTGTGTCCACTTTTGGAAATTAAATAATGGTTCTTTCATTCATTTGTTTCTTTATGTTGATGACATGCTCATTGCTGCCAAGAGTTTTGCAGAAATTCACACTTTGAAGACACAGTTAAGCAGTAAATTTGAGATGAAAGATTTAGGAGCAACTAGAGAAGATTCTTGACATGGAGATCAAGAGACATCGAGGAGCTATGGAATTTTTCTTGACCCAAAAGCATTAGCTTGAGAAAGTTTTGGAGAAGTTTGGCATGAAAAATGCTAAATCTATAAGTATTCCTCTTGCAAGTCATTTTTGAATTTCAACTGCTTAGTCACCACAATCAGATGAGGAAGAAGGTTATATGGCACGGGTTCCATATTTTAGTGCAGTCGATAGTATCATGTATGCGATGGTTTGTACATGTCCAGACATTTCACAAGAAGTTAGTGTAGTTAGTAGGTATACGTATCATCCTGAAAAAGAGTATTAGCAGGCTGTGATATGGATTCTCAGATACTTGAAAGGTACTTTAGATACTTGTTTGGAGTTTGGAAAAAATTAGTGACACTTTAATTGGTTTTGTGGACTCTAATTACGCCAGGGATCTTAACAAAAGAAGATCACTTGCTGGTTATGTATTTTGCATTGGTGGTTGTGTAGTCAATTGGAAAGCTACTTTACACAACTTGTTGTGGCATTTTCTACTATGGATTCAGAATATATGGCTGTGACACAGGCAATCAAAGAAGCCATGTGGTTGAGAGGTGTATTTGGCGAGCTGAGTCAACATCATGGTGTTACTACAGTTTATTATGATAGTTAAAGTGCAATTCGCTTAACTAAATATCATATGTATAATGAGAGGACTAAGCACGTTGATGTGAAGTTTCAATTCGTTCGGGATACTATTGCTGAGAGAAAAGTTCTTGTTCAAAAGATCAATACAAAAGATAATCCTGCAGACATGTTTACAAAGCCTCTTTCGGTTTACAAGTTCAAGCAGTGCTTGGACTTGGTTGGTTTTCGTTGTTGGTGATTAAGCTCATTGGGGCTTTTGTAGAGAAGATGGAGCAAGTTCACTACTTTATGGATATGGGTACACACAAGATGGAGATTTGTTATGTGGCATCGTCCCACTGTGGTTAATGTTAAGGAGAGTTGTGTAGCCTTAGTCTTATAAATAGAGAGCTTTAGGCTTTGGACTTTATGTACCAAGCACTAAATATAAGAGAGTTTAGTGGGCTATTGGGTCTTGTTGGTCGTTAAACCTTTTGTCTTTGTTTAGCTTTTCTTGTATTTTTGTACTAGTGCTTTTGTGGGTTTTGGAGCACTCTTTTAAACCTTTTATATTCCTCTCATATAGTAAAATTTTGCTCGCCTTTGCCCACAGACATAGGTCTTTCAACCGAAGCACGTAAATCTACTGTCTCTCTTTTATTTTCTCTTTTACTTTGTTATCATTTGTTTCAATTTGTCTCGAGCTTTCGACAATTTCTTGGGATGCTTCCTAACACAAGATTTTTACTATAGCAACAGATCTAACGTTTTTATTTTCTATATTACTTTGCTATTGACATGGAAAAATGAGGGAAACGTGGAAGAGATGTAAAAGGGTTGGGTAGCGGCTGGCCTAGTGAATTGAGTGGGGAATGGAAGCTTCGGATGGGAAGTTTCCAAACGAGAAAGATGGAAAGTGGGCTCTTCTAGCTAGAGAAGATGGGGAGGGGAAGATAAGAGAGGCATGGAGCTCTAGTGGAGAAGTCGAGAAGATGGAAGTTTGTAAGTGACATGGTGGTGAGGAAAATATTTTTTTCTTTTTTTTAAGAACTTGGAATTTGCCAAAATTACCCAATTTAGTCGGGTATTGAAGATAGCCAACTTTTTGGTATGAATCCCAAATTTCAAATCCCATTCCAATTATCCAAGTAATTTGAATGAGAATTAATCCAACTTTTGATTCCCATTCACTTAAACCAAGCACTCCTAATGCTAGTTCACTCATTCCTATAGTGGCCAATTAAAGTGAAAATACTTTTGTGGAGACCAATTTCTTGGTTAGATAATCTCCCCTCTGTTATGGGGTGGTTTTTTGTTTTGAAAAAGATTTACAAAATTACAAATTAACTAAGCTTTACTTATCAAATTTAATCCACATGACCAAAATCATATTGAATTATCAATTCTTCAGTTTAGATATTTTGTCTTATTTCACGGTTCATCTTTCGTGAATCTAGTGACATATTAGTGACTTTATATAGTGAATATAGTGACATATTAGTGACTTTATGACTCTGTTATTTTTTTATAGATGCGCACTACTTTTATTCCATGCTAATTATGTTGGTGACATACACATATCAAGTTTCGCCTTATTTCACTTTGTGTCTCCTAACGTGTACTTTATTTTTACTTTGCATCCAATACTTATTTTTTGGATATATTGCACCCTAAACCCATAGATTTTTTCAATTTTTGGATTTCTTCAACTTCAGTCCAATTTTTAACACCATTATCAAAGTTAACGAATGCTAAGTAAGTGCATACTATACACTTGTTTAGGGGCG
The DNA here is from genome assembly GCA_025175665.1 of Cinchona pubescens. Taxonomy (NCBI): domain Eukaryota; kingdom Viridiplantae; phylum Streptophyta; class Magnoliopsida; order Gentianales; family Rubiaceae; genus Cinchona; species Cinchona pubescens. Next base: position 642,338 of record JANKKI010000155.1, read on the forward strand.
CTTTGCACTAATACAAGTAATCATGACTAATTACTTTGTACCCTCTAACTTATAATCAATTCTTACTTTGTAGCCCTAATTCAAAATTTTGAACGCATTGCATATCTTACTCTTAAATTTGTCCCACTTTGGTTCAGTTTTTAATATCGTTGTATAAAAAAAAAAAATTTAATGGATGTTTCACTTTAGGTGCATAGTGTATACAGTTGAAACATCTGTTAAGTTTGGTAACAGTGTTAAAAATTTGATTAAAATGGGAAAATCTAAAAGTTCAAAGTACAATATATTCAAAAAAATAAGTATATAATGCAAAATAATATTCGGGTACAAGTTAAGGGGTGCTAAGTGGAATAAACCCTACCAAGTTTTCATTTGTTTTGAACTTAACAACCTTATTGCACTTGGAGATTTTCTGTTTTAATAGAGTAACTAGTTGCAGAAACTGTTCATCTCTCTCTCTCTCTCTCTCTCTCTCTCCATATATATATATATATATATATATGAAATTTTGTGGTCCCGTTAAGATAGTATGCCGTTATGTTTTAAACCTTGTACTATTTAAGCATTTAAAGTATAATATTAACTATATAAACATTCAAAACATAATGATATGGTATCCTAATAGGACTCATATGAAATCTCTAATTTTAATTAAGAGATTTCTCTTCTCCTAAGCACACTTAATTGAAAGTATTTAGTCGGTCATTGAATATTGGATTTTACCCAATTAGTATTTTTTTTTCTCTGACTATTTTTTGTTGATCTACAATCCTAGTTTTGATGATGACAAATATAATCTAATAGTTTGAAAATGAGTTATGCAGGAATTTTGCAATATCTGACATAACAGGGTTTTTCAGACGCTGCATATCATTCGAAAAGGAAGAGTTTCGGATGATCAACATCATCTAAACGGGACTAAGTTTCTCGAACGAAGGAATTCATCCAAACAAGATTTTCTTGGACGTAAAACATCATCCAAAAGGTTAGGCAGAAAGCAAAGATCCTGAGGAGTTGACAACAGATGCTCAATATCATCTGAAGAAAATTCTGTTCGGATATACCTCAGCGTCCGAAGGCAAATCAACACTTGTAAAGTATTAAACCTTTTGGATGCACTGCACTGTCTGTGGATCTAAATCAACAACCTATCAGTTTCGAGATGTAGGAATCGAGATGCAACCTCGGCCATCCGAACCTAGATTTAACCTCCATGTTGTCGATGATCGAACACTTGATCGGATTCACAAAAAAAGACTTTAGACATCCAAAACATATAACGGCTAGTTTTTTCAGCATTTAGTATTTAGCCGTTGAGAGGTGATTGGAAGCTCTTTTATTGAACTTATAAATACTAACCGATCTGAATTATGAGAAATAACTTCTACATTAAATACAAGCATCTACTAAAGCTATTTGATTAAAAATAGGCTTTCAATAGTGTTGTATTAGCAAAGTGTGCAAAGTGTAAAAGTGAGTGATTTTCAATTGTAAAGAATGGAGAGATAATTATTGTACAAAAGTGAGGTTGTGTGTAAAACTCTTGGCTCAACTAAAGATAATTAGTGTGAGCAAAAGTGATCCTACTTGGTGCACAAAAAGATTATTGTCTCACTTACATTGAAGAGACACAAAGTGGTGGAATTGCACCCAAAACTTGTGAAGTTTGGGAGTTTGAAGATTGATCTTTCTAAATCTCATTATTTGTATCTCTTTTATTTATACTTGTGTAATTATTGTTTTGATCATTAATTATTACATCCATCCTACTTGAGTTTTTATTACTCAATAGTTACAATTAGTTTTTAAACAACCTAATTCACCACCTCTTAGGTTGCTTTTGGGCCAACACTTTTATCATTTTTTTATTTGAATTTTTCTTTTTAATCATATGAAGTAACTTAGCTTTGATGAATATTATGATAATTCTTTATAAAATTAAACAATAAATATTCATGGAGTTTATTTATTCAGTGTATTTAGAATGATTGAAAAAAATATTTAAATTTGACATGATAATTTTAAAATTAAATTAATCAATATTATTGAATGATATAAATAAATATTTAATAATACCAGCTAATGAGACTATATATTAAGTAAATATTTATTCCGCGCACTGGACGGGTTTTATATCTAGTTTTAATTAAGCATTTGTACTTAACAATGGCATACAGTTTAGGGGTGTTCATCTTAACCCACTGACCCAAAAAATTCGCTAAACCGATCTGACCCGAACCAGAAAATGAGGTTCCTGAATCGTATTCTTAAAGCAGGTAGGGTAGAGGGTCGGGTCACTCAAGTTGAGGGTCGGGTAGCGGGTCACATTTCTATGACCCAACGGGTACCCGACCCGGTCCATTTCAGGGGTAATTTTGTAAATTTGATTGATAAGGTTTCATTAGAAGTAAATACTTATTAGATTTATTGGCAGTCTCTCATATCTTCTTTTTCAATTCCTTGTCTTTCCTTCATTTTCCACCTCAATCATCTCTTTCCTTCCTTTTTCTCTCATCCTTATTTTTCACACTCGCGTCTATTGAAATGTATTTTGCAATATAATTATTGTTGCTATTGACCTGTAGCTACTTGTTAATTTGTTGCTATTGGGATATAATATTGGGCTGTATTTTGAAACTTAGATTTAATTGTTATTGACTTAATTGTGAAATTAACTTGCTTAACTATCATCATATTTAAATTTTTATGTTTTGTTACTAGTGAGGGTCGGGTACCCGATCAACCCGACCCTCTTTTGAGGGTAACCAGTACGCCGGGTACCTACTTTGTATGGACCAGGTAGATGGTCGAAATTTTCTTGATCTGATTAGTGAGGGTCGGGTATTTTTTTTAACTCATAGATTAGGTATCCGATTCACGAACACCCCTAATACACATATGGTTCAACTTGCATCAAAGACCCATTGGAAATACGCAACTAATACTTCAACATAAATCAATAAGTAAGCATAAAAAGAAAATGAAAACTCAAGAACATTTTATGAAATAGGATTTTGATGATGCATCAATGACCAATTTTTTTTTTTTAATACTGGATTTACAAGAAAATAGAATTTCATCTCAATTTGAGAACTTCTTTCACCAAACTTCTAATTATTCTCTCCCAGATAATGACAGAAATAAAACGATTTAAAGGGAAAATTATTGTAGTGGGAAATACTTTATATAGTGAGTTTAGCTTGGTAAGATTTGGCAAAGTGGTAGTGCATACCACACACATGGCAAGCATCCCTTCTCCAAGCATGCAGCCTCTGATTTGTCAAGTACGTTCTTTCTTGTTTTGTGTTTTTTTTTTTTTTTTTCCCGCTTAAATTGGGAGATGCATGGGCTTTTAAGGTTTGAGCTTAATTTAAAGTATTAAGGTGCACTAAATACTGAGATAGGTTGAATAAAATAATCTAACATCATCATAAACATATACTAAAGTACAATGTACCAATTGACTAATATGTAATATATATTTGAACATAAAATTTATTTAAAAATATTATTTTATTGTTATTATTTTTTATATGCAGCTAAACATAGCTATTTAATTAACAAGTAAGTTTTATTTAGCATCTCACACTAACATTAGACCATTAATTGCAATACTGGTCAATTAATGTGAAATTACTTTTGGGATACCATTTTTCGTGGTTGGAGAATTTCCCTTGCGTTATAGAGTTATTTTTCATTTAGAAATGGCCATTATTTGATAAGTTACAAACTAATTAAGAATTATTTGTCAAAATTAATCACATGATAAAAATTATATTGAATTAATAACCTACTGATTTTAGATATTTGATCGGATTTCATTCATATTTTACAAATCTAGTGACACATTGTGACTTTATCAATTTTTCATTTCGTATAAAATCCTGTTGTTATTCATGCAAATTACGTTAAGGACATACACATGTCAAGTTTTCATTTGTTTTCAACTTAACAATCTTAATGCACTTAAGATTTTCTGTTTTAATACAATCACTAGTTTTTGCATGAGGGAATTATATGGTTCCGTTAGGATATCATATTATTGTGTTTTAAAATTTATACTATCTAATTATTTAAAACACTGAGTATTATACAAAAAAAGCATTCAAAACACAACAATATGATATCCTAACAAGATACATATGAAAGCTCTAATTTTAATTAAGAACTTTTTTCTATGTGACACACTTAATTGAAGAGAATTAATGAGCTTGTTAGGATTGGATCTTCGATTTTACCTAATTAGTATTAATCCCTCTCTCCTGACTACTTTTATCATCTTTTTATTTGAATTTTTATTTTTAATCATTTGAAGTAACTTATCTCTAATAAATATTATGATTATTCTATATAAGGTTAAAAAAAAATATTCATTAATTTTATTTGTTCAGCATACTTTTATAAGAAAACTTCTACAATGCAGAAAATGACCTTTTAGAATAATTAAAGAAAAAAATCACTCAAATTTGACAAATAATTTTAAAATTAAATTATTTTATTTTATTGAATGATATAAATAAATATTGAATAATACTAACAAATGCAACTATCTATTAAGTAAATATTTATTTCGTGCATTGCAGGGATCTTTTATCTAGTTTCAATTAAGCAACACATTTGTATTTTAATTTGAAACAGTGCATTGCTTTAACTACAGTATACAATTATATATGGTTCTATTTGAATTAACGACCCATTGAAAATATGCAAGACATAAATCAAATGCATAAATAAGCGTAAAAAGAAAACGAAACCTCAAGGTTATTTTTTGGAATAGGATTTTGACGCATCAATGATTTAAATTTAAATTTTAAAAAAAAAAAAAAAAAAAAAAGAACTAGATTTACAAGAAATGGAAACTTGCCTCAACTTGAGAACTTCTTGCGCTAAACTTCTATTATTCTCTCTCAAATAACGACAGAAATAAAAGGATTTAGAGTAAAGAAAATCATTGTAGTGAGGAGGGCTTTATATGGTGAGTTTTGCTTGGTATGATTGGCAAAGTGGGTAGTGCATACTGCACACTTGGCATAAATCATCCTCCTTCAAGCATGCAGCCTCTGATATGTCAGGTACGTTGCTTCTCGTTTTGTTTTGTTTTGTTTTTGTTTTTTTTTTTGTTTTTTTTATTGGGAGGTGTAAAGACTTTTAAGGTTTAACTATTAAGTTGCACTAGATATTGAGATAGGTTGAATAAAATTGCCTAACATCAGTACGAACGATATATATATGATATATATGGCGAAGTCAGAATTAATTTTTGGTTAGACACTAGTAATACAAGCAATTATGTCAATTTGGACGGTAAATAATGGATTTGAATAAAAACTTAAAGTTTTGTTTTTTGAAGGGAGATGATGATGGAGTTTGCTACATTCAATTTTTTATACAATTTCGCAAAGAAATTTTGGTGAAGATAAAGAAGATATTGGAATTTTTGAAAGAAAGTAATGTTGACGATCACAAAAGTTGAAGTAATAGCCTAATGATGGGTGAGAAAGAAAAAAAAAGTTAAAAAAAAATGGATAGCAATTAAATAGATAAGAGTGAACACTTTAATAAATGAGACTATATTTTATTAATTAGTAAGGGGCAAAATAAAATTTTCAAAATCCAAGATTGTTCAAGATCAATTTGAAGTAAAAAATGATGACTAGGGGAAGAATGAAAAGAATGAGATCAAATCTCAAAAAAGGAAAGAAAGTAAAGGTGAAAATTTAGAGGAACCTTTGCCTATACACTCAAATTTCAGTGAAGGTATTATTTCTTCAAAGATTGATTGACTCAAAGAAAAAGGACTCTTAGAAGCAATTCAACCAAATTTTTAAGGTTTTTAAAAAGCTTCACGTCAATATCCCTTAAAGTACTCACAAAGATATCCCACTATGCTTGATTTATTAAGAAATTCTAACTAAAAACAGAAAGTGGGATGATGAAAAAAATGTATGTTTCAAAACAAATTGTAGTGCGATAGCACAAAAGGAGTTACTGCTTGATAACTCTAGGAAACTAGACTTATATGGACCCTAAACTTGATAATTTTGCTCCTAGTTTCAAGTATATTTTTAGTGTTTTCGTGTGTGTTTTTATCTATTTTTCTTTTATGTGTTAGAATGTGTTAGTATGTGTTTGTTAAGTGTTTGAGTACTTATTTAGGTGATAATTAGCATATTTTATTAGGTTTTTCCATTTAGAGTTGTGTCGTGTCTTTGACTTAATTTCGTTAGGAGTTAAGTTTTCGTTCGTCTTTGTGATAATCTTGTCCTTCATTTTTTGGCCTATTTTGTGAGAATTTTATTTATATGTTTAGGTCTTATTTTAAGTGTTTATTATAGATAATAATGTTCTCCTATGTGTTAGGGTCGCATGAAAAAAATAGCGCATTAATCGGACGTCGGATGAAGATTTTGTAAGCAAAACTGTGAAGTGCTGCATTTCAGAAGTTTCAGTCCATATCGCGATCTCAAATTTGAGATCGCGATCTGGAGGCGGCTAGAGCAGAAAATGACTTTGTTCGGGGCTGATTTTTGCTGCACAATTATCTCACTACCCTAGCACTATATATACCTCTTTTAAACTTCGTTTGAGGGAGGAACTTAGCTAGTAGAAGTAGGCTAGATTAGAGAGTAATTTTCTTCTTTTTTCATCCCCATTTGGGGAGAGTTTTCTTATATTAGAGTTAAGTAGGACTTCTCCTTCTTGTAGATTTCAAATCCAAGCTAAAGATTGAAACTTTTTAGTTGTAAGTGCTTTGTTTATGTTAAAAAAATCTCCTTTAGTTAAGCTTTAATTTGATGTTCCTTTAGTTAATTAGTTTAATTGCTTTAATCTAATTGCTTCCTTTACTTGTTTTCTTAGACTAATTGTTAGATTAGTTTATGGGCTTTCTTTAAAATGCTTTTTTTAGTGATAATTTGTAGTTTAGATTGGTTAATTAGGATAGATTAGTTTATGGGGTTTTCATGTAATTGCTTTCTTTACTTGCTTTCCTAGTTTAATTGGTAAATTAGTTAACGGGTTTTCCTTAATTGTGCTTCCTTAATGTTAATTTGTAGTTTAGGCTAGTTAATTGCTTTCTAAAAGTGCTTTCTTTTACATGCTTTCATAGAATAATTTATGTGCTTTCATTATTGATGATTTCTTAGCGGTAATTAGTAGTCTAGATTAGTTAATTGTTTTTTAAAGTTATTTTTCCCTTTTAATTGCTTTCTAAAAAATGACTTCTTTTTACATGCTTCCATTTTACTTACTTTCTTAAACATACTTTCTTAGTGTCTCACTTAGTCTTTACTTTAATGCAATATATGGTCTTTAAATTGCTTTCTTAGTTCTTTAGTTCTACTTTTAGTTAAATCTCCTCTTAATCAATTGCTTCAACTTGTAATCTAACCAAATAACAGGTAATTATCGACCAATCCTTGTGGGTACGATCTCTACTTCCCTTTGCTACTAGTTGACAAACGTATACTTGTGGGATGCCACCTAGTTAGTAGTAGGAATTAGGCGTTTTATAAATCTATAACTAGGTGTGTAAGGCATCACCGCCTAAGTTGAAAGATCCCTGTAGTTTTTCAATAGTGGTTAATATTGGGGACTATGTATTGAATCGAGCATTATTTAACTTGGGTACAGCCATAAATGTGATGCCTAAGGCGATCCATGACAAGTTGGGGATAACAAATGCAAATCTTAAACAAATTACCTTCCAATTGGCGGACATTTATGAAAGAAATTGTATGGGTTATTGGAAGATGTTTTAGTGCAATTACATGAACTCATATGTTATTTTCCGATGGATTTCCTAGTGCTCGAGATGGGAGAAAATTCAAATGTTCCATTGATTTTGAGGAGACCTTTTCCATCAACTGCACATGCAATGATTAATGTGAATCAAGGAACTTGACATTCTAAATTCAAAATGAAATTGTTGAATTCAATGTCTTTGAGTCAAATGAGAATGTTCTAATTACTAAAGAATGTTTTACCAGCAACTCACTTAATTCCTTTGTTGACAGATTAAATGAAGATGCACTCAAAGATGACAAAGACGAGCCACTCAAGGAGGAGGATAAAGTAGGGTCTGATTTGAAGAATGAAATGAGAAAAAACCACCCGATGTCAGTAGTTATTTAAAAAAGGATCAAGAGCTAAGTGCCCAGCATAGAGAAGTTGACGATGACAAGAGAGTGAAAATGTGTAAGAAGAAAAGTTGGTGGTATCAAAAGCAATTTGATGTTTGGTTTGGCCCTTTAGCTATGATGAGTACTTCTAAGAACAGCCACATCCATACCAACCTTTAAAGTCAGAAAACAAGCATTCTTGGTTGACAAGAAATGAGTCAAGCTCTTTCCACAGAGACCAAAAGGGAAAAGATGGCAAACCATCCTTAATTGTTTCATTTGATCAAGTTCATGTCATAGTCAATCTAATAACTATAAACAAGCACTTATGCAAAGGTAACCCAATCTTTAATTTCATAGTGTGTTGTTTTTAAATTTACTTCTTGTTAAGATTTCATTTGGTTTGGTTTGGTTAATTTTGGTTGAATTTAGATTTTAAGTGTTTCCTTATATTTTTAATAAATTCTGCTAAAGAATTAAAGTGAAATGGTTCACTTATACTTTCATTTTTCATGTTTGTAGGTGATGAAAAGGTATGAATTGAAGTGGGAGAGAAGCTAAAAATTTGGCTAAGTGTGAAGTAGTGTGAAGTATCTGTTGTATTTTGATGTCGCAACACGGGATTCTTGTTGTCACAACATCGACATCAGGCTTCCGAGAGTTTAGTTTGATGTCGCACTAACATCGAAGTGAATTTCTACAAGGTCCAATCTTAGTTTGATGTCACGACATGGAGTTGATTCATGACATCGACCACGTGTGGGGCATACGTTAACTTTGATATCATGACATCTAATACCCCATTTTACGACATCACAACCCACTTGACTGGAACATGACTGCTGATGTCGCGACACCACAAGTCGGGCAGAAAAATTTAAAAAGGTCTTCAAACCATATTCAACCCAAAAATCCCAATTCCCCCAAGAACCCTAGCCGTAACCCACTTCTCCCTTCTTTCTTAATTTTCCTTTCCTCTTCTAAACACCACCAAATCCATCACAAATCCACCCAAATAAACCTTCTTCCATATTTTTCATCCACAAATTTTGCATTCAAGGAAGATTTTCAAGTTTTCAAGGGAATTCTTTCAAGGATTCAAGAGTTCTTAATTTCAACTATCAGAGTAAAAACTTCTAATTTTTGTGCTCAAGCCCGTGAAACTTTTGATTTAGACTACTTTTGGGCCTTAAATTCAAGATTTCTCTTGTTATATTTGTGCATATTTGTTTTGGTTTACTTGGAAGTTCAAGAATTTTTGTGTTAATTATTGGGTTTATTTGGAATATTGTGAAGAATTTGGATGAATTTGTTTGAATTCTATCAAGATTGATTTTGGTTCTAAGTATTGTTGATGGATTATTTGGCTATATTTGCTTAATCATGTCCTTGGGTGGAATTTTTGGGCATTTTAATTGCTGTGATTCTATTTGATTAAATTGTTGAATTGTGAAAATCCCTAAAGGTAGAGGAAGAGGCAGGTTATGTTTGGTAGTGCTAAAAAAAGAAAGTTGTTGAGGGAACTAGTGGAGAGGTTAGTGAACCCGTTATTGAACATATCTTTTCTTGTGACTATGATTGAGATTTATTTAACGCAAATGTAAAGCATGAGGTCATATGGGATAGGGGGTTTGATTTATCTTCATATTGGGGACAGTATGAGAGGTAAGGCTGGAACTAGAACCCCAACTATATAAGGCTAGGAATTGTGAGAGTGTTGATAAGGCGGTTGAATAGGTCTACAGAAACTTGGTAAAGAATTTATTTGTAACTTGTGTCAGATTGAGAAGGGAAAGGTGAGAGTTTGAGGAGTAACAGTTGATTTTAGTTTAGAAAATATTAATACTTATTTTAATGTGCCTTCTACTGATAATGAGGAATATAAGAAGTTCAGAAAAGATAAAACAAAAGATATGAAAACTATTAAAATTACTTTGTGCTCTAACAATGTGGAATGAGTCATGAATGTGACTAATGATACAGAGTTGAAGTTTCCTCACAAGGGTCGTAGTTTGTTCGCTAAATTGTGGTTTATTTCATAATATGCAGGATTTAAAGGTCTAATTCTATGAGTTATATTCAAAGGGATAAAACAAGTATCATTTATACTATCCTTGTGGGCATGCCTCTCAATATTGGAAGGTTAATCTAGCAAATATTCATGGATACCGGTAATTCTAGGAGACCAATATTCTTTGACACCGAATTTAGTAACTCATTTATGTATTGGTATAGGATGTCCTATCATTCCTGGAAAGCCTCAAACCTATCAAAGAGGCCAAATAAACAAAGAATATGTTCACAAGATGGTTTACGATTTTGAGAGATACCAATAGCCTGGGAAAACAATCATGCCTAACCACCTACTCCACAAACATCTTAAATACCCATGCTGGCAGATTATGTATACAATGGACGACAACCGATGAGGAGCGTAACGAGCTTCAAGGATATTGTGTATGGTCAATTAGTCATCCAAAATAATTTGGCGCTCATCAGTGAAGATCTCAAGGCGACAACGCTCAATAGATGGATACATCCAAGACCGCATCTAGTTCGGCATTTTGGTCCATCTTGCGGGCATTCATTTTATACACCACCAAGGGACTTGGTACAACAAGGAGATCAACAACAAGTTGGTAGGGTCGGTAGAGCCCAGGATGAAAACTTTGAGGAAAGAAAAAATAGTGGTGTCGAAGAAGGATCTCAAATGTTAACCAAGATGAGGTTGAACGAGACATCAATCAGGTCGACGATGAAGAATGATGGCTGTGTTATATGGAGAAGAACCATCCTATTCCTATTTCTCTCAACCCTTCTTTAAATTATGAGTTGTTTTAGACGTTTGAAAGAACATTTGCTCTTTTCATTTCCTTAGCATTTCTAGTACTCTTTCATGATGTTTTCTTTATTGCGTTTGAGATACTAAGGTTTAGTTACTTTTTCTTAGAATAGATTGGTTAAGAGCACTTAAGCTAATGCCAAATAGACTTTTTTTTGTGCTTACATGATGGATTAATTGTTTTGAGCCTACATTGATAGTTACTTGGTGTTAGTTTCTTTATGATTTTTGTGCTTTGTTTTGGTTAAGTCCTTCGACCATTTTGATAGGACTTTACTTTTAGTTTATGTTATCTATGTTTTAAATTTACTATGTTAGCATGTGTTTGGTTGATTTTGGGTGCGTTGATGGATGAGTCGTACTCATCATTAGAATAAAAGGGTAATATCAAGTTTGGGGGTGTATTTACTTATGCTGGGATGGTACTTTTTGGGTTTATATATATTTGTGTGGTGCATTTAGATCCTAAATTGAGCAATTATGCTACTCGATGATGACAAATGACTTGCTATATCATTTGACCAAAATATTTAAACTTGGCATTTCATAGATTTTGGTGTGTGTTGAGTAGTTCTTTTACGACTAAAGATTTTCAAAAGCTATGTATTTACTATTTTCAAAAAGTGCGGGACTCACATATTTTGAAAGGATTTATTTGAAATATTATTTTTTATCAAATCAATAGTATTATGTTGTTGGTCAATTTATCTTTTGGAAAAATTGGTTTAAATAGAATAGTAGTGATTTAGATCATTTTGTATGCTTGCATTAGGAGAGTGTTTTTCTAACTTGTGAGTGATTGGTTTGAATACGATTTTGAATAAGATTTACTCCTCTTCCTTGGTTTATGGTCAAGGAAAAAAATTGCTTTTAAGAATAAGGTGAGTAAAGGGGATTTTGGAATGTACCGATGTTGTTTCTCCAAAAAGACCATTAGGATTATTTTACGTTTTAGTAAACCTTCAAGTTCATGAGGAAATGTTGTAATAGCCATCATTGATATCATTGTATTCACTCCTTGATTAGATTAACATTTCTAACTTTGTGTAGGCATATGTATTTAGGTAGATTCCTAATGATCTTTTAATTTCATGTGGCCTTGTCAAAATGATTGAAAAATATTGTACTTCTTTTTATTTGGCTAAAAACTATGTTTTGGATGAATGGAACTTGTTTTTCGAAAACATTATTGACAATGGTTATGATACGTAAAATATCTAGCTATAAAATTTATAATATCCTAATCCAACTATTAACTAGATAACGCACCACAAGTATACGAGATCAATAGTATATGGAGGAAGTAGGGGTCAAATTCACAAGGATTGGTTTAGCAATTACCTATTGTTTGACTCAAAGACTATTTGAAGAAATTATTGCGGAAGAGATTTGGAGGACTAAATTATCTAATAACTAAAATTATAATTAATCTATAAAAGCAAATAAACTAGTCTAACTATTAATCTATGAAAGCAATGAAAGCATTAAATTTCAAAGCAACGAAGAGTGTGTAACCTTAAAAAGCATTAAACGATAAAAGAACCATAAACAAAAACTAAATAACATAAGAAAACATTAAGAAGGTTTAAGAATGCTTCTCTAATGAAGAATCACAAGTTCTTGATCCAAAGCTATCAATCTTGAGTCTCCTCTTCAATCCTTCTTAAAAATAAAGAAAATCCTAGTCGAATATAATGAATTTCTATTCTAATGTCTAATTTAACTAATAACTGCTATATTCTATTCAACTCTCCTTATAATGGGGTATTTATAGGGGATACATCAAGGCTTTAGGGTTTCAGAATGACAAGTACATGATTTTCCATGCAAATAGGCCCATAGGGGGGACTTTTCTTGCAAAATAAACAACTTTATGTGACTTATCTATCGATCGTTGCGCCTGGGCACTGCACTTTTACAGCGCCAAAGGTAGAAACAGCTACAACATATTCCTCAATTTTCACCATCATGCAGGACGAATTTGGAAAAACTCAAAACACAAAAGTTGTATCTCTATGTCTTAGCTTTCCAAAACATCTTGAATCACTTTAATTGGACCTCCGACAAGAAAGTTATTCTTAGTATATCTAACTGTGTTATAATCGCTCCTCGCCGGTCCACGAAAAATCCAATTTTGCAATTCTCGTCCAATTTCTTGATCAATTTTGACTCTTTCTTCACTCAAACCCTAAAAAACTCAAAATAAACTATTTTAGCTCATAATTACTCAATTCTTGCTCAAATTACATTAAAACAGAGGTAAACGACACATAAAATATACTACATTTATGAGCTTATCAAATACCCGACATTTAACTTTTGATCGTCCTCGAGCAAAACATAGAAATATATCATGAACAAACTCAACAGATCTTATCAATTATCCACATGAGCAACCAATGGAACCAAACCATCGTAAGAAAAATAGTAAAATGGTAATAAACCCTATACATGAATTCTAGTGTAGGTGTGTGCATAGCCATACAAAAATAACTTTTAAGACACTTAGGTCAAATCATGCAAACCCTTTTGAATTTTTCTAAACACTCCATAGTTTACTCTTCTTACATTTCACAACTAATGTAGACAACTGACTCGACTTAATTTAGGTAGGACTTTTAACTTGTAATGTAAGGCTAGAAGCTTGACTAACAAAGAAAGGGAAAAGGATAAACAAATAAGAAAAAGAGTTTTAAATTAATGTGTGCCTCATTAACATAAAATTTCTTTTTGAACATTAAGACACACATTCTTCAAAGAAGTAACCCCACACTTAATTCCCCAAACACCCATAAAAATTTTGTGCAACAAGTAAAGTAAAATCATACTTTTTCAATTTCAACCTTACTTACCAATACCATGTAAAAATATCTCTCTTTTTTTTTTCTTCTTTTTATTTTCCCCACAAAACGGGTACCAATGATAGGCATTACCTGCTAACACTCCAACGTAGGTGCCAGTGATGGGCACCAACTGCTATATCCTATTGTAGGTACCAGTGATGGGCACCACCTACTATGGTCAAATTTTTTTTTTAAACATCCTACACCTTAAACTGCACACCATTCATTCTGACACTCTCATACAACTACCTTCCATCCTTATATCTCCTTAACAAGTAATGTGGCATTAAAACTCTTAAGGGACATTTAGGATAGCTCACAAAGGTAGATAAAAAATGAGTTAGAAAAAAAAAACAAATAGTGCTTCTATCCATTCAAAACAAATTAAGGTCAAATAGGGATCTAGGGACAAATTTTACAGTAACGGTTAGCTTGAAAGGCTCAAACGTCCAAAGAAATGCCTACCCTCATTTTTAAATCAAATCAAATTATCTAAAATTTTGCCTCGAAAATGTAAGAAAACAAGTGTTTGGAGTGCAATATAATTGAATCTACACAACTATCTCTTAGTATCAAATTCATTTCTAGATATTTGTATACAACATTGTCAAATATTAGACTCAAAAATTAGAAATTATGATAGTAAAATATTAATGTCGACTACGCTACTCATGATAACTTAACTGAAAAATTATCAAGTAGAAAATTAAAGAAACATGCTAAGCCATTTGAAAAGCTCTCAAATCAAAAGCTAAGGTATAAAATATGAAAGCAAAATTGAACAAAATGAACAAACAAACCTCCAAACAAATAGAAATTAAGAAAACTTCCCACCCCATACTTAGAAATAAATATTGTCCCCAATGTTATAGAAAAAAAGCATAAAGAGGGAAAGGGAAAGCTTATCTGGCAATGAAGAACGATTGGTGCAGAATATCCCGTCATAAATATCTATGAGGCAAGTTGAAACTTATGAACTGCTTATAACTATACTTGATTAATCTACCATCACTATCACCAGCTATACAAGTATAACTAAAAGCAATTCATTATCTAAAACAAATAAACTTAACTAATTACAAGGCTTAATAACCTTTATTAAACTCGAGTTCTTAAACTAAAGAACATAGTAAATTAAAGCGTAAATAAACAAAACAGAACTAAAAGAAATTCTCCCCTAGTAAAGCCAAGGAATCTTGCGGAGGAAGTTGTAATCCTTAGTAAATGTGCTCCACTGCTTAGTGCATTCAAAGTCCCACAAGGAACTGAGCTTTGGCATAATTAGATTGTGTCTCCCCGACCTCCTCTAGAATGTATCCTTTTTCTTTCACTCCTTCTAAAACCAGCTTTTTTTTCTACACCACCCCAAATGGAACTTCCTTTGATGTAATCGGGACAAACTCACACTCGATGTAACGGGAAAGTTGGTGATTTCTCTATATAAGCATTGAGTGTCTCGGTTGTCATGACTTCAACTTTATGAGGCTATTGAGAACCAGTTTCTTGGAAGACATTTTCAATTTATTCTTCTTGAACCAGTTCTTCACCCATTGATAGGGAGGTTTGAGTCCAATGTTCTTCACTATTTACTACTGTACCTGGAATCTTCAAAAATTAGTCTTGTAACTGATTGTTGAATGCGGCTTGCTCTTCACAGAATCTAGGTATCTTTTCTTGAAGTTGAGCTTGTTCTTCTTAGAGTTTAGAACTCTCTTCTCAAAGTTCTTGAATTCCAATCCACAAGTCCATTGATCTTGCCTCATCATACTCTTACATTTATGGGTAAAAGAATTGAGGCTCTATTGATTCGTATAAAGGTTATGTGGGTGTAAGGAAAGAATAGGAATAATCTTGGTAACTTGAGAAAGAATTTGGACAATTTGACCATCCCGTTTGATAATCATAAGAGTAGGGAGGATAATCATAAGAAACATGCTCATTGGTCATGCCTCCATAGTCATAAGGATGATAATATACTTAGCATAAGTTATTCCAATTCATTCCTTGCATGTTCTTATAAGACCGACACAAAAACAAAATACAAAAGCAAGTACAAACACAAAAACACACAAACAAGAAAAATGGGAGATTTAGACTAGTAACTAGCCAAAACTATCCACTAAAAGAGAAAATCTTTCTTGATTTTTTTTAATAAAAGTGACACAAACCACAAGAAGGGAAAATCTTTTTGGTTTTTTTTTTTCAAAATATTGAAAATACACAATGAAACTAAAACAAATAAACTAATTTACACTTCAAAGTAATATTCTTGTCAAATTATACCAATATTACTAAAGACCCAATCCCCAGCAATGGCACCAAAAACTTGATATGTGAAATATCTAGTTATAAAATTTATAATATTCTAATCCAACTATTAACTAGATAACGCACCGCAAGTGTACAAGATCAATAGTATATAGTGGAAGTAGGGGTCGAACCCACAAGGATTGGTTTAGCAATTACCAGTTATTTGACTCAAACGCTATTTGAAGAAATCATATGGAAGAGATTTGACTAAATTAATCTAAGAACTAAAATTATATACAATCTAAAAAAAGCAAATAGACTAGTCTAACCATTAATCTATGAAAGCAAGTAAAGATAAAGCATTAAATTTAAAAGCAAGGAAAAGTGTGTAACCCCATAAAGAATTAAACAATAAAAGAACCATAAAACGAGAACTAAATCACATAAGAAAACTTTAAGAAGGTTTAAGAATACTTCTCTAATGAAGAATCGCAAGTTCTTGGTCCAAGGTTATCAATCTTAAACCTCATCTTCAATCCTTCTTAAAAATAAAGAAAACCCTAGTCCAATCTAATGAATTTCTATTCTAATGTCTAATTTAACAAATAACTGCTATATTATGTTCAACTCCCCTCATAATGGGGTATTTAGGGAATACATTAGGGTTTTGGGGCTCTGGGATAAT
This sequence comes from Cinchona pubescens, assembly GCA_025175665.1. NCBI lineage: Eukaryota > Viridiplantae > Streptophyta > Magnoliopsida > Gentianales > Rubiaceae > Cinchona > Cinchona pubescens. The sequence goes on from JANKKI010000155.1 coordinate 659,078, forward strand.
AACTACATGATTTCCCACACAAAAGGACCCACAGGAGAACTTTTCTTGACAAAATAAGCAACTTTGTGTGACTTATCCATCGATCGGCGCCTGTTATACACTTTTGCGTTGCCTAAGTGCAAGATGCAAAAATGGCTTCAACTTGCTCCTTGATTTTCTCCATGAAGCAGCCGAATTTAGGAAAAATTCAGAACACAAAAGTTGTTGATCTATTCTTACCTTTCCGAAACATGTTGAATCACCTCAAATGGACCTCGGACAAGAATGTTACGCTCAATCTACCAAATTGCGTCAAAATCGCTCCTTGCCGGTGCACAAAAATTCTAATTTTGCAATTCTTGTCCAATTTCTTGATTAATTTTGACTATTTCTTCACTCAAACCCTAAAAAACTCAAAATAAACTATTTTAGGTCATAATTACTCAATTCTTGCTCAAATTACACTAAAATGGAGGTAAACGACACATAAAATATATTATATTTGTGAGCTTATCAGGTAAATACTTGGTTATTTGAATCTTTTGTTGGCATTTGAACTCGTTTTCTTTGGAAAAATTGAAAAAACTTGGAGTAACTAGTTAAAATAGTTCAATTGTCATATGATATTTGAGGTCCCTTGAGTGGTTTCCTAATTACTCAAAGTACATCCATTATTCACCTTTTGTGTTGTCAATTTGGTAGTGCCTTATTATTTATGCTTACTTGTTTAGTTAAGGTCTTTTTCTTTCTTATTTTGCTTAGAACTAGCAAAATGCGAAGTTTGGGGGTGTGATAAGTCTAGTAAAATAGAGTTATTTTACTTGTTATACTAAGCCTTTTTGATAGAATTATCCTAATTTTGGTGTTTAATTAAGTGTTTTAGTTTAATTACTTACGTTAGGTAATTACATTTTCATTGTTTGTAAATATTCAAATATTAATCTTAATATAATTTGATTACTTATTAAGCTATGTGTTTTGCAGTTTAGGAAGGAAAGGGCAAAAGTCAAAGGTTGTAGAAGTTAAAAGAAGCAAAATACAAAAAAAAAAAAGAAGATGAAAACTTGAGTTTGAAGGGACTCGATACCGCAACACAAAACACCAAATATTCTGTGTCGCGACATATGGTGGTTTACATAGGCTTATTCCAGACTCGTGTCGCGACATTAAGGCGCATTTAGTTTAAGTGATTAGGGCATTTGTGTAATCTTTGGCTAGATGTTCTTTAAATCCTATCTTATAATACACTCAAATACTTATAGTGTAGGTGTTGGTGGCAATTTAACCAATTAGAATAGTTGTAGTGTAACTTAACCTTCAAGCTTTCTTTTAATTTGAAAGTCCTCTTTAATTTCTTCTTTAGATCTAGTCTTTAAATTCTTGCAAGTTTTAATCTTTCTTAGTTAATCTTAGTGGGTTTTTAATTAACTAAAAGTAGATATAATTTTTATATGCTTTCTCTTTAAATTTCTTGCAATCCAAGTTTTCTTAAATTTCAAGCTTCCTTTGAAGTTCTTCAAGTTCTTGCTAATTTAGTGATTTTCTAGGCTAAAATTTTTATTTCCTTGCATTAATTCTTGGTAATTTTTGGTGGGCTTTATTTTAAATAAATAAAAAATTCAAAAATACATAGTTGTAATTTATTTTCCTTCATAAATTTCTAGAATGTTTAGTTTTGTTAAAAAAAATGGAGCTTTCTTCATTTGCATGCTTTCCACAAATTTGCACATTTTTTCCCCAAATGCCAACATGATTTAATTACAATGTGCATGATTTCTTAATGCACTCCTTAGTCAACTCTTTAATTTCTTTCCAATTGCAATCTTGTTTCAGTTAAATTAGGTAATTTAGTGTTAATTTTACTTGTTTTCCTTAGAGAAATTTAGGTATTTCCTTAATTATTAGTTTTACTTGTTTTATTATAATAGAATTTACTTGTTTAATTGCTTTATCTTTAGTTTCTTTTATTAGTTCATAGGTTTTAATTTCTTTAAATGTTTGGTTTTATGGCTTTTTTAGGGTTATTCTTCCTCTCTAATGATTTTGCCTAAATATACAAAGATCTTCAAAGTTAGTACTTGCCTACTCAACAATCTTCGAGGAAAAGATACCTACTTACCACTGATTACTTACCTACCCCGTATACTTGTAGGTGTAAGGGTAAAATTGAAGTGTTTGTGCTGTTTTTATTACTTGTGTTGATTTGAATTAATTACTTCACCCGAAGCACAATTATCCAACAATGTGGCTGTCCTTCAAGATTACGAGGAGAAAAGTGGTATTTGCTTTCTAGTGGTGGCTGAGCAGTTGTCTACTCAACTACTTTCAAATTTACGAAGCTTCAACAATGAGAAACAGGCATTATAGGAAGTTTTTCTTAAGGAGATGTGATGGAGGGATGAGTGAATCTTGTGGTAAGAAAATTCAATCTCAGGTTAGTTTGTCATCTAATCAAAAGGTGTTGATGGCTTTCCTTGAATGGGCCCAATTGATAAATAAGGATTTTGTCATGGAATTGTCGTGGCCTTGAGGGATTGTCGATAATTCCACAGTTGAGGAGATGATTTCTAATCATTCTCTCGACTTGATTTTTTTGTCTAAAACAAAGAATAATCGGTTATTCGTTGATAAAGTTTGTAAGAAGTTACGTTTAGATAATATATTTGTTGTAGTTCCTGTGGGCTTGTCTGGTGGTATAGTGGTGTTTTAGAATAGCTCTTTTTCTGTTCTAAATGTGTTACATAGCATTCTGACTACTCCATTGAATTTGCAAGTTAAAGATGAGGTTGGTAATATTTGGTGGTGTTTTTGTGTTTTTGTAAGTTGTGATAGTAGTGTTAGAACTTCTCAATTTAACTTGTTGTCCAACACAATGTCTTTGTTGGATAATAAGTTTGGGTTAATTGGGGATTTTTAGTGCCATTCTTTCTAATGGGGGGAAAAAGAGGGGGTAAAATGAAAGGAGAAGGTTCCTTCAGAGTCTTCAGAGACTTCATTAATAATATTGGTCTCATGGATTTGGGGTTTTTTGGTTCTATATTCACTTGGGCTAATTTATGGGAAGGTGGAGATTCTAAGAGAGACTTGATAGAGTTTTAGTTTTTGGATCCTGGATAATTAAATTTGACTATGCAAAGTTGCTTAATTGTCCTACTGAATCTTCTATCATTCAATGTCATTGCTTGATTCTTTCTCCCATTCTATTCCTTTTAAAAGAAGATCTGTTTTTTTATAAAAGATGGACTCAGTATAAGGGTAACTCATAATGTTGTTCAATCAACTTTGAAATCTTCTATTCCTGTTTCTAAATTTTTTAAGCTGACTCATAAGATTAAAACAGTAGATTAGCCTTGATTAATTGGAGAAAAGTATCAAATTATAATTCTAGAAATAAAATTCAACAATTGAGATCTGAATTCAACATTTAAAACAAAGTTATGATTTCTCCTTGGCTACTTTACGAGGGTTAAAGAAAGATCAGAATTCTCCTTATCATGATGAGGAAATCTATTGGAAGTAGACATCTAGAATAAAATGGTTAATTTAGGGTGATAAAATTACTAAATTTGTTCACGCCTCCACTATGCAAAGACAGAGATTTGACTCTTTGATTAACTTGTAAAGATTTGATAGGTCTTTTTGTGATGATTTACCTTCTATTCCTCAGAAGTTATCTATCTCTATTCTACCTTGTTTGCCGCTACTAATATTTTGGACCATGCTGAAGTTCTTCAAAGTATTCCTAGGTCTTTTTTTTTTTGGTCGACATTAAAAACCCCAATGGAGTAAATTTATTGATCAAAGCACTTGGGAGTACATCAAATTTTACAATGCCTAATGTACGGGCATCCTAATGAGTCCAAAACTAGCAAGTCTTTTATAAATGGTGGCATTGTGTTTTGGACTTACTCAAAACGCGCTTAAAAACAACTACATAATTTGCCTCTCTAAAAACATGCTTAAAAACAAAATGCCTATTTTGTAAGAACTGCTGGATGGCTTGAATATGATTATCAATACTCCATGGGGCCATTTGGTCATCGAGAACATTCACCTGCATCAAGGAGTCTAATTCCACCTTGTCTAGTTGGAAATTCATGGCTGCACAAATCTTCAAACCATCCCCAAGGGCCATAGCTTCAGCTTGCGAATTTGTTTGTTGTCCATAAAAATTACAAAACGCCTTTACAACTTGTCCATTGTTACCTCTTAAGACTCCTATCCCAGTTGCAATGCCCAGATTCCCTTTGGATGCACCATCCACATTTAGTTTCTATGAATCTAGTCGAAGGGGGTGTCCAATGAACAACGAATGCATGTCTAGGTTTGGTAGCAATTAAATGATGACAAAAACCATTGGAAAGGAAGAGATAATCAACTGCTGAAGTCCTTATGAAAGGATGAATTCGTGAGATTTCATAAAGGTAAGTGCAAATCTGAGTGATAGCTTGACAGGGCTGAATAAACATACCTTCAAAGTGAGACCTATTTCTTGAAGGTTGGAGAATGGGACCACCACCATGAATTGAGCTTAAACTCATTTGAGTTGAGTATGGGAATGACATTTCCAGCAAGATTTCAAAGAAAGACCAAACCTGGGATGTACATTTGCATTCCACAAATAAATGGTTCAAAGTCTCTTGATTGTCACAAAATCTGCATTTGGAGGTCATAAGAATTCCAAATTTGGATAGGATATCATCCAAGGATAAATGCTTGTTCAGAAGATGCCACATGAAGATTGAGATTTTTAATTGCAGCCTACTATCCCAAATCATCCATTCTTCTGGAGAAGGATACCGTTGATTCACCTTTGGAAAAGGTAGAGGAGATAGAGAAATTCCCGTGTGAATTGAGCTTCCAAATTAGCACATCATTGGCATCTTTTATAACCAATGCTGTTGTTTATAGAATTTGCTTGATTATGACCATTTGCTTGTAGCTCCCGTTTGATATCGAATAAAGCAAATCTTGGTTTTTGTTTTCCTTGTGATGGACTTGGAAGAAGGGGTACATGTAAGGTATCGACTTGGGATCATGTCTTCTTAGCACTCAGTTCATATCTTTAAGTTCGATCATTAACAAGGTTCAAAGAAAGGGTGGGCCAATGATAAAGAATCGATTCCAAACCACAATGCTAGCAGATGGCGGGCTCCCATTCTTTATTTCCTTCTTCTCGAATCCAAGGCTAACTTCTCATATTTAGAGTCTTTCTATGGTGTGCTCTGTTTACTATTATTTCGTACTTTCTTCTTTTTACCCCAACTCCTTTAGCTTCCGAATGTGCCATTTTACACTGGAACCGGCAAATAGTCAACCTACAAGCGGAAGGAAGGTCTTGTCTGAAAAGGTAAAATCGACTCATCTAGTCAACCATAGCTTCTTTGATCATGCCGGAATGCCCTTCCATATAGATCGTCGTGCCATCTTATTTACCGCGCACCAATGTCGCAATGTTCTAGAGCCCACTACCAATATCAATGCTATTTCACTTTGGTGAGCCCGATAGTTGTTCACCTTTTACTTAAAAAGGTCTCCTCATATCATATCTATGATAAAGGAAGCACGATCTTTTTAGCTATTTTTTTTCGTGAGCTTTCTTTTTAGTGATTCTAAGTTTGGTGTTTTAATGATCCCGACCTTATTGACTGCAACTTCTGTATTTATTATTGCCTAAATTGCTGGTCCTCCAGTAGATATTGATGGTATTCATGAACCTGTTTCTGGATCTTTACTCCACAATTTCATAGTTGTTCTCCAACTTAGAAAAATTTTATCCTTGAGGAGTCCACAAATTTGCTACCTTAGAAGATGGGGCTAGGAAACATGCGTTACTTCATTACAAAGAGGACCCTCGAGCAGCCATGGATCAAATCAAAAGGAGCGTTGAGCATTCCTGATTAAAAAGAGAAAATTCTTCTCCGCTACAAATCTTACCCGTAGCATTCGTTTCCAAGTGGTTGAGTCCCCCAATTTCTCTTCAATCGTACAAGGGTGACAACCTTTGAGATATCTTTCCCTAAAGAAATGAGACCAAAGAGAGTTTCATTTTCTGAATTTCTACCAAAGCTTCATATCAAAACTGTGTGCTATCTCAAACAGTGAGGAAACCCCAAGTCCATTGTTATTAGTTGGTTGGCAGTTTTTGCTCCATGCCATCCAATGATGTTTCGGTCCATACTCTGAGTTCCCCTAGAAGAAATTTGCAAATTGCCATTCAAGATCCTTGATGACAGCTTTTGGTGGATGAAGCACCGCCAACAAGAAAATTGGAATACTACTAAGGACATGTTTGATAAGGATAAGCCTACTTCCTTTCTAGGTAATAGAAATTTAGCTTGCCATCCGTTGATTCTGTAAACTAGTGTCTCAATCATAGGCTATAAAATAATTCTCCTCTTCTTTGCTTTTTGAATTGGACAACCCAAGTAAAGCATAGGGAAATTTTTCTTTGTATTCCTAGGTCTATTACTTCTAAAATGAATAAGAAGTTAACCATGCCAGTTCTTATTGATGAAGTTAAGTCTGCTATTTTTTCCACATCTCCTCATACTTCTCCTGCTATTGATAGTATGACACATTTCTTTTGTCAAAAAGTATTGGGATATAATTGATCCTAATATTAATAAAGTCGTTTTCGGTTTTGTTCATTCAGGTCAATTACTATCTATTGTTAACCATTTAATACTCTTTCTTGTTCCTAAAGTTCAAAATCCATCTTTGGTTTCTCACTATCGTCCTATTAGTTTATGTAACACTTTTTATAAAATTATTTCCAAAATCTTGATTAATAGCCTTAAAACCTTTTTGGTCTAAATGTATTATGCAATAAATCCCAATCTACCTTTATTCCTGGGAGGTAATTTTAGATAATGTCATGATAGCTCATGAATATTTTTATTATTTGAATGATAAATGTAAATCGAATAATGGTTCTATGGCCATTAAATTAGACACGTTTAAAACTTATGATAGGATGGATTAGGAATTTTTGTACACTATGATGGACAGAATGTGTTTTTGTGCCAAATGGATATTCTAGATTATGAACTGTGTACTTCTGTTACTTATTCATTTAAACTTAATGATATTGTGACTGGTTTTGTTAGACCTTCTTGAGGAATAAGACAAGGAGATCCCCTATCCCTTTATTTTTTTCTTTTTTGCTCTGAGGGTATGAGTAGTCTGTTATCTCAGTCTGTTTCTAGTAAGGGCATTACTGGAGTTAAGATTTTATAGGGTGTCCTATTGTTTCTCATTTGCTCTTTGCTAATCATACCCTTTTCTTCTGTAAAGCCAATGTTCAAGAAAGTCTCAATATTTTTTTCTTCCTCAGAAATATGAATGTCTTGTTTTGGACAGATTGTTGACTTAGATACATTTGCCATTTTCTTTGGTAAAAATACTTCTCAAGATTTTAGAGTGCAAATCTATCAATCTTTGGGTGGAATTAAGGATAGGGATACCACTAAATACTTGGAATTACCTATGTCTATTTGTACAACTAAGAGGCGGGTTTTCTCTTTTGTGAAAGACAAATTGAGAGGAAAGTTTCTTATTGGAAATAAAAGCTTTTATCTCCAATTGACAGGGAAGTTCTTATTAAATCAGTGTTAAATTCTATCCCTGCATGCATCATGTCTTGTTTTCCTTTGCCAGTGGGGGTTTGTAAACAGTGGTAGTTTGGTTGCAAATTTTTGGTGGCAGGGGAATGATTCTTCTGGTTCTAAAATTGACGAGATTAACTAGAAGTAGTTAACTCAAATTAAGAGTTCATGAGGGTTGGATTTTAAAGACTATCAATCTTTCAATTCTGCTCTACTTGGTAAACAAATTTGGCAAATTTTTATCTATGCCTAATCTTTTGGTTAGTAAAGTTCTTAAAGTCAAGTATTTCCCTCATTCTTCATTATTTGATTCTTTTATGTCTGCTTCTTCTTCTTATTTTTTGAAAAGTCTTATATCTTCCAAGGATTTGGTCTTTAGTGGAACAATATTTGTTATTGAGAATGGGAAAAAGATTTGTATTTAAGAATATTCTTGGTTGCCTAATCCTTATACATTTAAACCCAAACACCTAAGCCTGCTAGTTGTGAACTTGTTTATGTTTCTAATTTGTTAACTCCTGATAAATCCTCTTAGAATTCTTCTTAGTGATTGATGTGTTTAGGAAAGAAGATGCATCAATTATTTTTCAGCTTCCTTTTCCTATTATTAAGTATGTTGATAAGAGAGCTAGGCACTTTGTTCAGTCTGGTTCTTATACTGTCAAATTAGGTTATTTTCTTGTTAAAAATTTCTGTGTTACCTCTAATAAAACCAGCCATATCCATCTTGAGTCTAGAACTATTGTGTAAGAACAACATAAAATGTAGAAATCTGTTTGGAATCTTTTTGTGAAGAACAAAGTTAGGCATTTTGTTTGGAAATGTCTTCATGGTTCTGTTGCAGTTAAAGGTTGTTTAGCTGCTAGATTCCCTATTTTTAATTCTTTGTGTCCTAGATGAGGGGAAGCAGTTGAATCCTTGGAGCACTTGTTCTTTGAGTATGTTTTTGCTCAAGTGGTTTGGATGATATCTCCTGTTAATTGGCTTTACTTACAAGATTTTCAACATAATTTTTGGTACTAATAGGAGGCTTTGATTAATCTATCCAATATTCCAGATTTTGATCAACTTTTATCTTTCATAATCTTTTTATTATGGCACCCGTGGAAGGTTATGAATAAATGACACCTTGATTATTTATGGTATTTTGAGCTTGACGTGGTTGCTTCGTGTAATGGTGAATGGGTAGAGTTTAAGGATGTTTTATTAGCTGTTATTATTCCTATCTTTTATAATGCTTTTGGTTTTAATTATTGTTCTTCTGTCCTATCCTCCTTGGGTTGTAATCATGGTTCGAAGATTCAGCCAAGTCAGAACCGGAGCGGAGGCCACCGGTACGAGTCAAAATCGGAACATGTCGGAGACACCAAACCCAACATCAGAGCAGGAAGACTCGGCTGTGTTAGTGTATGCCCTAAAGCTAATTTATTTTAGGGATAAATTACACTTTTATATTTATGTATATTTTGTAATATGGCATTTTTCGAATTAAAATCATAAAGAGTTATGATGTTATTATATTTTATTCATATATATCCCTAATCGTAGTGTATGACACTAGTAGATTAGCACATAAGTGTATGTGGATGCTTATTGGGAATAAGTGCATTGGATTGACCCGTTAAGAGTATTCCACACGAATAATTATTTAAATGTCATTGGATTAATCTCTTTGTGATAGTAGTATAATGATCCTTTGACTTGAGGTCATGAGTTTATCTTGACTGTGGATTATTATATTTTAACTCTATAAGTCGTTACTCTTTTAATGAGTCACACATACTGTAGAGTTCGGGTATAATATGAATCATGATAAGATAAGATATGACCAATAGAGGATTCACTGCTTCTTATAATAGGAGAGTATATCCCAGTATGGCCACTTCTTGAAATACAATTCGAAAATCTTTGCGCAAAGTGGAAATAGAATTAAGAGTGTCTTAAATTCTATTTCAAGTGAGTTGTATTTTGGAAAGAAGTAAAATTGATTAATTCAATAAGAGTTAGCATTACATTTGTACTCTTGAATTAATCGGGATATAGGTTGGTGAAAGGATAATAATTATAGGGGAACTAGTCACGGATGGTTGATGTCGAACCACTTGACATATCTCAACACTTGGGTGGTCATGATGCTTTGCTAGAAGCCAATCTTAATCTATAAGTATAAATTAATTAATTAGAGAATTAATGATAAATTAAAGGTGTTTAATTTATCTAATCCTAATTAATTTAGGATTATAATTTATACTAATTGCCAAAGTGGATTAGGAAGCTAAAGGGTCACACACTTAAGGATAATTAATTCGGGATTAAATGATTTGATAAGTATGAGATACTTATGGGTTAATTTATGAGATAAATTAACTTTTGGGCTCAATTATAATAAGTAATAAATGTTAAGAGCTAACATGTAATACATATTAAAAGTCCTAATGGTTTTATACTTATTTATATGCTCTTGACCCAAACTGATTAGAATTATTGAAATTCCCTAAACCCAATTTGATTGGGATTCTAAACTATTATATAAATATATTTATATGATATATATATGATAAGTACTATTATTATATATGATATAAGAGTAGTACTAGTATGATATATATATTAGATTAAGTACCAATATCTAATATATATATATATATATATATATATATATATATATATTTATATGTACAGCTTTGATAACCTAAAAACCGTGAAAATATTTAGACAAAATTAAATGTGAAAGTCACAATTGAAAAAGAAAGAAAAATAATTTAGTGAGTTAGCACTCCGTGATTATTCAATGATTCCTAATTTAATTATCCGTATGGATACCATTAGAGGTCGGGCACTTGTGCGGCTTGTGGATCGACGTCCCAAACATATTGGAGATTTTACTACAATTTTAAGGTATAATCTCTATACTTTTCTTATACTATGCATAAATTAATCATGGTGATCCGTGATAGGAAAGTAAAATTTTAAATTCCGCTACGTTATCTGTTTATTTACTTTCTTACAGGCCGATCCTCTACGCTTTGGTTGAGTGAGACGTTAAATCGGCCAAGTCGAGATGAGTCGACTCGGCCATCCTCAACTGTAAAACCAATTTTCTACACCAACAAAATCCGATTAGAAAAAGGACATTAAAGAGGAGAATCTTTGTTGGAGAATATTAATAAAGCATAAAACACCAAAAATTTGATTGACATAAAGAAAAGTAGCCTTACAATTTCAAACAATTATTGAGCTGCAATAATCATATTGTTTTGGAGAAAAAAAATTGATCTCAGCAACAATTATAAAGAAAAAACCAGCATCATCTCATGATTTTTATCTATAAAAAGAGGAAGAGGGAGACCGAAGAAGCATCTCATCTCATCTGTCTGTGATTTCACATAAAGAAAAGGGGTATTAATTTTCCATAATAATATTGAAGAATTAAGGGAAAAATAGGGAGAAAATTTGGGGAAGAAATTGAGGAAGACATTAGAGGAGAAATTTGCTCAGGTAAGGAGGCGTGAAAAGGAAGAACAGAGGAAGCATTTGATGAGCCGTTGAAGAGGAATCAGTGGCTAAAATAGTGGAATTATCCGAGGGAATTGGCCAACTAATTTGAGAAATGTGACTTTTATTTTTTTTAATAATTAATGTTAATAATTTTCTATTTTTTATTTATATTTTTTTTAAAGTTACGGTTAAGTAATTTTGTCAAAGCAAAAGGAAAGCAAGACTACCTAAATTACGTATTGGGAGAAGCATCAATCCCGGAAAGCTCTACCAAAAATTTTAAAAAAAAATCAATTTCACAAGTTGAAAACAAGACTATCTAAACTGTATATAATATAATATATATATATATATATATATATATAGTATATGTATATAAATATATTTATATATATATGTGTATATATATTTTTATATATGTACATAAATATAATTATATATATCGATATATGTGTGTATATATATATTACAAAACTTTCTTTTTTCTACTTGTTTTGGATGTGTTTTTTATTTTTTAACCTCTACTATACATTATATTTCATATTAATATTTTGGTACTAAGTTAATTAAATCAATCTTTAATCTCAACTTTGAAATGATTAAAAGAAAAATATCATTTATGTTTTTAAATATATATATATATATATATTTGTCAATATTATAGTTCAATGGCAGGCAAAGATATTGGTTGGGAATATCTAAACCCGTTGGTGGCAATACAAAAATTGTAAAGTGTAATTATACACATGTGGAAAAGTCGCAAATGGTAGAATTACTCGAATGAAACAACATTTGGCCCATGTGTTGTGGCAGGTTGAAGCATGTCCAAGAGTACCAGAAGAAATTACACACAACTTTTAAAAAATCATCTCAAGACGAGAAAAGCTAAAAGAATTGCAATAAAAAAGAAAAAAGAAGAAATATTGAATTCTATTCGACATGAAAATTTGTATAATATTGACAATGACAATGATGATGATGATATTTGTGAAATCAATGAAGAGGATATGATAGTGATGAAAAAAAAAACAGCTTAAAAGAGCTCTACGAGAAAGTTAGTACCTCTAATTTGTCGAAGAGCAACGAAGACATTCTGTATCTGGAGCTCGACCCATCATACTGTACATATCTGGTATTATATGTGATATTAACTATTATAATTACATTTTTTATTACATTTATTTTTTGTATAAAAATATTATATTTATTTTGAACATTGGCATATTTTAGGATGTTTTGGTGCGAGTAGCTCAAAGCATGTATACTATCAACTTCTGGAAGGAAAAGAGATTTTTCTTATAGTTTTAGTGTCAGAGAGGATGGTGGAATGTCAAGTCAAGGAGCAGATTATTTATTTCATTCTAAGCAAAAATCCGTGAAAGCTATGTTTTCAAAGGAAAACATAAAAAAGGTTGGTAAGACGATTTCAAGATTCTTTCATTTCAATGCTATACTATTTCATGCAGCTGACAGTGGTCCATATTACCAATCAATGATTGATGCAATTGCACATGCTAGACCTAGAATTTAGGGGCCCTCAGGTTACCAAATTGGAGGTGAATACTTAAATGAGGAGTTGAAAGAGGTTGAAGTGTATATTACAACTATTAAATTGAAATTACCAGATTTTGGGTGGACAATAATGTGTGATGGGTGGAGTACTCGCACAAAATATCCAATCATCAATTTTATGATATACCGTGATAGAAACATGATATATCATAGTTCTATTGATTGCACAAGTATTAAGAAGACTGCTAAATTTGTTTATTTTTCCCTGATGGTTAAAGTTGTAGATGAAATAGGAGAAGAAAATGCTGTGCAGATTGTTACCGATAGTGAATCCAGTATGAAAGTAGTTGGTGAACTATTAATGCAAAAGAGAAAGTGTTTGTTTTGGTCACCATGTGTTGCACATTGCATTGATTTGATGTTGGAAGATATTGGAAAAATCGATTCAATAAAAGACACAGAAAAAAAATAACTAGTTTCATATATAACAGTGACAAGATAGTAAATCTCATGAAATCACATACCAAAAATCAGGAATTACTCCAACCAGGTACACGAGATTTGCTACTTACTTCTTCTTGGATATTGTACTGAGTTGAAAAGAATGTGTATATCTGATGAATGGATAGAGTTCAATAATACTACTAAAAGAAGGATGGAAGCACGAAATGTGGCTGATTTGATATGAAGTGAAGTTTTTGAAGCAATGTTAGAAATATATGTGCAGTGATGGAGGCGCTTGTGAAAGTTTTGAAGACTATTGATCCAAAATAATAAGCCAACCTTACCAATCATTCATGAGGCAATGGACAGAGCAAAGATGGCAATAAAAAATAGTCAAACATTGAAAAAGGTAGTGGGATGTGATTGATAAGATATGGTATAATCAATTACATCAGGATCTACATGTAGCAGGTAATTTAAATTTTTACATACTATTATTTTATTTATTGAAGGCTTAATGCCAGTGTAAATAAATTTGAGAACTTAATAATTTTCTTTTATTCAGCTTATTTTCTGAATCTGAGCCTTCAGTACTCTGGTACTTGTATATTTGATACAAATGAAATTTGAAAAGTGTTAAAAGGAGTAATCATGCAACTAGAGTCAAATGTGGACGTGCAAGTTGATGCAATAAATGAGGTATTTTGATTATATTTTTATTAATGTCTAAAGGGTTTTCTTAACTAACAATTTCTAAAATTCAACATATGTATTTCTTTTTTATTGTAACTTAAAACATTTCGAGAGAGAAGAGGATCCTTTGGAAATGTTTTACAGTTGCAACTAAAGAATTGTCAAAATGTTTATCAGGTTTGAAACTATACTTAAACATATAAGAAAATTTAATTAACATTGACATGTTTAACATACTTTGAATTCTGGAATTAAATTGTTTTATTATTTATTTTTTTATCTGTGAATGGTGGTTTAATTATGGCGACGAGACTCCAAATTTAAGGAAGATTGCAATTAAAATTTTGAGTCAAACTTGTACATCTTCTGATTGTGAAAAAAATTAGAGTACATGGTCATTGATTTATACCAAACTTCGGAACCGATTGGTAATTAAGAAGTTACACAAATTGGTTTTTGTGCATTATAATATGCGATTGAGGGTAAAGAATTTGATATATCAAAGAGACAGTGATGATTTTTACAACCCAATTGATTTAAATCATATTTTTCATGAAGATGATATAGTAGATGAATGGGTTAGGAAAAATGACCAGCCCACACTACCTGAAGACAACTTGATTTGGTTAGATCAGGGAATTCGTCAAAATGCTGGTAGAAGAACAGGAAGAAGATGAAACTCTCTTAGGCAATGATCATGATAGTGATAATTTTGGTTCACAATTTAGAAGGAAAACTAATAAGAAAATCTAATAATAAATCATCTACTATGAAAGATAAGGGTAAGGCAAAAAAAATGAGATAAATATGTACCAATGTCATCTTTTTCAACTAATAGCAATGGTAGTGATGATAATAATGGTGATGGATTTGACAATGGTGATGGAGGGGCTAACTTTAGTGGACCAACTAGAGGTGGTGATTACTATCAAGATAGTTAGTACGCCGGAGGCATGTCATGGGCTCAGGGACACAACAATTATTATGCTACTCAGGATATTGATCATGGTTATCGTCTTGGTATAGAAGCACAATGCCAATTTTTGAACGAATTAACTGAGTTTTCAAGTGATTCCTCTCACCACTCACATTCACAAAGAAATAGAGGAGTTATTGAGCAGTTACAAAATTTGGACATTAGACATGCCTATGGTAGCGATGAATTTCACTCGAAGCAATCGATGATTGGGATATGACTATGATCAATCATATGGGCTTAATACTGGCTCTTATTCTGGATATGGATCATATAATGAACCTAGACGTCTTGAGAGGTCCACTAGTGCTAATACACAGTAGATATTATGATCGGACAATTAGTAGACATCATGAGGGATCTTTATTTGGTTCAAGTAGCATTAACTATTATGGACAAGGTCATACTTCATATACTAGTGCTGTTGATAGTGTTCAATATAGAGGATTTGGAAACTATAATTGTGACATGGAACCTTCACCACATTCTCCACCTCTCATACATAATGATTGTAGTTCATCCAGCCAATCATCACAACCAGCCGATGGACAACTAAATTCGTTTTTTCTACCTCATCCAAGTGTTTTGCCATATTGGAATTCCTATTACAGTACACAAGGACATAATGATTTTGAACCTCATCGTCATTCATCATGGTATTGATAGGTATAATAAAAATTCTAATGACCTTAGTAACCTTAGTTTTTTTTTAGTATTTGTTTTTTTTATATATATATATAATGAGATCTTTTTTTTCCTTTCAGGAAATTGATCGTGAAACAAGTGAAACTTTTCTTAAGAGATTGGAGATAATTTGTTGCTTAGTATTGTTAGGAAGTATTGAGTCTCTATTTTTATATGAAATGTGAATCTGACATTCTTATAATATATTTGTGGTATTTTGTGGTACTACGATTTATCATTCTCTATTTATAATAAACAACTACAAGTAATATCTAATATCTAATACAAGTAATATCTAGTTGTATATTTTTTAATTTTCTTTTTAGAATTTTTTAAAATTCGTATATATACAAGTAATATCTAGTTGTATATTTTTTAATTTTCTTTTTAGAATTTTTTAGAATCGTATATAATAAAATATGCATATCGCCTGATACGTGACCGATATACCGAAACCAATGTGAAATGATATGTTCTGCGACTGTTACAGCAACCGAGCATGGTTATAATTACTACTGATGCTTCAAATAATCATCAATAAAGTGGTAAAGCTGGATGAAGTGTGGTTGCTAGAGATTTTTTTTGATTTTATAAAGGGTACTTGGGCTGTTAAACAAGCCTTCTATGGTTAATGTGCAAATATTAGAAGCTGATGATATCCGTTTTGCAATGATCCAGGCTCAAGAGGCTAACCATGTAGCGATTGTGATTGAATCTGATTCCCAAGTTGTGATTTCTTTGATCCAGTAACATAGGACAGATGATAAAGATCTTGGAGTTATTTGTATATATTCTTTATGTGGCAAAATCTTTGTACTCTTATAATTTTTCTTTTATTAGAAGGTTAGGTAATAAAATTAGTCATAAATTGGTCATTCTTTAGATTTATGTTATGATGTTGAATGGAAGGACTTAGGAATGTCAATGGGCGGACCAGTGCGAACTGATAAATAAAAAATCAAACATTACATTAAAGTGAATTAAATTAATTTGGATCTAAATATTAGGTCCAATTAAATTGTGAGTCAAGACTATATTTGGGTTTATTATGTTTGGTCCAATTATATCCCGGCCCGAATAACACACACTCTCTATATCTCTCTCTATATATATAATACTAATTTTATTCAAAATAATAAATATGTATATAATGATTAGTGAAACTAGTATTCTATTAACTTAACTAAATTCGGGTAACTAAAAATAATAACCCAATCTCATGTCAATTTAATTGAAATATTGTGACTCAATAATATAGTTAATAGTGATTTATTGAGATAAGTAGTACATACTATTCTATATTATGTTGATTGGATGTAAAAAATAATAATAAATAAACTATAAAAAAATTTATTGGATAATGTGAAATTTGGTCAGCTTGATTAAAGGCCGAATTTTGAATAATTTTGTAAGTCAAGTATGAGTTGCATATGTATGAGTTTGGGTTGACCTAATTAAGGTCCGAAACTCAAATAAATCAGTGAGTTGAGTTTGGATTTTGCAAAATCCAACTAGATTTTTTTTTTCAAATGGTAATAATTTACCTGTTAATCTACTCCTATCTATCTAAATTTAAAGGGAAGGGGATATCCAACTAAACCAATGAACAGAGAATTTAACCTCTATTTTAAGAATATAAGGAAATTCGAATTTTCAATTTCACATTCAAATAAAATACTTGATCGTCAATTCATCTAGTGCATGTTAGTTTTACAAAATCCTACTCACAAAGTCTAATTAATAACCTTAGAAAGACTCTTTTCCTTTGTGGTTTCCTCAAGATGCACAAAATAGTAGGCATTTGTCTAATTAACTCCTCTTTATATATTCTATCGTTTGTTTAAAAATAAGGGAAAATCGCCAAAATAGTCCCTCAAATTTTGCACTTTAGCCACAATAGTCCCTCAATTTTCTTTTTAGCCAGAATAGTCCTTCAACTTTTTTTTTAGCCAGAATAGTTGTTTAACTTGAGGAAACCACAAAGGAAAAGAGCTGTCTCTTATACACATCTAGATGTGTATCTCTTATACACATCTAGATGTGTATAAGAGACAGGAGATATAGAAATAAGAATCAGACCATTTTGGCTACAAAAAAAGTTGAGGGACTATTCTGGCTAAAGTGCAAAAATTGAGGGACTATTTCAGCGATTTTCCCTAAAAATAAATAAAAAATAAAAATTCGAATCAGCACATGCCACAAATCTTTTGGTTGGATTTTCTGACATGGCAGCAAAATTTTTATAAAATCTAGTTGAGAAAAAGAGGCGCAATTGTCTTGCCACGTAGTGCCTCCCGCGCTTCACATTTTCAGCTTAGCTCCCCATTTTTTTTTTCTGGTCTGATTCTTCTCTCTATATCTCTGTGGCTCCGTCCAACCCAAGTAAAAATTTTGAGTAAAGCTCGCCTCGGCCATGGCCGCCGTACCGTGGAGTACTTTTATTCTCAATTATCCAAAAATCCAATTCAAAGAAACTCCTTTGACTAATTACCGCAACAGAGTCTTCCCCATTGAGAATAATAATAAAAGACCCCCAAAAATGACAATTTACACTACCCAAATGCAAATTGGTAGACTACCAATAGTTTCAAGAACAATTCCTTCAGCAATAATAGTAATAGGATTTACAAAAGGTTCGATTCTTGTTTGGTCATTCCTCCTCCTAAAGGGAAAAAGCCCAAAGCCATTATTAAATTTTTAGGGGGTGCTTTCATTGGAGCTGTCCCTGAAGTTACTTACAGGTATTTCTCTCGACAATTTATTTGTTGATATTCGTATTCTTTTTCTATTATTGAACTGGTCTTAATTTTTCCTTCCCAATTTGATTGTTTTAATTGATTTTTTTTTAAGAATAACATTTGTCCTTTTCTTCCCTTTTTAATTTAACTTCATTTTTAAAAGATGGGAACTAATGAATTTTTGGATAGTTTTTTGGTGCATACAAAAGCTCGAGAAAAAAGAATAAAATAAGTATTGCTCTGGGAAAGTCCACTCGATTGGAATGTTGATCCGGGATGTTCAATTTGGAATAGAGGGATTGATTCATTATGTTGTACTAAAACTTGAACTGATAGTATATTGTTATATGATATGTTTTATTTGATTGGTTTTGTGTTGGTTGTGGTGGCAGCTATTTGCTTGAGCAACTGGCAAGTGAAGGTTATTTCATTATATCTGTGCCGTATAATGTGACGTTTGATCATGAAAGAGTTGCTAGGGAAATCTATGAGAGGTTTCATGCTTTTTACGACTTGATTTTAGCATCTGGTTTGCCGGAATTTGGCCTTTTGGCTAGTGATGTTGTTGATCTTCCACTTTACTCAGTTGGCCATAGGTGAGTCGATGAAGTTAATGAAGCATTAACTGTTGGATTACTTATGCCTTTGATTATAATTTCTGAGGTAATGTGTTTAATTTTTAAATGCTTATCAGAGAGATTTTAGGCATGTCTAATTCATTCTAGGAATGAGGAATGTTTACATCAATCTGTACAGGCAAGGGAAGAAACCGGACCCAGAAGTTAGGAGGGAAACGACTTTGAAGGGTTACTTAGCAAAAGTAAAAGTAACTTTTTTATGCAATAAATAATTTTACAATCATTTATATAGTCCAATGGTGGTTGTAATAACTTTTTAAGAAATAAAAATATATATATAGTAGAATAGCCAATTTTTACAATTGAAGAAACAATATAGTGCTCAATTTTTATAAATGTACTTCAAAAATGAATTTAAAATAAAAATTATATGTCTATTTTATGTACTAAACCTCAAAATTCATTGAAATTTTATGTTTTCAGTTGACACTTATTCTTAATTTTAAATACACCATCAGTTTCAATTTATGTTACTTGGACTCTCCTCTCACCCCAGAGTATCCGTGTCTTGCCATGTTGACATGGGTGTGGGTTGGGATTCGTGTCCATATGGTCAACTTTCAATTGGGTACTTTGACTTTTTTACCAAACCAAAAATTATATTGACTTCAATATAGTTGTGACTTTATCACATGAAAGGACCGATAAGGTAGAGCAGAAGATTAAATGAGAAAATTCTTAAATTGTGCTTGTTTTGAAAATTGTTCTTTTTCGATGACTGAGATATTCTGATTTGAAATGGTGTATCCGGTATAAGGAACTCGCATTCAGCAAATGAGAGTTCAGTGAGCTCGCATTTGTTGAATGCTAAAAAAAAAAAAATAAAATTTGATGACCTCACATTCAGCAATTGCGAGGTCAAAGTAAAAAAATGCTTAGTGTGGGATGTGATTGATCTCTTAACATTAAACAAATCCCAAGTAGTGGTATAAGGTTTATTTAATTCTATTTAAACTTAATTAAAAAGTAATATATAATAGAAAGAACTCAGGAATATATAAGCAAAGCAGCTGAACTGATTAGTTGAGTTCGCATTCAACAAGTGCAAGTTCACTGAACTCGCATTTGCTGAATGCGAGTTCCTCCTTGACAGATACACCATTTCAAATCAGAATTGAAAAAGAACGATTTTCAAAACAAGCACAATTTAAGAAATTTCTCAAAATTAAATAGGAGAGAGAAACATATGAGAATTGTATATCAAATCACTAAATCTTATTATAGTTATATCAAGAACAATTGCTTCTATTATCTTCTTTTTTTTAGTGTACCACTATTCTTTAATACTACACATAAACATATTTATGTTTTGAAAAATGAGAAAAATAATGTTAAATTGGTTTGTGTCATCAAATTGCAGTACTACTACACTAACATACACAAGCATACAAGAGACACCCCTGTACCCATATTCGACTCTTTTAGAGTGTCTCCATATCCTCAATTTAATCCAACACCTAGACATATACCCTACCCGACACAGGCCTAGACATATACCCTACCCGACACAGGCCGAGTAGCTTAGGTTTCAATTTGTGTGGTTTGGGGGGCAATGTGAAGCAAAAGAAAAAACTCACAAATTTTAGGGGGTGCAATTATGTGTTAAAATTAAAATTTTAAACTTTTTCCTTGCGTATTTTATAAATTTTCATTTTTTACACTTTTTTGATGCTGGGGGAGGGGGGGGATGTGTAAAGGAGGGGATGCAATTCAACTTGGCTCCACCACTTTGTACAGGGAACTAGTGACGTTCATCATACACTTAATCATAGTAGTGTGCCATGATACCAATCATGCTGTAAAACCATTTAGAAATTGATGAACTGCATAAAATAGCATTGAATGATTTTGACATGAGTTGTTCCTCTAATGTAAATGTTCTGTTACAGTGGAAGACAATTTGGAAGTGAAGAAATTTGTGACTGCTCAAAATCTACAAAATCTTGGGAATATTTATTTCTAAATATCAGCAGTGTTAAAGGATACTTCAGCTCGACTAGTCTTGATAGTACTTACAGTTTGTTTATTAGTCTAGGTGTTAAGATTTCTGTATAATGAATGTGACTAGACTGCAATCTGAATTTATGTGATCATCATCAGCATTGTCTTCGTATGACAATAATTGGCTTTGATATAATGCAGCAATGGTGCACTTCTTCAAGTGCTTATGGGAAGTTATTTCTGCGAGAAAATACCTAAGGTTGGTTCTTCCTTTTAAACTCAGAATAACAGTTTTTTCAACTGCTTATCTGTAAGTGCACTTCACATATACTTTTTAGAGAACAAAATTGTAATTGAAAAATTGAGCGGTTCAAGCTTTAGGGAGCAAAAATGCATTTGAGGCTTATTTTTATTTATTTATTTATTTATTGGAGTAATGACAAATATTACTTATTTACCCATCAAGGCAAATGCAATAATATCATACAACAACAGGTCAGCATCAGAGGCAGTACCATACTTTGAGCAGGTATTTTGTTGCTTACACTTTTATTAGATTCCATTGTGCTTCTGCGTATTTCATTTCAAATTACCTGCTTTTAATCCTTGTTGCTGTTAAGGACGTAGTAACATTCTATAGATATGGAATTGCTTCATATGAAGAACACAGGGAATTAGACTATCACTGTTTCTTGCTTCAGTTCAATGCTATCTAAGAATTCTAGTTAGATTTTAAGGTCTTCTTTTAATTTATTTAGTATGGGGAAATCTGGGTATACTTTCTAGGTCCTTTGTAATTTCTTAGTTGGGGATTTGTTTCCTTAGTTGTTACATGATACGTGAATATCTAGTTATAAAATTTATAATCTCTTAATCCAACTATTAACTAGATAACGCTCCGCAAGTGTATGGGATCAGTTGTATATAGCGGAAGTAGGGGTCAAACCCACAATGATTGGTTTAGCAATTACCGGTTATTTGACTCAAACACTATTTGAAAAAATCATTGTGGAAGAGATTTGACTAAATTAATCTACAAAAACAAATAAACTACTCTAACCATTAATTTACGAAAGCAATTAAAGAAAGCATTAAATTTGAAAGAAAGGAAAACGGTGTAACCCTAGAAAACATTAAACGATAAAAGAACTATAAAACAAGAACTAAATAACATAAGAAAACTTTATGAAGGTTTAAGAATACTTCTCTAATGAAGAATCGCAAGTTTTTGATCCAAGGTTGTCAATCTTAAACCTCCTCTTCAATCCTTCTTAAAAATAAAGAAAACCCTAGTCTCTAATGGCTAATCTAACTAAGTGCTGCTATGTTGTGAACATGATTCAACTCCCCTCATAATGGGGTATTTAGAGGGTTACATCAGGGTTTTAGACCCCAAAGATGTTAAAAATACGTTAAAATTTGATAAGGAGTCTAACCGAATTGAAAAAACTTCTAAAACAAGTAGTTCACGTCACCGGCTGCTCAGCATACGCACATGCGCAGCATTTTCTTGCACATGTGCGCAATTTCCAATAGCCACAACTCTTTTTTCTCAGCTAGCGTACATGCGCCTGCTTTTGCTCACGCACGTGCGCTGCTCTGCACTCTGCTTCAACTTCGACCTCGATTTTGACCATGATGCAGGCCGAATTTGGCAAAACTCAAAACATGAAAATTATAGCTCTATGTCTTACATTTTCAAAACATCTTGAATCTCCTCAATTGGAGCTCAGACAAAAAGTTATTCTCAATCTACCAAACTGTGTCAGAATCGCTCCTTGCCGGTGCACGAAATTCCAATTTTGCACTTTTCCTCCAATTTTGTGATCAATTTGTCGCATAGACTCTTTCTTCACTCAAACCCTACAAAACCCAAAATAAACTATTTTAGCTGACAATTACTCAATTCTTGCTCAAGTTACATTAAAAACGGAGGTAAATGACACAAAATATATGACATTTACGAGCTTATCAAATACCCCACACTTAGTTTTTGATCGTCCTCAAGCAAAATATAGAAATAAATCACAAACATACTCAACACATCTCATCAATTATCCAAATAAATAACCACGGACCAAATCATGAATTTCAGTGTAATTGTGCAATAAGCAGAATAAAATCATACTTTTTCAATTTCAACCTCTTCTCACCAACACCTTGTAAAAATATCTCCTTACTTAATTTTTTTCTTCTTTTTTCTTCGATTCCCCAAAACGGGTACTAGTAATAGGCACTATCGACAAAAAATATCTATGCAGGTACTAGTGATAGGCATTACCTGCTAGTACTCCAAGGCAGGTGCCGGTAATGGGCACCACTTGCAATATTCCAATGTAGATGCCAATGATGGGCATCACCTACTATGGTCAAAAAAAAAAAAAATTATAACACCCCTACACCTTAAATTGTACACCATTCATTCAAAAACTCTCATACAACTACCTTTCATCCTTATATTGCCTTAATAATTAATGTGGTATTAAAACTCTTAAGGGACATTTAGGATAACTCACTGTACACCATTCATTCTAACACTCTCATACGACTACTTTTTATCCTTATATCCCCTTAATAATTAATGTGGCATTAAAACTCTTAAGGACATTTAGGATAACTTATAAAGGTAGATAAAAAATGAGTTAGAAAAAAAAATGAATGGTGCTTCTGTCCGTTCAAAACAAATTAAGGCTCGAATAGGGTTCGAACAACAAATTTTACAGTAATGGTTGGCTTGAAAGGTTCAAACGTCCAAAGAAATGCTTACCCTCATCTTTAAATCAAATCAAGTTATCTAAAATGTCGCCTCGAAAATATAATAAAGTAAGTCTCTGGAGTGCAATATAAGTAAATCTACATGCAGTTATCTCTTAGTGCCAAAAAGCTACAACATGGTAGGGTTATTAGTGCTCACAAATTTGAAAGCATACTAGGAAAATATTAACTCCGACTACCCTACTCATGATAATTTAGTTCAAAAATTATCAAGTAGCAAATCAAAGAAATAAATTTTCAAATATTTGAAAAGCTCTCAAATCAAAAGTTAAGCTACAAATATAAAAGCAAAAAGTGAAAAAATGAACAAACAAAATACCAAACAAATAGAAATTAAGAAAACTCCTCACCCCACTTAGAGAATAGCATTGTCCCCAATGCAAAAATAAAAGCATAAAGAGGGAAAGGGAAAGCTTTTCTGGCAATAAAGAACAGTTGGTGCAGAATATCCCATCATAAATATCTACGAGGTGAGTTGAAACTTGGGAACTGCTTATAACTATACTTGATTAATCTACCATCACTATTATCAGCTACACAAGCATAATGAAAAGCAATTCACAATCTAAAACACATAAACTTAACTTTTGCTTTAATTACAAGGTTTAAAACCTTTATTAACCCACCATGTTCTTAAACTAGCACATAATAAATTAAAACAAAAATAGAATTAAAAGAAATGCTCCCCTAGTAAGGCCAAGGAGGCTTGCTGAGGATGTTATAATCCTTAGTAAATGTGCTCCACTGCTTAGCGCATCCGAAATCCCCAAGGAACTGAATTTCGGCATAAGTAGATTGTGTCTCCCCGACTTCCTCTAGAATATATCCTTCTTCTTTCACTCCTTCTAATACCAGCTCTTTTACCACGAATGCCCCAAAGGAAACCTCCTTTGGTGTAACCAGGACAACCTCACACTCATGTACCAGAAAA
Source organism: Cinchona pubescens (assembly GCA_025175665.1). Taxonomy (NCBI): domain Eukaryota; kingdom Viridiplantae; phylum Streptophyta; class Magnoliopsida; order Gentianales; family Rubiaceae; genus Cinchona; species Cinchona pubescens. The sequence goes on from JANKKI010000155.1 coordinate 683,494, forward strand.
GTTGGTGATTCCTCTACATAAGCATTGAGTGTCTCGGTTGTTGTAACTTTAACTTCATGAGGCTCTTGGGAACCAGTTTCTTGCAAGACATTTTCAATTTGTTTTTCTTGAATTGATTCTTAACCCATTGGTAAGGAGGTTGAAGTCCATTGTTCTTTACCATTTACTGGGTTCACTCCTGGAATCTTGAAAAGTTGGTCTTGTAACCGATTGTTGGATGCAGCTTGCTCTTCACGGAATCTAGATATCTTTTCTTGAAGTTGAGCGTGTTCTTCTCAGAGTTTAGCACACTCTTCTCGAAGTTCTTGAATTCCAATCCACAAGTCTATTGATCATGTCTCATCATACTCTTGGATTGATGGATGAAAGAATTGGAGCTCCATTGATTCATATAAAGGCTCTGTGGGTGTATGAAAAGAATAGGGATAATCTTGGTAACTTGAGAAAGAATTTGGATAGTTTGACTATCCCGTTTGATAATCATAAGAGTAGGGAGGATAATCATAAAAAACATGCTCATTGGTTATGTCTCCATAGTCATAAGAATGATAATATTCTTGGAATGAGTTATTCCAATTCATTCCTTGCATGTTCTTATGAACCCGACGCAAACAAAATACAAAAGCCAGTACTAACACAAAAGCACACAAGCAAGAAAAATGGGAGAATTTAGACTCAAGAGTAGCTAGCCAAAACTATCCACTAAAAGAGAAAATCTTTTTGGATTTTTTTTAATAAAAGTGACACAAACAACAAGAAGTGAAAATCTTTTTTGTTTTTTTTTTTCAAAATATTGAAAACACACAACAAAACTAAAACAAATAAAACTAATTTACACTTCAAAGTAGTATTCTTGTCAAATTATACTGATATTGCCAAAGACCCAATCCCGGCAACGGCGCCAAAAATTTGATACGTGAATATGTAGTTATAAAATTTATAATCTCCTATCCAATTATTAACTAGATAACGCTCCGCAAGTGTATGGGATCAGTAGCATATAGCGGAAGTAGAGGTCGAACCCACAAGGATTGGTTTAGCAATTACCGGTTATTCGACTCAAACGATATTTGAAGAAATCATTGTGGAAGAGATTTGACTAAATTAATCTAAGAACTAAAATTATAATTAATCTATGAAAGCAAACAAACTACTCTAACCATTAATCTATGAAAGCAATTAAAGAACGAATCAAAGGAGCATTAAATTTGAAAGCAAGGAAAAGTGTGTAACCCTAGAAAGCATTAAACGATAAAAGAACTATAAAACGAGAACTAAATAACATAAGAAAACTTTATGAAGGTTTAAGAATGTTTCTCTAATGAAGAATCGCAAGTTTTTAGTCCAAGGTTGTCAATCTTGTACCTCATCTTCAATCCTTCTTAAAAATAAAGAAAACCCTAGTCTAATCTAATGAATTTCTACTCTAATGGCTAATCTAACTAATTGCTTCTATGTTGTGTTCAACTCCCCTCATAATGGGGTATTTATAGAGTTACATCAGGGTTTTAGACCCCTAAGATGTTAAAAATATGTTCAAACTTGATAAGGAATCCAACCGGGTTGAGAAAACTTACAAAACAAGCAATTCACGTCACTGGCTCGGCGTGCGCACATGCACAGCATTTTCTTGTGCATGTGCACAATTTCCAGTAGCCACAACTCTTTTTCTCGCCTGGCACACGTGCGCCAGCTTTTTACTCATTCACGTGCGCATTCTGCACTCTGCTTCAACTTCAACCTCGATTTTGACCATGATGCAGGCCAAATTTGGCAAAACTCAAAACATGAAAGTTGTAGCTCTATGTCTTAGCTTTTCAAAACATCTTGAATCACCTCAATTGGAGTTCAGAAAAGAAAGTTATTCTCAGTCTACCAAACTGTGTCAGAATCGCTTCTCACCGATGCATGAAATTCCAATTTTGCACTTTTCCTCCAATTTGGCGATCAATTTGGACTGTTTCTTCACTCAAACCCTACAAAACTCAAAATAAACTATTTTTGCTCATAATTACTCAATTCTTGCTCAAATTACATTAAAAATGGAGGTAAACGGCACATAAAATATATGACATTTACGAGCTTATCGTTACATTCCCGTTTTCTTAGCCGCCCCTAGGGAATAAAACCTCTAAAGAGATCAAGAAGGCTTCTTTTTGGCTGCTGCCCTTAAGAAGGATTTAAGAACTGTTATATAGTATGTTCAGCATGCCAAATAGGGAGTGATGCTCAGTGAGGGTAGGTCAAGCAATTATAACCATAGCTTTTGCTGGTCAGGACAAATCTTGATGATACTTCTAGCTAGGATGGTCTGTGTGAGTTAATGCACAGATGGAGGTCATTTGAGCGTACATGCTGGAATGGGGTTGCACTTATTGGGTTCCCTAGTAATGAGGTCAAGACTCAAAGAGTATGATCCTGTATATGTGTAATACATCCGTGATAGATGATGTTGTCTGCCTACAGTTGTTGAAGGGAATGGTTATTTGTCTCCCATGTTGCTTTACTTTCAAGATGTTTAAAAGTTTACTACCCTTGTACAAGTGGAAGTTCTAATGCTACATCAAATGGTGCTGTTGATGATAATACATCTGTTACTGAAACATGTAAAAGTGACTTTCTTGTGACATGAATGCCAGAAATTGTTGTCATGCTATTTATGTAGAGTTTACCTTAGCTTCAAAAAAATGTTGTCGAAAAACAGAAAAACAAATCTGAGATAAAGAAAAAGAATAAAAAGGGATTCAATGTGCTATAAGTCCTACTACACCCCCCAATTTGAAAATGAGAAGACGGGGGTGGGTTTGGGGATTGAAAAGAAAAAAAAATGATTATATTTCATAATAAATGATCTTATGATGGTTGGGCATCTTGTATCCAATTATTTGAGTGATATTGCTTCAGCTCTTCCAAGAAAGTTGAAGTGAGCAGGAAGTAAAAATAAATCCAAGGAAATCATTACTCACACTGCAGAAAGAAAAGTGAAAAGTAGGTAAAAAAATAAAAAATAAAAAGTATAAGGCACTTTGTTGTGCAAAGGCATTTGGTAAGTGAAATTAGCAACAGAAGGGAAAAAAAAAAATTAACAAGTGGAATGAGAAGTATAAGCATGTTATATACTTGCACAATGTTTGGTATGCAGATGTTTCTACTGTTGATATGTCTAATCGAGTGCTCTATTTCCACTTCCTTTGTGGATCTTCCTACTTCCTACTGTACACAGCCATGTTTCTGCTTCCTGATGATCCCTAGAGCAACTAATGTATGTCTCACTCTTGTGATTTTGGTACTTTCCCTTTAGTTGAACTTTTCATAAATATATAGTTCATCCAATGGGTGAATAGCTAAAGATACTTAATTACAGCTCAATCTACTAAACATCTCTACGGAAGTCCTGATGGATGAACTCAAGGGAATCACATATGTAATTCCATGTGAAATTGGGTTTATTTCACTCATTAACTTAGTATTTAATTTCGGGTTACATATGTGTTCAAAACTTTGGGTTTTATTAGATTCAATTTTGTTCCTTGTTAGTTGTATTTTAAAGCTTATATTCCATGGTGGAGTTGATTGTGGACTTTCTTAGATAACAAGTTATTGCAGTTCCCATACAATTGATAGCTAAGTTACCCAAACTCTGATATAGGTGTTGGGTACGAGTATATGTCTAGGTGTCAAAAGAGTCAATTTCATAAATTGAGGATATGGGGACACAGATACTCTTAAAAGAGTTGGATGGGTAAGGGGTTTGTCTTTTGTGATTGTATATGTTAGTCTACAATTTGATGACATAAATCAATTTAACATTATTTTTCTCGTTTTTTCAAAACATAAATATGTTTATGCGTAGTATTAAAGAATATTGGTGCACTGAGAAAAAATAAGATAATAGAAGAATATAACTTAAATAAGATTTAGTGATTTGATATACGAGAAATTTTATGTCCGTCAGGAGCAACTACTGGACATGCCTAGTAGTTGCTCCTCAACCAATAGGAGTCTTCCATTTGGAATGGAGGGCCCATATTTTTAAAAAAACAAGAGGGCTACATTATTCAGAAAAATGGCCCTGCATTCCAAATGGTAGACTCCTATTGGTTGAGGAGCAACTACTAGACATGTCCAATAGTTGCTCCTAACCAAAACAAAATTTTCCTTTGATATACAATTCTCATATGTTTCCCCCTTCTATTTAATCTTCCTCTCTACCTTATCGGCGTTTCTAATTATGTGATGAAGTCACAACCATATTAAAGTCAATATAATTTTTGGTTTGGTAAATAGGTCAAAGTACCCAATTGAAAGTTGACTATGTAGACACGGATCCCACACCCACACCCATGTCGACACAGTAGGACACGGGTACTCCGGGAGTGAGAGGAGAGTCCATGTAACATGGATTGATAGTGTTCTAGTATTATTAGCCTAGTTTGACGATCAGCTACAGTTTCTTGTATTGCCTCTCACAGTCTGATATACCCTTAGTAACATTACCTTCTATTTTAAAGTTTTTATTGTTTTATGATGCAGTTGGGACCTCTTGTTAGTCAGATGATTCCTGCTATAGATACATCTCCAATGTACTCATTTGCCCGGAATGCCTCAGGTTGGTCACAGCAAACGGTTTCTTACCTTTCTTTGTTCTTTTCTAGTGCTTAATATTATTGGTAAAGAAATGAACCTAATGTTACTTTAGCAAGTTGTATTCAAGGTCTTCAATTTAATAGTATATGTTTTAATCCATTAATTTCGTTTCTATCCTATGAAAAGCTGATTAAAGCACTAGATCCGTCAGATCAAGTCATTACGTTTGACGAGTAACAAACTCGTTCTAATTTGAAGTCTTGATGGCCATTTTTTTCTCTAATGTTGCTAAAATGTAGACTTGCAGTTACGGTGCCAAGGAGGAATGTCTGTGGAGGTAGGGAGTTGCTGGAAGGGATGGGGTGTAAGGGAATGCATCTTTGGACTCTTTTATTTTCTTTTAACACACTATATTTAAATACCTAAAATTGTTGTTGTGAACTGAGTTTAACTTGTTGGAGTAATTTTGGACTAGTGCTGTTAAATTATGACAGTAAGAGAAAACGGTTGATGGATTTTTATTGTTATTTATTTATTTATTCAATTCTTTCTCCTTTTTTTGGGGGGGGGGGGACATGTAAGAACTAGAGGGGAGGTCATTAGTAAGCAGGTTGTAGAAGTTTGCCCAATAAATTATGCAGCCTCATTGAATATGGGAAATGCAACTTTAGCATGCCAACTAAAAGATTTAGATCTTTTAACCAACTTAATTGCGACCTAAAGATCTGGAACTGGTAAGAGAGTTTGGTTCTCTCAATAAAAATGAAATGTAGATAGTGTTTTATGTACACATATTTAGCACTTGCGTGTGGCTATTGTTGTCATGCTTATTTCACTTATTTCATTGGTAATTTACTTCTTTTCTTTTTCCTTTTTCGGCAACAGAACCTCCCCAGATAGTAATGGAGGAGGAGATGTCTTCCGTACCCCCTCCATGAGTTTGAATAATACATACATTTTGATTGACTTCAGAATACGTACAACAGTTGACTTAATCTAAGCACCATTCTCCAGTCCCCATTCTTCGATGGAAATACCAACTATATTGAACTACAGTTGGATGCTGAATTATCTGTATCCATTTGTTGCTTTGTGTAGATCCATCAAAACAGAATTTGCTTCCATATATCCTTTGAAATCTTGAAAGTATTGTTTCTAATTGTATAATTGTACAAATATGAAGATTGGCCTGCTACTTGTTATTTTGTACAAAGAAATACTGTTTAATTCACCAATTCATTCTTGGGAAGAGACTGAACTTTTGTATTTGAAAAATGTTTCAGTAGGTATCTCTGAAGTATCAGTCGGTATCTCTGAAGTAGAAGTAGATGCCGGTTGATCAAGGAATCCTTGATCATAATTTCCAGTATGAATACTGCGTCCAATATGAAACTTGTGATTCGTAGTAAAACACCGATTCGCTCGTTGAGACCTAATTCTATCTTCATAGATTTCTCGAGATATTTTCTTACGAAGCTGCACTATCATACATATATAGAATCTGAGCTCTTGCAGTTTTCTCTTCTTCAGTTCAGAAAATGTGTGCTAAAAAATTGTTTTAGAGGGGCACCGTAACCGTGGGTGGGCCCTCGCCCATACCCTTAGGTATTTGTTTATCCTTTTTGTTTTTGAAGGTAAGGGCTAGTAGAACTATTAAGGGACTGTGATATGTGGTACTCCTTAATTGAAGCTACTAGTTATCACAACTTGAATGACAACTTAAATGCAGTCATGTAATGAGAAACTCTGATTTCTCGAAGACAATAATTTAGTCATTCTAATTGTTCGGATATCATGTTGTACTTCATTTAAGGCATCTTTATTTTACTCTCTTCTCAGAGAGACCAAACATCTTTTTTTGGTGTCTTAGCAACTACAATATATTTCGTGGTTCATGTGTTATATTCTTTCTGAAGAACCAATAAGTATACAGAATGACATGTTCTTGTTTTATGTTCCAATGTTTTGGAAGCTACAAGACTCAGATTCTTGCATGTCATGTGCAGACCTGTAGGAACTATTACTTCTGTAGTTCTCATTATCCATCACCAAGGGGTTCCACACTTACAGAGGATAAATCATCTCTTCGCATAGCCTTTCTTAATATCTCAAGGGAATATTAATATCAAAACTCTCAGTTTTTGAATTGTCTTCTCATATTGCTGTGTTGCTCTATAATTATCGTATTAAATGAAGTCCATATGAAACAGATAGTTTAGAGCATTAACATCTCTTCTTCTTTCTGATCATTTTCCACGATGGGAAGATATTCATCATTATCTTTAGCCTTTACTTCATAGTATAACTTGATTTGATTGAAAAGTTTGGCTATATCGCCTATTAGCTTTCTGCAGGCGACAGGAATGAGTATATGAGCCTTCTAGTGGTGATGTGAATTCTTAGAAGTGTAAAAAAGATTTAAAAATAATTATCTGGTATACTGCAGTGCTTTATCATCTATTCTATTTCTAATGGTTTTTCCTCTCATTGCTTCCAATACATAGAAGAAGCATGGAAGCTGCTACTTGATACAGCTGGAACAGTTATTCCTGATTATGATCCAGATGTAACAGTTTCGGTCACCAAATTTGTTGATCAGTTGCCCTCAGTTTTTAATCAGGTAACATCCAGCTTTTGATGTGAGTCATAGACATTCAACATGAAACACAAACTGCAACGCCTTTGTAAGTTAACATATTATTGTCTGCATCACATTTTTGTGAAAGATCAGTCCTTGAACTCTTGTTGTCTTCTAGATGATGTTATTTGAAATCATTAGAATGTCTAACATGGTTTCTACTTCAGCTTGCTCAAGGGATTTCAGAGTTCAAGCCTACTCCCTCCGAGAATCTAGACTGTTTCCAGAAGTCATACTCTGTTCAACATACATTACTAGTATGAATGTCTTGCCGAAACAACAGAGTTTGATAAAACTGTCTTTTGTTCAGTTTTTATTTTTACCTATATTTGCTCTTTTTTCTTTTCTTTCTAGGTGAAGTTCAATTTTGATGCAATTGATGAGACAGATCTCCTTGAAGAGACAATAAAGCCTAGAGTTGAGTCAATAGGTGGGAAATTGCAGAAAGTTGTATTAAGTGGAACGCATATCACGCCATGCATACAGGTATACTATTTATGGAATAATCAAGTGCCATTCATACTCTTAGGAATTTTTAATGACCCAATGCCAGGCCACATGTTATGCATTGTATAAGTTTTGCTCTATGCAATCTGTCTAAGTAATTTGTAAATCAAAGGAAGATGATGTTCGAAAACCACACCCTACAGAGGAAGAAAAACATGCAAAATTCCAGTTTTCTTATTGACAATTTCTTCCTGTTATTTATTTTCTTGCTTGATCAGGAACCAAGATGGCAAGTGGGAGATATATATACGCCTGTGGATGCCGTTGCTCAAGGTCTTAAGACAATTTCTTTAAATGACACTAGGGTCCTGTGTAGAACGATTGCTGACTGGTTTAATAGATTTGAAGATTAGCTATGAATTCTTCCTTGCATTTTCAGTTGGTCTTGTTGTCGTTTGAGTGGGCCCCGGGGCCCCGGCCGGGGGTGGGGAGTGTTGCAGTTTCCACAGTGTCCATACGTAGCAGCTGATTAAAGATAGGAAGCATGAAATTTGGTTTACAACATGTAAATAATAAATTTTGGCAGATCTTGCATTATTATCACAACATGTAATAATAAGTTTTACTCCTCAGTTTGAAACTTCATGCTCTTTCACTCTCTCTTCTGACAAATTTGCTATATCTTAGGCTGGTTCAGTATTTAGTTTACTTTTAATGGTTTATATTAGAGTAAAATACACCAATAGTCGCCAAATTATTACATTGTTGTATACAAAGTTACTAAATTATTTGTTTTGTAAATTTAGTCATTGAACTATCTTACGTGTATCTGGAATCACTCTTATTTTCATGGTATCAGTGGTTAAATTTGCAGAGGAGTAACTACACAAACACACTTAAGATAGTTCAGTGAGCAAATTTTAAAATAAATAGTTTAGTGACTTTATATACAACAATGTAATATTTTAGTGACTATTGGTGCATTTTACTCTTTATGTTATAAACCTTTCACTCTGTATGAAATTGGGAGTAGATGGTATCCCTTTATGGACGTTGCTGTAGGGATGGGGGAGGGAGGGGGTTCCTGTAATTAAAAAAATGAAAATAAGGTTGAGATACCACTGAAGTGTTTAATTGGTCAAAGAATTCAAAATAAAGGCATAACATCGATTATGATTGATGGCCAACATTAGCGGTGCTCATGAATCGGGTACCCGGTCTATGAGCATGTGGAGTGACCCGAACCGGTCTTACCGGTTTGAAGCGGTTCGGGACCTGCGGGTACCCGAACCGGTGTGACAAAAAACCCTGTCTCTTATACACCCAATGTGTATAGGTTCATATCAAGTCAACTTTATGTATTTATAAAATAAAATAAAATTTCTTTTCCAATTATAGGCAATTTATTACAAGCAAATATAATTAACTACAATAAAACTATCAATTTTATAAAATTCCTTTTCCAAATTGAAATTATAATTTAGACAAATATTCTTTTTCTCTTAAATTATCAAATATACCTTTAGACAAAAATATATATATATATATATATATATATATATATATATATATATATCCTATATATAAACTCAATCATGCATATGAACATAAAAGGAAGAAAAAAAAAACTTACTATCAAAATAAATTATCAAATATCCCTTTAAGAAATTTACAACTACAAAATAAATTAATAATAGTTCTATGAACGTATGAATAGAAAAATTTAGCCATATTTGGTGAAATTACACAATTGCCCTTGATTATGGATCGGTTCGGGTAACCGGCGGTTCACCAAAGAGTGAACCAGTACCCGAACCGGTCTATATGTGGACCGGTTCACTATCCAAACCGGTTGTTTGACCCGGTTCGGATACCCTTCTTTTATGGTTCAGAATGGATCGGTTCCATCGATTTTTCGGATCAGCGGGTTATTTTGAACACCCCTATGGCCCATAAATAAGTGTGACAACCTGTTGCTATGTTTAAAAGGTCTAAATCCAAAATAGAGATATAACATGGATTACGATCGATAGTCTATAAATGATAAACAAGACACACCAAAGTGTTTAAGTGATCGAAGAGTCTAAAATAATGCCATAACATCGATTAAGATTAGTGACTTAAATTGAGGCCTATGAGTCTAAAAAATGATATACAAAGGACTATGTGCCCAAAAATGACATAAAAGAGGTATGTAAGTCCAAAATAATTATTTTTTTTAAAAAGGCATGAGTTAGAAAATAATATAAAAAAAAGTTATGAGTCAAAAATAAAAAGAAATAGGCCATGAACTCAATAATTATATAAAAAAGACCATGAGCCCAAAAATAAAATAGACGAGACTATGAGTCCAAAAGTGAAATGAAAGATGCCACAAGGCCATGAACCCAAATGCAAAAGATGAAGGTCAATGAGCCAAAATGATAAAAGAGAAGGTGATCAAACAAACACAAATTTGAGTCTAAGCCAAGATAGAGCCGAATTGACCAAAATAGATCCAAAAGTTAACAACTTGGGTATGTAGACGGATCAAGTCGGCCCAAAAGTCTATGAATTTGCACCTACTGAGCGGATATTGTTGATACAAGAAATAAAAAAATTTTGTATGGACCCGATTCATGGTAGGTGTCCACATTTATCCACATTATCATGAAAAATTTTATTTTTAATAAATTAAAATGATGTGAATGAATGCAGACCATCTATTATAAATTCATCAGGTCCATGTAAGAATTTTCCAAAATCAAATAGCCCTCATGGAGTCATAGTTGGTACTAATTACCATTTCTCAAATGGCAATGATACTGCCACATCAATGATCTGATTGCTACAACTACTATTGAATTAAATACCAAAACTACCCTTTATAATTCAATCATTTTTCCCTACTAATTCATGAGTGGGTCCCGGAAAAATGCATTTGTCTCCCTTTTCTATCCTTTCGAAATCTTCCCCTCATCCAATGTTTTAAAACTCGGACTGGACAGTGACCCGGAAGGATGACCGGTTTGTGGTTTTATCGGTTCAACCGGTCTAACCGTCCAGGTCACATTGTTTGTTTAAATAATAAATAAACAATTTTGTTGTCAAACTCAGGGTTTGAGTAGACAAAGGCAACAGTGTCAATTAATTTTCTCAAGGCTGTATTTTTTCTATTTATTTTCCTTTCATTTAGCTTAAAATCCCTAGTTATCTTACATCAAAAACAATTCTAGCAGCCACCTTTCCTTTCCTCACTCTTTCCCTTTCCCCCTCATTCTCCTCATTTGCCGGCGCTACCACCTGATTCCTCAAGATATGAATCTACTTAATAAGTGGACAATTCCAAAAATTTCACCCTCTGTTATTTATAAATATGGTTTAATTTGATAATATTATATCTAAATATGTTGTTAAAACAACAGAAAAATCAATTCCTTTAAATTCTGATGAACATGTTATACAATTATTAGATTCAAATGATATTGATTCTTATAGAACTATTTGTAAATTTAATTTTATGCATATTGGTTTAGTGCAAATTACTTTTAAACCTTTAACTTTAAGAGGTTTACCTGAATCTTTTATAGGATTTTTACGAGATGCTCGTAATCTTAATTGGACAAATCCTTAATGGGTATTATACAATCCAGTTTGTATAATGGTCCAGTTTATTTTAATGTTTATCCTAATTTACAATTATCTTTATCTGAGGAACAAATATACTTCTGCTTTAACATTATAATGTTAAAGGATTTACCATTTAATGGTTGTCTAGTTATAATCTGAGATTTATTAAAATTATAGAGTTTGTTTTAAACTACTTTCGACTTTGAATCCAAAGTTTAAATTGATTAATATTTCTACTGATGAAACAATTTTAATTGAGACTAATTTTAATAAATCTCAGATTATAACTAGACAACCAATTAAATGGAATGAAATTCAATTTCCTGATCATTGGATAATAAATGAAGACATTTCTTCTACATCTAATGCTTTGAATATTACACATGATCCTCAGATTATATCAACTCCAAATGGACAAATTGTTCTTCGTTTTGATACATCAAATGTTCCATCTAGACATAGTATTGGTTCTAAACCATCATCTTCTAAACATCCTTATAGGACGTTTTCTTCAAAATCTCAGATATCATTATTTGATGATTATATTCCTGCACGTTCAAAACCTGCATCATTACATACAATAGATAGTAATACTCCATCTACATCACATGTAAATCATTTACATATAAATAGAATAATATAGTTAAACCAATTCATGATAATGAATTAGATAAGGAAATTCCTACTGAATCCGAATTAGATTTTAATTTATGACTACTTATAGATTTTAGTCCGGTTATTTTCTAACTCATGCCTTTTTAAAAAAAATATTATTTTGGACTTGGAATACCTTTAGACAATACACATCTGAAGTATATTCTTCTGAAGAGACAGGTTAATATTTCAAAAGAATTTGATGAATTTTTTGTATTAAAGAAAATAATCTTATATTTTCATCTAGTTCCGTGTATAAGAGACAGGTCTAATACCTTTGAAGAATTTTCCAAGAGCGAACATATCAATTTTCGATGGTAAACAAACCGTGAGTTATATCCTCCACAAAAATTATTTACTTTACCAAATAATACTTCACTGATTTAATGCTTTAAAAAAATTAGTAGACAATAATACTCTACCTATTACTTTGCAACATATTAATAATATGTATCAACAAAATAATTATACTAATATTTTTATAAGGAAGTTTTAAGTGAACAAATTAGTTCTCTTCATAATAAAATGGATAAATTATTTTCTTTAATACAAAAAATTTCAAATTCTATTTCGACTAATAACCATAATCATGATTTTCATGATATTGCAAAAGCTTCTTTGCAACCTCCACCTATTATTAATGATTTTAATTTTAAACCAATTTCTGATCTTGAAAAACTTCTCGATAAAAAATTTTCTTCATTAAAAATCAATACTCTTGATTCTGAAAATAATTTACAAACAAATCCAAATAAAGGAAAAGTAATTTCTGATGAAATTAATAAACTTCGTAATTCTTATAAATTTGGTGATAAACCAACTATGTATCATTATTATTATCCTAGACCTACTTCTCAGGATATTTTATATGAAGAACAACAGCATATTATTAATAATAGTTATTCTGGAAAAGAAATTTATGAATGGAATTTAGATGGTTATATTGAAAGATCATCAATTAACGATTTAATTCATCGTATAACTAGACAACCAATTAAATGGAATGAAATAAACATTTTTTCCTGATCATTGTCTCTAATAAATATAGACATATATAGATCGTCATCTTAAAGGTGAGCAATATGGGATAATTATTTCACTCAACAAAATCGTGATGATATTTTGAATACTGTTAAGATAGAACCTCATATTATTGAAGATGCAGTTTATACACTCATGGTCAATATTTTAGATCATTTTACAGGGCGTTATACAACGAATCATGAAAATATTCGTACATTATTAAATGGTTTAAGATGTAAAACGCTTACTTTTTTTAGATGGTATAAAGATACATTTTTATCTAGAGTATTTGATCTTCCAGAAAGTAATAGTAATTACTGGAAAGCCAAGTTTATTGATGGCAATATGCCCGCATTATTTCTTGAAAGAATTAGATCAAAGGCGGTTAGCTTAAGACCTGTCTCTTATACCATATAGATTATTATAAGATGACAAATTGGTCTACTTGTGTTCAAGAAGGTATAGCTTTATGTAATGAAATTAAATTAAATCATAAACAATTAAAAAGACAACAATTAACTGAAAAAAGACAATTAGGTCAATTTTGTAGTCAATTTGGTTTAGAAGACATATCTTCTACATAGAAAAAATCATATCAACGACCTTCATGGCATAAAAATAAAAGGTTAAAACCTGTAAAATCAACAGAAAAACAAAAAGAAAAGAGAGAATTTCGTAAAAAACAGAGAGAATCTCAACCTAGAAAATCTAGGAAAAAACCAATTATATGTTATAAATGTGGCAAAAAAGGTCATATAGCCCCAAATTGTCATGAAAATAAAAAAGAAAAAATTAAACAATTAGATTTAGATGACGAAATTAAAAATGAAATTTACAAAATAATAGATATAAATACGAGATAATAATAGTTCTAGTAATGATAATACTAGTATTGATTCGATGATTATGATTCGATCGAATTAATATGCATGATTCTCTGATTCGTAATATTCAAAAGACCGGTTGTAATTCTTGTAATACTATATATGATGATAAAAATACAAAGAATATTATAACATTCTTTCTCAATTTCAAGATTTTCAAATAAATATAATTTCAAGTGATAATATTATTGATTTACTTAAACAAATTCCTGATTATCATTACTAGAACAAAAAATTATAGATTGGTCTTCTACTTCTATTTCTTATACATCATCTTCAATTCCTAAATTAAATTTGGCTGAAATTAATAATAAATCATATACAATGTTAAAAATTAAAAATTTGGATAAAAATGATGATTTTATTAGAAATAAAGATATTTATTTTCAATTTATAATTGATTCAATTACTCAAGATATTATTTCTCTTATTGAGTTAAAATATTCACATCTATTTTTTATAAATTCATAAATTTATACTATTTCTATAAATGATATAATTTTCTTATTAAAAACTTTATTAAGTTTTACAAAAAGAAAATTTTAAATGACTGATCAAGCTAGTACTTCTTATACTTCTTATTCTTCACAAGCAAGAATATTAAAATTAAAATATTTGGAAAAGTATTCCTTCCATATATTATACAAATATGGAATTCCCTATTAGAAATTATTATAATCAAAATTATAATAATTATAAAAGAGATTTAATAAGAAGTAAAAATTATTTTCGATCTAGAATTATTCTAGCACAAAATAGATTAGAACAAATAAAAAGAAGAATAATAACTTATGATTATACAACACATCAAGATCCAGATCCTTTATGGACATATGCTTTATTACAGCAAGAATTTAATATAGAAAAAGCAGAAATAAAATTTTGTAAAAATATATATCATTCAAAAATAAAACAATTATATGAATTATCAATTTAATAAATTCTCTGAGAATTTTTACAGGTTCTATGAGACGTGGCAGTTCTCAGTCTCCTTATAGGGACGAGGTGGAAGATCCCCAGTAATATCTAGGGAGGTTAAGGAGACTGAGAACTGCCACGTCTCATAGAACCTGTAAAAATTCTCAGAGAATTTATTAAATTGATAATTCCCATAATTGTTTTATTTCATTGAATGAGATATATTTTCTCTTATACATCATCTAGCATAGGTATTACCTTTATGCTTCGGTTGATGCAAATGATTCTTGCAATTGTCAGATATCTGTCTCTTATACACATCTAGATGTGTATAAGAGACAGGTATATTTCTTACGGATGAAAAGATTGCCAATGGCGGGATCAACCTTGGAAAATAATTCAAAGGTATTTGACTTATAAAGTCATGTTTCAGCGAATCATACAAGACTCATACGTATTATGAAAAATTCTTACTAATAGTGAAGCAATGAAATTCAGCATTTTCACCTCTATGGCTACTACTATTATTTATAATTTTTCAAAATTATTTTAAAAAAATTATATCTTGATGAATGGGGATTTCTACCTCAGATTAAATAAATAGAAAGTTAAATTTATCCTTAACTTTCTTATACTTATTGGGATTATATTCAAAGTTTTCATAAAACTTTTTATTATGAAAATTCTAAACACAAGCACACTTGGTTTATTAAACTGTGTTCGACGGTATAAATATCCTATCTCAAAATATTCCCATTTGGTTTATCCATTGGTGGACTACTCATGGACCCTCAGTAAAAATTTTACCTGATCCATTTCTTCATTTATACCATTCATGGATAAAAATTTCACCTATTCTCAAAAAGTTATACTCTCAGGAAAATATTCCTCTACCCACAGAAATTGCTACCATTTATTTCTTTATTATTTTCAGAATCAAGAGTATTAATTTTTAATGAAGAAAACTTTTTACAGGAATATAATTATCATCAGTCAAAGAAAACTGAGATTGAGAAGAGGAAAAACTCATGAAAATTGACCGAAACAAAACAATATTTAAAAAATTATCAAATTTATTTGTTTCATCAGAATAAATATCTGTCTACGAGATACTACTTCAATTACCGAGCAATGGAGCCCTTTCAGGCATATTGCCAGGAAACTACAAGTGCAATCAGGCACTATGACAAAAGATGAAATTATTGCGGCTTATATGGAGCAAGTTAAAGACTCAAATAAAAGAACATATTAAACAAGATCTTTCTATTGATCTTAATCAAATTGATGATAATGAAAATGATGATAATGAATCACGTTCTATGGACTCTAATAATTCATTAACTGGTGAATCACAACCACTTGAAAGACCTGAATGTATTCTTCAAAGTGTTTTAGACACACTCAAGCAAAAGAAGCAATGAAGAAAAAGATCAGATGATCAAAATATTCAAGACAAATGTCAGCATCAAAGTGGATCCCACACATAAATTCAACTTTGTTCAAAAGTCTTGTATAAACAGTAAAAAACGTGCAATCACGAGTTCTTGTACAAATCTTGTACAAGCAGTAATTTCATTAAACCATTTCAAAAATCCTAATATGTACAAAATTTAAAAATTTTGACGTCCGGCTGTCTATAAATATCCTCAATTGTATAGCCGAGGATAAGAGCTAACTTTCAGTTTTTCTTTCTTTAGTTTCTATACTCTCCTCTCTCATTGTAAATCTCTACTACTCTTTTGTAATTACTTTTATTTATCAAAGAAGAAGACCACCGAGGTATTCCTCTGCAACCTCTTCTACCTTCTTCCTTTCCTTTTAATTTGTTTGGTCGACATAATATGTCGAAGCTAATTATGTGTATAAGAGACAGGCTTAAATCTTATCCTAAGTATTTGCACTATGTTTAAACTATTTTGAATTTCTTTCTTTCAAAACTTTTTAATAACCGTTTATCTTGGTTCGGTTCTTAAAAATTTTCAGTCATAATGTTATTTAATTTATTTTGTTGGCCTTGAAAAGTACTCGCTTAGCCGTTGAGAAAGGCGGTTAGGGGAAGAATCGGCAACATAGCAAAATAAATTAAATAGTTTTATAGACAGAAAATTTTAAAGGTAAATTATCCAAAAACGGAGATTTATGATTATTAAAAATAATTTTATAAAGAAAGAATTTGACTCTAGTTTAAATGTTTGAGGTTAAGAGTGGCGGCCGGTCTTGGGCTAGACCGCCTTTGATACACATTCTGGATGTGTAAGTAAGAGACAGGACTTTGTAAGCCAATACGGGATTCCAATACGGTGATAAGCCAATACGGGATTCCAATACGGTTTGGACTTTGTATTAAGGCTGGGTTCCGGCTTTTAGTGAAAATGTTATCAGAGCACAAGTATTGAATAATTTGCCATAAGTATAATAATCATAAGGAATAGAAATATTATCTTTCCTAAGAGCTTTTTTAATTCTTTCAAATAATGCAGGTAAGCCATCAATAAACTTGGCTTTCCGAGAAGTAATAGTAACTCTTGGAAAGCCAAGTTTATTGATGGCTTACCCGCATTATTTGAAAGAATTAAAAAGCTCTTAGAAAGATATATTTCTGTCTCTTATGATTATTAGATGTGTATAAGAGATTGCACAAGTATTGACCAATTCGATAACATTTTCACTAAAAGCGGAACCCACAATACAAAGTCCAAACCGTATTGAAATCCCGTATTGGCTTATCACCGTATTGAATCGTATTGGCTTGCAAATCGTATTAAAATTCACTTTCTCTTTCTCTTTCTCCTGTCTCTTATACACTCTTATAATGTGTCTAGAACTATAGTTCATAGACCTAGGATCATATGTACAATCTAGTATCTTATAATTATCACTGAGAGTATAACTTTTTGATGAATTATTAGAGTCCATAGAACGTGATTCATTATCATCATTTTCATTATCATCAATTTGATTAAGATCAATAGAAAGATCTTGTTTAATATGTTCTTTTATTTGATCTTTAACTTGCTCCATATAAGCCGCAATAATTTTATCTTTTGTCATAGAGCACATTTAATAAACCAAGTGTGCTTGTGTTTAGAATTTTCATAATAAAAAGTTTTATGAAAACTTTGAATATAATCCCAATAAGTATAAGAAAGTGGTTGTTATTTTTCAACAAAACATTGTTTTTCGAGGTAGAAATCCCCATTCATCAAGATATAATTTTTAAAAATAATTTTGAAAAATTATAAATAATAGTAGTAGCAATAGAGGCTGAAAATGCTGAATTTCAGTTTCACTATTAGTAAGAATTACTTTCTGGAAAGCCAAGTTTATTGATGGCTTACCTGCATTATTTGCTGAAAGAATTAAAAAAGCTCTTAGGAAAGATAATATTTCTATTCCTTATGATTATTATACTTATGGCAAATTGGTCAATACTCTTTTCTGGTCTCATATAATAAGACTTAGAATCTGATTCAGATTCATTTTCAGTAACCGAAGCATAGGTATTACCTTTATGCTGTTGATGCAAATATTCTTCCAATTGTCCATATAATGGATGATCTTTTGGGATATTATCCAGATCAATATTGGATGTGGATGAGATCCATATCCCGATAATCCGATATATCCAATTATATAAATTTCTTCCTTTCAGCAAATAATGCAAGAAGAGAATTTTCAGATCCTTTTTTATAAAATATTTCAAAATCAAAGGGAGTTAATTGAGCTTGCCATCTAGCAAACATTTGTTTAGAAATATCATTTTTAAAATCTTTATTAAACATAAATTTTATTGAATGAGAATCAGTAATTATTATAAACTTTTGATTATATAAATCATTTTGAAATTTTAGAACACATTTAACTATTGCTAACATTTCATGAGCAATAGTAGCATATTTTTCTGAAATTAGTCCATTTACCAGAATGAAATTTAATCAAATAGATTTGTTTATTATCTGGATTAATTTGTTTTAAAATGCCACCAAAGCCTATATTAGAAGCATCAGTTTCTATTATTTTTGTCCATTTAGGAATAGCTAATGTTAAACATGGTAAAATTTTTACCTTTGATTAGATAATATTTTTAACTAAATTAGTTAGTTTATTATTCCAAGGAATTGGTATTTTTCTTAAGTCTATCATATAATGGAGCTAAATCTTTACAAAGA
Source organism: Cinchona pubescens (assembly GCA_025175665.1). Classification (NCBI taxonomy): domain Eukaryota; kingdom Viridiplantae; phylum Streptophyta; class Magnoliopsida; order Gentianales; family Rubiaceae; genus Cinchona; species Cinchona pubescens. Next base: position 702,423 of record JANKKI010000155.1, read on the forward strand.
TTTTTATAATAAGGAGAAATATAATTTAAACTACCTAAATGGTTAATAGCTGCCTATATACACATCTAGATGACGATAAGTATGATCTGCAAAAATTTGAATTTGCCAATATCCTGATTTTAAATCAAATTTAGAAAATATATTAGCCATATATAGTTTTTCTAATAAATCTTTTTTATTTGGAATAGGATACCTTATCCATTTTAAAATTTTATTTAAAGGTTTATAGTTTATAACAAGACGAGGAACACCTCTTTCTTGTTCACATCTAGATGTGTATAAGAGACAGGATCATCCTAGTGATTTAGAAGATTTTATTAATCCTTTATGAAGTAAAACTTCAATTTCTTTTTTACAAAATTCTAAAAATTCAGAATTCATTTGACATGGTCTAGCTTTTGTAGGAATATCATGTTCATGAAAATTATCTTCATATTGAAGAAAAACTACATGCTTTTTCCTATCCCAAAAGCCAAAAATGATCAGCACAAATAGACAATGAAAATGGTCAAGAAATGGATTTAATCTTTTCTTGAATTTTTGGCTGTTGTAAAACATCAGAAATAGAAATACTATAGATTAGATTTCTGAAGTTAATGAAGATAAATGTGAATATTTTAATTCAATAAGAGAATTAATATCTCGAGTAATAAGATCAGTTATAAACTGAAAGTTAATTTCTTGGTTTTTATAAGTTCCTGTCTCTTATACACATCTGACAGGGTTAAAGAGCTGTCTCTTATACACATCTAGATGTGTATAAGAGACAGGCCCATTATAACATTCTTTCTAAAAATGTCGAGGAATGCAAATATTATCTTGACAAATATAAGCGAGATGGAATTTTATAATCTATTTCTAGTTTATCACGAAGCGAACGTAAAGTATGAGTGTTTTTGTATAATATTTAGTAAATATCCTACTACATCTTGAATACAACAAAGATCAGCTCTTATATCACATCATAGCAACTGTGTGCTAAAAAATCATTATCAATTAAAAATTTAATTTTTATATACCATCTTTGAGATGTAATAATTTGCATAATATTTAAAAAATTATCAAATTTATTATTATTATTATTCGTCTAATTGAGAAGGAATATCATTAGAAGAAATTTGAATAGGCTGACTAATTTCTTTGCCTTTATGAATCGATTTTTGTCTTAAAGACAGTCGATTATCTATAAAAACATGATTTTGAAATATTAAACAAATTTCATTTTTCAAATTTTTAATTTCTTCATGCAAATTTGCTAAAGTAATTATTTTCGTTTAATTTGTTTAGTTTACTAATTCTATTTTTAACTTCTAACATTGTATATGGCTCATTATTAATTTCAGCCAAATTTAATTTAGGAATTGAAGATGATGAAGTAGATGATGATGAAGTAGACGATATAGAAGCCCAATTTAAAATTTTTGATCTAATATCATTGTCTTGAATTTGTTTAAGTAAATCAATAATATTATCACTTGAAATCATATTTATTTGAAAATCTTGAAATTGAGAAAGAATGTTATAATATTCTTTATTTTTATCATAATATATAGTATTACAAGAATTACAACAATTCTTTTGAATATTATCAAAGAATTTGATATTTTCGTTCAAGAACATTAATATAATTATTTAAATAAGTAGTTACAAACCACGGAACAAAAGGAATTATTTTATTATGTAAAACAGTAAATTCATAAAATTCTTTTGAAATATTATCAAGGTCTTCAGAAGAATATACTTCAAATAACCATTGTCTAAAATTATTCCAATTTGAAGATAAAAATTCTTGTTTTATTATTTTTCTAGCATATGAATCTGGACTAAAATCTATAACAGTAGTCATAAATTAAAATCTAATTCGGATTCAGTAGGAATTTCCTTATCTAATTCATTATCATGAATTGGTTTAACTATATTATTATTTATATGTAAATGATTTACATGTGATGTAGATGGAGTATTACTATCTATTGTATGTAATAATGCAGGTTTTGAACGTGCAGGAATATAATCATCAAATAATGATATCTGAGATTTTGAAGAAAACGTCCTATAAGGATGTTTAGAAGATGATGGTTTAGAACCAATACTATGCTCTAGATGGAACATTTGATGTATCAAAACGAAGAACAATTTGTCCATTCGGAGTTGATATAATCTGAGGATCATGCTGTGTAATATTCAAAGCATTAGATGTAGAAGAAATGTCTTCATTTATTATCCAATGATCAGGAAATTGAATTTCATTCCATTTAATTGGTTGTCTAGTTCTAAATCTGAGATTTATTAAAATTAGTTTCAATTAAAATTGTTTCATCAGTAGAAATATTACAAGATTTACACTTTGGATTAAGTGAAGTCGAAAGTAAATTAAAACTTGTTTTATAAATCTCAGATAATAACTAGACCTGTCTCTTATACACATCTATTTTCCAAATATTTAATGTTAAAGCATCAAGTATATTAACATCGATAAAGATAATTGTAAATTAGGATAAACATTAAAATAAATGGACCATTAGCCAAACTGGATTGTATCTTACCCATTAAGATGTGTATAAGAGTTTATAAGCATCAAATCGTAAGATAAGATAACCATCAACATATGTAATTAGCCTAACAAAGTTAAAGGTTTAAAAGCAATTTGCAAAACCAATATGCATAAAATTAAATTTAAAAGCAGTTCTATAAGAATCAATATCATTTGAATCTAATAATTGTATAACATGTTCATCAGAATTTAAAGGAATTGATTTTTCTGTTATTTTAACAACATATTTAGATATAATATTATCAAATAAACCATATTTATAAATAACAGAGGGTGAAATTTTTGGAATTGTCCACTTATTAAGTAGATTCATATCTTGAGGAATATCATATTCTTCTTTTAATTTATTTTTATCATATGAGACAGATGATAAAGATAAGTTTTCCATTATTAAGGAAAGAAATATGTCGACTGTTATCAAATCTTAAGTCTCTGAGCTCTGATACCATTTTCACTAAAAGCCGGAACCCAGCCTTAATACAAAGCCCAAACCGTATTGGAATCCCGTATTGATAATTCGATCAGAATCATAATCATCAGAATCAAACCATCGAGGTATTCACCTCTGCAACCTCTTCTGAGGTACCTTCTTCCCTTTCCCTTTTAATTTGTTTGGTCCTGACATTTAAAATTTTCTTTTTGTAAAACTTAATAAAGTTTTTAATAAGAAAATTATATCATTTATAGAAATAGTATAAATTTCTGAATTTATTGAAAATAAATGTGAATATTTTAACTCAATAAGAGAAATAATATCTTGAGTAATTGAATCAATTATAAATTGAAAATAAATATCTTTATTTCTAATAAAATCATCATTTTTATCCAAATTTTTAATTTTTAACATTGTATATGATTTATTATTAATTTCAGCCAAATTTAATTTAGGAATTGAAGATGATGAAGTAGAAATAGAAGTAGAAGACCAATCTAAATTTTTTGATCTAATATTATTTTCAGGAATTTGTTTAAGTAAATCAATAATATTATCACTTGAAATTATATTTATTTGAAAATCTGTGAAATACAAGAATGATTATAATATTCTTTATTACAAATCATCATATATAGTATTACAAGAATTACAACATTTTTTGATTTATTAGGATCTATCCAATTTTTGTTGGAATTTTGTGTATTTTGTTTTAGATAGAAGTATGGATTTTTGTTTATATGATTTTCATGGCTGATTTTTTAGAAAGAAACATAAAATCCGGTCTTGCCTGAGTCGACCAGTTTTTACACGGTTAGTGGGGTTTTACCGGATTTTATCGGTTTTGTCTACTTCCCGGCTTTGACATATTTCTGGACCGGAGCCAATACCGGTTCGCTGTTTAACCGGTCGAACCGGCCAAGCCGGTTCGAGTTTATAAACAACTTGTTAGAAAAAGATAGCTTTCTGATTTCTTAAAGGAAAGAATATGTGAAACAACTCATTTTTTGGCTTTTGAAGTTTTCAGGATGGAGACAAGAGTGTTAATTCGACTAATATTCAACTTTTTGATTTGTTTTATTTTTTATTTAAAAATCTCAAAATTAAATTAAAGTCATATAAATTCAAAGTCAATTAAAGTTGAAAATTGTTTAAATTCGACTTATTCGACCGATAAATCGAATAAGTCGAACATAAATCCTCTTAGATTTCATATTTTAATTCCAAAATTTATTACATCATCTCACAAATTTTATATGATTTCAAAAATTCAAAGTATTACATAGTAAAAATACAAGATAATACAAGTTCATAAATAATACAAAAAAATAAATAACCAAATTACAATCACATCATTCAACAAAATGTGTGTATACCAAAATGGAATTCATAGTATATTATATTTGTACAAGCTTAAAATAGATTATATGTACAAATTTACACACACACACACACATATATATATATATATATATATATACAAAGAGGTATTTAGTGAAAACTCTAATGCATTGACATGTGGCATACTAAATGTGTAGAAATTTGAATGATAAATAGTAAAAGTGAAAAAATAATTACTTGATTAACAATTATAGTCTAAATTAACTATGTAAATTCTATCTTAACTATTTTTACTTTTTCAAAATCCACTAATTCATTTTAGGCACACCTATCTCTTATAATTATTTTTTTCCCGAAAGAGTTACAAAATTAATTATATATTATGGATTCTTATATGAGTATAGGTTATTAAAAATACATGTCAAATATAAATTTTTTTTGTTTATAATAAGTTAGAAAACAATTATTAATTTACTTAGAAAATCATTAAGTATATAATATTAATTTAAAGAGTTATTCATATACATCAAAAGATAAGTAACATAATCTTGTGACCCAATAACATTATGGTAATACTTTTTTCAAGAAATTAATTAGAGAAAAATTATAAATTTAGTCTTAAATTATTTTAAAATCTCATGGAAATCCCTCAAATCATTTTTCAATTTTTTTTTATCCTCAACTATTTTTTAAACTTGCATATTTTTCCCAATTTTTTCTGTAAATTTTTTGTTTCTCAAGCATCAATGTAAATCCATAGAGGTCTCTTACACCTTTTTTTTTTTTATTTTTTTTATTTGAGTCTTTTGTCCCTCAAAATTTTTACAAATTTATTTTTATATGATAGCTAGATGACTACTTTGAGTTTGATAGGAAAAATTATACTTGAGGGACATTTATGAATTACAAAAATAATTTATGTATGAAAAAATGTAAATAAAACTTGAGGGACCTTCTCTCATGATCTATAAGCCATAGGATTTGAGTCACTAAAAAGGTAAGTGTAGATCAACTCTAGATCCTCTTGGAAAAAAAATAAAACCTTGAGGCACCTTCTTAAAATAAAATAACAAAAAAAAAAAAAAAAAAAGGGACTTCCATGGTATAAAAAAATAGTCTAGACATGGAAAGTTTTAAAAATTGGAAGACCTCTATGGGATTCTAAAAATAGTTGATGAACTATATTTGCACTTCTTCCAATTGATCATTGATTCTATAAAAAGAGAAACAAAATTAAAATTAATTTTTTGTTTTCATCTTCTTTGAACATTATGTCCATTAATAATATAGATGTTATTCAAAACTAAAGATGTAAATATTATGTATTCTCTACATTTTTTGATATTTTTGATATTATTTTATTTAAAAGTATGCTATGCACATAAAATCAAATGTTAGAAATTTTTTTTCCCTTTTATTCACATAATAAGTGACACTTTCTTTTGTATTTTAAAGAAGGGTGACATTTTTCTTATAATTCGATAGAAATAAATACTTTTCTGATATTTTTATCCAAAAATATTATTAAATACTTATTTTTGTATTCCAAAGAAATATGACATTCTTATTTTTTGTAATTTAATAAAATTAAATACTTACTGATATTCTGATTCCATAGTATAATTTAAAATTTTCTTTTCATGAAATTTACTAAATAATACTTCAAAAATCATTTTGTTAAGCAAACATGAATTTTTAAAATATTTGTGATTAAGTGATATCATCACGTTCATAACAATTAATATTCAACAATATCTATGGGTCAATAACATAATAATTTTAATTATGCGTCCAACAATCACGTTCCTTAATTTTTTTTCTTTAACTTATGGTGTTGTATAAGAACTTCCTAATATAATTATTTACTTTTTTTTATCTTATTTAGTTAATTATTAAAAGTTTCAATCAATCATCATTTTACTAATTATTATTTTATAAATCTAATATTTTCATCATCCCGTGCATATACGGGTAAAAAATGAACTGCTTAATTAATAATAAAATTTAAATTAATTATCTAAAGGTTATCTTTAAAATCTTTGTTACAGTCACACAACTTATAGGTAAATTTTTTTCCACAAGAGTTACTAAACTATAAATGTACTATAAATATGAGTATGAGTCATTAAAAATAAGTTAACAAAAAAAAACTAATATATTAATCATGAAAAACTTTGATCTATATATCGTTATTAATAAATATATTTTAGATATATATTTAAAAGATTACAACTAATAATTTTAACAAAAGTAGGAGAACATTTAGCCTATTATGTCTAAATAATATCATTCTTGCAACCTAATTACATATAGTTAATATTTATAAACTTTATTATATCACAAATATATACGTTAATACAAAATTTTAATATCAGTTTCTTCTTTTCATTTTCTTGAAACATTATATTTATTGGTAATAACTATTCAATGTCAATAGATATTATTTTTAAGTGATTATGTAATTGTAATATGTTAAAAAGAATTTTAATTTATATCTTAGTATGTCTTATCTACTTTTTGGCATTATCATTTTATATATATATATATATGGTAAGACCTAAAATCAATTGTTAGAAATATTCTTTTATTTTCTCATACACATTTGGAAGGTTTTTCTTAGAAAGATTTTAACTCCAACATAATCTCACTTGAGTCTCTTTCTATTAGCATATACAGTGTCAATCTACCTATAAACTCCATTGACACTTTTGAAAATTATGTTCTTTAATTAGAAAAAAAAATGTAAACTGATTATGAAATGTGATAAATATTTCTCAGTTTTTTTTTTTTTTTTTGTTGGCAATTTATATCAACATAATTAAGTTAAAACATACTAAACAAAAATGACTTCTAAATTATTGTGTTATATGTGTTTATCATTTATGACCAAAAAATTATGTTCATTCACATTCAATAAAAAAAAAGTTTTATCCTTCATTTTTCATTGAACATTGTTAGACATAATTTTTAAAAACAATTATATATACAAAACATAATAATCTTGGTTACTATTTTTGAAAATAAAAGTTGAGAGGCTTCAACTAAAATTTAAGTTATATAGTTACTTTTTAATCGTTTTATACGACAAAAATATAAACATTTGAAATGCATACTTAACAATAATATTTTTTATTTTTAGATCTAATTAGTAAATTTGTAAATAGTATTACTTAATTTGTCTTATCTTTATATAGTTTAATTAGAAAAGGATTTTATACCGTTATCATTACTTCACTGATATTATTTTATTGTAAAAATTCAACATAGAGATTAGTCGCATAGCACGGGACATTAAACTAGCATATATATGTTTGTGTGTGTGACAGAGGGAGTGTTATATATAGATATTAAAATTGATTTATAAAATCACAAGATTATTAAGGATTATTTACCAAAGAGAATTCACATAACAAAATTTTATTGAATCACCAATTATTGTTAAGTTATATCCTACAAGTATACACACACATACATACATACATACATACATACATATATACATATGTGTGTGTGATTATCTAACTCTATCTATAATAATACTAAATTAGTAATGCATTTAATATACTTGTTAATAGTAAAAATGTTACAGTAATAAGTTATGTAATATAAGTATATAAATTAGACGTACAAGTATAAGTTACACAAACTTCATATATGAATATCAGAACATGTATCTATAGATATATTATATATAGATATTTTAATAAATATTAAAGTATACATAATTATTTAACTCTAATATCTATATGTATTAAAAGGAAATTAGTAATATATTTAATTAGTTATTGAAATAAAAGTATTACATTAATAAATTGTACACTTAAATTAATGTATGAGTACACAAATTGTATATAATGTGAAGCATTATTTTTACATTGAGATAACTCCTAAAATTAGACAAAGAAAAAATATTTAAGTATTAAGAAAAAAATAATATTATCAAGTTATTGACCTATCTAATTATCAAGAATTAAAAATATTGTGTATAAATTTTATATACACAAATATATTAATATATTATTATAATAATAGGTTAAAGTATAAAAAAAAACTAATTATTCGACTTATTTGATCGGTATTCAACCAACAAAATCAAAAGAATTGTTTGACTCTTAAATCAATCAATTTATAGTTAATATTCAATTAATAATTTGACTTGAAAGTTAAAGTCAAAGTTGAGTTAAGAAGTTATTTTAATTTAATTTCGAATCAAAATCGAATTGAGAGTTGAACAAATCAAATCAAATTTTTTTTTTTTCAATTTAACTTTATTTGATAATTCGACTTGAGTGACTTTTTAATACCCTTAAAATGGAGGCCATTGATTCCAAGAGCAATCAGACTAGGGGGAGACAGACGGATGCCTTTTGTTCGTGGGACCCATGTATGATTTAATTACTATTGAGTGTTGAGTCAACGAGGTAAATCTCCGCATTTCAATAAAATTAGCTGTGGCAATAAGATTATTACTGTGGCAATATCATACTGCCCTTTCTCAAATCGAATCCTGTCTACGAATTTTTTAACTTCTATCGGTGCCATATACAGAGTATGGTATTCCTACATACCCTGATAAGATTTACCTGTTGTCATCCTTATGAATGACCAATATTTGATCAACCTTTGCAATAATCTCAAGTTAAAACATCTTTAAAAAGTTGTAAATTTTGGTTTTTCTTTTTCATATATATATATATGCTCCGAGTTCTATATGTAACTAACTAAACAGAGACATTTTTCTGTATGACCATGAGCTAGTAGGCTCATTACCAGAGGCCAGCAAAACAGAATCTCTTTGTTTCCTATGAAGATGGTATTTTATCTACAAAAATAACCATCATATCTATACTTCATTTTGCTATCATGGGGAACTCCTAGCGGATATGCTGCCACAACTCCATCTCCGCCAATGCACCATACTCTGCTACGACTCGGCGTTGCAGTCGCTGAACTTACATTTGAATCACCAAATGGGCTGCAAAGAGGATTTCCATCCGCACTATTCATCTGGTCGATAAGTGAATGCCTAACTCGGCGCTGCATTGGACTACCTGAGATTTCTTGGATTCTTAGTCCAGGGAAGTGATTTGTTGCAACAGGGGTACTTGGGTTGCTCAGGCGATCTTCTTCCAGAATATCTGCTATCCTAGAAAGTATGGAGAGAGCCAAATTTCCTAGAACCCTGGAGTACACTTCCAGAATCGCATGCCCCAAATCCTAAAACATTCAGAGTGATAGAATTACAATTGATTCATGCAAAAAAAAAAAAAATGGAGAAATATGTACTTATGTAAGGGATTTTATGTATTTATATAATCTTATTACCCAAGAAGTTCAAAAATATTTATTTTTCTTTATATTTTTTAAAAATTTCAATAACTCCCTTTGCAAAATTAGAGTACTTTATCCCGTAAAATTTAGCAAAAATTATAAAACTGTCTCCCCAAGTATATGTATCTATAGTTTTTGCCACGCAAAACTCAATTTCTAGATCCGCCCTTGCTTATGTACTATGTATGGTTAGGTAAAATACGAACCATGTAAAAGAGAACTAAAATTCACTCTTTTGTACTAAAGTGGAATTGAAAAAGTTATTGTTCCCCAACCTTGTGCTTGAAAGAAGTAAATCCTCCAATCCCTCTGAATGGGGAAAGAAATGATCAAAAAACAGAAGCATGAGAAGATGGGAAGAAACTCCAGTTCTATTCTTTGACATTTGTCAACTCTTTTGGGAAAAGAACTGCCTTTTTGTTTCTGAGTGAATACTAGGTAGTTTGATGATAATTTTGTGAATACTTAATATGGCTTTTCAAACTTATGCATAGGTAATATATTAATTGTTGAAGCATTGCTTTCCTAGTAATCTCAGTGGATTAGCAAATGACAATCTACAGCTGTTGGAAAAAGCTGCCTACTGTAAGATTTTTATCCTCTCAAAATATTAGCATACTAAAATATAAGGCCGGAACTTAAAATTACACAACAGTTACAACATATAACGGTTTCCAAAACACTAAAGATCAATCTTTTCATTTATTCAAACTGTATAGATATATGCAGACTGATTCTTACCTTTCCATACTGGATTTTAACAGCATCAAGGAACGTCGGAGGAAGATTTGTGTATCTGGTCTTGAGCTGCTGCCTAAGGAGTTCAGCTCTGTTCAGTAAAAACTCCACCTTATCCAGTTCAGATACCGGATCTTTACCAAAAGACCAGGAGCTTCGAGCTGGAGATTCCTCACCGACGTGGTCCTTGATCATCTCTTTCCAAGCAAACATGGCTCCTTCCAATTTATTAATAGCTTGAAGGGCACTATGTTCAGATTCCAAGTTTAGGGAATTGATCATGTCCCCAGCTGGGATTGATTCTGCAGCCAAGATTTTATAGAGTTCCTCTCCAGGAAGACTTGCTTTTCCAGACTGCAATGTTAAAATGTATGGTCAATAACTCGTTGGAAAATAGGAACTTCATCACTCTGAAGAGTGTTTAGCAGCTTTATGCAAGTCTTCATGTATTTTATAGCCCAATTTAATGGACTTTTATTTCTTTGTCATTATCTTTAATTTCTTTTAAGGAGCTGGAGTTCATCTTGGATTGGGTGATGATTTTGTTTTTTGCTCAAGGTTACCATGGAAAGCAAAGAAAATTAATAAAATTATCAGATAAGTATCATCAGTTAAATTTTTACTAACCTTGTTCAGTGCATCCACAATGATATCTGGAACAGGCATTTCAAGTAAAACACTTTCATTAGTATATACACAGCCTTCAAAACTTATACCCGTTTACCCTGATTTAGCAGCTTCTTTCTTTCAGCGTCAGAAAGACCATTTGCAGGTACTCGTGGTGAAGGAAGCCACCACCTTTTACTCTCACCTGCACTTCTGCTCCTTCCTTCTGTCTCTGCTACCCACTTCCACATACCAAAACTCAGTATCAACCATGGAATCCAGTATTTCCTATCAAATCATTGTATCCACAGAATCAATTAGATATTAATGAACACAAAAACGATCTATCTAAATTTCAGGAGAAGAAGACCACTTACCATGAGAATGGAGTCCAATTTCTCAAGTGCTGGAAGATTCATGTGGATGTCTGAACGAGCTTTTGCGGTCATTATCTGTTTCATCATTGAAAACAATATGAATGAAAAAATATTTATTGTCAGGATAATTTTGTAAGAAACATGCAATGGCACTTATCAGAATAAAAATCACCTCCACTGTTTGGCCATTGCTACCATTTTTTTTGGCCGGAACCAACTCAACCATGTAGTTGGTGGGAGAAAGTAACCAATTCATTTCTCTTCGCCATTTGCTTCTCCTTTCCTCTGGCAGTGGCTCTAATTTCCACAGCTCACCAAAAACAGATACTGTAGAATATCATAATGAACGTCACAGCAGTTCCATGACAAAAATATTCCTAGGACTAGACTGGGAGGTCCTCACCAAATAATGAATGTCATGTCAAGTATTAATCATATGCTAGATATTATAGCTTCTAGGAGGCACTTTTAGAGTAAGTTTTTGGTGGTTGCATTATTATTTTGTAAATGGGTGAACAAGACATATTATTAAAATTTTCTACTGTCATTACATTTGTATTTGTCACATGTCGCAACTCACAACATAGGCATAAACTGAGCTTCTTATCTATCCAAAATTTGCATCAAAAGAATTTAAATAATTTGGCCAGTGAGCACCAATCATTAGCACTTGAAATATAAAAAAGTGAAAGCGATTGACCTAAGAGATTCGAGCAGGAATAATCTTGATTAATGACTATCATACCAGAAAGATTTGATATAGCATTGGACAAGGCCAACGCAGGGGAAACCCCCTTGTTTCCTCCTGTAACATCCTCGCCCAGCAACAACTTTGCAAATTTTTCTTTCATTGTTTCCTGAAACATGTCTGTTGAGTTAATAATATAATCTGGTTCTTCTTTTTGATAGAAATGTTGAGGACTTCCTGCAAATTCTGAGCCATTTTGTCCATGATCATCCCTCTTCATCATCGTACACTCAGAGGAGAATGATCCAGAAGCAACATGATTGGAGCAGCAGCTTGAGGTGTCCTCATCGCCTGAATCAGTTCCACATTTGTCTTCTCTGGTAGTGCCACTTGCATTGTCATATGATTGACTGTTGAGAATGCAGCTCTCAAGGCCATTATATGTCATAACTCCTGAAATTTCAATGAGAATTTAGCTTTTCCCCTGTTAAAAAAAACAGGTAAATGCATGAATGGCAATTACATATTCATTCAATGAACTGACATGCGGAAACTGCCCTATCTGATATGTGCAACCGGAAATATATAAACATTACAAAAATCTTAGTAGTTCTTACTATATTTGGAAGAGTGAATGGTGCAAATCTTTAGGTAAATATTTGATTTTGCGATTCACAATACCTAACAGTTGGGAGTAGTTCATACTATATTTGAAAGAGTGAATAGTGTCAAGCTTTTCATATGATTCAAGTAATTCTTCAAGCTTTTGTGAATAAACACGGCTTCCATTAAAGAAGAAAGATCTATACAACTACCCTAAATTTCATGTAGAACCAACTGACTAGTATCAGAGGCATCCACTTCAAATATATCCATCTTGCAAAATGTAGTTCGATTTGTATACCAGATACAGCCTTCTGTTCTTCCATTTTTTCTCACCTAAGTTTTACAACAATAAACAAAAGAAAAAACTGATATGTCTCTCCTGATTTAGTTTAATTGGTGAAAGGAATATATAAAAGAAAAATGGGGATTAACACAATAGTACTTATTGACCAGTCTCCAAGAGACAATTTGATTTGCACAAGGCTCAAAAGAATCCTGTGACAAAAGGAGTTTGCATTGGTCATTAATTATAGATGTTTAAGAGACAAGGATTAGTATGATTCATGGTGTACTTGATAACCTTTCAAGTGAACGTGAACATATATACAATAGTTTAAATCTCCTCATATATAAAAATAGAGAAATGCAAATACTTTGTGCCTCACAGTATTGGGTTGGAGACAGCATAGCTGTTTGAAGTTTGAACATTTACTTAAATATTACTGTTCATTCTTCTTAAAAGGAAATGATAAAATCCTCAAATTTAACCATTTTAAAATTTATTGTCGAATATGGAAAACATTGTTCAAAAGAAAAAGATATTACTTAAATTCCTCATTCACCAATCTTGAATGCTGAACTTAATAACGGAAAGAAAAGTAAAAGAAAGGCAATTTAGCTGCTAAAAGCTAGGTTAGGCTATTTTTGCTACCATTTCTCTCATTGATTGTTTTCATGCAAGTCCACAACTCAAATCACTTCTGGCCAACCAATACCGACAAATGCCTCTATGATCCAGATCTCCTTTATAATAAGAGATGAGTTTATGCAATATTATTTGTGCTGAAAAATTTCTTCCTATCTTGCATAAGTTTATTGCCATATAGGAACAACAGTTAATAAATCCTAGTTGTGATTCCACGAGACAACACTGCTCTACGTTCATATTCAACCTTCAACTACGATTTGGCACTTAAATCTTTCAAATACCACATAAACCAGTTGGACCACTGAATTAACCAAACACATTTAATTGGGTAACCGGATTTTCCATTGATAGGAACTCAAAAGAAATAATTGAAACTGGACCAAAAGATTTGAAATGGACGGACAAGCAAGAGAATCCCCAAAAGAAGTTGTACAAACAGAAAATGAGAAACTTTTTCTAAAGAAAAGTTTATCTAGACATTGACTTCTGAGTCCCCACATTCAACCCAATGTCACATGAAACAAGAGTGAAGCATTTTCAATCAAATTATTACTGCTCTTAAGGGTCACTATTTCTATCAATCATGCAATAAATGGAACCCAAGTAATTGCCTGTGGGCCTCATGCACTAAATGGTATTGACAAATCAAAATCACTTTATGTCCTCTATTGTAGCATCTGCTACTCATGCACTATGAAAGAAAGACTCATGTCTTCCACCATAGCACGGCACAAATAGTGAAATTATAAACCCCCGATGTCTAAAAGTTGAATTATTTGATACCAATAACTTTTACTTTGATTTTTTGTTATTTGATAGGAGTACGAGGGATACATAATCATTTTTTTTTCCTCATTTGAGATTAACTAACTCTTTTTATCTGTGGCTGATTTAATTGACATACGTATTGGAGGATCGAGAAATTTTATCTTAGTTGTTCCTAAATCAACCAGATCCATTCATTTAGGCTGGACCCCTTATTTTTTGAAAAATAGAGACCAAATGGGCCCTATTTTCTGGAGAATTTATCCTAATTGGTAAAATATCATCTGCTACAAGAATTATGATGAACAAGACATAAATAAAATGCAATTACTACTTGATAGTGTCATACTATAAATGTCACTCCTAAATGCTTCCCAGAGGGGAAAGTTGCATATTTTCCTAATATCACTAATTGTGTGGTGTAGATGAATCAACCCCAACCATTAAAACTGGGGACCAATTAATTGAATTTATTCCTGAGATTTTTACTAAAGAGTAGAGAAATTTTTTGCTGTAATCTTGTTTCTTTCTTTGGGTTTTATAAATGAAGAAGTCTTTATTTAATATGTAGTCCACATGGTAGGTATATATGTTACCCACGAATCTCAAGCTTTATAAATACTATGTGATCCTGATCTACAGCGTTGTAATATAAACCACAAAGCCAAGGAGCATTAATTACGGAGAGATTTTGAACAGTCAACTAAAAAATAAAAAAAAATAAAAAATTATACATATTAAGAAATGTGGGCCATATTTCTTACTCTCTTCATCAAAGTCGATGCTAGCTTCTCTGTCTCTAGAACAGCAGGCAAGTCTCCTAGTCATGATCAGCATAGCTTCTTATCACCGTCCGATCTTCTCAACAGAGTCCTTTAGAAAAATCAGACGTCCAGCAAATTTAGTCTATATGCCTTATGTAGCAACTTCTAAAATAGCGGAAAACAAAATGTGACACTATTATACATGATAAAATGGTATTGTTAAATTTTGAGTAATTGCATGTAGGTCCTCAAATTTTCACATAAATAAAACTTTTCCCTGTAGCCTCACTTCAAAAATTAAATATATAGGGAAAAAACATATTTTGATAAATAAATGAACTATTGAGGAATTAATTGGGACAAGAACCTTCGATTTGTTTTCCACAAAGATTTTGAGGCCTAAGAATAATTTATGACGTCGTTAGACAATAACTATTATTCTGTATATTATTTCTACAATTATCTATTTATAAAGTGGGTACTCATAGCTAACAAAAGACAAAAGTTAATTGATATTTCTGCTACTTAGTAAATCCTCTTTTGGACCCCAATCTCGTACGCAACGTGCACATGGAGTGGTACTCGTAAGTCAAATTATTTGAGCAACAAATTTAGAATATTTCCATCAATTAAATGTCAATATTTTCCAATTAAAGCATCTTTCAAAAAAAAAAAAAAAATTATATTTACCAATTTACCTCTTTTTTTTTAACTAATTAATGAATACTGTGAAAATCCTAGAATCTATATCGGCCAAAAAAAAAGGAATTCTTAAATAGATCCGGACTCGATCCATGACATATCTATATTGTTCTACATTATTTCACATCAATTGAATAGATGATGTAGAACAGTATAGACCCGATCCATACAAGAATTTTCCGGCCAAAAACAGAAGGATTCAATTTTTTGAAACTTTTGTAGGGTCTCAAATAGGGTCAGCCCCACATTATAGGCTAATAATGCATAATTGTTCTCCAATTGTAAATCATTTAATATACAGGATTATTTAATATCAGAGCATTATTAGATTTTTTTTAAAAAAAGACACGTGGTATCTAATTTTTAAATTCAAAATCAAGTGGTGTAAAAGTAATAAATCAAAAAGTTAACATTTTTGGGGACTATATTAACAGAAATTATGTACTTTTTTGTTGACTTTGGACAAGATAAACGTAAAAAAGCTACCAAAAGGAAATAAAAAAAGGTTTTTTAAAATAAAAGAAGTTTTTTTTTTTTTGGGTTAAAGTTGAACCAAAAGGATAAGGGAAAAAGTGTTTTTATTTAAAATAAAAAAGGATTTACAAAACCAAAAAAAAAAAGGAAAAGGGAAAAAGACCGTAAATTGCTTAAGACAAAGGACTCAGGACCAATGGGAACAAAAGATCCGTAAATTATGATTGAGAAATCAGAAGGTGTGGTGAGGTCCCCACTTTCCACCGAACTTTACTTCAGCGCCTCGCGAGTTGACTCGGAACTCGAAGCCAAAGCTCTAAAATACTTAAAAAGTGCGACCCCATTATAACTAAATAATTATTCTTTTATATATCAAACATTTCCTTTCAATTCTTTTTTTTTATTGGGTACTAAAATGGAAAAAAAAAAATGAAACAGAACTTTTTTGGGTAAAAAAAAATTTGTGGCGGTTTGAAAATGAGAATTTTTTCGATAAAATTTTACTACTAAATAAAACTAATAATTACTTTTTGGGAAAAATGAAAATAATGCTTCAAAAATCAAACTATTTGATCACGAAAATTAACTAAGGCTGGAAAAAAAATTAACAATGAGAAAAATTATGGGTTATTGTTTTTACAGTACTTATTTATTTTTTCTTAAAAAATGGGAAAATAAAAATGGTCTCTGACGACGTAATCAAACAGCTTTAGAGTCGTAAAAGAAACGGAAAAGGATCTTATTATGCGTCACCTTTTGCAAGATTCTTTTCGGGAAAGAAGTTAAAAAAAAATGGAAATCTAACCTGAAAAGCAAAAATTTTATTTTAATTAAAAAGAAAAAGAAGAAATAAATGATCGTTTAGTACTATTAATTGAAATTTTTGTACACATTAAAAAAAAAAAGCGAAGAAAAGAAGAAAAAATGAGGGATGTAGAGAAATCATTTTAATCAAAAAAAAGAAGAAGAAAGAAACATGCACCTTGAGATTTGGAAAAGACAATATGAATCTTTGAATTACTAGTAAGGTCCATCGAATTTTTCTAAATTAAAAAGTTATTTCATTTTTTAGAAAAATATATGAAGAACTAAGCCAGAAAGAATGAGAAAGCACCTTATACTCAGTGGTGATGATTAAATGGAGAAGCAGATTCTTTCTTCTTTCTTCTTTCTTCTTTCTTCTTCCTCTTCTATGTATAAAACCTGCGAAAAGCTGCAATAGAAACAAAATGAGAAGACTTTGGGGAAGAGGGTTGATGAATCTGAACAAAAAAACAAAAAAAGGAAGGTTAAAGAAGAGGCAAAAATATTGAATTGGAATTAATTACTGCTATATGGTGGCAGTGTCAGAAATGGCAGTGAAAAAAAAGGGAGGGAAATGCAGGATGTAATGGAGTGAGGAAAATGTAATGTGGAGTGATGAAAATGGTGGACCGACTCACTGACCTTTGATAAGTGCTGAGTGAAGGCAACTGTGAAAGTGAGACGAAAGAATATTGTGGTGAAGGCATTAAATAGGGAAGACTCGGTAGGTAAGACGGAGCCAGAAAGATAACCAAAAAAAGTAACCGCAGGAATGGGGAGCCTTTGATGGGTCCCAGTAGAGATTAGGATGGAGCTTGGATTTTCTTTTTTTTTGGGGGAGAGGGGGAATGGAGTGGCGTTGGACGGGTAAGGGTTAGTGTTATTTAATTAGGGTAAAAGGGTTGTAATTTCAAATTTTTTAGTTTGTTTTTATATATACTCGTGCGTATGCATTTTGTGGGGGACGGGTTAGGGAATTAGGGGGAGGAAAGGGGTAGGGGTGGGGTAGTGACAATTAATTAGACTAAGAGTCTGTTTGATAAGTCAACTTAATGATGAAAATTAATTGATTAAGAGATTTTAAATTTTAACATGTTTGATAACAGAATTCTCTTATCACTTAATACATTAATCACTGCTTAATTTGTATTCAAAATTTTAAGTGAAAATATTTTCACTTAATCTATTGAATTTTAAATAAATATACAAACACATAATCTAACACACACATACTATTCTCTCTCTCACACATATTCACACACACTTTCTCCCACTTGTACACACACTCGCACACAAACATATACTCTCACACACACAAAACACACACTTCCTCACATATATACATTGTCTTTCTCACACACATACACACTTAATCTCTCACACACATTCTCTCTTGTACTTTTTCTTACTCTTATTCACACACTCACACACATACATATTCCCTCTCACTCACATACACACACTCTATCACACACAAATTCTCTCACACACACATACATACCCTATCACACACATTCTCTCTCATATATATTTATACTATCCTTAATTATTCTTTTTTTTTCTACGCATATATGACAATTATTTATAATAAATTAATATATGTATGAAGTGACATATTTAATTCAGAAATTGAATTCAGTTGACCCTATATCAAACAGAAATAAAGTATCAATCTATATAAGAATTAATACTTTTGAACTTATAATTGTGTTTAGAATGTCAGAGATTCAATATTCAACATTAACAAACACCCCCGATTAAAACAATTGTAATTTCAATTTTTAGTTTTGTTTTGTAAGAAATTTTATATGCACTCGATTTACAATTTCACTTACGCAATTTGTGGTTTAAACAATACATTTATGAATAAAGTAATGCATGTTATAATAATAAAATGATAATATAACAATTACTTTATTTAAATCACAAATTTACAAATAAGACTATAATTATATACGTTTCTCATTTCATATATGCAAGTGTTTTGGTGATGGATAATGATTTATAAAAAAAAAAAAAAAAGAGGAGTTGAACTAGAAATATTTGAGTTTGAAGGTTTTGTGTTGGTTAGTTTTATTCGTATTAGACGGTAGACACTAATGTCACATTGTCCTATAAATCTCTGTATAGAATATGGGATTAATCACACTTTGCCCCTATAAACTTGATTGGATATCAATTTGTCCCATGTAAAAAAATTAATATAAATTTTAGTTTTTTTAGTAACGTTGAAAACCAATTAGTTTTTCAAACATTAGAAGTGGCACGACACAACTAAGTTACCCTCATAAATTTAACGTTAATTAGACTTTACCCTTATAATGGAGCAAAAATACCCTTTACCCCTATTTGATAAAATTCATAAATTGATCCTATACTACATTAATCCTTGAAGTTCATCACATAGTTTTAGTAGTAGATTCCAATAGCGGTACCAATAGTGATGACGTCCCAGGCCATAAATTTTTTTGACGACCAAATTTGACAAAATATATGTATGTGGACTCAATTTTTTCAAGGATTATAACTATAGCTATAGAAGTAATAAAAATTAACTACATAGCTAGTGAATAGGAAGAAATCCTTGGTGATACTCTCTCCTTGTACATTCTTAGAATAGACACAAAATCTACACAAAATTGCATAAATATTATTTTTGGGGAGGGAAAAACGCCGAAATAGTCTCTCAACTTTTTTATTTTAGCCAAAATAGTCCCTCAACGTTTTTTTAACAGGAATAGTCCTTTAACTTTTATTTTTTAGCAAACGACGGTCCTTTTATCTAACCACACCACAAAAATCTTTTTCTTTTTTTGATAAATTCCACATACACCCTCTGAAGTTTACTTATTTTTCACATAACTCCCATATAGTTTAAGATAGGAAAAATAAGAAAGAAATTAATTTGAAGGAGTGAAAAAGGGAAAAAAAAACTTCAAAACAATTTTAAAAAATAAAATAAAAAATGAAACATTTATTTTTTATAAAAAAATATTAAAATCCTAACCCTTCATTCTTTCCCTTATCCCAGCCAAAGCTGTCACCCTTCCAAATCCAGCCGAAGTTGTCACCCTTCCAAATCCAGAATCACCCCTTTAGCCACCCAAGCACCTTTCCCCACCCACCAGACATCAATCGCCACCCACTAGCCCTAACGCTAGATCCCGTTAATCAACCACTAGATCTTCTTTTTCAAAAGTTAGCCGTAAAGTTTTGTAAAATTTTAAATTAGACTAATGTGGAAAACAACCAAACTATAGGGGTTGTATGTGGAATTTATCAAAGGAAAAGAAAGAGATTTATGTGGTGGTTCCACCACAAAAGGACTATCTTGGCTAAAAAATAAAAGTTGAAGGACTATCCTGACTAAAAAAAGTTGAGGGACTATTTCGACTAAAGTAAAAAGGTTGATGGACTATTTTGGTCCCTTTCGGGGATTATAGCTAGGCTCATGTTATACAAGAGTATCATTCATTAGTTAATGAATAATATTTTATAAAAATTTCCTAACACGTTTTCCAACCACCTTTCTACCATACATATATCATCTCAAAAGTTAGTACAACAATTATTCCAATAATACTTGTAATAATAATTATCCAAACATAGCCATATTTAAACAACAATTTCAACAATAAAATAAGAGAACTTGTTCGAATGACAATAAAGTATAAAGCTCACTTTAATGCCCTACAAATTTTAGTCCCAAAATTCCTAAATGGTACATTAAAAATCATCTTAAGATTGATGAAAACTGAATTAACATGTTAATTAACCTACAAAATAACAATTCTACAGATGTGTCATAAGAATTCCTCATTTAGACATATTATCAAACTTTATAGGAGTAAAGTAGAAATTTGAAGCATTATACAATGAAAAATGTAATTTAGTTCTATTACAGGAGTAAAGTAAAACTAACACTAAAATTATATGAGGGCAGCTTAATGACTTTAACCATTCACTAACATTTGACTAACAGATCACTTTATCAGTTAGTTAAAAGGGGTTAAATATATATAATTTTTTTCTCGGGGTAAATTGATACCCGACCAAGTTTTGTAGTGGGACAAAGTATAATTTACCCTACAAAACATTTTGAGATTGCAAAAATGGCCAGTTTGTGTTAATTACCTTTCTGGGGTTGGTGGATATGTCCAACAAGGTTACAAGGAATTTCAAATTTTTTTGGTCTTTTCATGTTATTAATGAATCAAACTGATCAAGTTGAGTAATATATTGGGATTGGTGTTTTAAGTTAATGGTTCTATTTCATTTCAAAATTCAATTCTTTCCATATGTGACCATAATTAACATGGTCATAACTGAATTTGTAGAATTATGCCCATCTGAGTGAGGATTGTACGTATGTCCAACATGCTAAGATGTGAGTAATTACTCCCACGTCCAATTATCTTGTTTCAAAATCAAAACAGCTATAATTTTTAGTTATCTAATTAATGAATGCGTAGTATAACATTTTATTCTAAAATAGTAGAAACTTTATTACTTTGATTCTACTAGTATTCTTAATTTTATCTTGTGTTTCTAATTAAACTTACGCTCCCTTATATTGAAAATCTCAATATAGTAGTTGACATATGAGAGAATCGTTTAAACAACATTATAGTTCTTGAAATACTATTATTAAAAAAAAAGAATTCAAAACCTAAGAAGTAATAGTTTTCAAAACTAATATTGAAACACCCAAATGATATTAGGTTTAGTTATTTTAACATTAATAGAACAAAGGGAATATCTTCTATTATATTGGACTTACATAGTCTAAAAGATTGTTATCAAGTAATTCTGTTCTTGAAATTTACACCTTCAATAATGCTTGTTTTATACTATAAGAATACTATAAAAGTGAATCTAAAATAAATTTGTTAAAAAAAAATATTTGAAACAATTTCTAGATGAAAAGTAGAGATGGCAATCTTAGTTGTATATAATGCATAGTTTGTTTTAAAGCTCATGATATGCAAGTTTTGATTTTATAAAGTTATAAGAATTAAGAAAACTCAATTTACCTATCTAAAACTAACATTCAATCTAATAATAACTAAATACATGGTCAATTTAGAACATTTATCGAAGAAAAGGAAGGCTGTCATAATAAGTAAGTAATTCGATAATATTTTTATCTAGTATTTATCATATTCTATCGCTCTTTTGTTATTCCATAGAACATTAAGGGGAAGTCAATTTAATACTACTTTGGAAGGAAATTGGAAAAGCTTATCTGAGTGATTATTTGAATTAAGATTTTTCCACTTTAGGCTAGGTCGAGGTGCCAGAGTCTCAGACAGGATTATGTGGTTAGATGATTGTTGGCAATGGTATTCTTAACATCCTTAATTTTTTTATTTGTCTTTTTCGTACATTTCTCCATTATATAAAACCATACTGAAATTATGCACCTTTTGCACTAATGTGAAAAGTTTTATAATACTCAAAATATTCAAATACTAGAAAAAATTATTTTCTCGGTATTATATATCCACATTTGTTTGTAAACGATAAGAGCCAAGACAAATTAGAAATAGTTTTAGCTAAGAAAGAAAGGTAGCGATTAGGGCTTTCAAGCACATATAAATGTGTAATAATTCTTCCAACCTTCATTTGTATAACAATAAGCCATGATTTGGAAACAAGATTTTGACATAAAATCTAAAAGATTTGTAAACTAGGGTTTTTGTTGAAAAAGTTTTGAAAGAAAAAAGAATAAGGACACAATCACAACCTTTGGAAGGATGCAACCAGTGGCTTGAGTGGCTAGATAGCAGCAGCTGGAGCCAGTTGTCTAACAAAGTACAAGAAGGTTGTGGCATCATGATTAATCTTGTTGGATGAATGTTTTGTGTTTGTTTTGTTTAGAGTTAATAAATGCCAATTTTTGAAAGTGGAATGTTTTAAAGTTTTTGAAAGTTTTGAAAATCAATTTTTGTTTTGAAAAAGTTAGAACTTGGTTTCTAGGATAACCATGAGTGGATTCGTTTGGTTAACTATGGCGTTGGTTTTAAAGTTTTGGTATGTGACTTGAAGTTTAAGGAAGTAACCCTAGAGTTTCATTGTATAAATTGATCGACTTGATTAAGTATTGATTTTGATTCACTTTTCTCCAAGAGGAGACGACAATAGGCAAACGACATTGGTTGATTATGATTTCTTTGTTCTAAGTTGTTTTGCCCGCCATGTTTTTGTAAATTATTACTTTGAAGCAGTATGTGATTCTATTCGTCTTTAAAAATAAACCATCTCCTTATAAAATAAACATATAAATCAAATAACATTAATTAGATGACAAGTTACAGAAGTATTGGTGTCAAATAGTAGCTTGTAGAAGTAGAAATCATTCCCACGAAAATGGCTGAGAATTATCGTTTATTTGGTTAAAATTCTATTTGAATGATTGATTCAAACAGGAAATTTAACTAAACTAATTTTGAAATTAAGAATTGATAAAAAGAGGATTTGAGTTTATGCTGTCCAATTTCCAAAATTTTGATTAATTAGGTCAATCAAATGATCCTAAGTGCTAAGAGGTTGAGTGCTAGTTAGGGGTGAGTATCGGTTAACCAATTGATCAATCGATCAGATAATTTGCTCAGAATTCAGAAATAAATCCTAAATTAGTAACTAGCTTCAATTTTGTATTGAATTCAGAATAAAATCCGATTAACCAAATTCAAATTTGAAAATTGGTCACGAATTCAATTAACCACATTCGTCAAGTAGGTCCATTCACGTTAGACTGAAATTCTTTACACAAAAATTGAATCCTTTCTAAAACAAAACCCAACAAGCAATAAAATGGTCGACATAATTCCATAGAACTAAAAATCTATTATACTAGAATGGATGTAATGTTTTCCTAATATAATATATATATATAGAGAGAGAGAGACACATACACACACTTACGCCTGAGTGATTGTGTTCTAGTATAAATATATCATATCAATTGTGTGACTATATATATTTTATAAGTAAAATTATAGCATTAATTTGTAAAATTACATTATATAAAAAAGTATATTTACTTAAAAAGAAGAAGTAATGTCGCAAGCTTTCACCTAAAAAATATGCCGTAAGCATACAACTTGCTCTATCTAGTACCAAAAATTTTCCTCAAAAGGTCCTTAGTTCAAAACTTTATACATATATTGACCAAGCAATAGCACTTACCTATAGGATAGAGTCAAATATTGAACTAAATTTGGAAATGGGTTAATATAGCATTCAAAACTCAATTCTAGTAAATTTGGAAATGAGTTAATATAGCATTCAAAACTCAATTCTAGTTTCGACCGATATATACATATATGACTTACATATATACACACACAAACATATGTACATAATATATGTGTGGGTGTGTATATATGTGTCTATATATATATATATAAATATGTATATAGGTATGTATATGTATGTGTATATTTATGCATATATATATTTATGTACATATACATAAATATGTATATATATACACACACACACACACACAGATACATACATACATACATACATACATACATACATACATATATACACATAAGCACATACACACACACATATATAAAGATAGTATATACACACACATACATAAACACATATACACACACACACACACATATATATATATATCAGATGTATATTTACATATACATATACATAAATATACATACATATATATATACATAAATATACATATATATATATATCTGTGTGTGTGACACACACACACACACATATATATGTATATATATATACGTATGTATATTTATACATATACATAAATATACATATATATGTGTATATATATATATACAAATACATATACATAAACATACATATACATAAATATACATACATAGAATATATATATATACATACATATACATAAACATACATATACATAAACATATATATACATACATATATATATATATACACATAAATATACATACATAGAATATATATATATACATACATATACATCAATATACATACATAGAATATATATATATATATATACATACATATACATAAATATACATACGTAGAAATATATATATATATGTGTGTGTGTGTATACACTCTCATAAACACACACACACACACACACACACATATATATATATATATATATATATATATTCAGAGGTTCATAGTAGTCACCCTACTTCCTGCTCAAGATTTTTGTACTACGACCTGTAGGGGTGTAGGGTTTTGAGTAGATGAAGAGGCTTCATCTGGTTTGGATTTTGATGGTGAGGGATCATTCTTTTTCTTTCGGCGCTTACGCCTCAAACGTATGTGTGTGGTAAGTGTAATCCGGCAAAGAATTAGAACTACCTTTGATGAATTCAATATCAAAATCAAAGATTGATAAAATTGCTTGCCATCTGGCAAAAATTTGTTTTGAAGCAAGATTTTTTACGTCTTTTTGTAAAACATCTTTGGCAGCTTTGGAATCAATACGAAGCAAAAATTTCTGATTGAGAAGATCAGATTGAAATTTTGAAATGCATAAAACAATTGCTAAGATCTCTTTTTTAATAGTGGAATAATTCTTTTGAGCATTATTCCAATGTTTTGAAGTAAAACAAACAATTTGCTCAGAAGTCCAGAACTTCTTTGTTATTAAAATGCCGCCATAACCAATGTCAGAGGCATCAGTTTCAAAAATTTTAAAAAGTTTTGGATACATAAAACTAAACAAGGTAAACTCTTAACTTGCAATTTTATGTATTTGACTGTGTCTGTGTGTTTTTGTATCCATGCAGGAGGATTCTTTCGAAGTCTATCATGCAAGGGTTTTGAAAGAATACTAAGATTAGGAATGTGTTCGAAGAGATGTAATTTAAACATCCTAAGAACCTTTGAAGCTGGGTTTTATCCAGAATCTGGTCTGGAAATTTATCAGCAAATTCAATCGATATGTTGATAGGGATAATTTTGCCTTGGCAAATATTATGTCCTAAGAATCTGATCGAAGTTTGACATAAACTAATCTTTGAAGTAGAAATGACTAAACCATTCCTTTTAGTCACATCTAAGAAAATATTGACATGTTTAAAATGTTGTTCTAAATTATCAGAATAAACAAGAACATCATCAATGTAAACAAGTATAAAATTGAGATATGGATTGAAAATATCATTCATAACCTTTTGAAATTCAGAAGGTGCATTTTTTAGGCCAAAAGGCATTACATTCCACTCAGATTGAACAAAAGGGACTGTGAATGCAGTTTTGTACCTGTCAGAAGGATGGATTTGGATTTGCCAGAATCCAGATTTTAGGTCAAATTTTGAAAAAATTGAAGAAGCATGCAATCTATGAAGCAAGTCCTTCTTGTCTTGGAATAGGAAACCTAATCCATTGTAAAACTTTGTTGAGGGGTTTTTAATTGATGACTAAGCGAGGACACCTCGTTCAATCTCAAATTTTTGTTAACATAAAATGCACTCCAAGAGGACTTGGAGGGACTGATAATCTTCTTGAAAAGAAGATCATCAATTTCTTTCTCTTATACACATCTAGATAAGCTCTTGATTCATCTGAATAGCACGAGCTCCAGTTGGAATATCTTTTTCTGAAAAATCTTTTTCATATGGTAGAGTTACCACATGTTGCTTTCTATTCCAAAAGGCAGTTGGAATATCAGCACAAACTTGAGTTTGAATTTTGTTTTGTAAATCATGAATCCTAGTTTTGAAAACTGGATCATTTAATTGATTTTGAAGACGTTCAAATTTAAGATCTTTTTTCAAAAAATTGATTTGATTCATTTTCATTTGCAAAGGATTGAGAGGTTTTTCAAAAGCTGGAAATTTGAAAGGAATGAATTGATTTCTTCCTAAGGAGTTGATAATAGATACCTTGAAAAGTAGTAGTATAAGGTATCAGATAAGCAATGAATGGAACACCAAGAATCACAGGAGTAGTGATATTCTTCGCAAGTAAAAATGTATTGTAGGGAAAGCTACAATCAGAATATCTGACTTCTACATCAGATAGTTTGAATTTGACTTCCAAAGATTCACCATTAGCACTACTAATGCGTTCTTTGGTTTTTTGAAAATACTTTGCAGGAATTAAACCTTCATGTATGCAATTTAAATCTGCACCAGTATCAACTAATGCAGTAGCATTAATGAAAAGTTCATTGTTGATAACCAAAGTAATTTGAATAAGGAATTTGAGAACAGTAACTCTATTTAAAATATTTAAAAATTGTTCTTTTGATTTTTCAATAATCTGGTCAGGTGGAAACACTTGTTCAGATAAAACTTGGTTTTCAGTAGGAACTTGAGAGGTTGAAGGAGTTTCAACACAATTTTCAAAAACTTGTTTTGAACATTGAGAAAGTTGAAGAGAATGAATGACAGACCATTTGGTCAATCTGCTGCTGAGCTTTGATCTCTCTAACTTCTTGTTTTAAAATGGCAATTTCAGACTGTAAATCTTGAATTGAAACCTTTTTAAAACTTTGATTTGGAAATCTGTTTAAAATATCCGTAAGATTGTAAGTGTTTAAAACCTTGGGATGTTTTACCAAAGGATTGGAAGAAGAAACTTGATTTTGAAAATCATTTGTTTCAAGAGTTTGTTTGTACCTTTGTAAATAAGAATGACGTAGTTCAGAAATAGGAAATTTCTCAATCATATCAAGAATAAGATCCTGTTCTCTAGTCAAAACATTGATTTGAGGAGTTCCACTTAAATTAAGAACTTTTGCAATATGTCCAGGTCTTCTTGCTTTGTAACAAACAGCAGAATTGGAATTTGGTAAGGCAGGAAGTAGGGTTTTTAATAGAATGTGAACGTTCCTAAATTTGTGTCTGGGTTTCCTATAAGGTCTACTATAGGAAGGTTTGGAAGATTTGTGAATCTTGGGTTTGTTCCTACGTTTGATTTTGGTTTCACAAGAAGGAAGACCAAAGTGTTCACAGAAAGATCTTAGGTCTTTCCTACGTTGGTTTCTATCTTTGTCTAGTTGCCTCATCATCTTGTCTTGATGACAGACTTTCATATCAACTTGTTGGATTATGGAACCTTTCCATAGACCTTATAGGAAACCTGTCTCTTATACACATCTGGACATATTCATCTTACTTTCAAAGAACTATTTGAAATTTTCTTTCACCTAAACTCGAGAGCTTTTGCATTTAAGGTTGTTAAGGATTTCAGTAGACTTTTCTCTAAAAATCCCTGGGTTACCTATGAAGGTTTTGGCTATTTGTGAAGATGAGTGTAGACACAGCATCCGAAATGGTTTGTCCATAAGGATCTCTAATGACATTGCCCTCAAGGTCAATTCTAATGGCATCAAAGATATTGTCTCTATCATTTTGGGATAGATGTTCGTCCCACCAACCTAAAGTTGTCCAGTAAATCCGGCAACTAAGATATGGGCCGTGAGTTGGTCAGTGCAATTATGGGAAGTTTTATAAGCAGTAGCCACCATGGTCATCTGCTGGAGTTTGGATGTGATATTGTACTTAGACACACCATCTATGTTCCATTCATAGATGTTGTTAGCATTGTAAGAGTTTTGAATCACATTGGGCTGTTCTTCTAAAAGAACATCAGGATGGGTAGCTCTAGGATAGTAAAGCTTATTGGATTTCTTCCAAGAACTAGAATGGAGATGGTTGAATTCTAAGCTTAAAGATGTCATTAGACTCAGGCTTAGGAGTTTGAGGAACTGACTCAGAATCAGAAGCGGGTTTAACTCTACACATATGTATATATATATATATGTGTGTGTGTGTGTGTGTGTGTGTGTGTATATATATACATATACATATTTATATTTATGTGAGTGTGTACACACACACACACACATATATATATATATATATGTATATGTACATGTATACACACATTATAATCTTTTTCAAAGTATTTAAAATTTGATATGGTGCCTGATTATCAGTTTCCATTCAAATATGGCCTGTGCACTGAAAGACTAAAGACGAACAACAGTCTCAGGTTCTAAATCAATAGTAGTAGGCCTTTAATAATATCTATCAATATGTATATGTATGTGTATACATATACCTATACGTCAAAGATAAAGAAGGATATTCTACTAGTAATATTCAAGCAGAATTTTTAACCACTAAAAGCAAAATTCAAAGATGATGGCTTCCAAGCCATGACAAAAGAAGAATTCAAGAAATATCTTCAAGATGCTTTAAGTCAAATTTCATCCGAAGAAGAAGATGAAAGTTCTACTAAGATTGAAGACCAAGAGAAAGACCCCTATTACGACAATGAAGATAATTGTTTTGGCATTTTCTCTCCTATTCCATAAATTTTTCTAACAATAATCTCTGAGAACCCAAGTGACTAAAGGCAATCTCTAAAATCCCATGTGACTAAAGAAAGACTGTAGATTTCTAGATTCCATATCAGAACAATAATTGTACTAAAAATTTCTTTATGTCAAATCAAATGCTCAATCATTTTGCTTTATGATAAGGCCATTGTCGGCCATTTAGAGAGAATTATTGTACTTTAGAAACTATTCAAGATTTTTTATATGCCTATTTAAAGGCATTTGTATTCAAAGTGAGGCAGAGCGTAGATAGTTCATAAAGTTTCTAAGAAAACTTCGAGAGCTTGCTCATTGCCTTCTTCAATTTTTCAAGTAAGTTTGTCATGTACATTTGATCTTTAATAAAATTTTATTAAAGCTTTCCATATTTCACTAGTGTGTTTCATATTTTAATATTATTATTTTGATATAGTCTGTCTCTTATACACATCTAGATGTGTATAAGAACAAAACAAATTGAGACTAGAAAATAATTAATAAAAATAAATAAATCCAGACTAGAAGAAATTTATCAAGAAATAAATTATATAGGTAATAATAGTAAAATTTACATAAGAGAATTAGAAAATAGAATTATTCATCATGAATATATTATTATTATGTTAAATAAAATAATAAAAGAAAGTTTACAAGAATTATCATTATTGATATGCTAAATTTATGTCTTATGGTCTAACTTTTACTAATTTATATTATTTTATATCCTGGGTGTCTATTTCCATGCCATAATAAATGGGAAGATTATTTGGATGAAAATATTGAAGAGACATAATGGGGTCATTTAATTCTCTCTTCTCTTTTATGACAAAATTTCTCATATTCTTCGTCCTAAGTAGTTTGGAGGTAAGATTTGAGCATTACCACCAAAATCTTCCACCACTCATAAAACCATCTGGGAAATCTTGTAATATTTTTGTCAATTTGAATAAACCATGAATGATTGAATGGTCTGCATAGTATAGTATATTGCCAAACCTTGATATAATCCACATAAATATATATTGGAAGGTTCCATGGTTTTGAGAATGCAACTGGAGTATTATAATTTGCACAAGGCCAATCTGCCGGTCTGAATATCTTTAACATCTTCATCTTGGAAAAAGTATAAAATATACTTGAATCACCACCACTTGCTAATCTCTTTTTCCTTCTTTCTTTATCTTCTGGAATGTGTTCTATTATAACCAATTTAGTATCAACTAAAATGAATTCATAATATTGTTGAGTCTTTTTAGAAGTTTCTTGAAATTAATAATTCTTAGAGGGAGCAAAAATATCTATAGATGGAGTAAAGAAAATTTCAAATAGTTCTTTGAAAGTAAGATTAATATGCTATCCTTGTTCTCGGAATAAAAGAGGTTTAACAAATTCTTTTAAAACATAGGTGCTTTTATAAGAAGAAGAATTTGTTGGAGTAGGAGAATAATTAGAAGGAGAAGAGGATGGTTGATTGGTTTTTTTTGGGATTTTTGGAGTTTGGACCTTTTGAATATTTTGGATTGCTCCTAGATAAGAATCAGGTTCTTTGTAAGAGTCACTGGTCATTATTATTCCTCTAGGGGGAGTATTAGTAGATGGAGAAGTTAAAATAGTTGAAAAATTGGGTAAGGCTAGAAAAGTTGGAGGATTTTGAATATAATGTTGATAAGAAAGATTGGGTCTTAGACCTGATGGTCTAGGACTATTAGTTCTTATTCTACTGGAATCCATGTCCCTGTAAAAACTCTATAGTAAGAAAATTTGGAAGAGAATTATCCTTACCTTTAATGTATTCTATCTGAAAATCAAAATTTGAGAGTAATGGTTGCCATCTTGCAAAAATTTGTTTCGAAACTAAATTTTTGAACATAACATGTTTTTCAAAAACTTCTTTTGCATCTTTACAATCAATACGAAGTAAAAATGTTTTGTTTATCAAATCATCTTGAAATTTAGAAATACATAATACTATGGATAAAATTTCCTTTTTAATAGTATAATAATTCTTTTGAGAACTTATCCAAATACCAAAATGAAATCGAACTAATTGTTCATTTTTGTTTGAAAACTTTTGTTTTAAAATTCCTCTGTATACTAAATCTGAAGCATATGTTTCTACTATCATAAGAGAATCTGGATAAGGTATTCCTAAACATGGAGTTTTTAAAGTTTTTTAACCGTGTCAGTATGCTCTTGACTCTAACTAGGAGGATTTTTTCTAAGTCTCTTATATAAAGGTTCACAAATTTGTCTAAGGTTTGGAATAAAATCTTATATATAATTTAAGCATCCTAAAAATCTTTGTAATTGATTTTTATCTTTAATTTCATATGAAAACTTAGAAGAAAATTTTAAAACTCTACAAATAGGTTTATGTAGCTACTTTGATGTAATTCATGACCTAAAAATTTGATATTAGTTTGAAATAATTTCATTTTAGACTTTGATAATACTAATCTATTTTTCTTACTCTCTCCGTACCATTTTATTAGTCATTCTTTCTATTTTTGTTCGTCCCAAATTATTTGTCACTCCTTAAAAAGGCAATTAAATAAAGGCTAATTTACCTATTTTACCCTTCATACAAATTCCTTAAAATGACATTAAAGTCATGCTAGAGCATTAATTACTTTCACAAACTATTTCAAATTTTGAAACTCCAACACCAACTACAAATTTTGAATTTGAATATAGGGACAATAATGGAAAAAGTGTGTTATTAGTTGGTCAAATATCAACTTCTCTTAAACTATGTGTTGGGTTGGCCATGCCAAATAAAATGGGACCGAGGGAGCAATAATCTGCAAAAATGTATTCAAATATTTAAAATGTTGATCTAATTTTTCTTAAAAAACTAATACATCATCTATATAAAGTATTAAGTAAAAGTAGAATAAGGATTAAATATAGTATTCATAATATTTTGAAATTCAGAAGGTGCATTTTTAATCTAAAGGGCATTATATTCTATTCATAATTTCCAACTGGTATTGTAAAGCTATTTATATTTATCTTTTTCATCAATTTGGACTTGCCAAAATCCACTTTCATATAAAATTTTGAATAAATTACTGCTTTAAAAGTCCTTTTTAATATATCACTCTTATTAGGTATTGGACATCTTATCCATTCTAATACTTTGTTTAAAGATTTATAATTTATTACAAATCTTGGAGTTTCTCTTTCTATTTCAACTTGATTGTTAACATAAAAGGATGAGCAATTCCAAGGAGATTTAGAGGACCTTATTACAATTTTCTTTATTAATTCATTATTAATTAATTTTATTTTTTTTACAATATTCCATTAATTCATGATTCACTTGAATAGGTCTAGCTTTAGTAGGTATATCTTTTTCATTAAATCCTTTAATATAAGATAATTTTACTATATGTATGTTTTCTATTATAAAAAGCATTTGGAAGATCAGAACAAACTTGTTCTTCTAATAGCTTAGTGAAATCAGAAATTTTTATTTTTATTCTGTCATCTTTAAGCTGTTGATTTATTCTTTCATAATTTATTTCTTCCTTTAAAAATCTTATTTGTTTTTGTAATCTATCTATAAATTGATTTGTTATTAATTTTAAATCTTTATTATCTCGTTGAATATTATTTATTTGAGAAATTGTATATTGTTTCAATAAACTAACATCTTGGGAAGTAGGTGAATGAATAAAAAGAAAATAAATAATTTGATCATGTATTTCTATTCTAATCCCTTATTCATTCGTTAAAATGGATATATTTGGGTTATAAAAGGAGTTCTTAAAATAACATCTTGAGCTAAATTCTTAATTAGAATAAAAGAGTTTCTAAAACATATATTTTGATTACAAATATGTACTTCAGATAATTTATATTTAATATCTAAGAGTTCTCCACTTTCAGAATATAATTTTGTATGTCAGTAGTTCTTTTACAATATCTAGTAGGAATTAATCCTTCACTTATACAATTTGATCAGTTCTTGACTATTAAAACTATTAAGTTTATATAAAATTCTATTTTAATATTAATATTAACAGGAACATACCATTTTTGGAATTTTATTCTAGAACTTACTGCGATAAATTCTCTATCTAATCTTTCTTGAGAAATAGATGGTTTATCTTGATTTTTTTTTTGCTTCATTTTGTAGTTTTACAGACGAAAGAGAAAATTTTATTTCTATATTTTCTTGTTGTAAATTTTTGTGTCCTTTTTAATTTGATTTATTTCATCTTGTAAATCTTGAATAGAAACTTCTGAAGGTTTTTAAATCTATTAAATACTTCTTGAAGATTAAAAGGCTCTACTAGAGGTTTTTCTGCATGTAGAACTATATCCCTTAATTTTAATAAATATTCCTTTTTTATTTCAGTATCTTCTATTTTATCTATTAAATCAAAGAAATTTTTTGTATTTTGATTTGAAATAATTGTACAGTAATAGTTTAATATGAACAGGAACAAATTCTTAGACATCCACAATCATAATGTTCTGATTCATTATCTTCAT
Organism: Cinchona pubescens; assembly: GCA_025175665.1. NCBI lineage: Eukaryota > Viridiplantae > Streptophyta > Magnoliopsida > Gentianales > Rubiaceae > Cinchona > Cinchona pubescens. The sequence goes on from JANKKI010000155.1 coordinate 736,371, forward strand.
AGTCAGAAGATTCTTCTTGAATAAGATCAACTTCTTCTATTTCTTCTTGAAAAGTACTTTCTTCTGAAGTTTCTTCATTTAATATTTTTAATATTTTCTCTTTAGTTTCATCTTCTAATTCTAATAAAGATATTTTTTTTCTAGCATCACAAACTTTTGCAGTATGTCTTGCTATACCACATTTCCAACATACTAAATTAGATACTGATGAAGATTTAGGTTTCTTACTATTCTTTGAAGACTTAGATTTTGAATAAAAAGGAGTTTTTGACTTATACTTTGAACTAGAATAAGAAGGTCTATGATAGGAAGAAGAATAAATTTTGGACTTGGATCCTATAATTCTAGATTTTGCATATTTTTTAGAATGTTTAACTTTACTAGAAGGAGGAGATAATTTTTCAAAACTAAAATCTTTACAGAATGATCCTAATATCTTTCTTAGTTTGCTTATGATATCTTTTAAGTTGACTTTTAAGTTTCAAATCTATAAATAATGCTAAAACTTCTGCATTAGCATAGTTTATTAGATATCCATAAGTGAGTTTAGCGTAAGGTATTTCTCCATTATATTTATCTCTTATTTTTTGTCTTAATTTTTCTGCAAACAATCTTGGCAATCCTGCTATAAATCTTTCTTTCCAGTAAACATGGTTACAATCTGTCCTAAGAAATAGTTTATTAAGAAAAACATCTTTGTACCATCTAAAATCATGTAATTTTGGATAAGTAAGATTAGCTAACATTTCAAAACTTCTTTCTTAAAAATTCTGAGGTTCACTAATAAAGTGTTTTATAATAGCATAAAGTAATGTTGGGACTGCATCTTGAACTCCATTAGTACTAGCAAGTTTAGTATTTTGAGCTATTGTTTGATTATTACCGCCTATTGATTCTGTAATCATTAGAACAATATTTTTCATTGCTGTCTGAATATCTAGATATTTTCTTTCTTCTTTAGTTAAATAATTAACCCACCAACCTTTAAGGCTTCCTGTAAAATCAGCTATTAATAAATTAGGATTTTTATGATCTATATTACCCTTGGCTTTATATGCAGTAGCACACATTCCCATTTCTTGAATTGTATTATACATTTGATGATTTGTTTGTCCATTTAAATTCCATTCACAAATTCCCTGACTATTATAAGATGACAAAGATATTGTATGTCTTTCTTCAAATTGCATATCTGGAAAAGAAAGTCTTGAATTTTTTTTTTTATATGGTATTCTTTCATTTTTAATACCACCTTTAGTTATTCTATTTATTTGATTTTCTTCTTACTTTATGTTTTCTTCAAATGATATTGTGGCTATTTGACCTTTTTGTTTTTCATCTTTTTTGGTTTTTTGTTCTACTTCTAATTTTTTTTAACTTTTCTACTATTTCATCTATTAATTTTTTATCTTTATTTAATACACAAATATCGTTTTCTAGTAATTCGAAAGCAAATGTTTAAATAAAGGTTAACTTGGGGAAGGTTCTGGAGATTTTTTAAAAGGAAAATTGAAGGCTTGCTGGGGTTTTAATTTCTTTTTCTAATTCTATCAAATGAGAAGACATTGTATTTAATATTTGATTTGTACAATTATTCTGTTTCTATATTTTATCTAAATCTTTGTAATATTGCTCTCTAATTTCTTTTTGTTGATCATCATTAAAATTTTTAAAAAACCATTTTCATTTATTACTATTTTCTTCACTATTAAAATACTTTCTTAATAAATCTTAATTTAATTTAAATTTTGAAGAAATTATTAATATTTGCTCATCCATATGCATCTGAGATCTTGTAGGAGAAGTAAGAGGACTTGTAGAATTTTCTATATTTTGATTTATAGGTTTAGAAATTTTGGGAGTAAAATCTACACTATGAATCTCTATCTTACTAGAGGTTACCTTATCATTTTCTTCTACATTTTTCAAAAATTGGAATAGAAAAGGTAGTTGCCCTCCCGGGGGCAAAAGCAGATGGTCTATTGAACTGTATTTCAACAGATTGATAACTCTAGTAAACTGGAGTTATTTTACTCTAAATTATGGCATTTTGATAGTTTAAATTCCAAATTTTGGTTAATTAATTGTAGATTTTAATTAATTTCTTTCATATGTGTTTATATTTTTGTTATTGTTAAATATGATAAGTTTTGATTAGAATTTTAGCTAAATTAATTGCTTAATTGGGTTAATATTATGCAGGTCAAAATTAGAGGTTGGAAGCCGGAATGAGAAAAGTGCAAGGACCAAAATGCAATTACAGAAAAAATGAAGATTTGTTGAATAGAGAGTCCAGATCGCAATTTGGAATCTGGACACGAAAAAATGTAATATGTAATTTGAGGTTCATGTCACGACCTTACTTATTCCAAATCGCGACACGGACTCGCTCTCAGCTTAAGTTGCAATGGTAATTGTGTAATATTCTAGCAATCAATTTCTGATTTTGTCTTGTGTAATAATCCACTAGTTTAAGCTACTTTAAAGATGTAATAGAGAGGTAAGTAGGAATAGAGTAAGTAGTGTAGTTAGTAATTTTAGTTAGTCTAAGGTAACTTAACTTTCAAGTTATATTTAAATACAAGTTCTTTTTAATTATCCTTTAGATCTAGTTTTAAATTCCTTGCAAATTTAAATTTTGATTACATAATTGTAGTGGGTTAATCATTAGTTTCAAGTAGATATAATTTTTACTTGCTTTCTAGTTTAAATTAGTGAAAATCTCTTTGTTTTCATTTAAAGCTGTCATATAGAAATTAGGGTTCTTGTTAGTTTAATGCTTTTTAGTTAAGAATTCTCAATTCCTTGCATTAGTTTCTGGCTAATTTAGTGGGCTTTCTTGATTATTATAAAAAATCCAAACATATTTAGATTTTAAGTTTAACTCTTTCAAGTTCTAGTTTAGAAATGGTTTTTTCTAACTTTATAATGTCTTTTATAGTCTTTTTAATTCGGTTAATTACTTGCTCTTTAATTTCGAGTTCTATTTTAGTTAGTTTAGAGCAGAATTAAGTGCTTTTCTTTACTTGCTTTTACTAGAATAGATTAATTAGTTTCTAAATTTCATAGTTGCTTAGTTTCATTTACTTGCTTTCATAGATAATATAGTTTAAATTTAGATTTCAATTGCTTTAGTTTAATTATGGTTCTAATTAGTGTAGTTTCATCTCTTATTATTTGAATTCGCTTAACTATACAAGGATTCCTAAATCTCGGTACTTGTTTGGCAAACAATCTTCGTGGGAACGATACCCACTCATCCTATACTAATACCAACTCCGTATACTTGCGGAAGTGAGATAGAGTGTAGTGATTTTGTGAGAATTATTATTACTTGTTTGATTTAGTTTGATCTCTACCTAAGGGCTTGACAAGTTTTTGGTGTCATTACCGGGGATTGTCCTTGGTATTTGGCAATATTGAGCGCATTACGGGTCATGTGGATTAAGCACTTTAGTTTAATTTAGTTGTTAATTAATTGTTTATTTGTTTATGTTGGTTGTTTGTCTTGTGGAATTGTCTTGGCACTTGAATTGACTACTTGCTTTGGCTTTTGAAGTGCATGGTAAGAAGAGATAAAGGGCCATTTATTTGCTTGGACAAGGAAAGGGAAAAAGAGTTAAGGGAAATCCAAAAGTTTAGAAGAGTACAACAAGAGCAAGAAAGAATTGAAATGGCGAATGCTAATCAAAATCAAAGGAATTTGAACATTGGGAATGATGAAGAAGAGGTTGCCGAAAATAATGGAATGGGTGGTTATGGAAATGGGAAAGACATGAATGTGAATGGAAGACCGTTGAGAGAATATGCCATACCAAGCTTTGATGGGGCAAATTCTAGCATTGCACGGATGCTCATACAAGCTAACAATTTTGAAATTAAACCCACTTTGATACAAATGCTACAAGCTCATACAATGTTTGGGGGTGGTCCTAATGAAGATCCATATAAACACCTCATGAACTTTGAGGAAGTTTTGGCTCCAGGCAAACATATTTAAATTTAATGGTGTGCACCCAGATTACGTAAGAATGGGAGTGTTTCCTTTCTCTCTAAGGGATAGGGCAAAATCTTGGCTTTAATCTCACGCCCAAGGAACGCTAACCACTTGGAATCAACTTGCTAAAGAATTCTTGGCTAAACATTTTCCACCTTCAAGGACTGTAAAATTGAGGAATGAAATTGCCTCTTTTAAGCAAGATGTTGGTGAAAGCTTAGGAGAAGCTTGGGAGCGGTTCAAGGATTCGCTAAGGAAATGTCCTCATCATGCGATTCTATTGTGACTTCAAATCCAAACTTTCTACAATAGTTTAGCGCAAGAGACAAAATCAATTATGGATGCCTCTGCCGATGGTTCCATCTCTTATAAGACACCGGAGGAAGGTCAAGAATTGCTTAATAGGATGGCCTACAATCATTATTATCATGGACCAATGAATCCACTGGTGGCTCAACACCAAGCCAATCAAGCTAATGCACATAATGGAGTGTTTTGAATTTGAACATGCAAGATGCTCTTTTGGCCCAACAAAGTATGTTCATGAATATGATGAACAACGTTGCAAAAGTGTTGGAGAATTTCGGAAAACCGAATAGCATGAATGCGCAATGTCTTCTTCTTCAACCCAACCAAGCATGGTGTGTGATTTTTGTGGAGGTGGTCATGCAAATGGACAATGTAAAATGCCTTATGGGTCCAATGAGCAATCAACTATTTGTCTAATTAATCATCCTTTCCAAGGATCCCATCTGGAGTTTATAGGAACACATATAATCCCTCTTGGAGGACACATCCTAATTCTTAGTGGAGCAAAACCAACAATTAGTCCAATCCTTCTTATCAACCAAACCCCCTACCTCAAAAATTCCAACACAATCAAGCTTCAAATTCCTCACCTAGACCCTATCAACCGCCACATCAAAGAAATTTTCAAACCAACTCATATCAATCTTTCCCTAACCCTTCATTTCAAAACCAACAACCAAGACCTCCATATTCAATATGCAAATTCTTCCCAACCTATGTATAATGACCAATTTGCTCCAAGAGAGAATGTATGTGAAGATGGTTTGAAAAAAGAAGCGGAGTATTTGAGAAGAAAGTTGGAAAGGGAAAAGGAAGAACATAAGAAAAATTTTGAGAATTTGAAAATTTCGACAAAAAATTTGAAAATTCAATTGGGGCAATTGGCAAGGTTGAATAATGAAAGACCTCTAGGGACACTTTCGAGTGATACTATTCCAGATCCCAAGGAGCAATGCAAGGCCATCATCCTTAGAAGTGGTGAGGAGGTGGAAGAAAGAGTTGGAAGATATTCATTGAAAAATAGAGAAAAAGAAGGAATTGACGATGAAGAGAAGGAAAAAGAGGAGTCTTCAATAGGGCAAGGCAAAATGATGAATGAGTCTACTATGCCCAACTTACAAAGCAATGAAGGCAAGGATCTGAATTATTATGAGCCGAAGCATGTTAATGTACCCTTTCCTCAAAGGCTAAAGACTTGAAAAAAAGGCGAGAAGTTCGAAAAGTTTCTTGAGATATTCAAAAAGTTTGAAATTAACATTCCATTCATTGAGGCATTTTAGAACATGCTTGCCTATGCTAAATTTATGAAACAAGTCCTTACTTCAAAAAGGAAATTGCATGGGGATAAAATCTTATGTTTAACGGAGAATTGCAGTGCACTCCTTACAAAGAGGTTGCCATGAGGCTCAAGGACCTTAGGTCATTTTCCATACCTTGTGAGATTGGAGGTTTACAATTTGGGAGAGCATTTTGAGATTTGGGAGCTTCAATAAATCTCATGCCTTATGCGGTATTCAAGAAATCAAATGGAGCACAATTGAAACCAACAAGTATCTCATTGCAACTTGCGGATTGTAGCATAAAGTTCCCAAAGGGTATCATTGGAGATGTGATTGCGAAAATTGACAAACTCTACCTTCTAACTGATTTTATTGTGCTTGATATGGAAGAGGATGAAGAGATGCTAATCGTTCTTGATGGAGGCCTTTCCTTACTACTGGTCGTGCACTTATTGATGTTCAAGAAGGAAAGTTAGAATTCCGGATAAATGATGAAATTGTTACATTTAGTGTTTTTAGTTCATTAAAGCTTCTTTTAATTTTTGAAAATGCCATGAATATAAATGTAGTGGATTATCTAATTGATGATTGTTGTAGGAATGTGATGAAGAATTTATCGATGGAGGAAGAGACTTAGAGTCAAATGCCCCAAGTCAAGATGATGAAATGGGATGAGGAATGTGAATCACTTGGAGAATGATACCTTAGTGAAAAAGAAAGATGAGAAAAATCAAGACAAAAGTAAAAAGGGGTCTTCGAACAGCGAATCCCCGAAGTTGAAGTTTAAACCTCGTCCTACTCATTTAGTGTAAGCATATCTTGGTGAAAATGAGACATACCCGGTGATTGTGAATGTATATTTGACAAGTGAGAAACTTGAAAGATTAATTGTGGTGCTTAAAATGCATAAAGATATCATTTCTTCCTTGGTTTGTTGATGATATTAAGGGAATTAGCCCTTCCATATGTATGCATAAAATCTTGTTGAATGAAGGAAACAAACCGGTAAGGCAATCTCAAAGGAGATTGAATCCTACTATAAAAGAGGTTGTGAAGAAGGAGGTTATCAAGCTTTTGAAGGCCGGTATTATTTACCCTATTAGCGATAGTGAGTGGTTTAGTCCCACTCAAGTCGTTCCAAAAAAATGTGGTATTACCGTAATCATAAGTGAAATCAATGAACTCCTCCCCTCTAGATTGGTTACGGATTGGTGTATGTGCATTGATTTCCGAAGGTTGAATGAGGCCACCCGAAAGGATCATTTTTCTTTACCTTTTATTGATCAAATTCTTGAGAGGTTAGTAGGTTTTGCATGTTATTGTTTCCTTGATGGTTACTCCGGTTATCTTCAAATTGCCATTTGTCCGGAAGATCAAGATAAAACAACTTTTACATGCCCATTCGATACCTTTGCCTATAGGAGAATGCAAACCTTTGGACTTTGCAATGCTCCAAGCACATTTCAATGTTGTATGTTTGCCATTTTTCATGAAATGGTTGAAAAGAGCATAGAGATCTTTATGAATGATTTTAGTACATTCTAGATTTCATTTGAGATTGTCTTGTAAATTTACACCAATGTGTTGAAAAGGTATGTAGAAACTAATTTGGTTCTCAATTGGGAAAAATGTCATTTCATGATGGAAGAAGGAATTGTTTTGGGTCACAAGGTTTCATCAAGAGGAATAAAAGTTGATAGAGCAAAAGTGGAGGTGATTGAAAAGTTGCCTCCTCAAATTAATGTTAAGGGGGTAAGAAGTATCTTAGGTCATGCGGGTTTTTACAGAACATTCATTAAGAATTTCTCACATGTCATTAGACCTTTATTCGAAATTATTTCAAAAAGATTGTCCTTTTTATTTTGATAATTCTTGTTTGAAATGATTCAATGAGTTAAAACATGCTCTTGTATTGCACCGGTCATTGTAGCACCAATAATTGGTCTCTTCCATTTGAGCTTATGTGTGACGCTAGTGACTATGCAATAGGTGCGATTTTTTGTCAAAAGGTGAATAAAATGTTGCATGTTATCTACTATGCAAGTGGGACCTTAAATGATGCACAACTTAATTATTCCACTGCGGAAAAGGAACTACTTGTTATAGTTTTTGCATTTGATAAGTTTGGATCATATTTGATTGGATCAACAGTAAATGTGCAGACCGATCACTCTATATTAAAATACTTGTTTTCTAAACAAGATGCCAAACCACGTTTATTGAGATGGATACTTTTATTGTAGGAGTTTGATTGGGAAGTAGTAGACAAAAAGGGTGTGAAAAATATGGTAGCCGACCATTTGTCAAGGATTGACGCATCTAGACTTGTCAATCATGAAGAAAGATCCATCAATGAAGAATCATCAATTGAGAAGTTGTTTGACGTGAAGAAAGCAAGTCATGATATGTGGATATTGTGAATTATCTTGTGGCAAGGATAGATCTAGTACCAAAGATGCTAAGTGTCAATGAGAAAAGAAAGTTTTTTGCGGAACTTAAATATTACTTTTGGGAAGAACCGTATCTATTCTGAAGGTGCAATGATCAAATTCTAAGGAGATGTGTTCCGGAATATGAAGTCAATGATATATTGAGACATTTTCATTCATCTCCTATTGGAGGGCACCATGGAGCTCAACGAATGGCCTTTAAAGTCCTTCAAAGTGGCTTATATTGGCCAACTATGTTCAAAGATTCTTGGAGGTTTGTGCTCAAATGTGATGAATGCCAAAGGGTAGGCAATCTTTCAAGGAGATATGAAATGCCCCTTCATGGAATTATTGAGTTGGAAATATTTGATGCATGGGGTATTGATTTTATGGGACTATTCCCAATTTCATATTCCAACAAATAGATTTTGGTTGTGGTGGATTATGTGTCAAAATGGGTTAAAACAATCGCCACTCCAACTAATGATGCGAATGTGGTTACTAAATTCATTCTAAAGAATTCTTACATCTTCTCTCGATTTGGGGTGCCTAGAACTATTATTAGTGATGGGGGTTCTCACTTCAAAAATTCATATTTGAGACCTTGATGAAAAAGTAAGGAGTGAAGCACGAAATTGCTTTAGCCTATCATCCTCAAACAACGGGTCAAGTTGAGGTTTGAAACCGAGAATTGAAGACAATTTTGGAGAAGATAGTGAATAATGCTTGGAAGGATTGGGAAATTAAATTAGATGATGCATTGTGGGCCTATCGGACGGCATTCAAAACCCCCATAAGCATGTCTCCATATCGTATTGTATATGGAAAAGCATGTCACCTGCCGGTGGAACTTGAGCATAGAGCATATTGGGCAATAAAGAACTTGAATTTTGAATTGAAAGAAGCATGTGAAAAGAGGCTCCTTGATTTGAATGAGTTGGATGAATTTCGGAGAGAAGCATTTGAAAATTCTTTAATCTACAAGGAGAGAACTAAGGCATGGCATGATAAGCTCATTCAAATGAAGAGTAGTGTACTAATTTAAAGCTGGTGATTTGGTACTACTTTACAATTCAAAGTTAAAACTATTCCCGGGAAAACTCAAGTCATGGTGGAGTGGTCCCTTTGAAGTGGTTCAAACTTTTTCTCATGAAGCAGTGGAGATAAAAGGGAAAGAAGAAATGTTCAAGGTTAATGGTTATCGACTCAAACTTTACTTAGGAGGAGTTATTGAAGGCGGACGAGAAATTGTCCAATTTGTGCAAGAATGAACGCCTATGCCGTAGTCAAGCTATGACTATAAAAGAATGCTTCTTGGGAGGCAACCCAAGTTTTTAATTTAGTTGTTATTGTTTTCTTTTGGCGTGATTTTTAATTAGTTTGATTTTGAGTGTTTGGTTTGAATTAGGTTAGAATTTTAGTTTAAAAATATAAGTTTTTGAATTGAATAAATTGTGCTAAAGAATGAGGGAAATTGTCATATTAACTTGTTAATTTTGTGTTTGTAGGTTGTGCATGGAATTGGAGAAAAGTGATGAAGCACAGTGGAGAAATTTTGATTAAGTGTTGAAAATACACTTTGCAGAAGTTTAGCTCCAAATTACGATTTGGAACTCAAATTTTTGGAGGGTATTTTGGTCTTTTGGGTGAAATCGCAATCTCAAAATCTAGATTACGACATCAAACTCAAACTTCTGCAAAGGCAAAAGAAATTTTCATCCGACTCGAGATCGCGATCGCAAAATTGAAATCGGGATCTCGACCCTATCCAAATCGTGATCTCAGAATCGAGATCGCAATTTCGAGATCAGTCTAGATCGCGATCTAGATTATTCCAAATCGCTATCTCGATGGGCAGAATCAAATATTTAGCCAACTCTTCTTTTTTTTTTTCCTCGAAATTTTCTTTCTTTCCCCTCTTTCAACCGAAAATGTGTTTCCTTAATCCTTCAAAATTTTCCATTTTCTTCCATTAAAAATCACTCCAACTATCATAAACTACCATTAACCTCTTTCTACATCATCGTAGGAGCACCAAGGAGAGGATATCCTTGCAGATTACTTGGAGAAAATTGAACATCAAGGAGGGGTTTGCACACAAAATGTTTGGGAGATTTTTTTGTCAACAATCAGGAATATCTTTCTTTAACTTTGTGGTTCCAATTGCTCCAATTGTTGAAGATAATTGTTGGATGTTTTTGAGTGAATTTGTTGAGGAATTAATGATAGCAATTTGGTGATTTTTGGGGCGAGAATTTGGTGCTTTTTTTTTGTGTGTAAAATTCTGATATTAAATTGATTAATTCTCTAAATTGTTGGATTATGGGTTGAATTGATTGAATTTTTCTTGAGAAAAATTGTGCACTTGTGTTGAGAATTTGGTGAAATTTTTTTCTTGGTTGTGTATTTGGAACTGTTTGGTACTTGTCTGAATAATTGGTTGATTATTGTTGTGAAAATGACAGGGGTGTATATAGGAATGCGTAGGGAAGATCGAGAGCTACGAGTAGAGGAACGGGGTCAAGAAAAAGAAAAGCTAGAGAGGGGACGAGTAGCCAGAGAAGGGGGCATAGACCAACCTTTTGAGGGTGGTGAGTACATAGAACATCAATTCTCCAGTGATAGATCGCAGTAATTGTACAAAAATAATGAGAAGCATGAGGTGATTAGGGAGATAAACTTTGACCTATCTATGCATTGGGGGGGCTAATGAAGAAGCTAGGACGGCGATAGAAGAACAAATTAGATCAAGGTATTGGGAAGGATTCAATACTCCAATTGACTCTGGGGCTTCTTTGTTAGTCAAGGAATTCCATTGCAATTTATGTGAATTGGAGGACGGAAAGGTGAGAGTACGGGGGTTATTGGTTGATTTTAGTTCAGAAGTGATTAATGCCTATTTTAACATACCCCCTGTATCTTCCAATCGATTTTGGCATTTTTGAATGATAAAGAGAAAGATTTGAATTTGATTAAAAATGCCATTTGTGATGTTAATGTTGGTTGGATTCGGAGCACTTCAGGTAATACTGAGTTGAGATTTGCTCATCGTGGTCTCTCATTGGTGGCTGAAAAATTATGGTTCTATTTCATTAGCTGCCGAATTTGGGGATCAAATTCTTTGAATTTTATTCAGGGGGACAAAGTGCTCTTGGTGTATGCTATTATGATAGGGATACCAGTAAATATTGGTACCCTTATTAGACAGGGGTTCTTGGATAGTGGAAGGTCCAGACGACCTAATTTTTATGCCCCCAGTTTAATTCACCATTTGTGCACTTTGGTAGGTTGTCCCATTGATCCTGAGGAACCGATGGCATAGAGGCAAGATTAATCGAGAATATGTTTATAGAATTTGAGAGAATATCAAAAGCATCATCAAGAAGAAAACCCTATCCTGCCGCCACTACCACTATCGCCTCAGAGTGCCTCTTATATTCGTATGCCCCCTAGATTTGTATTGAATGCCCCGGTCAATGAAGAAGAAAGAATGAATTGCAAGGATACTGGACTTACAGTCAGCTGGTGATGCACAATAATTTGGCAGTGATAGGAGAAGCTTTCAAGACTACCACATTGGGTCGATGTCTTTACATGGGTTTGACCGCCACCACCTCCGGTCTAGCATTTTGGTCCACCTCGTGGACAATATTATACACCACCTACAGCTTTGATACATCAAGAGGAAGCCCACCAAGTAGGTGATACCGGAGGAGCTCAAGATGACGATCATTAAGAAGCACAACCCAGTGATGCCGAGGATGGTCGAGAGGAGATGGAACAAGAAGATTGATGCAACCAGCTGCAATGGACCTTGAGGATTTACAACCCGTGCACTTGAAGCCATTTGATGAAGATGAACATTTTCTTTAATTTTCATGATTTAGCACCTTGATTTTTAATTACTCTTATCTTAAGTATTTTGTTTTGGGATATTTTAGTTTTTGAGTAGGTTGGCTAATGGCCTTAAGTTGATGCCAAGTAGATATCTTTTTAGTGCTTCATGGAGTACATCATTTTGAGAATTGCTTTGTTGACTACTTGGTGTGGTTTTTGGTCATTTTTTTTTAATTGACTAATAATAGTAGAATGGCTAGTCAGAGCCTTAAGCTGATGCCATGTTTGCAATGGTTGATGACTTGATTTGGATGTTGAATTTTTCATGGAACTTAATTGATGAGATTCATGGCTTAGCTAATTACCTTTAGTACTTTTATTTAGTATGAATTGTTAGATTAAAATTTTGTCATAGTTTAAGTAGTTCTTGTTTAATTGTTGCGATGTCTTTATGTTGGATTTTGGGTGAGTGGAAGGATGATTTCTTCATCAATTTGAATAAAAGAGTCAAGTTTGGGGGTGTATATGTTTTGTGTGGGGAATGGTTATTTTATGTGTATTGATGCCACTTGATGTCTAGTGGATGGAAAAGTGATCAAATGAGTACTCGATGATGATGAATTTTGATGTATAATACTATATGATTAAAGTATTTGATTGGGTCATTTCATAAATTTAAGGGTGAGTGAGTTGTTCTTTTGCAACATAAAGATTTCAAAAACTTGGTATTACTATTTTTCAAAAAGAGATACTAAAATTTTGGGAAAGACAGTTTAATTTATTTGAAATATTATTTTTGATCAAATCACTTATATTATTTTGTTAACTGATTTATCTTTTGGAAAAAGCAGGTTAAATGAAAGAGAAGGAATTTTGGGACATTTTGTGTGTTTGCATAGGGAATGTTCTTCTAACTTGTGAATAATTGGTATTTGAGATTAATTTTAAGTACATTTCACTCATTTTTCTTGGTTTAGGGTTCCTTTAAAAAAAAATTAATTTATTTTGCTTTTAGGAATAAGGCAAGTACGGGATTCCAACATATACCCATGTTGTTTCTCCGAATTAAGCCATTAGGAATTGTGTTTTAGTATACCAATAAGTTAAGGAGTAAATGTTTGTAATACTTATCACTGATTTCATATTACTTATTCCTTTTTAGAGGTTTATTCCCAAATTGTGTGACATTTGTATTTATGTAGATTCCTAAACGAACTTCTATTTTTATGAGACCTTGTCTGGATAATTGACTAACTCCATAATATTTGTGATTTGAGTAAAAAAATGATGTTTTAAATGGATAGAACTAAAACATTTGGTAATTCTTTTTGAGAATAGTAATTCTTGGTGACATGAAATCTTGTGTAGTAAATGAACGTGTGCTTCTTTATAGAAAAATTGCAAACTTGGATTGACTCATTTAAATACTTCACTTATCATATAGTATTGAAAGTTTCTTGAGAGGTTTCTTAATTGTTCTAAGTACATCCACAACTCATCAAGAGTTTTTTCAATTGTTTTGTCAATTTTGGTGGTATTTTTGTGTTTAATTGTTAGTAGGTTTATTTTAAATTTGTGTTTTGCAAGGGATTAGAAAAATGCTAAGTTTGGGGGTGTGATAACTCTAGTAAACTAGAGTTATTTTACTCTAAATTATGGCATTTTGATAGTTTAAATTCCGAACTTTGGTTAATTACTTGAAGATTTTAGTTAATTTCTTTCATACGTGTGTATATTTTTGTTATTGTTAAATATGATAAGTTTTGATTAGAATTTTAGCTCAAAAATTAATTGCTTAATTGGGTTAATATTATGCAGGTCAAAATTAGAGGTTGGGAGCCGAAATGAGCAAAGTGCAAGGACCAAAATACAATTACAGAAAAAATGAAGACTTGTTGAATGGAGAGTCCAGATCGTGACCTGGAGGACTATTCCAAATCATAAACTGGACACGGAAAAATATAATTTGTAATTTGAGGTCCATGTCGCGATCTCACTTATTCCAGATCGGACATGGACTCGCTTTCAGCTTAAGGTGTAATGGTAATTTTGTAATATTCTAGCAACCAATTTTTGATTTTACCTTGTGTAATAATACACTATTTAACCTACTTTAAAGATGTAATAGAGAGGTAAGTAGGAATAGAGTAAGTACTGTAGTTAGTAATTTTAGATAGTTTAGGGTAGCTTAAATTTCAAGTTATATTTAAATACAAGTTCTTTTTAATTATCATTTAGATCTATTTTTAAATTCCATGCAAGTTTAAATTTTGATTACATAGTTGTAGTGGAATTAATCATTAGTTTCAAGTAGATATAATTTTTACCTGCTTTCTAGTTTAAATTAGTGAAAATCTCTTTATTTTCATTTCAAGCTTTCATATAGTTTAGAATTCTCAATTCCTTGTATTAGTTTCTAGTTAATTTTTAATGGGCTTTCTTTATTATTATCAAAAATCCAAAAATAGTTAGATTTTAAGTTTAACTCTTTCAAATTCTAGTTTAGAAATGGTGGTTTCTAGCTTTATTTTAGTTAGTGTAGAGTAGAATTAAGTGCTTTTCTTTACTTGCTTTTACTAGAATAGATTAATTAGTTTCTCAATTTCATAGTTGCTTAGTTTCATTTACTTGCTTTCATAGATAATTTAGTTTAAATTTAGATTTCAATTGCTTTAGTTTAATTATGTTTCTAATTAGTGTAGTTTAATCTCTTATTATTTGAATTTGCTTAACTATACAAGGATTCGTAAATCTCAGTACTTGCTTGGTAAAACAATCTTCGTGTGAACGACACCACTTAATTTCAGTAATCATCCTATACTAATACCAACTCCGTATGCTTACAGAAGTGAGGTAGAGTGTAGTGATTTTGTGATAATTATTATTACTTGTTTGATTTAATTTGATCTCTACCTAAGTGCTTGACACAGATCCATCAAAAAATTCTACTATGTTTGAAATATGTTTTGTGGTCTAGGCATAGACTTTACATGAACTATATCTGAAAAATTCTATTTTGTAGAGTTTATAATTTTATCCCATTCTAATCTTTTTGGAATATGAACATTTGAATGATATAAATTTGCTTCAAATAAAAGTGTTTCTCCCCTAGGAGAACACTTTATAGTTTTAGGATTTACAGTAGTTTTCATTACTTTGTAATATATTCTATATACATGAGCTAGAGGTCTTGAATTATCAATAATTCTATATTTTTAGTTTGAATATTTAGAGTTAAGGCAGTTAAAACATTTGGATCATTTAAATCTAAGGCAAAATTTCGATAACAATTAAAATATATAGGGTCATTTTTCAAAAAATTTGATTCTAATACTGCTAATACAGAATTTGAAAAATTTAAATGTCTTGCATCTCTTAGACATAATAATATTGGAACATCTAATCCTAATCTCATTAATGGTTTAATAGCGACTTGAACACATCCTATATGTATAAATTTGTAATTATTTTTTCTATGTTGTACTAAAAATTGAGGAGAAAATAACGATACAGAATCATGTTTCTTTGATATAGGTATAGTTGATTCATAAGTTTTAATAGAATAATCTTGAAAAAAATCAAAAGTTCCTTTTTCATATAAAGTATTTATTTCTTGTTTCGGAATAGACCAATTTTGAAGTTTTTGCTCTATTTTAGCTATATTAATTTCTATTTCATTAATAGTAGACAGAGAATTACTTTCTGAGTATGTATTAGGCTCAAACAGTCATCTTGATCCCATTCTATTTAGCAAATTAGTCATTATTAATTTAAATTCCTTTAATTTCTTACCTTTTCTAGTGTATCGTGACCACCTGACGGGACCACACTAGACCTTTCTTTCTGTCTTATGGCCTGACCAACGCTTACAAGGCTGACCAATGCTACACTTAAATAAGATAATTAGACTTTAAAGGAGAATTAAAGTAATAAAGCTTCTTTGATATACAAAATAGACTCAGTTTGACTGGCTCTGATACCATACATATATAAATTTATTGTTACTAATATATATATATATATATATATATATATATATATACATATATATATCATGTAAAGTCAATGCCTAGACTACAAAGCACTATTTCAAACATAGTACAATTTTCTGACGGATTTGTTGAAATACAATTCAATAGACCATCTGCTTTTGCCTTCGGGAGGGCATCTACCTCTTCTATTCCAATTCATGAAAAAACAGAAGAAAATGATAAGACAATCTCTAGTAAAATAGAGATTCATAGTGTAGAATTTACTCTCAGCATTCCTAAACCTATATATCAAAATATAAAAAATTCTACAAGTTCTCCTGCTTCTCCTACAAGATCTCAAGATGTGTTTTGATAAGCAAACATTAATGATTTCTTCAAATTTTAAATTAAATAAGGAGTTATTAAGAAAGTATTTTAATAGCGAATAAAATAGTAATAAACGAAATGGTTTTTCAAAAATTTTATTGATGATCAACACAAAGAAATTAGAGAACAATATTACAAAGATTTAGAAAGAGTAAAACTAAATATAGATTTTTTAAATGATTTGAAATTTATTGCAGCAATAAGCAACTAAATAATCATTTTATTAAGCCATATTTGGGAATTATTGCCAAAGAGGATTACATGCTCTTTTCAAAAGGTAAACTCCTCTTATCCTCCAGTACAAGAAGTAGAATTTGAACATAGAAGAAATATTATTACAGCATCTGCTCTTAAGATAAGTGACCCAACTACTTTAGAAAACAATCCAACAATAAACTTTTTAGATAAAATATATAAATAGAATAATTATACAAATCAAATATTAAATTCAACGTCTTCTCATTTGATAGAATTAGAAAAAGAAATTAAAACCCCTACAAGCCTTCAGTGTCCTTTCAAAAAACCTCCAGAACCTTCCCCAAGTCAACCCTTATTTACTTTCGAATTACCAGGAAAAGATATTCCTGTATTAAACAAAGATAAAAAATTAATAGATGAAATAGTAGAAAAGTTAAAAAATTTAGAAGTAGAACAAAAAAATTAAAAAAGATGAAAAACGAAAAGGTCAAATAGCCACAATATCATTATCTAGAAAACATAAGAGTAAGAAGAAAACTCAAATAACTAGAATAATTAAAGGTGATATTAAAAATGAAAGAATGCAGTATAAAAAAATTCTTATTCAAGGACTTTTTTTCTTGATATGTAGTTTGAAGAAAGACATACTTTGTCATCTTATAATTGTGAGGGAATTTGTGAATGAAATTTAGATGGATAAATAGATCATTAAATGTATAATACGATTCAAGAAATGAGAATGTGTGCTACTACATAAGCCAAGGGTAATACAAATCATTAAAGTGCTGATAATTTATTAATAGCCGATTTTACAGGAAGCCTTAAAGGTTGGTGGGATAATTATTTAACTAAAGAAGAAAGAAATTATATTCAGACAGCAATGAAAAATGTTGTTCCAATAATTATAGAATAAGTAGGCAGTAATAATCAAATAATAGCTCAAAATACTCAACCTGCTAGTACTATGGAGTTCAAGATGTAGTCCCAATATTACTTTATGCTATTACAAAACATTTTATTGGTAAATCTTAGAATTTTCAAGAAAGAAGTTCTGAAATCTTAGCTAATCTTACTTGTCCAAAATTACATGATTTTAGATGGTACAAAGATGTTTTTATTAATAAAATATTTCTTAGGACAAATTATAACCATGCTTAATGGAAAGAAAGATTTATAGCAGGATTACCAAAATTGTTTGTAGAAAAATTAAGACAAAAAATAAGAGATAAATAAAATAGAGAAATACCTTACGCTAAACTCACTTATGGAGATCTAATAAACTATATTAATAAGTGCAATGGAATCTATATACGATAACAGCAACCCCTTTTCTCCTTATTCTCTCTAACTTTTCTCTCACTAAACTACAGCAACCATTGTCACCTATCAATCTCGGCTATGGAAGAAGGGGAAACCCTTCGATCCTTGGTTGTTCAACCAGCAAAATCATTTGCGGATGCACTCAGGGGTGTGCATCAACCCCTAGCACCCATACAGCAATCACATCAGCCATTGAAGAAGCTCCAATCATACAAAGGTGAACCAGCCACCTTTTTCACTGAAGAAGAAGTCCAAAAGCTCACTGCTCCATTTCGTTTCACCTTGGTGGGGAATTTTCCACGAGGCAAACCCAACATGGAAATCATGAGGAAAAGTTTCCAAACAATTGGATTCAAAGGTGAATTTTCAGTCGGCTTCCTAGACTACAAACACATGCTTATTCGTTTTGCCTTGGAGGAGGACTATCTTAGATGTGTATAAGAACAAGTGCATTCATCAATGGCTTCTAGATGCACTTGAGACTGATTCTTAGCCTCATCTTTTACACATCCCAGAATAAGTGTATTTCCATACTGCCCATCTTGGGATAACTCTTGAAGGATTGCCAGCACCCTTTTTCAGGGGTTTCATGCTGTTTTTAGCCTTGCACAAGCAGTTGGAAACCCCTTAAAACTTGATCTAGCAATGGAAAATTTCACTCGTCCCAACATGGCAAAGGTCTGCGTGGAAGTCGATTTACTAGCTGACCTTCCCTCCAGAGTTTGGTTAGGTGTGGGAAACAAAGGTAAATGGCAGAAGATTAGCTATGAAGACATCCCCCATTATTGCACCACATGTCACAATCTAGAACATAGCCCGGTAGATTGTCGTACTGGCCAAACAACCCAAAAAAACCACTCAGCTCCAATCCAAGCACCACCCAAAAAGAATAAAGTGAAGCAATGGCAACTCGTTAAAAGGAATGAGATCGGTCCAGCTGGTGTAGCTCATGAAAATTCTCAGCCGAATGACCATATGGATAAAGGTGACAGCACAAATAGCTTGGGATTATTATTTAACAAACATGATGCATCGAAGGTAGTGGAACAGCCAAAAATTAAGGAGCAATGCATGGAGAACACCCAGAATTCACAAGGTGCGTCGGACCCTCCTGGCACTTCAAAGGAGCAAGTTCTAGAATATGCAACGAGCAATTTCGTAGATGATGTGCAACATCAAAGGCAAGAACTTTCTAAAATTTTTCTAAGACATGGGCTGGTAACAATCAACCCGATGGCAGATCGGTCATCCCACCAAGAACATGTAATTTCAGAAACTCTGGCAAAGAATGGGCTGACGACCACCATTTCCATGGTGGAGCAACTGCTTCCTCAGCCCTCCCAGGCGGATAAACCACTCCCAACAATTCAGGAGATTCAAATTTTGAATTCCCCAACAGATGAGGCGGTTGTAACCCCATCCACAATTCATGCAATTCAAAATTTTAACCTTTTGGATAAGGGGCTGACCAATTCAACTTGCACAGCACCAAATCTAGAGTTATCTGGGAAACAATCACAACAACCTAATTTGAACCACTCAGAGAAACTACCAACTACTCCAAAGGAGCCACAAGATCAGCCTAAAATCATTACTTGGAAAGATGACTCAGCTCTCACTGCATTCCAATTAATGGAGGAACTCTCTTGCTACTTTTCGGACATGGATGTTCCAAGTGCTCCAGCAACGTCCACGGTTCAACATCTTGAAGAATTGGAAGTTCCTTAATCAAAAAATCTGCCCCAAGGAAAAATCCAAGAAGGAAACACACCTACACTATGCCCTGGATGAGGACGAGATTATGGCATTTTGATTTATATGGATCGTTTCTTGATATGGAACATTCAGGGGATCAACAATAAACCCTCAATTCGAAGACTAAAGGTGTTGAAGAAAGAGTACAAATTAAGCTTTCTTGCTGTATTAGAACCAATGGTAACTAATGACAAAATTCTTTTCTTTGCGCAAAGGCTAGGATTTGATAGCTGCGTAGCTAAGCCCAATGGAAAATATTGGTCTTTCCTTTTCTGGAATAAATGTACTGTCATCACAACATGGCTAAACTCAGCTCAATTCATTCACGTTTCTATCTCATCTAGCCAACTCCCACACGACATTCAAGTCACTATCGTTTATGCCAAAAGCACTAAACAGGAAAGGAGCAGCTTATGGAGTGAGCTCCGAGCTGTGCAATCCCCGGTTCCATGGCTGGTTGGGGGTGATTTCAACGTTATTTACACTTTAGATGAGTATAAAGGTTCTTCATCCTTGGATCTTGGAGCCATGAAGGACTTAATGATTGTCTCCTTGACTGCGGTCTGATGGACATTTCTTATCAAGGATGCAAATTCACTTGGCGTGGGAATAGGTGCGGCAACTTAGTATAGAAGAGGCTTGATTGTTATGTTTGCAACCATGTATTCCTTTCAACCTTCCAACATCTAATGGTAGACCATTTGCCTAAAACATGTTCGGATCATTCTCCACTCCTCCTCAAAATGTCAAATGGAATGACGACAGGACCTAGGCAATTTCGGTTCTTAAACGCATGGATTAATCATCCCAACTTCAAAAAGATGGCACAAAGTAATTGACAGTTACCTTGCTCGAGTAGCCCACTAGGAATTCTTGCTTCCAAGCTCAAAAGACTAAAGGCTGAACTACATAATTGGAATCACACCATCTTTGGAAACATTTTTGACAAGGTGAAAAATGCTGAAATGCATGTTAAACAATGTGAAGCTATTTGCTTGCAACAGCCATCACAACCTAATCAAATATCTCTTGCCCATTCACAAGCTATGCACGCTCAATGCCTTGCTGATGAAGAAAGTTTTTGGAGGCAAAAATTGGGTATGAAATGGTTGACTCAAGGAGACCAAAACTCAAAATCTTTCCATTCTTCGCTCCTTGCAAAGAGGCACAAGCTAAACATCCTGAAACTAAAGATGCAAGGAAACTGGACAGAGGATAGGCAGCTTATGAAGATGAGGGAGTAAAATACTTTCAGGAACTTTTAACAGCTCCAAATGACTATCGGCCACTAATCATGATTTTTTAACTACCATAACGCAGGTAATCACATCTAGATGAGAATGAAACATTGCTTGATGAGCCATCATTGCATGAGCTCAAGGAGGCAACATTTGGTCTTAATCCAAATGAAGCAGTAGGAATTGATGGCTTCAATGGAGTATCCTTTACTACCAGCTGGGAAATCATCCAAGAGGATCTCCATAAGGCAGTGAAAGCTTTCTTCCAAGGCAAGGTGTTACCCAAGACCTTCACAAGTACACTCATAGCATTGATCCCCAAAACTCAAAACCCTTCATCTTTTGATAATTTTAGACCTATTAGTCTTTGTACATTGTTTAATAAAATCTGCACCAAAATATTGGCTAATAGGTTAGCTTCAGTTCTGCCCAAAATTATTTCTCAAGAGCATGTAGCCTATGTAAAAGGGAGAGACATTACTGATAACATATTGTTGGTGCAAGAGCTTATCGAGTTCCTGAGCCTGAAAACAAGAGGCGGCAACATTATTTTGCTTTTTAAGCTTGATTTAGCAAAGGCTTTTGACCGGATCTCTTGGCCTTTTCTCTATGCTGTCATGAGGAAGCTTGGATTCAGTGAAAAGTGGAATGATATCATCAAGAACATGCTTGAAAATTGCTGGTTTTCTGTTCTTATTAATGGCTCCCCGAAAGGCTTCTTCAAATCCACTAGGGGTGTTCGTCAAGGAGATCCCTTGTCACATCTCCTTTTCATAATCACAATGGAGACCTTTTCACAAGGTTTGCGAGCACAATTCCGTGAAGGAATCATCTCGGATTAAGCATTGCCAAGGAAGTGCCCACCAATCACTCATCTTGCGTTTGCAGACGACATTGTCATTTTCACAAAAGGAGAAGCCAAATCAATCAAGAATCTCATGGAGTTCCTCGACCAGTTTGAGTCTTCTTCTGGGCAGCTTATTAACAAGTCCAAAAGCTCATTCTACATGGCAAAAAATGCTCCATTATCTCGGATCAGAATGGTTCAATCCCGAACAGGTTTTGAAGCATGAAACGTCCATTCCCTTTCATATATCTTGGATGTCCCATTCAAAAGGTGAAGAAAAGAAGGTCACTCTTTCAACCCATGATTGAAAGAATTACCTCTAAAATCGCTGGGTGGCAACTGAAATTTCTCTCTCCCGGGGGTAAGCTAATTTTGATCAAGCACATTTTAAGTAGTATTCCAATATACCTTTTCACGGTACTCCAACCTCCAAAGGCTGTAATCAAGGAGTTGGAGCATCATTTTGCAAATTTCTTCTGGGGAAATTCAGACTCAAGAAGTAGGTATCATTGGGTATCATGGAAGTCATTATTATTAGATTTCCTAGGCTTTTATGCTTATTGTTAAAGTCCTAAACCTAAGCTTAATAAAATTCTTAGGTTTAATATAATTCTTGGACTACGTGCATATATATATATACATTGTTAAATCATGTTTTGAAAAATTTTAAAAGAAAAATATTGAGGGAGTTAGCACTCTGCGACTTGAGTTAATCAATTTTGTGAAACGTGGAATTATCTTGATTTAATTATCTGTGTGGATACTATTTAGAGGCCGGATGTTTGTGCAACTTGTGGATCGACATTCCTCATAGATTGGAGATTTTATAGTGGTTTTAATGTATAATCTCAATACTTTTCTTGTACTACACATAATTAATTAAGGTGATCTATCGTAGAAAGTAAAAAATTTTATATTCTGTTAGGTGTTGTATAATATAATTTCTTACAGTGGTATCAGAACCACCCTTGGTTAATTTATGATGTAGTTGTATTTAGTTGTCATGGATATTAATTTGTTCAAACTATATGAATTTTTTATTTTTTATTTTAAAACATTGGACAAAAAAAACATTTTTTTGTCCCTACCAGGAGGTGATGACGTCATTAGCTGACGTCATCAAATGATGTCAGTAGTGAGTTGTCGATGACATCATCAGCTAACTTCATCAGATGACATTAGCAGTGATGACGTCAATAGTGATGCGAGCAGATGACGTCAGCATTGTTGGAAGGTGGATGTTGTCACTTTTAGTGACACTTTGGTTTTTGTCACTAAAAGTACTTAAATAAGTTAAGTTACTTTTAGTGACTCTTATTTTTTATTTTCATTTGATATGTTTTTCTAAATTCTGTTTTTGAAAGCATCAATTAATTTTTGACAAATGTCGTTTGAAATTAATTGTTAATATTTAGAAACTCTCTTTATTTTAATTTTTGACAAATGTCGTTTGAAATTAATTGTTAACATTTAGAAACTCTCTTTATTTTAACTTGATTAAAATTTAGAATGTCTATAACTTTTGAAAATATTTATTTAATTCTAATAAGATCAGAATTAGAAAACTTTGTTTAAATTTAAAATTTTATTATTTTTCAATGAGATTGGAATTTAATAAATGTTCAAATTTTTTTTTGGAAATGGTTTCAAATATTATTTTTGAAATTCTATTATTTAAGGTGTTTATTTTCTAATGAGATTGGAAAGTAATATTTCTCTATAAAATATTTTCATAATTAATTCAAGAATAATAATAATTTCAATAAGATTGGGATTATGATGTATAGTGATTCGTGATTAGAAACTAAATGCTATTTTTGTGCTTTTATTCAATTATTGAATTATATAATAGCATGATGGATGATTATGGACTTAAGACCAATGCGATTGTATATGGTTTACTTGATCCAAATTCAATGGTTGTAAAAATTTTAAATAGGGCTTGTGTGTCCTGCCTTTCTTTATTATTTTGAATGTAATTCTTTTCTAATTTCAATCCCCTCGACTGTACTCGAGATTTCTTGATCAATCATGTAATGTACATAAAAATAGGTTAGGGATAGGATTGAATATCTAAAGTCTTTAGATAGAATTACATTTGTAATGTACAAGATAATGGAGATGGCACAAAAGTGCAACTATGGAGAAAATTTTCAAGAGTTGAAGATTACCCTTAAAATTTGACCACCTAGTTTCCTTTGTGTCAAGGAAATTAATTTAGTATAAATCCACAATCATCTATGGTTTTATGCATGTTTTATACTTTACTATATGTTGATATGAAAATCTTGCATGCAATTTGATTAGACCTAATAAATAATTAAAAGAAAAAATTTCCCAAATCAATATTAAGTCAATAAATAAGTTGTCTTTCATTATTATAGCAAGAAACAAGAATTCTTATTAGATATTAACTTCTTGGGCTAATCTAAGATTACTCTACGTTGAACATGTTTAAGTTATGAGATGAGATCTCTGAATAATGAGTATGACTTAACAGAGGCATATGATTTGTTGGGTACACTCAAGGTTGTATGTCTTTGAGGCAAAGGTTAGGAGTCACATAAGACGTACTATCAAGAGTTGATATTTAACTATCTAGGAATTACAAAGTATTGTAATTGGTAAGAGTTACCTATTTTTCGAAATTATTTTGGTCTGTTGGATACACCCAAGATCAAAATAATTAGATGGGATCCTAACTAAATAGGGGCTTTGTGAGAACTCCCGAATTAATATTGAGAGTTATTGATTTGAATTGAAATAAGTGGGAGAAAAACCAAATTAAATGAAGCCGATGTTATATTTTGATTTTTTTTATGCATAAATAGCAAATTATTATTCTGTCTTTATTTTCATGTTATAGAATATGAGTAGCAATGTCAATTTACGTTCCATTTTAAATGATAACAAACTCACTGGACCTAATTTTTTGGACTGGAAATGCAACTTGAGAATTGTTCTCAAGCATGAGAAAATTAGTTTTATCCTTGATCAGTCTATTCTTGATGGACCAGTAGATGATGCTGATCAAGCAGTTTAGAATGTTTATCGTAAGTATATAGAGGACAATGATACTATCACTTGTATTATGTTAGTAGCTATGAATTCTAAATTGCAGAAACAGCATGAAAACATGGATGCTCCTTCTATGATTTTCATCTCAATGAGTTGTTTAATGAAGAGTCAAGAAATGAGAGGTATGAGACCTCTTTCATTGTAAAATGGTAAAGGGTACTCCGGTAGCTATTCATGTAGTAAAGATGATCGAAGTCTGACTGATTGAAAAATTCAAACGATTAGGATTTAAGTAAAATCATGAGTTAAATGTTGACTTGATCTTCCAATCTTTGCCTGAAAGCTTTCCACAGTTCGTGATGAACTATTACACGAATAAGTTGAAAATGACTTTTTCTGAATTGCTGATTATGCTTAAAACTGCTGAGACAACTATTAAAAAGGAAAGGAAACAAGTGTTGGTTGTTGATTATTCTAATAAGAAGAGAAAAAAATCCAAGGTTGGTTTTATGAAAACCAAGTTTGGGTTGAAACCAATACCCATGATCCAAAAAGAAAAGGCTAAGGGTACTAGCTACCATTATGGAAATGATGAACACTGAAAAAAGAACTGTAAGGATTATATGGATTCCTTGAAGCAAAAGAGATTTAATGAAATTTCTACTTCATGTATGTTTATGATTGAGATCAATATTTTTACTTCCAAATTAGATTCTTGGGTATTAGATACCGGATCTGCATCTCATATTTGTAGAAATGTGAATCTGCAAAGACTAAAGAGAAGTAGAATGTTGGCTAAGGGAGAAATGGACTTGCATGCGGGAAATGGAGCAAGTGTTGCTGCTTTATCCGTAAAGATTTATTATCTTTCTTTGCCTAGTGGCCTTGTTTTAGAATTTAAAAATTGTTATTTTATTCCATCTCTTATTAGAAATATTGTTTCTATTCCATTTTTAGATACTGATGGTTTTGTCATTGTGCAAAAAATTAATTGTTGTTCTTTTTCACTTGATAATATTTTGTATGGAACTGTTGCTACAAATAATGATCTTTATATTCTAAATGTGGAAAATCCAATTCTCAACATAAATTTTAAAAGGCCTAAAATTGATATGTGAAAGAATCTTTCCTTTGGCATTGTAGACTTGGTCATAGAAATAAGGAACGCGTTACCAAATTACACAATAATGGTTATTTGGGATTATTTTTTTATGAATCATATGACAAATGTGAATCTTGTTTATTTGGTAAAATAACCAAATCACCTTTTAATCTAATAGGAAAGGATGATAGATCTAATAAATTGTTAGGGTTAATACATATTGATATTTGTAGTCCTATGTCAATCCATACTAGAGGAGATTTTTCATGCTTCATTACCTTTATGGATGACCATTCCAGATATGGTTATGTATACTTGATAAAGTATAAATCTAAAACCTTTGAAAAGTTCAAGGAATTCAGGAATGAAGCTGTAAAAGAACTTTGTAAAAGTATCAAAATACTTCAATCTGATCTAGGTAAGGAATACTTAACCAAGAGTTTCAAAATTATCTTAAAGAGAATGGGATTTTACCTCAATGGACTCCTCCTCATACACCACAACTAAATGGTGTATTTGAGAAACATAATCGAACTCTATTAGATATGGTTCGATTGATGATGAGTCTTACAGACCTCCTCAAAATATTTTAGGACTATGCTCTTAATACTACCACTCATTTTCTGAACCGTCTTTCTTCAAAAGTTGTTGATTCCACTCTGTACGAGATATGAAGATCATAGTTTGAAAAGAAACCTAAATTTCATATTTGAAAGTTTGGGATTGTCCTGCTTATGAGAAGAAGGTAGAGTCTGATAAAATTAAAACTAAATCAGACAAATGTCTATTTGTGGGGTATCTAAAGGAGACATTTAAATACTATTTTAATAATCGCATTGAGCAAAAAATGTTTGTCTCAAAACATGTTGTCTTTCTAGAAAATGAGTTTATTCTTGAAAGGGCAAGTGGAAGCAAAATAGATCTTCAAAAAATTCAAGAAACATAATTTGGTATTGATCAACAAGTGGAACAAGAGGTTCAATCACATGATGATGTGGTAGAAAATGAAGTTAATGATTCACAAACTCTTCGCAGGACTACTAGGATACGTTGTACTCTAAAAAAATATGAGTTTCTTGTAAGTAAGCACAATGATGTATTAATCATTACGGATGATGAACTTACATCTTATGAAGAAGCACTATCTGATAAAAACTCTCAGAAGTGGATATAAGCCATGAAGTCTGAATAGATGGATTTCATATATGACAATAAGGTATAGACCTTAGTTGATCCACCTGAAGGGATTAAACCCATGGGTGCAAGTAGGTCTTTAAAAGAAAGATTAATATGGATGGTAATGTGATTATCTATAAAGTGCAATTGGCGGTAAAGGGTTACACACAAAGACAATGAGTTGGCTTTGATGAAACTTTCTCACCAGCTGCAATGCTGAAATTCATTCGAATTTTACTTGTTATAGTTGCATATTATGATTATGAAATTTGGCAAATAGATGTAAAACTGAAGTCCTTAATGGAAATTTACAGAAAGAGGTGTATATGATACAACTTGAAGGGTTTATATCCAAAGATCCTAACAAAGTATGCAAGCTACAAAGATCTATTTATGAATTAAATTAAGCTTCTAGGAGTTGGAACATCCGTTTTGATGAGACAATCAAAGAATTTGATTTTATCAAAAATGAGGATGGACCTTCTGTATAGAAGAAAGTTAGTGGGAGCGCCATTAGAATTTTTGATATTTTATGTGGATGACATATTGTTGATAGAAAATGACATACTTATGGTTCAAAGTGTAAAGGCATTGTTATCCAGGAATTTTTCCATGAAAGATTTAGAAGAGGCAGCCTATATTCTGGAAATGAGAATCTATAGAGATAGATCTAAGAGGTTGCTTGGATTTACTCAATCCACGTACATAAAAAAAAATACTAAAGAGATTTAACATGGATCAATCAAAGAAAGATTACTTAACACTGTGTCATGATGTGTACCTTTCGAAAAACTTGTGTCCTAAGACAGATGTCGAAAGACAAGCACGAAAAAGACCCAATATGCTTCGGCTATAGACTCCATAGTGTATATTATGTTATGTGCTAGATCCGATGTCCCCTATGCTCTAAGTGTTACGAGCAAGTTTTAATCTAGACCAGGAAGTGGTCACTGAATAGCAGTCAAGAATATTTTAAATATTTAAAAAGGACTAAAGATTTATTCTTGATTTATGGTGGGCAAGAATTAAAGTGAGCCTGTCTCAGTTCGCGGATACATAGATGCTAGCTTTCAATCTGACAAAGATGATAGCGAATCACAATTTGAATATGTATTTACTCTTAATAGTGGTGCAGTCAGTTGGAAGAGTTTCAAACAAGATACCACAACTAATTTTACAATAGAAGCCAAATACATTGCAGCTTCAAAAGTAGCAAAAGAAGCAATTTGAATCTAGAAGTTTGTAGCTGAATTTGGAGTGGCTCATTCCATTAGTGATTCGATATTCTTGTATTGTAATAATAATGGAGCTATAGGACAAGAAAAAGAACTCAAGTCTCATTAGCGATCCAAACATGTGTTATGATGCTATCATTTGATCAAAGAAATCATTGAAAGAAATGAAGTAAAGATAGAAAAGATCCCACTAATGATAATATTGCTGATCTGTTCACTAAAACCTTGTCCCAGCAGAAACATGAGAGTCATGTTAACTCATTTTGTCTTAAACACATGAATGATTGGCTTCAGTGCAAGTGGAAATTTGTTAGTGTATGCTTTAAAGCCGATATATTTTAGTGACAAATTACACTTTTATATTTATGCATTTTTTTGTAATATGATATTCTTTATCCATTTGATATAATAAAGATTTTAGAATAAAATATATATGAGGAAAAATCACATGTAGTTATGATAATGTGATTCTCTATATAGTTATATTTTATTCGTAAATATCCGTAATTGTAGTGTTTGACACAGGTAGATTAACACATAATTACATGTGGATGCTTATTGAGAATAAATGTATCGGATTGACCCGCTAAAAGTATACATGGATTATTATCCAAATGCCAGTATTCTACGTAATAGTAGTGTAATGATCCTTGGACTTGATGTCAAGAATTTATCTTGATTGTGGATTATTATACTTTGGTTCTATCAGTTGTTACTCTTAATGAGTCGCACATACTGTAGAATTCGGGTGTAGTATAAATCATGAAAAGATAAGATATAATTAATATAGGACTTACCATTCCTTATAGTGGTGAGAATATATACTAATATGGTCACTTTTTGAAATACGACTCAGAAATCTTGCACGAATTGAAAATAGAATTGAGGGTGTCACAAGTTATATTTTAAGTGAATTGTATTTTGCAAAGAAGTAAATTGATTAGTTCAATAAGAGTTGGCATTATATCTGTACTCTTGAACTAATGAGGATATAGTGTGGTGAAAGGATAATTTTAAACGGTAAGTAAATCACGGATAGGTAAAGTTGAAACACTTGACATATCTCAATACTTGGATGGTCATGATGCTTTGCTAGAAGCCAATCTTAGTCTATAAGTGTAAATTAATTAATTAGTGAATTAATGATAAATTAAGGTTATTTAATTTATCTAATATAAATTATTTTAGGATTATAATTTGTCTAATCTTAATTAATTTAAAATTATAATTTATACTTATTGCCAACATGTTTTAGAATTTAAAAGGTCACACAATTTGGAATAATTAATTCGGGATTAAATTGATATTTGATAAAGTAGTAAGATACTTATGGTTAATTTATGAGATAAATTAATTTTTTGTATTCAATTATATTAAGTCATAAATTTTTTGTATTCAATTATATTAAGTCATAAATTTTAATAACTAATATGTTATATATTAGATTTTCTAGGGTTTTATTCTTATTGTTAAAGTCCTAAACCTAGGCTTAATATAATTCTTAGACTAGTATGTTATATATTAGATTTTCTAGGATTTTATTCTTATTGTTAAAGTCCTAAACCTAGGCTTATATATATATATATATGACATAAACCGTAGCTTAGTCCTACGGGAAAAACAAAATTAAAATCACGTTTTGAAAAGTTTTGGAAAACGTGAGAAGAAAAATATTAAGGGAGCTAGTACTCTGCATCTTCGGTCAATTAATTTTTTGAAAATCCTAAATTAATTATCTGTGTATCATTAGAAACCAGATGTTTGTGCAACTTGTGTATCAATATCACTGACAGATTGAAGATTTTACTCAAATTTTAAGGTATAATGTGTCAATATTTTTCTTATACTATACATAAATTAATTAAGTTGATTCGTCTAGGAAATAAAAATTTTTGAATAATATTGTGTATTGTATGATTTACTCTCTTACAGTACGTAGTACATTTCAAAATTCTAAAGCGTGAATCACTATGTTTTGGATGTAAATAAATAGTAGTATCTTGAAAAGCATAAATCAAAAGACAATTTGTACTGAAAGCTAGTGTTTCCGTAACTATGTCCCTTTTCCTCTTTAAAATCAAAATCATTCAATTCCTTATCCCTTTCTTATTCATCACCAGTACTCTCGAAAATTGGACTGCAAAAGGATGATGAAGATAAACTTATAGTGAATGGCACATATCAAGGCACCTTCAAAAGTAATGAAAAATGTTCTCTTCATAGGAAAGCTAGTAAATTCTAAATTCTAGCCCAATTCGGATACCATTAGAAACTTTATACACATGGAAATGAATATCTAATGTTTAGGGCTCCAAAGAATATTAATTCAAAAGCTTATGGTTTCAAATCAAGAAATAAACGACTATGAAATAGTTGTGAAATGATGTTCGTTCCAATTTGGAGCTAGTAGTTTACTATACTCAACTCTGAGTACCCTCCAAAACTTTATAGGTTAAATCCATTTGGGCTCCTAAACTTGGTATCATTTTCACATTACATTCTAAATTAGTATTTTGATCACTTTGTTCCTTAAAATTTTGGTCTCTTGACATTTCAAATTTTGACGGAAGCTATAAAAGTAAGAAAATATTCGTAAGTTCTATGTGTGCGTTTTTAGCATAATGTAAAGAGTCATAACAAAACAAAAATGTTATATTAAATACTGCAACATACATTAACGAAGTGCAGTTTAAGTGGTAAGACACTTCCCTATGACTTATTGGTCATGGGTTCGAGTCGCAAAGAGATAGTGGGAGGGGTGGTTTTTTTTAAAAAGAAAAAAGAAAAACATTAATGGCATGTGTATAGAACTCCTGAATACTCCATTACTTTTATAGCTATGTCTTATTTCCATCATTATTTGGAGTGAAATATCATGAAATAAAAATTTTAAGAGACAAAGTGATCAAAATTTTTTTTAGAATACAATATGATAAATAGTGATAAGTTTAGGAGTGCAAAGTCGATTTAACCAAAACTTTATATAGACATTTAAATTCCAGCTAACTAATGAATATATGTTTGGCGGGCGGGTACGCAGTGGGTACTGATGTGGTGTTGATCAATTTAGGTTGCTGAAAGTCTGTCACGCCTAATTGAATCAATGATACCAAAAGTCACTTAAGCATTCAATACAGAGGTAAAGAATGACCTCTCAAATCCTCTAGACATATTGTCTCGACAAAATCGAGTATAACATGATGTGGCAGTGGGCTGGGCCAACCCGGCCCAAATTTTAATCGGCCCGGGACCTGGGCCGGGCCTGGGCCACGAAATGCCAGTTGGCTTGGACAGGTTATTGGCCCGTGACCGGCCCTCTGTCAACTGGTTGGCCGGTCAACGGGGTGACCGTTGGTGACAAGCAGGCCAAACACGTTGGTCCAACTGTTGCTTTTTTTTTTTTTTTTAAATACAATTAATGACAGTTTTACCCCCTCCCCCAATAGCTATAAAATGGCTAGTTTTTGGGGGTAATGTTGGAAAAAAATTTCTATAAATACCACACAAGTTTTCCAACAAATCACACAATAATTTCTCTCTACTTTCTCTTATTTCTTCTTTCTACTCTCTAATTCTATCTCCAAATCTATTATAATTTTTTTCATACTGCTTAAATTATAATATATAGTATTTTAGAAATTTAAAATTATCTTAAGTTGAGAGCTCAATTGAAGATTTGGATATTTATCCAAAATTCAAGTAGTGAAGTGCTCAAGTGGAGTTCAAGTACTCAAGTGTATAAATTGCAATTCAACATTTCAATTTTCAAGTTAGTTTTTTTTCATACTTTTTAATTTATTAATTGTCTTTATCAACTCTCTTATTTTTTTTCTTTATTATTGTTTTGTTATATTCTTTTATTTGAAATTTTAGTAGCTGTTGCATCTTTAGTTTTCATATTACCACTTTATTTGTTTCTCTATTTAAAAAAAAATTCTTTTACAAGAAAATAGAACAAGGATCACAAGCACCCCACACCCTACTAGATGGTCCTACAATATTTGTTGATTTAGATGATATAGATAACCAAAATGAACAAGCACTTAGTAAACAACCCACTACTACTAAAACGAAAAGTCTCGTTTGGGAATTTTTTGAAAGAGATGAAGAAAATGAAACTGCTACTTGTAAATTATGTGTTCCACCTATATCATTTAAGGACAAAAAGGGGGGGAACCAAAACACTTAACAGGCACATTAGTAAAAAAATATAGTGAACCTCAAGAAAAATAAAAAATGGTTCAAACACAAATTCACACCACACAAGGTATGGTAACGGGGAATTTTAAATATTCACATGAAAAAAGTAGAGAGGAAATGGCTAAATGGATAGTTAGAGATGAATTGCTTTTCATTTTGAGTAGAAGTTCCAATTTAGAACACTACATGCACGGGCAAGCCGTGAACCCACAATTTAAAAAGGTTCCTAGAAGTACTTTGAAAAGTGATATTAAAAGAATGTATAAGGAAAAGAAAAATGAATTGATAGGTACTATTGCATCGACTAATTGTAAAGTTGCCTTTACTACCGATTCTTGAAAAGCAATCACAAATGAAAATTATTTTTGTATCACTGCACATTGGATAGATGTAGATTGGCATTTACAAAAGCGAATTATTAGTTTTCAAATTTTTGAACACCCTCACAATGCCCTCCAAATTACAAGGTTGATTTCTAATTGTGCCTATGAATATGGTTTGCTTGAAAAAATTATATCCATTTCTTTTGATAATGCCTCTTATAATACTGCAAGTGCTATGTTAAAAGATGTTTTCAAACCTATTTTAGGTGGTGAATTATTTCAAAATAGATGTGCATGTCATGTACTTAATATTTGTGTTCAAGAAGGTTTTAAAATGGTTGAAGATGTTATTATCCAATTAGAAATTACCTTTGTTTTATCCGTTCATCTACTGTAATGTCAACAAGATTTCAAACGATTTTGTTTAGAAAATGGCATGAAACCTAAACATTTTCCAATAGATGTACTCACAATGTGGAATTCTTCTTGTCATATGTTATCAAGTACTTTTGGTTATGAAAAATTACTTTTCGCATTTTACAACGAGCACATTGGCTCAGTTAATGCAACTTATTTGGGCGAGGAGGATTTTAATCGAGTTAAAACAATAGTAGAAATTTTAAAGCAATTTGAGTATGTTACAAACTTGTTCTCTGCTACTTATAAACCTTACTCTCATGCTGTTTTACCTGAACTAAGTGTTATTAAAGTTGTTTTTTTTAATCATAAAAGGAATGAGTTTTTTGATGATATGATTAGTGCAATGGAAGAAAAATTTGACAAGTATTATGAAAATATTCCATTGTTGTATTATTTGACATGTGTTATTGATCCACGTAATAAATTGTATAAGTTAATTACTTTCATTGATTATGGTTCTTTAATAATCATAGTACCACAAATATCATAAACAAACAGTTACTCATAGAAGCTACTAAAACAACTTTTGATGAATTATATGAAATTTACAAACAAAACTCCCCCACGCAACAAGGTGCATCTTCTAATTCATCTACATCAGATTCACAATATGCTATGCCTCATAGAAATGTTAGAATACATTTTGATCCTCACCAACTACTCTTTGCTTCGAAAAGATCGAGAATTGAAAATACAAATGAAATAACTCAATATTTAAATGATCCACTACATACAGAAGACGATGAGTACAATCCCAATTTTGATGTTCTTTCTTGGTGGCGAAAGCATAAATGTCAATATCCTATTGTATCTCAAATTGCTAGGGATTTGTTAACAATTCCGGTTTCCACAGTTGCATCGGAAAGTGCTTTTAGTGCAAGTGAAAGAGTTTTAGATGATAAGGGCTCGAATGACACCTTCAACTTTGGAAATTTTGGTGTGCTTAAAGGATTGGTTAGACACTCAGTTTCGAAGCAACCTGTCTTTATACAAAAACAAAGAAAACAATGATTAATGATGCAAGATATCGACGAAGATGAAGGTAGTAGTAGTTCACCAAATTGATATATAGTATACATAGGATTTTAATGTTTAATAATTTTTTGTTTGGAGGTAAGGTTCTATGTCCTCCTCCTTATGTATGTAGTAAATAGGTTAATAATTTTATTTAAATTTTTAGATTAATTTTATAATTTGTAATGATTTGGAGGTAAGGTTCAATGCCCCTCTCCTTGTAAATTTTTTTATAATATTAATATACATGGTAGAGGTCTATGCCAAACCCCCCATTATCTCAAGGTGGTTTTTTTCCTAATTAAATATTTTTTACTTTATGATTAACAAATAATAATTAATAAATTCTAATAATAAGTATTGACTTATACAACCAAGAAATAACTTGGTCAAATAAGTACTAAGTTGTAATAATAAAATACTAATAACTAATTTTTAACTTTGGTTTTTGAATATTAACTAAAAACTTTAGTTTCGAATAATAAGTATTAGTTTGGATTTTGAACTTTAATTATTAATAATTGGTCTAATATATAAGTTCCAATTTTTATTACCATAAAGTACTATTATTAACTAGTAAGTAGTAATTCGATTAACACAATAAGTTATAATTTAATAAATTACTAATGAATAGTAAGTAAATGATTTTAAATTAATAAGTTATTAATTTTAAAATAATAATTAATGAGTAAAAATTTAAATTTCTAGAATTGTATTAGTTTCGAATAATAAGTATTAGTTTGGATTGTGAACTTTAATTACTAATAATTTGGTCTAATATATAAGTACCAATTTTCATTAATAAAGTACTATTAACTAGTAAGTAATAATTCGAACAATTAATAAGTTATAATTTAATAAATTACTAATGAATAGTAAGTAAATGATTTTAAATTAATAAGTTATTAATTTTAAAATAATAATTAATAAGTAAAAATTTAAATTTATTGAAAAAATATTTTTAAAATTTAAGTAAGAAATTAAATTGTCTGTCTCTTATACACATCTACCTTGTGTATAAGAGACAGATCTTGGCCCAGCGGGCTTCCGGCCCACTGCCACCTCTACATGAAATAAAAGAAGGTTTTGCTGCTGCTAGGCTCCTTCCTTGGCAAATAAATCTGCTGCTCGGTTTGCATCTCTATATGCTTGATCTTCACTTCTCATGAAAGTTTGTGGATGTGGGAAGAGGAACATTTATCTTTCTTTGGCAATTTAATCAATCATACCAAAAATGTATTGAGAGTCTGTCCATCTTATTCAATTAATTGGGTTAGGAGAACTCGCAAGTCATAACAATGTTGCTCATAGCTTAGCTCCTAAAGCTAAGGAAGCTTTCTGGTCTAGTCCACCAGATTGCATTTGTAATTCCTTAAAAACGCAGATTTGCTTCTTTCTTAATGAAGGTTTTTGCGATCCCAAAAAAAATAATACTAATGCTAGAAGTTACCGATTCTTTTTATTTTTTGCTATAAAAATGGAAAACTATAATTTCAGTTCCTTAAAACTTGAGTGCTGATTAATTTGGTCTTTCAATAATTAAAGGAGTTAATTTAGTCTTTTATGTTTTCGATCTCAACAAGTTAATAGCATTAGAATAAATTCACCAATGTATTTGAATAACTTTCCCTAGTATAATCATTTCAATTATTAGTCAGAACTAAAATAAAAAATAAGATGATTAGATTAGTTTTCTTTAAAACTTGTTGCGCAAATGTGATATAATTTTAAGGTTAAAGCATGTTGAATCCGTCCAAACTATTTCTTTGCTGATCTACTTTGCCCTCTTGCTCATTCGACTGCGACACTTAACGTTTCAATTTTCAATTTGATTCAAACGTATTCCGAATTTCCAATCCATTAGTTGTCTCATCAATTAATTGAATGGAACTTGTCTGTCGTACCATACATGCTCTTCTGTAAAAATATATTTTTTTGGTCAATAGAGAGGCACCAAATCAATTAACGATGACATTTTATAAAATTTTTCTACTGAAATATGCTACTGTTATTGGTCCAGTAGGAGCACGTACCCCACTGGACTACAAGTGGCACTGTCATTATACATTGGTTGAAATTTATCCATATCGCTATTAAACAGGTTAATTTTTTAGTTAGAAAAGTAATGTACATAAATTTGGATCAAAGAATTCATAACTATTCCCATTGACCTAGTCTATTTAAGAATTTTTCTCATCTCAATTAAGGATTTTTCTTGTCTCAATGAAAAAAGTGTGATGGATGTTAACCAAAGTGGAGTTTGGCTCTATGAGCAATTGTGGTAGTAGGGACTAGTTTCGTTAATTATTTGACGAACAACTAACGTATTAGAGTACATTTAAGTATACGGATAATTTCACATTCCTATCCTCAGGTTCGACATATATAATTGCAGGAAGATCCCCTTAGGTGTAGATAATTACATTTACCTCTCTTGGTAACCTTAATTTTTGATGTCGTCCCCTCAAGTAATAATAATTTTTTAAGGTACTCCAGCTTTTTTTATAAAAAAAAAATTAGTACTTCCCCTCCCCCCTAAGCGACTCCAGTTATGATAGTTTATATGGTTTTTGTAAAGTTACTTTTTAGACTTTGTAAAAATTACAGTACTGTATTATACACTAAAAAAAATAATAATTTGCCAAATTTTTCACAAACAAAAATAGAAAAAATAAATTAAATAATTTATCAGAGAGCCATTTGTAATGGTGATAACATAAAATTTTGGGCAGTACTAGAGGAGTAGGGTATGGGGAAAGGAAGAAAGGATGGTTGTGAGGTTATGAATCTAGGTCTTAAGAAAGATTATTAATAAATCTAGTAATGTGGTTTTGACAATCACAATATGTTAAAAAGAGTAAGGTTATTTTTTTATTTTTACTTTGGATTGATAATTTTTTTAAATTCTAATTTGTTTAAAGAAGAATTGCATAGGGGCAATTTTGGATTTTAATTTGGAACTTTTGGTTTCTCATGTCGTCAAAATTTTTTTTTTTTTTCACTAAAAGCTATGAAAAAGGGATGTAAATGTAATTTTTTAAACCTAAGGGGCGGTTTTTATAACTTTGCTACACCTCATAGAAAGAATATAAAATTATACCTAAAGTAAAGGGAATTAAGTGTTGCAACTGAGAGTACAAGGGATAAAACTGAGACAGAGAGATAGTTTAGGGGTTTTCTGCATTTTACATTATTTTGAACATAAGGGAGTAAATTGGTTTTTGTAAAAAATGGACCAAACTGGTCCACATTCCTCTCCTTTTTTTTTTTTTTTTTGGTCTACAAAGGCTCAGTAAGATGACTATAACTACACCTTACTCCCACTAAGGTCGTAAAAATCTGACAATAAAAATATGAATTTTCTCGTAGACATTGGGGCGTATTCTTTCCTAGATCAAGGTTTGTATATACCTAAATATTAAAAATGAAGACTACATTTGTGTTTAGATGCACATATATCACAACTCATATAAGAAAGTTTAAAACTAAATATTGATGGTATGGAATTATCATTGGGGTGTCATTTCGCTAATCTAATTTTGTGGACTTTAACTAAGACAGTGCTGATAATTTGCTGCCTTCGCAAGCTTCAGTTTCATTTCTTTTTCCTTTTGGAAAAGAAAAACTTATGATGAGGATATTTTATCCAGTTTTAAAGGTTAGTTAGGCTATCTACTTTCATAGTAATTTTTATAGATTGCCTATTGATAAAAGACTGCAGGCAGTTTGAACCCGAATTTTTTAGGAAAAAAATTATTTTGATCCTTTATCTTTAGTGTATATTTTAATTTGGTCCGTTATATATTAAAACAAACTAATTTAATTCTTAAAAGCCCAATATTGGCCAACATTTTAAACATTGAGGGAATAAATTGGTTTGTTGTAATATATAAAGAATCAAATTAAGGCATACCCAAAAATAAGAAAATAATATAGGATGTAGGAAATAAAATCCTTAACGCATACAATTTCCAGTGAGACTAATAAAAAACCAGAGTATTTAAATGGATCCCCCAAATCCTACCCCCAAGAGTATTTTTCTTTTCTTTTTCTTTTTTTTTTTTTGGGTTATTACTAGTAGCAACCATATGGAACCGAATAATACATCAATTTCGTTTTTAAATACGGGAAGAACTTGTGCTGGTGTCGAATACATTTGTAAGTAGTGTACTGAATAGTAAAGGGATAATTTTAGAAACCTCCCCTAAGGTTTAAGCTAATTTCACTTAATACTTTTCTTATTTCAAATTTTTTGTAACATTTTTAGTCTATTCTTTTAAAAATTAATTTAAGTGGAGAGAGACTATTTTCGTCCCAATTTTACCCCTAGTTCAAAGCTTTCATAGATTAAAATGGTTAGAAGAAAAGGAAAAAATGTATAAAATAATTATTAACAAATAACAATAGCAAGTAATTTTTCATATCCTTTAACAATTAATGTCAAAAAATATATTTTAATTAATGATTTCTAAAATAAATACCAATAACATTTTTCCTAATGTTATATATTATGTATACTTATGTATTCTAAATTCTTGATCAAAACGAAACATACAAACACATTAATGCATTCCTAATCATTAGTAAATAAGTTGGCTAACTTTATCAAAAAATTCACTTAATTGTTTAAGAGTTTGTGATTTACCAAACAAATTTGAATCATATTTGTTTTTTATAATATATGATAATTTTTTACGTGTTCAAATTTTTGTTCGAATCAATGCACACTAGCATGTTAGATAACCATATTTTTATGTAAATAAATTTATTAATTTTTTTGAAAAATACATATTTCAATTTCAAGTTTTGATTTACAAATAAAATAGTCCTAGTTATAATTATTTATTATATCATATGATGTGTTTTACGTATTCAAAACTTTTATTCAAATCGATGCCGAAAATATATTAATATGTGCAATATTTTCATAAATTTACTAGCCAAAAAAATTTATTGAGAGAATATTTTTTTTGTTTTATTTATGTGTTTGTGATTCTCCAAATAAAATACTAGTTATGTGTTTTTACGTGGTGAAATTTTTTATTAAAACATATAAAAGTAATCAAATTAAGGCATGCATATATATTATTTTTAAATAAATCGATAAAAAATTATTAGAAACTAAGAGATGTCAAGTGAAAATTGTCAAAAATCTCAGGGGTGATTTTTGAAACTATTCTTTCGTAATATGATTAAGGTATATGGGGTATAAATGTTATTTCATGCATTTTAGTACCACAAAGGGATACATTAGCAAGAAAGGGGAAGTAAGTAATAATTTTAAAAATTCAGAGATACTAAGTAATATTAACATAAATTTCAGGAGAGATTTATAAAATTATCCCAATAATAAAATATCTTCCAACTGGAATTAATACATCATAGTAGCATGTCATAGGTCGTTACTATTTATTTCTAGGACTATTCAAGATTTTTGGATGAGCGGGATCTATACAATTATATCATGGACTTCTTAATCTATTTCAAAATTTTTCCTAAGTATGGTATAATACTCCCTAAAACAACTGAAAGCCACATCTTGATATTTTATTATAGTTAGAAAAATAAAGGACTAATTCCATTTTACACATCTCAATTTATACTCAACTTTAATTTTGTAATCTCAATTTTAAATTTGGACATTTTATACCCAACGCTCAAATCTGTCACCCGTCCTCCTTTCTCAAATCTGTCACCCATCCTCCTCTCTTTGAAAGAAGGGGCTCTTTCGGCTCTGTCGGTGCTTGAAACAATTTTTTCTTCTCCATATTACTATATCTCTAGAGTCAATAATTTTATGTGAGCATCAAATTTTCCTATCCGTCGATCTATTCAATGCTAGAATTAGGCTATTAATGTGGGTATCTCCGTTTCCAGAGTCGGGTCTGCAGCTCAAATTAAAGCCATGAAACAAGTAGCTGGTAAATTAAAGTTGGAACTCAATTTGCAGAATTTTCTGGTTCACCCCAACATTTCCTACTTGTTCGACTGTTATTAAGCAGTTTTTGGATATCAAACGTCGATCTCCCCAGAAGGTAATTTTAATGTGGCCGATTTCCCCTCTTTTGCGTATAAGTTTGTCCCAATATTTCTTTGAGACATGTGAAAGTGATGGAAAAAAAAAAATATCTTTTACATACTTGTCATTTTGTCAACTTTTTGGGAAATGCTAAAAAGAAAAATATCTCGTTCACACTAGATTTTCAATCCTTTTGCTAACGCCATAATCAAGTTAACGGAATCTTTTTTTTTTTTTTTTTTTTGCACCAAAAATATTGTGTCAACAGTGTTGTACATCTCACTAAGTCTAACACACCAAAAAAATTCTTTAATTGTGGGACAGTGTTTAAAATAGGACTAAAGTAGGACGCATTTGAGAGTTAAGGTGCAAAATATTCAAAATTAAAATTAAGGATATAAAGTGAGAACTAGGTATAAGTTGATAGTTGTAAAATGGAATGAGTCCAAAAATAAAAAATTTACATTAGGAAATACGTAGTTCACTTTCCTCGTAGGTATTCCAAAAATTAATGGTGGTTCTGTTGTTTTTGACAACCATCAAATATCTTCTCTACAGAGACGTATCAGTGAGATTGCATTCAAATTAGAGAAAGGGATGTTAAAGCCGAAAAACAAATAAGTGCATCACACACACACACAGAAAAACAAGAAAAAATGACCAAACGTGGCCCCGCATAAATACAAGACATTCGTTAGAATATGATTCATATTTATGTGATGATCAAGCAAAAGTCGATGTACAAAATATGGAGGAAAAAAACATAAGAGATGGTCCCTTACCTGGAAATGTCTCATCCATTCATTAGAAGCATGATCATTTCTGTACACTTCAGTGGCTTTTCCTCATCTACCAAGCCAACTGGACATCATATATCCTCCTTCTCTAACTTAGAAAGTCTATAAGTACAGAACTCATCACTTATGATTTAGCAACCCAAAAAATATGGAAATCCAATTTTCAGTCAGTCACAAGGAACCTGAGCTAATTGCTCCTGCAAAACCTACTCCACAAGAAGTGCTTAAAAGAACTTTCTGATATAGATGATCAAAAGGGCCTTAGATTTCATATTCCTATGATTATGTTTTACAACTCCGGTCCACGCATGGATGGAATGGACCCTGCACGGATACTCAGAGATGCAATATCTAAAGCACTTGTTTATTACTATCCATTTGCAGGTAGGCTAATTGAAGGGCCTGGAAATAAACTTATGGTGGATTGCACAGCCGAAGGGGTGTTGTTCAGAGAAGCCACTGCAGAAGTTACGCTCGAGCAACTTCAACATGTAATGCAGCCACCATTTCTCCACTCAAAGGAATTCTTGCTTGATGTTCCTGGCTCCACAGAGATTCTTGGTTCTCCATTGATATTGATTCAGGTGAGAAAAAATTATCGTGCATGATGAAAACAGTCCAATCGTGCATGAGAAAAAAACTACTATATGCTTAACGTTCAAATTTATGAACTTAAATTGTACTACATGTGTTTATAACTTTCTTTTTTTTAGGCAAACTCTCACCTCAAGAAAACAGGTTAAACACGGTCACCCGGTACTAAGAATTTTATGCTTTACATTCTGTATCACTCTCCATCACATTATTTAATAAACTGTCAAAATTATTCAATTAAAATTATTTTACAGAATCTTAACAATTTATTAAATAGTATGACAAGAAATGACATAAAATATGAGATATAAAATCATGTGCCTTCATCCCGTCAGCCCATATAAGCACAACTGCCAGGCTCAAAAAATTTGGGTTTTGGACTTTGGAGTTTGAAAGAGATTCATTTCCCTAATGAATGCACAGCAAGTTCACCATGGCCTCTTGACATTGTTGTGCCGTATTTTTTTTTTTAAAGGGGTAGATTTTGCTCGATGGAAGTCTTGAACTTTTTCTTCAGATGTAAAATTACAGATATGCTACTTAGTCTTTAGTCTTTGAAGTGTCAAATATTCTACCTAGTCTTTAAATAGCTAGTCTTAAGTGAACGAAGTTTTTTTTGTCCCTTATTAAAGTATTTATTCCACTTTGTCAATTTACTTTTTAACTTGTATATCTATTTTCTCATACTGGATTCTAAATTTTAATTTAAGACACATTATACTCCTAACTCTCATGTTAGTCCATTGAAATCTAGGATAGTATGTATCTCATCTCAAATTAAAAATGAGAGAGAATA
This sequence comes from Cinchona pubescens, assembly GCA_025175665.1. Lineage (NCBI taxonomy): Eukaryota > Viridiplantae > Streptophyta > Magnoliopsida > Gentianales > Rubiaceae > Cinchona > Cinchona pubescens. Next base: position 778,633 of record JANKKI010000155.1, read on the forward strand.
TTATATTGTACATAATACCACTAGTTACGTATGAATTAATAATAACTTTACTTAACCGTTTAGAAATCATTGTTTACATTCAAAAGTTATTGATAACGTAAATCCGAAATATTAAAATTTATATAAAAACAAATCTCGAGTCTATGCACTGAGTGAGATGAGGAGTGAATTAGGCTCTAGGGTGAGATTGGGCCTGTGGACTAGGCCCCAGTTTTGCTAGGACGTAAATCATAAGGAGGGGTGAATGTGACGTCCCTTACCACATTATAAGTGGAAGGTGATATTATATTGTATATAATACCACATGTTATGACTAACAATAACTTGACTTTAGTATTTTGTGCTCATTGTTTACGATCACCTTATATAAAGTTATGACCTCAACCCAAATTCAAGGTGTTATATGGAGTTTATAGGATAGAAAAGTTATGACCTCAACCCAAATTCAAGGTGTTATATGGAGTTTATAGGATAGAATGCAGGCTTAGATATGATCCAAGAAATTTTTACATGAATCTAATTTATGACATAATATCATATATCTCTTAGTCTATATTAAGTCACATCATTCAATATATTTAAATAATATTATTTTACATAGACTAAAAAATTCATAATATTATATCCTGAACCAAATCAATGTAATTTTCCACATGCATTAAAATATGTTGTGATTTAGTGGTACTCACGTCTCTTCATATCCTAGAGGTCAAAGAGTTGGTTTCTTGGCGCAGAGGTATAGAATCGGGTTGCGGTTTAATCGACGAAATCTCAATTTATCTGGTTAAATTGTCAAATTGCTCAAAAATCATTGAATCTGATTCATGTCTAGTTAAAATTACAACTCAGACTGATTTTATAGTTGGTTTACTACGTAAATTGGTTCGATCATAATAACTATTGTTATAGAATATGTTTTCCCAAAAAAAATAAAAAATTAATAAAATCAGAAAAGGACTAATATGAACTTTTTAGAAGCAGCGTATATTGCCCTTGACTATTGGCTTTTTAAAATGGAAAATTTTTATATTAATTAAGGTGTACGATTCTACCCTACACTTTGTACTCTATATTTATTTACATCCATCAACTTCTTTTAAAAAATTAAAAATTACTCTATCCGACCCAATATAATTGTTACATTAGACATTTACACAAATTTTTAGTTAATTATATATTTCTATCAAATATTTACAAATGTGCTTATTAAGTAGAATTGACTTGATATTATTAAATGACAAATATTTGAAATTAGAGATCATTAATTGGGAGTAGAGAGGAGAGAAGAGATATAAAAGAGAAATAATGAATTAAGTATTGGTCCCATTGGTTATTAAAATTAGGAATATTTTGACATATTTCAAAGGGTAAAATTGAAATTTTGACAAAACAAATCATCCATTTTAAGTAATGTGATATTTTTATTTGGACATTTTAAAATAGAAAGTGTAACAATATAACCATATGGAAGGAGTAAAATACTTCATCGACAAGTTGGTGGATATAGATAAATATGGAACACAAGATGTATAGTGACACCGTACACCTTAGTCCATACAAAAGTTTTCCAACCTTTTAAAATCTTACTTCGGAGTCTTATATTTTCACCTGAAGTATGGGTGATTCTTGCATATATTCGTGAACTTAATAGCCAAATTAATTAAGTGATGATGATGTAACAAAATAATGTTGTGTCTAATATGACACAAGATCTTTTGTCTCACATTCTATTTCATTTTTTGTCACGCTACTTAATGAACTGTCAAAATTATGTAAAATAATTTTAGTGAAATAATCCTGATAATTCATTTGATAATATGACAGAGAATAAAATATAGTGTGGAACAATTGTAAAATATTTAATGGTCTAATATTTATACCGCAAAGTCGACAATTGGAACCATAAATTAGATTCATATAATAATTTTCCATAACCCATAGTAGTACCCTAAAGATTCTTTTTACCCAAACTTCTGTTCCTGTTGTTGCACAACTAAACATCAATTCTCGAATATTAACATTCAACAAACAAGTGGATCAAAGTGCGAAGAAATAAAAGTATAGGTATTAGATTATCACAAATAAAAGTTTAGAAAAATTCTAAAATCTCTTATCATTCTATAGTACTTTAATGATTTTTATAGTACAATGTCATATATTTTAAAAGTTGTATTATATAAATATTTAAAGTCCAAGTAATCGTTACTATAGAACTTTCCAAAATTTTATGGTGAGCATTATTACTACCCAATATTTTTGGGGTGTAAGCTTGTATTAACGCTTCTAAAATTGTTGCCGAATTTCCATTTCTGGTGTACTGAAATCAAGAATGAAACATAGAACTTACACCTGCACACTCGAAAAGTTACGGATAGGTATATCAAAAATTGAGTCGAGTTTTTATCGGTTAAAAATTAAAATTTTGAAAGTATAAATCATGTGTATTTATTATGTTATCTATTAAAAATAATATTATTCTAAAGTTAGTTTAGTATTAAAAACTTTTAGATTCCTTAGATGATACTTTTACATATAACTTTTTTTTTTTTCAAAACTACCCGTCATTTTATCTCTTAATGACTTGAATCCATAACTCATAGGTAGAGGAAGTCATAGTTATTAAACCTGCATCGGCCTGACTATTCAACCAGTCAATCGGCCACTAGATTGGGTTCGATTTCTAATTGAACCAGACAAGGAGCAGACTTAATTGGACCCGTTTAACCCAACATATGACCCATTTAATTCTTAAGGAATCCAGTAGATTACAAAATAAATAGTAAAACTCTATTTACAAAGACTCAAACCCATGATCTCCTATAGAGTTGAGAGAGCTTCCAGGCAACTTAATTATTTTTTCCACCTTTCTTTTGTTTATAATATCTTTATAAATTTCATCATTACTCTTTCTCTTTTAAATAAAATTAAATATTTTTACAACTTTATTTTAAAAACAAAACTTAAAGATTTTTAAAATAATAAGGAAAAATATGTAGTTTTGAAACAAACTTTTACAAACATAAGTTACCAAATAATAAAATACATTTCGTATTGCTAAAATTTTATAAATTAGTTATATCACAAGAAATCGAAACAAATAGACATAATTTTATATAAATAGACTATTATGACAAAAATAATCACTTAGTCAATAATAAAAATTATTTGCTATGCATTTGTTATACATCATTAGTTTACAAAGAGTTAAATATATCTATTTTAGTCTATTTCGTTGTAGCTTTAGAAAAATTAACAATTTTAAAATATTTAAGAATAAGTTAAAATTTGAAAAATATGTTTTATAGATGTTCTTCAACATATATCTTGTGTTAAATAATTTAAATTATATAAATATTAATCTATTAATAAATAATATTTATTAATGACCCATCTATTGAATCCAATAATTCATTGATTCACTTTTCTTGTCAGATTTTTTCTTGAGCCGAGTTTGATAACTATGAGGATGCGTATTACCACTTAAACTATATTTTATTATCGATTGTTACATATACTCATTATCAATTTAACTTGTTTATAAGTTATCCGATTTATGAATTTTAATTAAACTCGACTCTAATTAAAATTCCTTATTACTAGACAAGTTTTTGAATTTAATCTAAAACTCAATATTATGGAGTTTTTCATTGTGTCAGGTGTTATTATTATTAGTCAAGTCAATTAGATACAAGTCAAACAAAAATATATTTTTTATTTTTTTTAAACTTTGGCATGTACATCATAAACCGGAGGGGACTTTGTGTGGCCAAAATAATATCCACTCTCACCACATCTTTTGCTTCAGTAATAAGTTAATAATCTGAAGCTTAGCTTTGGTTCATCTGTTATCGTTTGAAAAAAAGCTCAAGTCAGTTTATTATATTTTTTGATATTATATTTATATTATATCACGTGAGGGAGAGAGTGATATTTGTATTATTAATATAAAAAATAAAAAATAATGGATAAATGTCATTTAATTATGTGATATAATACAAATATAACACCAAAAAATATAAAACATAGGATTCAATGCAGTTTAGACCAGTAATTTCCACTCCCAATTGGTTTTTACTTTAAAACCATAATGCAGTTTCCGAGATGCCCACTTTTTTATTTTATTTTTATAAAACCCCTATATGTCTAACTTGTGGACAGAACCTTGCGGTTTATCTTATATATTCCCTGTTCTGTCCCCAAATTCAGGTGACTAGCTTGATCTGTGGAGGAATTGTCTTTGCTATACGTGAAAATCATGCATTGAGCGATGGAATTGGTTTAGTCCAATTTTTAAATGCAGTTAGCCAAATATCAAAAGACCCATTATCAGTCCCTTCTCCCCTCCCTGTGTGGCAAAGAAAGCTTCTAAATGCAAGAAATCTGTGACACCGCACGTTACATGCGTGCACAATGAGTACGAGGTCGGAAAAAACACTAATGATAATACCAAGACTACGCTGGACGACCCTGAAAACCTTGTACGCAAAGGATTCTTTTTCGGATCACAGGAGATTAAAGCCTTGAAAAAATCTCTTCAACCAAATATTGGGATTTCATCAAAATTTGATTTGATTACCGCATTTGTATGGAGATCAAGAACAATATCTTTACAATTGGATCCAGATGAAGTTGTTTCTCTTACATGCGCAGTAAATTTGCGCGGCAAAAGTTACCTAAATTTGCCTATTGGTTACTATGGAAATGTATATGTCAGTCCCGCAGCTGTCTCAAAGGTCGAAATGTTGTGTAACAATTCATTGGGTTATGCAGTAGAGCTCCTAAAGAAAGCAAAAGCTCAAGTGGATGAAGATTTTTTCAAATCAGCTATTGATTTTAATGTTATGCATGGTAAACCTGGGTATTCTACTATGTTGAAGAACATCTTCGATTGCTGATGCGTCAAGAACTGGAATTGATGTGATAGATTTTGGGTGGGGAAAGCCAATATATGGTGGTACTATGGATGGAGGGCCATATCCTAATAATATTATTTATGCCCGAGTTCGGAACAGCCAAGGAGAGCAAGGGATAGTTGTTCCAGTGTGCTTGCCCAATGCAGCCATGAAAAAGTTTGAGGAGGAGGTGGAGAAAATAATTCTGGAGCCATTGGAAGAATGCAATAAATCTGAACATGCCAGGACCATATCTAGGATTGCATCTATGCTTTGAAGTAGTGAAGGAGCCAAGATATGTGGTCAATGTGGAGCAATTACATATCTACAGTTTAACTTAAAACTTATGCACCAGGCTTTTTAGGCCTTTGAAGGGCTTCAGATCTGTCTAAGCTTCCTATGTCCAATTCTCTGTCCAAGTTAAACACTATCGTTTTATTTAATAAAATGACAGTATGGCCTTCTGTTTGTTTGTTTCTTTTCTTAACTACTCTCTCACACTCCTCTTCCCCTCGCCCTCCGGACCTCTCGAACTTCTCTTCTTCTGGAGTCTCTCTCAACAAACTCACACGCTCACAGTAAATAAACACACTCGCTCACAAAACTACATGGAACACATAGTTGGACTACAGAAACCCGAAATTCATTCACTGCCAGAGATATCATTGTCGCTAGCATCACTCTGCCAAAGCAATTGAAGGTCTTATGTTTCAACTAATGCTAAACAGGGTCCAAAAATTTTTAATGACGAATTTACTCTCTGATAAATTTTTTAGTGTCCTTTTGCTGACTCATGAATACAATAATCCAGCAACCAAAGCCCTTGTGATAATTTCGCCTTTGAAACTCTGAGGGACAAAAGCCAAAAAAAAATATGTATATATAATTTTGAGGAAAAAGCTTTTGTCAATTCCATTGTACGGGCTCCTCATGAATTTGGTCTTTATTTGGCATGTGCATCCTCGGACGGAAATATAGTACTATTGGTTTACACTGCAAGAATCTTATGGCACTTGGATACATCAGGCTCACCAGGTTGCAATTACCTCAGCTCTGTCTGATGGTCCCTGATCAATAACTCTTGGTGCTTTTGTAAGTTCTGGTAATCAACCATAAGCTAATTTTTGAAGGATTTCAATACCCATGTTTGGAAAGTCTCATGGGCACCGTGCTTGTGGTAGATGGGACTTCTGATCAGATGGACATTGGACAGAGGGAGGAGAAACAGTAGGGAAAAAAGAAGAGAAAGAATTTTGAAAGGAAAAAAAACGAGAAACCCCACTTTGACCAAAAAGCCCCCATTTGCATTTTATTAAATAGGACACAGACTTTTAATTTGGGAAAAGTCTCACGTGAGTTTAAAAGGAAAAATTACCTCATCAGTCCTCTAACTATTTTATCAAACCAAAACAGTCCCTAACTTTAATATTAGTCGGATTTGTCCCAAAACTAAATATTTGTATCCAATTTGATCCGCCCAAAACAGAAATTTTTTAAATTATTTATCAGTGTTGACTAGGGGCATAATTGTCAAATCATCTGGCCCTATGCTTTTTATTTTTTAAAAATTACCTCATTACAATTCCAACTTTTTTTATTAAAACTAAAATGGTCCTCCAAAATTAATTTTATTTGTATTAGTCCCTGAACTAAATATTTATATCCAATTTGATCCTTAAATGGTGGTTCTACTCAAAACATAAATTTTTTGAATTTTGACTAGTGTTTAGGGGCATAATTGTCAAATCCTTATAGGGGCATAATTGTCAAATCCTTAGGTCTAATGATTTTGGTTTTTAAAAGTAATTTTAGACTTTATAATAAAATGGCAAACATATTATATGGATCAATGATAGTCTAGAGGTTGAATGCTTGAAAATTTATTTTGTTGCTAATACGGGATTGAAATATATCGCTATTCTATATTCATTTTTTCCCAACAATTTCATTTTATTTAAACCAAAATTGTAAAGTCGTTCTTAACTTTCTCCCTACACACTGTCTCAATGTACCACCAACTCTACCCCTCTATCCCCCACCTATTAAGCGTTCCTACTCCTATCTGTCTGCCACTACCATCTCCCCTTCCCCATCCCCATTCTCTCATTTTTCGCTGCTCCCACCCCTCTGGCAACCATTACCGATCTTACCCCTCTTCCCATCCCCCCTTCCATCATTGCCACAATCTTATTCCTACACCTTATCTCCCTCTCGCTGCCCCCCCACCCTTCCGTCACAACTATCACCACTTTATCTCCCTCCTACTTCCCATCTCCTTCACTTCTAGTAGTCAAACTTCTATTTACAACCTTCATTTATTCCTTCTGAAACACGTCTATATCAATGATTTCTTTGAAATCTAATCTATTACTAACAATTTTCTCGCAAAACGCTACTTGATATCCTTCTCCTTCTCCTCCCTATTCTGGTGATGTGAGTTCAATGGTAAGGATGTAATTATCTTCCAGAGAAAACTCCAAAGACTAATTTCAATTTAAAAAACAAAAGATTATAGGCCCAGTTGATTTAATGGTTATGTCTCTAGTCAACACCGGTCAAAATTCAAAAAAAAATTATATTTTTGACTGAACCGCATTTTAGGGATCAAATTGGATACAAATATTTAGTTTAGCGACTAATCCAGCTAAAATTAAAGTTTGGGGACCATTTCGGTTTTAATGAAATAGTTGGAGGATTAATGATGTGATTTTGTTCGAGCTTAAAACTAGTATTAATACAAAATAATTTTTTTTACCTAAAAAAAAAAAAGAACTAATTTCATTTTGCCCACCTTAATTTATACCAAATTCTCACTATGCACTACGAATTTCAGTTTCGACACTTTGTCTCACTTTACTCCCTTTTTTTAATACCGTCAAAAAAGTTAGCAGAATCTTTATTTTTGTACCTAAAACCATATTGTACATTCTATTGAATTTACAGCACACATAGAAAAATTCGTTCAATTTTTATGACGGTGATAAAAAAATGACTGAAGTGGGACGAATTTGAGAGTTTGGAGTACAAAATATCCAAAACTAAAATTTAGAGTGCAAAGCGAGAATCGGAAATAAGTCAAGGGGTGAAAAATAGAATTGGTCCTCAAAAACATATTATTTGTATGGAAATTAGCTTCAAAGACATCTTCATATCTTCTGTCCAACTTTTCTATGGTCAATACTTTTCAATCTTCCTACGGTTTGCAATATTGCAAAGAATTTTTTTTGGAATAAAAGCAACACGTGTTGTACTAATATTATGATATTTTAAGCCTTGAATTAAGGATTTGAAATACAAAGACATCCAAATCCATACAATGGTCATTTAAAACAACATCCAACAAAGATATTCTCCCAACATAACATTGTTCCATCTCTATCTTCACAAAAGGGAAAATCACATTATTAGTCCTCTAATTATTTCATTAAAATCAGAATGATCCCCTAATTTTAATTTTAGCCTGATTAGTCCCTGAACTAAATATTTGTATTCAATTTGATCCTTAAGTGGTGGCTCTGTCCAAAAAACATAATTTGTTAAATTTTGTCTGTTGTTGACCAGGGGCATAACTATCAAATCATCTGTCCTATAATTCTTATTTTTTTAAAATTCACCTCATTAATCCTCCAACTATATCATTAAAACCAAAATAGTCCCCCAACTTTTATTTTTGTCGAATTAGTTCCTAAACTAAATATTTGTATCTAATTTGATCTCTAAAATAGGCTCTACTCAAAATATAACACTTTTTAATTTTAATTGATGTTGAATAGGGACAAAATTATCAAACCATCTAACTCTATGATCGTTAGAAACGTAAATTTTGAGGATTTTGATGATACTAATACGATAGCTTTTACAAATCGCTAATAACTTCGATTTCATTTCTAATTCCAAAATTGATTTATGGAGTTTCTTTTGGAAGAAAATTACGTCCTTGCCATTGAGTTCACACCACCAAAATTGGGAGGAGGAGGAGGAAATCAAGTAGCATTTTGCGAGGAAGTTGTTAGTTATAGATCAAATGTTCAAAGAAATTTTTGATATAGACGTATTTCAAAAGGAATAAATTGAGGCTGTAGAGAAAAGTTCGGCTATTGGAAGTGGAGAAGCTAGGAAGTGGGAGGTACATAAAGTGGTAATAGTTGTGATGAAATGATGGGGGCATTGGGAAGGGAGAGAGGGTGATGGGAAAGAAATAGATGGTGGTAGTAATGGTAGAGGGGATGAGATTGAGAGGGGTAGGAATTGGTGATGGTTTCAGCGGAGGGATGGGAGCAGCGAGAAAGGAAATATGAAGGATGGGGGAGATGTCGTGGTAGATAGAAAGAAGTAGGAAGGCTTCATTAGTGGGGGATGAAGGGATAGCGTTTGTGGTACTTTAGTGTAGGGAGAAAGATAAAGACGATTTTAAGTTTTTAGCTTAAATGAAATCAAATTATTGGGAAAAATGAATATAGCATAGTGGTATATTTCAGTCGCGTATTAGCAACGAAAAAAATGTCAAACACTTGACGTCTAGATCATTATTAATCCATTGTAATATGTTTTCCTTTTTGTTTCAAAGTGTAAAACTATTTTTAAAAACAAAAATCATAGGACTAGATGAGTTGACAGTTATGTCCCAATTTAACACCAGTAAAAATTCAAAAAAATTATGTTTTGGGTGGAGCCGTAATTTAGGGATTAAATTGGATACAAATATTTAGTTCAAGGACTAATCCAACTAAAATTAAAGTTGGAGGACTATTTTGGTTTTAATGAAAAATTGGAGGACTAATGAGGTGATTTTTAAAAAACAAAAATCATAGGATTAGATGATTTGACAGTTATGTCCCTAGTCAATACCGGTCAAAATTCAAAAAATTTATATTTTGGGCAGAACCACCATTTAGGGATTAAATAGGATACAAATATTTAGTTAAGGGACTAATCTGACTAAAATTAAAGTTGAGAGACTATTCTAGTTTTAATGAAATAGTTGGAAGACTAACGAGGTAATTTTCCCCCTCACAAAAATAAAATGGAATTGAAGCAGCAGGTTTTCAAAGAGAATCAAATCTTTAAGCATCTGCAGATGGAAAAAATTGTGTACCTGTCTCGAAATTGAGATTAAAATGGATTAAATAAATCACTCTAAGATTTTATTAGAGTAAACTTAATAATGTAATCATTCAAGCTGTACAGATTGACAAATTAAATTACAAGACGAAAATAAATATGTATTTTATGATGTTCAACTAAACTTTACCAAAGTAATAGAAATAAAAATTTATAAGGCTATTAAATTTAAAACTTCCTTAGACAGTGAGTATTCATTATTTATGATTTGCAATCTACTTTCGAAATCATATTGTATTTGTTTTCTACTGCAGTTGCATGATAGCTGAATAATGATAATTAGAAGTCAGTATATATTTTATTCATAGTATGGCTTAGTGTAATGGTAAAAAAAGAACCGTGGCAGGAAGGTGAAATATATTTTAAAGCCAACATAATATAACCTTAACAAAATGAATTCCTCAAATTATATTTCAATCAGTTCTAAACTAAGAGTCAAATTTTTAGTTCTTTTACTGTTTTACGTTGTATACTTGACTTTTATAAGAGCAAAACTTTCAGCAACCACAACTTCAAAAATTAATGAATTTTTTTCTTATTAAATATGTTACTCGTTTTTCTATAATAGTGTATTATTCATGACTCAGTACCTCTATGTTACTTAAAGGAAGGGGAAAATAGCGTTATGCCATATAACATATTTAAATATAAGATACTACTTATCTTTTTTTATAAGCAAAAAAAACAAAAACAAAAAATTCAGCGATTTATTCATTAAAAAAAAAAATAGAGAAACATACAAGAAATCAAGATGACTACAATAAGATGAAAACAAAACCTATATACAAAACATTGGGACTAAAGTTTTATTTTAAAAGAAGGGTTAAATTATACAGAACTCTTTTGTAGTTTATTAACCTACAAGTTACTTCCTTGTGATTTTAAAATATACATTTAATCTCTCACTCATGATTTATACTATTTTGCAAAATAAAGACGGAAAGTAGGAAACAGTAACAGAATTATTTTGATAGTAAAAAATACCCTTGTATATATGTGAGAACATGGTAATTTTTCCATCTTATTTAACATTTTATTGAAATGGCCAAATCATAGGGACAAACTCACAATTATATAAAGTTGTGGGGTCAAAATGAAATCGTATTTTCTTAATTCTTCTCCTCAAACATCAGTTGTCTTCTGCCGAAAATCAGTAGTCTTCTTTTCGAATGTTGTCTACTTCCTTTTTCCAATTCTACATCATTTTCTTCCTTGCTCTTCTTCATCTTCTTCCTTGCTCTCTTCATTTTCTTTCTTAGGCTTCGACATCTTAAACCAAATGATATATCCTCCTTGCTACATAGATCAATTTGGACCCAACTGTTAAAATTCCACAAAATTTATACTACTTTACGTTTTGATTTTTGATAAAAATTTGTGTCTCTTATTTTTGGGCAAGATAAGTGGCCAATAGCGACATCGTAGAGAAAACTTGTAGATTGATAATGATTTTTTGGACAATATATCAAGGATATAATTTTGTTGAATTTGATAGTAAAATATTATTAGATTCTCAAGAAAATCACCTGGTTGAAGGCGATTTGATACATTGAAGTTGTAGTGGGATTATAATCTGATTTTGGGAAGAAGATCATTGCGTCACCACATTCAGTTCCAATTTTGGGTTGTTTTCGGTAAATTTTGGTTGCTTTTTTGGAGTTCAGATTTTAGATCTACTTGAAAATTTGAATATAAAGGTGTGTTTTAACCATAAACCGTCCTTAAAAGTGGTCACTTGTGGTGGTAGAGAAGCCGTTCTGCTCTTCTCCGTAGCCATGGCTGCTATTGCTTCCTTCTTTTCATGACAAAGAAGAAACTGTCAAAAAGAATTGAAATTAAAGGGTGAATATGCAATTTTAGTAAATTTGTGCCCTTATCTCACAATAACAGTTCCATATATAGTGCGTCTGACACACTAATGCAACAGGACTCTCTTTCCGTTTGTTTTGCTAAACTAGTGCAAATCATAGGGTAAAAAATATATTTTAAAATCAAATGTTGGTAACATGTATATTAGCATAAGGGGTTCAGTGTATTTTACGCTAAAAGAAGTAAAGGAACTTACCTTTCATGATTTGTCATTAGAGACAGAAAAGGCATAGTTGTCAAGGTTTTTTGTTTTAATCATCGCATCAACATGCTAATCTTCTACCCAACTAAGCTGCATCAATTGTCAAGTTTTGCCATGTTTAGCGTGGTGTCCATTGGTTTATTTTTGATATCAAATTTGCATGCATTTGTTAAAATCAATCCTTTTCTTTCTCTTTCCTCAAACATAAGGAGCATATTTGTCAAGAACACAAAGAACATGGAGAAAACAACATATAATTTGTACAAGTAAAAGACAAAAATTAAGTTCAATATTAAAGTTATTCCCCAAGTCATGCTCCTGTTGTAAAGTGGAGTAAAGGCCACTTTGCGCACTCCCTTTAAAATTCATATTTATCTACAAATAATCTGATCCAGCAAATGGATTCTAAGAATTACTTGTTGGAGAATTTCAAAATAATTAGGAGTTTGTTTTTACGAAATAACTTTTACAAGAGTTTTTTAAATAGTAGTAACTCTTCATCAGATTCTGTATAGTAGTAACTCTTCATCTGTTAGTTATTTTTCAGAAGAGTTGTATTGTCTTCTTTGTTCAAGGATTATAACTCTCCATGTGTTAGTTGAAATCCTAATAGGTGTGTCTTTTTATGATCAAACATGAGTCTTCTATATATATCCGGTTAGACAAATAATTTGACGTCTTGTCTAATTTTTCTCCTCAAAACTCTCCTCCTCCACTTAAACTCTCTGACAAATTATTCAGACAACTGTGAAGGCTTTAGATCTGATACTGTTTGTGCAAAATATAAGTCAGAACAAGGGATTTATTATATCCTACAGGTTAATTCGTAGAACTCTTTTGCACACTAATAGTAGAGGCGAATTAAACATTAAGGAAAATGACTTTTTGTAACGTGCCTTAAAGCCATTTTCTCAAATTTTTTGTTCCAACATTCTTAAGGTTTAATTTTTGTGCAACAATGGGGTTCACTACTTTGAGGGAAATGGCTACTGATTTTGTCAAATTGGAACGTTTTGATGGAGGTAATTTTCGAAGATGGCAGAAAAAGGTGCACTTTCTTCTTGTAACTCTCAATGTGGTCTACGTTCTCAACACTCCCAAGCCTATGAAAAATGACGAAGAGACATTTGCCAATACCTGTGCTAGGCAAAAATGGGAGAATGATGACTACATTTGTAGGGGACATATTCTAAATGGTATGTCTAAAGGACTTTTTGATACATACCAAAATGTTCTATCTTCAATAGAATTGTGGGACAAATTGGAGGCAAGATACATGAAAGAAGATGCTACAAGTAAGAAACTTCTTGTTACTCATTTTTTCAATTTTAAAATGTTTGATAAAATTGGTGATGGAACAATTAAGTGAAATTGATCTTATTCTAAATAGCATTTTAAGTAACATAATTTGAATATGGATGAATCTATTATTGTGTCCTATGTGATTGATAAACTTCCACCATCTTGGAAAGATGTCAAGAGAAATTTAAAACATAAAAGGGAAGAACTTTCTCTTGAAGACTTGGAAAATCATCTCCACCTTAAGAAGGAAATAAGAAAGCAAGATGAAAAGCAGAATGTTCCAGAAAAAGAGCAATCTGGTTATGAATCTAAAATTCATGTGGTGGGAGAAGGTTAGAAAAATAAGTCTTCCAAGAAACGGTCTCAATCTGCTAATTTCAAAAAATTCAAGAAAATGAAACTAATATTGTGGAAAGTCCGGTCATTTCAAGAAAGGTTGTCATTTATTGAAAAAGAAAGACAATCAGGGGGAATCGTCAACAAAAGAAAATTTTGTTGCTATGATTTCTGAAATTAATATGGTGGAAGATGATTGGGCTTGGTGGATTGATTCTGGAGCCACCAGACATATTTGCAAAAATAAGAGTTCTTTCAAAATATTCATTTGAACCAATTGAAGACGGTAATGTACTCTTCATGGGAAACTCATCTACTGCTATTGTAAAAGGCAAAGGAAGCATGGAACGCCAATTTACTTCTGGAAAAATCTTAACTTTGAACAATGTTTTATATGTTCCAGAAGTTAGGAAAAATCTTGTATCTGGCAATTTGTTGAACAAGTTTGGTTTCAAACTTGTATTTGAGGCAGATAAATTTGTACTTACTAAATGAGGCATATTTGTAGGGAAGGGTTATTTGTATGAGGGCATGTTTAAACTTAACATTATTTATAATACTAATAAAATTATTTCTACTTATATTGTTGAGTCCTCTTATTATGGCATAATAGTCTTGGGCATGTAAATTTTAGATGTATACATGACATGATTAAATTGGAATTAATTTCACAAATAGATAAAAATGAAGGAAAATGTAAGTCTTGCATGCTTACAAAAATAACAAGAAATTCATTTCCAAAAGTTCAAAGAAATTCAAAATTACTTGAATACTTGTACATAGTGACGTCTGTGATATGCATAACACACCTACTATAGGAGGTAAAAAATATTTTGTCACATTCATAGATGAGTGTTCAAGATTTGTTATGTTTACTTGTTGCATTCTCAAGAAGTTCTAGAAAAATTCAAAATTTATAAAAATGAAGTTGAATTGTAATGTAAAAAATCCATTAAATGCTTGAGATCTGATAGAGGAGGTGAATACTATTTTCCTACATTTTTTGAATCCAACGGAATAATTCATGAGACCACAGCACCTTTTTCACCACAACAAAATGGTGTTGCGGAAAGGAAAAATAGGATTTTAATGGAAATGATGAATGCTATGATGTTTAATTCTGGACATGGACAAGGTTTTTGGGGTGAAGCTTTATTAACAACTTGCCATATATTAAATAGAGTTCCTAATAAAAGGAATAAAATTACTCTTTATGAAATATGGAAGAAAAGAAAGCCGAATTTCAATTATTTTAAAGTTTGGGGTTGTAGAGCTATTCTACAGTGAGAGTTCCTGAACCAAAAAGGAAAAAATTGGGCGAAAGAGGAATTGAATGTATATTCTTGGGATATGCTCAAAATAGCAAGACTTTTCGTTTTATAGTAATAGAGCCTAATTATTCAATAGCAATTAATACTGTTATTGAGTTAAGAGATGCAATATTTTAGGAAGATAGATTTTATTTAATTCCTAGGCCTAAGGATCAATTAACAGATTTTGATTCAAGGAGTGAACTACATTTAATTCAGTTCCTAGGCCTAAGGATCAATTAACAGATTTTGATTCAAGGAGTGAACTCTCTGAATATAGAAAAGATGAAAATCTTGAATTAAGAAGGAGTAAAAGAATTAAAAGAATAAAAACCTATGGTCCAGATTTCTTTATGTATCTAGTTTAAGGTACTAGAGAAATAGTAGACAAACAAATAGTTTACTGTTTTAATACAGAAACAGATCCTATTACTTATAATGAGGCAACAAAATCTCAAGATGCTACTTTTTGGAAAGAAGTCGAACAACACAAGATGAAATTGATTCAATCATGACAAATAAAACGTGAAAATTAGTTGACCTCCCACCAGGTTCTAAACCAATAGGTTGCAAATGGATTTTCAAAAAGAAAATGAAAATGGACGGAACTATTGACAAATTTAAAGCTAGACTTGTTGCTAAAGGATATACACAAAAACTTGGACTAGATTACTTTGATACATATGCACCAGTTGCTAGAATTGCTACAATTCGAGTTCTAATGGCACTGGCTTCTATGTATAATCTAGTAATTCACCAAATGGATGATAAAACGGCATTTTGAAATGGTGAATTAGATGAAAAAATGTATATGGAGCAACCTGAAGGCTTTGTAGTTCCTGGACAAGAACACAAAGTGTGTAAAATTGTCAAATCTTTATATGGGTTCAAACAAGCCCCAAAACAGTGGCATCAAAAATTTGATCAAGTAGTTTTGTCAAATGGATACAAGATTAATGAATATGATAAATGTTTTTATAGTAAGTTTCATTGCAATGGAAAAGGCATTTTTATTTATCTTTATGTGGATGATATGTTAATCTTCGGTTCTGACTTACAACAAGTTGAGGATGCTAAAAAAATTTTGTCTACTAATTCTGCTATGAAAGACATGGGAATAACTGATGTTATACTTGGTATAAAAATTATATGTGATCATAATAGTATAACATTAACTCAATTACATTACATTGAAAAGGTTTTGAAGAAATTCAATCACTTTGAATGTAATCCTGCTTCTACTCCTTCTGATTCAAGCATTAAATTAATGCCAAGTACTGATAAACCTGTTGCTCAACTAGAATATGCTAAAGTTATTGGTTGCTTAATGTATGCCATGACAAGTACAAGGCCTGATATAGCTTATGCAGTTGACAAGTTGAGCAGATATATAAGTAACCCAAGTAATCTACATTGGCAAGCTATATGAAGGGTATTGAAGTACTTAAAGAAAACCATAGTTATGGTATCACTTATAGTGGTTATCCTTCTGTTTTAGAGAAGGATATTCAGATGCTAGTTGGATTAGTGATAAAGATCACTCTTCAACTAGTGGTTGGATATTTATGTTTGGTGGAGGTGCAATTTCTTGGGGATCCAAGAAACAAACTTGTATATCATATTCCACCATGGTTGCAGAATTTATTGCACTAGCTTCTGCAAGCAAAGAAGCAGAATGGTTAAGGAATTTATTGTATGAAATTCCTTTGATATCTAAATCAATATCTCCAATATCAATCCATTGTGATGGTGAAGTTACACTCTCAAAAGCGTCTAGTCAAGTGTAAAATGGAAAGTTTAGGCATATTGGCCTAAGACATAGCTATATCAGACAATTAATATTTGATGGAGTAATCACTGTAAATTTTGTGCGATCTAGTCAAAATTTGGCTGATCCGTTGACTAAGGGTCTTACACGGAATCTTGTGTACAAGACATCTAAGGGGATGGGGTTAAAGCCTATATCACAAAATCACCAATAGTGGAAGCTCAACTTAATGCAGAAGATTTGATACAACATCAATTCTTAAGTTCAATGTGTCAAAGTACACTATTAGAGTAGTTGCACTACAATATATTCAATATTCATCCCAAGGTCAAGTGCTTGGTTATCCATAGGTTTGTAGGAGGATGAGCAACATGTCCTTAATAGACTAATGATCATTAAAGTATTAGCTATGGAAATACTATTTGATGGTGTCCACCTATGTAAGTGTGAAGTGTGGCCGCTT
The DNA here is from genome assembly GCA_025175665.1 of Cinchona pubescens. Taxonomy (NCBI): domain Eukaryota; kingdom Viridiplantae; phylum Streptophyta; class Magnoliopsida; order Gentianales; family Rubiaceae; genus Cinchona; species Cinchona pubescens. Next base: position 795,896 of record JANKKI010000155.1, read on the forward strand.
CTAGGAGTTAAGGGTTTTACTCTTATAACACTTACTACAAAGATACAGACACATGACCATAAGAGTATCAGCTAAATTAAATGAGCATTCATTGTTGTCGAAATTAGTGTGTGTAGTAGATACAACTTGTCAAAAAGGATCGCTGGTTCAAAAATTATTACATCTACCAAGCCATTCAGACTTGTTGAAATATGCTTCACTAAGTAGAGGGTCAAATCTAAAGATGCCTGTATTTATGCATTGGTTTTCAATCTTGCCAGTTTATTTTGAAATGGTTCAGAGGAATGTTGGAGAATTTCAAAATAATTAGGAGTTTGTTTTATGTAATAACTTTTAGAATAGTTTTATGAATAGTAGTAACTCTTCACCAATTTCTGTATAGTAGTAACTCTTCATCTGTTAGTTATTTTTCTGAAGAGTTGTATTGTCTTCTTCAAGGATGGTAACTCTCCATGTGGTAGCTGAAATCCTAATAGGTGTGTCTTTTTATGATCAGACATGAGTCTTCTATATATATCCAGTTAGACAAATAATCTGACGTACTTTTCATTCTCTTGTTTAATTTTTCTCCTAAAAACTCTCCTCCTCTACTTAAACTCTCGGACAAATTATTCAAACAACTCTGAAGGCTTTAGGCCTAATACTGTTTGTGCAAGACAAGGGCTTTATTGTATCCTATAGGTTAATTCGCAGAACTCTTTTACACACTAATAGTAGGGGCGAATTAAACCTTAAGGAAAACGACTTTTGTAACGTGCCTTAAAGCCATTTTCTCAAATTTTTTGTTCATCAACATTCTTAAGATTGAATTTTTGTGCAACAATGGGGTTCACTACTTTGAGGGAAATAGCTACTGATTTTGTCAAATTGGAACATTTGATGGAGGTAATTTTCGAAAATGGCAGAAAAAGATGCACTTTCTTCTTGCAACTCTCAATGTGGTCTACGTTCTCAACACTCCCAAGCCTATGGAAAATGACGAAGAGAAACTTACCAATACCCGTGCTAGGCAAAAATGGAAGAATGATGACTACATTTGTAGGGGACATATTCTGAATGGTATGTCTGAAGGACTTTTTGATACATACCAAAATGTTCCATTTTCAAGAGAATTGTGGGACAAATTGGAGGCAAGCTAAATGAAAGAAGATGCTACAAGTAAGAAATTTCTTGTTAGTCATTTTTTCAATTTTAAAATGATTGATGGAAAATCAGTGATGGAACAATTAAGTGAAATTGATCGTATTCTAAATAATTTTAAGCAACATAATTTGAATATGGATGAATCTATTATTGTGGTCCTCTATGATTGATAAACTTTCACTGTCTTGGAAAGATGTCAAGAGAAATTTAAAACATAAAAGGGAAGAACTTTCTCTTGAAGATTTGGCAAATCATCTCTGCCTTGAGGAGGAAATGAGAAAGCAAGATGAAAAGCAGAATGCTCCACAAATCTGCAATCTGGTCATGAATCTAAAATTCATGTGGTGGAAGAAGGTCAGAAAAATAAGTCTTCTAACAAACGGTCTCAAACGTGCTAATTTCAACAAATTCAAGAAAAAGAAAAGGGGTGCATGCTACTATTGTGGAAAGTCCAGTCATTTCAAGAAAGATAGTCGTCTATTGAAGGGAAAGAGTGCGAATCAAAATGGTTTTAACAGAGGCTTGTTGAGTCTTTTTTGTTGGTATATAAATGAAACTCTGTAATAATAGATTTTTATTAAAAATATATTTATAGTAGTTTCCTATAGTTTAGACTTTAGGTAATAATTATTTGTTAGTTTCCTAATTTAATTGAATATTCAATGAATCCAACTAGATTTTTTTGGCAATCAAATTTGTTCTCTTATAAATATAGGGTTAGTTAAATTATTCAGTTGAGAAGAGTTGAGTTGAGTCTAGAAGAGGAAAATTCTAGATCAAGTAGAGATAAAGGCCATTATGCCATGGATTTATGTGAGTCTCAATGTGAAAGTCCGCTCTGCATTATTTTATAACTCCTACTCTTCTGCCACACATATTGATATGTGTTAACTAAATTTATCTTCTGTTGCGTTATTTTTTGTGCTAACAAGTAATATTAGAACCCCAGGTTGTGATCTTGGGGTGTTTTGAAGATTAAAAAAATAAGAGTTTATTATTGGAATACTGGAACATTGAAAAATTGGACCACGAGATTGGCCTTAGGTACTCAGTTGTTGACAATTAGAGTGTAAAAAATTGACCCTAATCGGGACAAAAAAATAAAAAGAAAGATCTTACCGTGATTATTACTCTGTGGTGTTGGACAATGATGAAAAAAATCTTGTCAACTTGTATTGTCTGTGATTAATTCATAAAATTGAGAATTTTGATACCATTCCTTATGAAATTCATCGAGGTTGATAAATTGAACAAAAAGTGTGTGATTAAGATTTATCCATCAAGATCCATGGATCATTTCAAAAAATTGGAAGATAAAGATCAAAATTGATGCTGCCGGATTGTGTGAAAAGATAAGACAAAGTCAATGGAAGCAATTCTTGTTTGTGTTGTTTGTGGATATCATAGATTGTTTCGATGGAGAGTTTGATTTAAAGAAGACAATGTTGGCATATAAATGAAACTCTATAATAATAGAAGTATATTAAAAATAGATTTATAGTAGTGTCCTATGATTTAGAGTTTAGGTAATAATTATTTGTTACTTTCCTAATTCAATTGAATTTTCTAATCCAATTAAATTTTTGGCAGTCAAGTTTGTTACCCTATAAATATAGAATCAGTTAGATTATTCAGTTGATAAGAGTTGAGTTGAGAGTTTAGAATAGAAAAAATCTATGAGAGTAGAGATAAAGGTCATGATGTCAAAGTTTTATCTGGGTCTCAATATGAGAGACCGATATCTATTATTTTGTAAGTCCCTTTCTTCACCAACATATATTGATATGTGTTAACTAAATTTATCTTCCACTATGTAATATTTTGTGCAAACATTTTCAATTTCTTATAGATCTACAGATTCCAAATAATCTAGTGAATTTTCAAATATCTAGTTAAAAAGAAGAAGAGGATGAGGAGAAGGCGGTGGCACTAGTAAGTGACAATATTGAGTCCATCAAAATCGATATTGGGTTATAAAAGAGGGGTACGGTAAAAGGAGAGAGAAAGAGGAAAGAGAGAATAGATGTGACAGAGATAAAGAGATGTTGGGAAGGTTCCAAGGCCACTATTATAGCCAAATTACCAAATCGGCCCATACGAATCCAAATATGACAGAAAAGCATATGATACAAAACACCTCTACTGTGTGGAAGTGTCTTTTTTATATATTCTAGATTAAAAAGACATCTAGATAGGCTTATAATAGTTATAGAAGGTTTCAAATATCAAAAGGAAAAAACCAGCCAAGTACATCAATGCTCTTATATCTAATTTTTTTTCCAAGAATATCCAAATTGATTCCCCATTAATGTCAGGCTCTTGTTTTCGTTCATTCTCTTTACTCCTTCCAAAACCTAGTGGTATATTGAACCTCTAACATTAGGGCTTTGCGCACATACGCGACCATCAAGCTGCACACATGCGCAATTTTCAGAAAGCAAAGTTCAAGAATATGGCAGCACACACATGCACGAGAAATAAGGCTTGACTCAGTAGCGTTACATAATTTTTAATTTTTGACAGATTTCTTTGTCCGGTTAGACTCTTTTTCAACCGATTTCATATTCTTATCCTAGGGTAAGGATTGTAACACTAATATTCACTATAAATGCCTTGTGTAGGATGAATAGAAGATAACGACATTCTTTTCTTTAGTTTTTATTTTGAGTTTTCAGCAAAAGATTATTGTGTGTTCTTCCATAGTACTAAAGAACTAGTGCCAAAAACCCTTTTGTTAGTAGAGGGAATTGAATCCATGGTTGATTCTATTAAATTGTGAGACTTTTTACTTGAATTTATTTGTTTTTACATCAAGTATTGATTATTTTTTTGCGTTAATTTTATGATTGTTCTTTTTAATTTGCTGTTGCTGCAGAATAATTAGTTATTGGAATTAATCTATAGTTAGATTATTTTTAACCGCGTGTGCTCAATTCAATCTATGAAGCAACTAAGTTTAATAATTGCTTGATTAGCATTATTGAATTTAGGAGAAATAATCAAGTAATTGACATAACCACGTATGTTTATGTTTAATTAACCTAATTATTTTTGCTAATTTTAATACTTTTATTAATTAATCTTTGGCATGTGTCTAGATTAAATTAATAGTTAGGATTAATTGGATCATGTGTTGAAGATTAACCAACTTAGGAAAGATATAAAAATCAACTTTGAATTGGAATTCAAGTTAATTCTTCAATTAGTGTTTGGTAAAAATAAATAAAAAAATTGAATTACTTTTGGTGTCGATGATCTGTTGATAGAGTTTCCATGGTGGATATAACCAGAACTAAGATCTTTCTTTTATTGAACTCTCTTCAATTTTATTTCGTGCTTTAGTTTTTAGTTTAAATTTGTTCAAAAACCCCTTTTTTCCTTTGAGTACAAGAACAACCCCCGTTCTCTATGGAATGAATCGGACTCAGCACTACTGCATTTATAATAGTGAATTCGATTAGTTTTTGGGTGCCTACAATAACATATCGTCACGTAGTACTCTCACAACAGAAGTATACCTTTGACATCTTACAAGAGACGGGAATGTTTGGTGCTGAACATGTCCAATTTCCAATGGAGCAACATCAACGATTGGCCTTAGATTATAGTCCTCTTCTCAACGATCCTAGTTCCTATCGATGATTGGTAGGGCGGTTGATTTATCTTACCATAACTTGACTAGATATCTGTTACTCAGCTCATGTTCTTTCTCAATTTATGCACCAATCCCAGGAGATGGAACCATTGGGCTACTGCACTTCGAATATTGCACTATTTGAAACTTGCTCCTGGACAAGGGTTATTTTATCTGCGTCAAATTCACTTCATTTGACAGCTTATTGCTACTCTGGTTGGGCTGGTTGTCCATTGACTCATCAGTCTATTACTGGTTATTTTGTTTTCTTAGACGATCTCCTATCTCATGGAAGAGCATGAACAAGTTGCCATTTCTCTGTCTTTTGCAGAAGCAGAATATAGATCCATAGCTACTGCATCTTGTGAATTTATTTGGTTGAAACACTTGCTCGCAGATTTGCATGTCTCACATCACACTCTTGTCGAACTTTATTGTGATAATCAGGCTGCAAGACATATTGCCAATAATCCTGTTTATCATGAACGTAAAGTGGATTGTCATTTTGTGCGAGATTGTTTCCAGAAAGGTCTTACTGTCTGAATATCAACTAGCTGATGTATTTGCCAAATATTTGGGAGCTCATCAATTTCAAATTTTGATTGCCAAGTTGGGCATTCAGGACCTTCATACTCCAACTTGAGAAGGCATAATAACATGCAAACTTTGAAGAGTTCAAGATCTTCTCATTAATCTCAACAATATGAGATATTTTTGGAGATTTTATAATTTATCCCATATTTTCTGTAGCATACTATTTGATTTTTTTTTAAGCTATAAAATATTTTTCCTTTTCTTTAACTACTGTAAACTACTATAAAGAGAGTTTTTGCTCTATAATTGAATAAACAAGAAACATAAATTAAACCAAATGCTCTTTTTTTAAGTTTTTCAAGGTAACTTCATATCAACACACCTAGGGTGATACTCACTACTAGATTCACTTACGTTCTTATGAAAAAGCATAGTAAAAATCTCCATAGCAATCACAAACAAATAGTTAGGGTGAGATAGGATCACCTAGTCCCAACTCTCTCTCACTCATGAAGAGCCATTAGAATTCAAGGAAAATGAGGTTATTTTTACATATAGTTTCACCAAATGGATAAAGTTTTAGGAAGGAGTTCAACAGTTTCATAGCCTCAAAAAAGTAATTGCCAATTTATATAATCATAAGCCTTCATAATATCCACTTTTAGGGCTGTTCTAGCCTTCTAGGCACACCCCACTTTCCTACAATAGCCCTTAAGCAGCTCATGCATTTTCATAACATCTATGGTTTGTCTTCTCTTTTAAAAAGAATTCTGTATAGGGTTGATAAACTCATCCAGCACACACTTTAGCCTGTCGGTGTATCTTGGGGAAACACTTTCAAATGATATTACAGCATGCAATGAATTTAAAGTTTCTCAAATGGAAGCATTCAGTTTTAGGGACAACTATAATTGCAATGCTATTCAAAGGGTAGTACATATGTTTGTAGTCAAAGATACACCTTATTGGCTGTAGCAAAGTCATCCCCCACAATGTTCCATTATTTTTTTTAAAACTTAGTTGGATATCCATCTATACCCGGTGCATTTTTGCCTTTCATCCCAAAATGTGATTTTTTAATTAAGGAGAATTCATCTATACAGTCTCATTGAGGGAACCATTTCCTTGGTTTTAAGGACTTGTACATACAAGTTTTTAAAACACATAGTGTGCAAATGGATACTGTACAAGCCCTTAAAGCATAAGAGAATGGTTCCCTAAAAAAGACTGTAGAATTTTCCTTTAATTTATTAATTTGTAACTGCCTTTGTCAAGAGCATGGTTTAAAGACTAAATTTAGTTTGAATCAACTGAGCTGAGTCAACACAGAAACAAGTCTAGCCATTCCAATTTCACACCAAGATATATCGGAATCGTTGGAACTGGCATCGACTCGCTGTGAATCATCTGATTCATAATGATTCAGTCCACCAATTCAAGGATTCAGTGAGAATCGTCTGATTCAATTGAATCGACTCGCGATTCATCACCGATTCATCTTTAGAACTGTGAAAATAGCATAGAAGTAGCCGATAGCTCCCCAATATTTGATCTTTCTGACTAATTGAGAAGGTTGAAAAAGTTCCAATTGTCCTTCATCTTCTTTGAAACTAACAAATGATAACCTTCGTATTCTTTGTTGATTTATGCTTCATTCGATAATGTGTGGGCTGTGATATTTCTGGGTTTTGGAGAAGATAACGAAGGAAGAAGAAGATGATGGTTGGGTTTGGAAGAGATAAAGAAGGGAGAAGAAGAAGATGACAACGTTGTATTGGATTCGATTTGAGCAAATGACAGTTATGTCCTAACGTTTTGATGAATTAACAATGGTGTATTAGGGTTGAATAATTGATTAGTGGACTTGGTCTGAAATGGGCTTTAATTAGAAGGTTGGATAAAGTATTTAGTGATTGTTTTTTTTTTTTTTGTTGGAATGTTTTAATAGTAATTGCACCTTGGATAGGCCCAATAAACTTTTTGAGACAAAAAATATATTACATGTGATATATAATTTCTAACTATTATCAAAGAGAGATCTAATTATGAATAAAATGCTCTCCTAAAGTGTAACTTAATTTATTTTTTAATAATAAGAAATAGTTTTAACTATACATGATGTTATATTATTTAGTTTGATAATTGTGTTTATTATGATGTTATATATTTATTTTATAATTTTTAGATATTTTCCATAGTAAATTTTTTCTATATATAATTTGATAAGATACGCGACTGATATACTAAAATCGATATGGAACAATACGATTCACGACTGTTACTGCAACTGTGACTTTGAACTATGGTCAAGAGATGATTCCCTACTCGGCTGAAACCTTCTTGTTTATTATATGTTCCAACTTCCTGCCTCAACTCCATATTTTGTTTATCTTAACTGAATAGCTTCTGGTAAAAATCAACTACAACCTCCTTAACATCATAATCAGTAATCAACTGTCCCTCATTATTACTTAATGAAGTTATCATGTTCTTGATATTATGTGATTTGATTTGTTTTATGAAAGAAACTGGTATTTTTATTCCCCAACTCATGAAGCCACTGAATTTTGAATTATAGTTATAGAATTGTTCTTCGGCAAGTAAGTCTTTAGCATAATCATGTTTTAACTTATATTCTATATTCTGAAAAGCTTCATCATATGGTTGGTTTTGTACTAGTTGTTGCACTTGAAACAATTGGCCCCTCTTCTTACCTGCTCTACTGGAAATACTACTGAACGAATCCTTATTAAATTGCCTCAATTGGATTTTAAGGACTTTAAGCTTCCCACAAATATGCATGACAGTGTTTCCTTCAACTTCCACATTCGTGACATTTTCTAAAATCTCTACAAGCTTATATTATCTCATCAAAATAATTGAAATTTAAAAGTCTTAGGCCCACAATTCACCTCCTCTTTTAATGTGTATTATTATCATACCAAAATATTCTACCTAATAAAAAATTATGTACACGTGAGACTATGGCTCAAGGGTCACGGATATGGTTAAAGTTATAAATACACTTAATTCAAGTAACATGATTATATGACAAACCGTAAGTATACAATACCAAATAATAATAAATAGAATAATGATCGTCCCACAAACATTTAAATGGTAACTACAAAGAATCTAAGACATTTTACTATTTAGACAAATGATAAAAGGATCTCTTACACTAAAACAAGCTAAACTCGCTCAAAAACTCACGGAATTCCACACAAACAAGTGAACAAGGTTTGCTAAGATCACTTCTTCTATCTAATCAAATTGTTGATTAGTCTAAAATTGAAGTTTAATTGTCGCTCTCACTCCAGTTTATCAAATAAACTTGGGAGGTGATCATATTCCAAATTTACCCTCAAAGCGTCAACAATTATCCAATTTGCCTATTTTACCAATCAACCAAGTTAATCTACCATCACCAAAAGGGAATCCACATCATCTTACTCTAATTCATAGAAATTTAGTTCATAATGAATGAAAAAGCAACAAAGGCAGTACTGTCATAACAAATTTAAACATAATGAACAATTACCAATTCAAATTAAAAAATAAAAAATAAAAAAATCAAACTTCTTATTTCAAATTAAACCTAATCAAAAGCCCGTTAAATTCGACTAAGAAAGATTTAAATTTGAAGGATTCAAAAGAGACAAATTAAAGGAAACAAATTAGACTAAAAGGAAAAATTTAAGTTTTAAACTATAGTATCTCTCTCTGAAATATACCAAAAGTAGCTCTCTCTCTACTAACTATTAATTTAGCTAACAAGTCATCAATGTTTCCAAATATAGTACAAATAATGGGAAAATTTTACAGTTTTTTTTAGGAAACCATTCCCTTGTACTTTAAATACTTGTACAGTACAATATTATGCGCTTAAAAAACTTGTACTGTACAAGCTTTTAAAGCCAAAAGAATGGTTCCCTAAAAAAACCTCCCAAATAATGATCTGAAATTAGGTTTTATCAGACTGAATTGCGGCCTAAATAATTCCTTCTTTAAATCTCGGGTCGAATACAAATTGCCTCACAAACTATTTCAGGCCGCGGCCAAAAAAATAAGCCGTGGAAAATTTAGGCTGCGACCACCAACTCTAGATGGCTTTTCCAAAGTCATCAATATTATGACTTTCTTTCATTTCTTCTCCATTTACTTAGATCCATTTGCACTACATTCGTACACTAGCAGCTTGCATTATTTATAACGTAAGTACCAAGATATACTTAATTAACAACAAACTAGCACTTAAAAGTATTAAAATGACAAAACACATGATAAGCACATAAACAATAAAAATAATCCTAAAAAGGAATAAAACTTAATAATTTCTTGGAATTGAATAATTAAAAAATTCTATATAATAGAGTTAACAGTCACAAGGGTATTTTGATTGTTTTAACCTAAAGTCAAGCACGCAATCATTCAAAAAGTTAGTTAAAATACCCTTAATATTATATTTTTATTTTTTTATATATTTAATTTTGATGTTCGATAGTATAAAAGAAATAGAAAAAATACACTATAATAAAAAATTGATATTTTTGACTTTAGAGAGTGAAAATGTGAGAAAATATTGAATTAAATTGTATTCGATATTGCAATTTATACATGTTAAATCAAATTTTAAAAGTGTAAAATACCAAGAAACATAAAAAAAAAAATCAAAAAAGTTTTATAAAAAATATATTGTCACACAATACCCTTATTAAAGAAAAAATTTCATAGAAAATAAAATTGTTCTACCACTATATTTAAACATTCAAATTCAAAATAATATCAATGAAATATATTGATTTGGATTACAGGAAATATTAATTATTTTTTTAATTTTAAATAATTATCACATCAGTATAAAAATTATATAATTAAAAATCAAAATATAATAACAAAGGTATTTCAATCATTTAATGAGATTATCTTCATAATTTTAAAATTGATAGTGTATGAATAGTGTTAATAGTAGACAGTGTATTTTTTTTTTAAATTTAAAGAGATAAAATATAATTATTCACTAAAATATTATTAACCTTATTTGTACACATACTAGTTTAGTGCTTGAATCTCAGGACTAACAACAATTGCGTGAGGAACGAGTGCGCAAGACACGCTGTAGGCAAGAATTGTTAACATTGGCCCCACTTGTCAATTGCATTTCAATATTCAAACAGGAGAATACAAATTATCCAGGATAGAAGCGGAAGGAGAGCAAATTAAGCCACATGCGGTGCAAGTGCTCACAAAATGCACGCTCCTAACAAAAAATTAAGTTGTTTTCGGGATAGAGAGAGTATCACTTTTACCACAAAAATCTGATGAGAAAATTATTCTATTAGTCTTTACATTAGTTATTTGTATTTATTTAGTTTCTCACTTTTAAAATAATAATTTTTAATCTCTTACATTACTCATTTGTATTTATTTAGTCCATCACTTTTAAAATGATGATTTTTAGTTCCTCACAAATGTAAAATGTCGAATTTCGATACCTAGACTAAATCTCGAGCACTTTTTAGTCTGAATTAATCGTGTGTTGTTCACATGACATATTTTTTGAGTAAAATTTAAGAAATCGTTTTCCTTTCCAACGCAAAACTTGAGCATCGGATTGGATTATGAATTTTGAAAAAAAAAATACCACAAGTCAGATATTAAAATAATCAGTTAAATACAAATAAATTGCTAATCAATCACTTACTTCATATTCTTAGCACTCATAAAACATTCTACTCAGATGAATTTATAAATTTGTCCTCGAAAAATATGTCATGTGAACAATACATGACAAATTTAGGTAAAAAATACTCGAGATTTGATTCAAGAATCAAAATTTAACGTTTTATATATGTGAGGGATATGACAAATTTATGCCAAAATGTTTGGGATTTGATTCAAGGACCAAAATTCAATATTTTAATTTGTCAGGGATTAAAAATTATCATTTTAAAAGTGAAGGACTAAATAAATACAAATGTGTAATGTAAGAGACTAAAAATTATCATTTTAAAAGTGAGGGACTAAATAAATACAAATGCGTAATGTGATGGACTAATATAGTGGTTTTCCCAAAGCCAATATTATTTGTTTTGTGACATTTTTTGGTTTTTTTGTGACATTTTTTGGTATAACATTTGTATGACACCATTTAGATAAATAACATGTGTCTCTAGGTAGTAACATGTGTCACTCATTTATATGGTATCATATAAATGTACACCAAAAAGTGTCACAGAAAACATTTTAGCCACTAAAAACATAGTTCATAACAATAAAACATGTAATTTTCAAAATATAAGTACTTCTCCCTCAATTTTAAGTTAAACAGTAAATATATAATTGCTTCACATTGACCACATTCACTACTTCAAAGCATAGATGCAATCCTAGATATGATCTTAGCATGTTCAGATGTGTTGCACTCTTCCACTGGCTCGCGAATTATTTTCTCCATCTCCTCCTCGAACTTCTTCATGGCTACAAAGGGCAAGCACACTGGAGCAACTATCCCTTCCTCTCCTTGCCTATTCTGAACTCGGGCATAAACAATAAAATTAGGATATGGCCCTCCATCCATAGTACCACCTGAAGAAGCTTGAATTGGATTCTAGGAGGAGAGAGAAAGTGGAAGAAGCTGAATGTCAAGAGTGTATTTGATTATCTGAGTTTTGATTCTTTTTTAGAGGGTAGCACCCAAGCCCCTTATTTATAGATATACATAAGGAGGTATAAGGCTATCTCTATGCTAGTACAGCTGAAGCTGAATTACATAATTACCCTTAATGAGGCTGCCAAGTAGGCACTTCTAGAACAATCTAGGTAAGATGCTATGTGTCACTAATCCACATCTTCATTAGTCCTCTCGGCTTGGTGCCGAACCTCACGGATAGGGGCCGAGCCTAAAACGACTGCTCATAGTCCCCTAACGATGACAACCAGGACTCTTATACCGAGCTAGGTGCAACACTTCGGAACACTTTCGTACCTGCACTTGCCGATCCGAGGTTGTAACGACCCTTGGGATCCTCGGCAGAACGTAACTGCAACATTAACTCGTGGGTGACGTTTTTGCTGAGTCCCCATGCACTGAATTCCCATTTATTGCACTACATTATTCGCTCCGATTTTGTTGCAAAACGAATCGTTTTACGCTCCGTAAAGCCAGCAATACGTCTCGTTTTTCACGCCATATCTCGTTTAAATGTTGATTCACACCATAACACCTCGCTTTTAACGCCATAACGCCTCGCTTTTCCCGCCTAAACGCCTTTTTTCATCTCAAGCCACCGTCGATTTTTCCCCTCAGAACCATGGAACATTCTGGAAGAAAAAACCCCCTTTTATACCCCCATTCTCCCCCAAATCCTTTTTCTTTCTCTTACTCACTTTACTTCATTTCCCCAACCTATTACTACCTTCCTTCATCCCTTACTCCTTCTCACTCCTTTGCTGTCCCAGAGACTCGCACACTCTCCCCCCTTCACTGTCATCCTCCAATCCCCTTTCTTCCATCTTCTGCTGTTCTACCGTTGCTGATTTCCGACCGTTGCTCTACGCCTCCACCGGACACCACTAGAAGTTTCTCCAAAAATTTCCACACGCCTTCAAAACAGAAGACCATGGCCTATACGTTCACTCCCACCTCTCTCATTACCACGCCGGTTATTCCTTCCCCTATAAACGCCGTTGACAGGATGTTAAATCCTTTCGACGAAGGCCTTCTGGCAGCATAGTGCTATTAAATTTTCCCCCCGATCCTCTCTTTACTGAACCTCCACAAAACAACCACCTAACCTCAAAACACAAGATGTATCAAACTCTCTCGACCCCGAGGATATCAAAATTCTTAGGGATAGATGCCGTTTTCCCAAGAACATGCACATCAAATTCCTGACCCCCAAGGACCGAGGCCACCTACCACCTCCTAGTTACTTAACAGTCTACCAGGAACAACTCGAGGCAGGGCTGAGGCTCCCAATAGCGCCTCTCCTCGTCAACCTATCCAACCACTGGGATATCAGCATATCCCAACTGACCCCAAACGCACTTCAGGTCATTGCCGGCTTCACCTTTTTATGTAGATTACACGACATCCCCCTCTCTTAGACACCTTTAGGATGATGCTGAAATTATCCCCTACAAAGGGATTCTTTTACATATCTCCCCGAACTGCGGGCAAACAGCTCACTTTGGGTAACCCCTCATCCATTCACGATAGGAAAAAGTCGTTCTTTTTTATCCGCTACAAAACTCGACCCTCCAATGCCCCGGGGTCCGTGGAACCTCATCAAAGAGAACCTAAAAACCAAAAATGCCTTTCCCCAGGACTCCATCCACGCCTGGAGACTCGTCGAATCCAACCTCCGAATAAACTTTAACAACCAACCAGCCATCCTATGAAACAACATTCTTGCCTGGGCAGGACTGTTTCCTACCCACGACATCCTCCCGAGCTACGACCCTCAACAAGGTCATCATCATCATTTCTCACTTTTTTTTTATCATTATTTTTTCCTGACCTTTCATCTTATGCAGAGCTCGGAGCATTCCTCATGGTGTTGGTATCCACCACACCTGCCACAGGTGCGGGCACTTTAAACCAGCCCTTTTCGTTAACAAGCGGATCCTCATCCGCCACCATCAATACGCCATCAGGGAGTGCCGAGGCTACACCTTCAACCTCCACTCCCCTGAATCAATCCGAGGCAATCAATTCGCCGGAGAGACCAGCTGGGGAGAAAACTCTGGCTCTTCGGCCGACCGAGCCCGAGGGTCCTCCCCAGCTATGGCCTCGGGTTGTCGAGAAAAAGGACTAAGGAGGCTATTGGCCTCAGGGAGGGTCCTTCTTCAGCCATGACCCTCACCTCTACGTCATCGCCCCCGAATACACATCTAGATGTTCCAGTACCGAGGGTTCGGACCCCAGGGACAGGTTCTGGAAACATCCCTCTATCCAAACAACTTATCACTTCAGATAGTAAGGACCGTCGAACTCATTCGTTCCCACTCCTTATTCCTTCTTCACTGTCCAGAACTAACACTTTACTATTTTCCAGAGCTAACACTTTACTTTTTTTAGGTGATAGAAAATACACTCCCGAGGACGAGAGAAAATGTATAGGGTCACAGGATGTGCCTTGGGATCGGCTATCCGTCGACCCTCTTCCTGTTCCTCTCACCTCAGGGAGCACTGGTCTCTGACCCACCCCGCCTATTGACATAAATGATCGGGCTCAGTTCTCGAGGGTGGCTCGTGAGAAGGCGAAGGTGGTGGCCTTGTCTCAGGATGTAGCCTACGTTAAGAGGCTCACCCTGGTGGCCTCAATAGAGGCTGGACGAGCTTCACGTCAGCCTGATAAACGTAAGTTGAACTAGCCACTTCTTGAAATTCCAACTTTTTGCACCTAGTACCTCAACTTATACAACTAACCATTTTGCCTTTTTTGCAGACAATTACAATTTTGCCTGCCATCGTAGATCGGGAATCCTTCTTCAACTCTGCTTTTAACTCCATGAAGCAAGAGTTGGCTCACGCGAAATCCAGCGTGGATCAGGCAGTGAAGGAGGCTGTTAACGCCAACGAGATGAAATGCAATATCGAGGCGGGCATAAAATATGATGAGTGGAAGGCCGAGCTGACTGAGGTGATGGATAAGCTTCGGCAAGCCGAGCTGGAGAAGAAGATCCTTGGAGTGGATGTTGGCGATCGTGACAAGAAGATCGCAGATCTGGAGCAAAGGGTTCTTCAACTTCAAGAAGAAGCTCAGCTGGCCGAGGCAAAGTTCGCTTCTCGGGAAGTGGAGCTGCGGATTGAAGGCAGGAATCTGCAGAGTGGCCTCGGTCGAAGCAGACGAGATGTTGAAGGAGTATACAAAAAAAGTCTTCTTCATGGGGTTCACACTAGTCTGTGACCACTTGATGAAGAATCCTGATTTTTACGAGGGGCTACTATACGATGCTTCCGTCACCGAGGAGGTCATCAATGGACTAGAGGCTCAATTCAAAGCCCCTGCTCCGATTCCCGGAACTTCTGAAATGACTCTGCTGATCCAGGGCCCGAACTCTGAAGCCGAGTCCGAGCCTACGAACCAAGCTTCCACTTCCACTGCCGGGCCTTCCACTTCCGTTGCTCAGGCTGATATAATTTTGTTATAATAGTTAGGAACTCCTTTTGTAATAGTTAGGATTTTTTAATGAAATTCCTAAACTTTTGAGAACTTTGTCTTGTCAATAAGAGCCTCGGCTTTTCCTTGCTTCCGGCCTTATACCTGTCTTTCAATTTCTTTATTTCCTGCATTTAAAACAAAAGTTTTATGATATAAGCAGGTAACAAACTTTCAACACTTAAGAATCCCTCCAACAAAAAAAATTGCCTAAGTCTCCCTTTCATTTTGAACTTAGGCCTTGTTTAGACCTTTCCGAGTTGAGGCAAAAGGATCAAAATTGGCTCCTTAAGTTTGTCTTAGCCATTTAATTGGAGTCAGAACTTCCAAAGTCCAAGCAATAATGTTTTGCTTAAGCAGGGCAATCAAGCCTCTTTGAGGATCGGATCCTCTCAAATTCATTTTGCTTGGAGGTGGCTACTTAGTTTCTACCCTTGCAAGAAAACTGCTATGCCTCGGCTCCCTATATTTGCTTTTTTGTTGAACTGGATCCGAACCTCTGAGTTTTGAAGCAACTCAAATTCGTTTTGTGCTTGACTCGAACCTCTGAGGGTTGGTGCACCTTTGTTTTTGCTTGGGGGAGCTACTAAGCCTCTCCCTTGAGGAGGACTGCTAAGCCTCAGCCCTCAATCCTTTACTTTTTTGTTGAACTGGATCCGAACCTCTAAGGGTTGGAACAGCTCGAATATCTAACTGTGCCTTGATTCCGAACCTCTGAGGGTTGACTCGACTTGATTTTGCTTGGGGGGGCTACTAAGCCTCTGCCCTTGAGGGGGGGACTGCTAAGCCTCGACCCTCAATCATTTGTTTTTTTGTTGAACTGGATCCGAACCTCTGAGGGTTGGAGCAACTCGAACATCTGACTGTGCCTTGACCTAACCTCTGAGGGTTGGCGCAACTTTGTTTTTGCTTGGGGGCCTACTAAGCCTCTGCCCTTGAGGGGGGACTGCTAAGTCTCAGCTCTCAATCCTTTGCTTTTTTGTTGAACTGGATCCGAACCTCTGAGGGTTGGAGTAGCTCGAACATCTGACATTTAAAAAGGGACTTTGATTACATTCCTTGATAATATTTCTTCAAATTTACAATGTTCCACATTTTGGGAACAAGAACCAACTTGTAATAGCCCGAGGTGTGAGCTTCTATTACACGATAGGATCCTTCTCAGTTTGGATCTAACTTTTTAGTCCCTTCTACACGGCTTGCTTCATTCTTCCTAAGCACCTGTAGAAGTCTCTGGGCCGCAGATACCGATGCTTGACCCTAGCGTTGTAGTGTTTAGCCATGACTTGCTTGTACTTGGCTTCTCGGATGGATGCATCTAATCTCTTCTGCTCAAGTAAATCTAGGTTAGCTCGCAGGGCCTCATCGTTGAATTTCAAATCACACAAGGATACTCGAGCTGAGGGTAGCCCAATCTCTGCAGGGATAACAGCCTCGGACCCGTAGGCCAAGCTGAACGAAGTGTTTCCATTGGCCGTTCGAGGTGTGGTCCTGTATGCCCATAAGACACTAGGCAATTCCTCAACCCAAGCACCCTTGGCTCTTTCAAGTCGAGTCTTGAGTCCCGTCAGCAGGGTTCGGTTGCACACTTCAGTCTGTCCATTTGCTTGCGGATGAGCGACCGAGACTCATGAATGGCTTCAGTCGTTTCTCCCGATCCTCGCCAGGAAGAATGTTCCGGGTATATTTTTTTCGGGCATTTTTTGAGTCTCCGGTCACCGGCCCTCCGGCTATTGTGTTTACTCACCCCGAGCACACAGATCTGTTCATCTTGGTTTGCCGGGGGATTATTCCTATTTTGGCTGCCTCGATTCTGTTGACTAGGTTGCGGGCGAGGTTGCGTTGGATTTCCTCGATTGGCAGCGTTTCTTTAGAACTCTACAGCAGCTCGGCTGATAAACTACTGCAGGTGTCCTTCTTGGATGACCCTCTCGATTTCAACCTTTAGATGGTTACAGGCCTCGTATCATGGCCGTGTTGACCATGAAAAATGCAGTACTTTACCATGTCTCTTTTATCCGAGGCTGACACCATTCGAGGGGGTGGCTCCAAGAGGCCCAGATGTTGTACTTGGTATAAAATTTCCCTCCTCGATGTATTGAGAGGTGTGAAGTCAACATCGGGATGGCTCCTTATTCGCGGGGGTCGGTTCCCGATATTGTTGCCCTGGAGACCACCCGGTTCGCCAAAGGTGTGGCTCTGGAATAGCTCAACCTGTCAGCGACCCTCAGCTTTTTCGAGGATGAGGGGTTCGGAGTCTCTGGAGACTTTTTCTCTTTGTGTATCGTAAAGTTTTCTTTTTATCCTGTTTGACTCTTCGCCCCGTATGAACTCCGATGCTCTTTCGAGGAGTTCAGAATAGGAGCTCGGCATCCTTTTGGCCAGCTCGGCGTTGAAGTTGCCTGGTCGGATACCGTTGCAGAAAGCAGCCACTAGAATTCTTTCATCAACATTTTTGATGTGGACCACCTCATCATTGAAGCGATCCACAAATTTATTAAATGACTCATCGGACCTCTGTCGGATGCTCATGAGGTGCGATGTGTCCTTTTACAATATTGATTTACTTCCGAAGTGACCAAGGAAAGACTTTGTCAGGTCGTTGAAAGTGGCGATTGAGTTCGTCGGCAGCTCCTGGAACCACTTCTGTGCCAGACCTCGAAGGGTGGTGGCAAATAACTTGCAGCGGGTCGCGTCACGTAGCCATAAAGGCTAGTGATCGCTACCACGTGCTGCAGGTGATCTGACAGATCAGATTCTCCTTTGTAGCGGTCTATCCTGGTCTGGCAGTTTGAATTGCATTGGAAGAGATTCAATCTTGATAGAGATTGTGAATGGATCTCTATCAATTTCTGCCGTAGCAAAAGTATTCAGAAGTAAATTGTTTTTCCTCAAAATCTCTTGGATCTTATTTTCGACGCTTTGCTCCTCGAGCTATTTTAAAACAGCCGAAGAGAGTCCTCTTGAACCAGATTTTTTTGAGGAATGTGCACCGAATCTCTCGCGCACTGGTAATTTCTTTGAGTGTGACTCATCAGATTGTTCGTTCGAGCATCAGAATGTGCACAAGTGATTTAGATATTGCATCTTTGATTATCCTGGCAGGGTCCATTCTATCCATGCGTGGATTGGAGTTATAAAACATAATCATAGGAATATGAAATCTAAGGCCCTTTTGATCATCTATATCAGAAAGTTCTTTTACTTTTTGAGGAGTAGGTTTTGCAAGAACAATCAGTTGAGGCTCCTTTTATATAACTGAAAATTGGATTGCCATATTTTTTGGGTGTCAATGCACTTATGGATGCAGTGCAAACGATTGAGGGTTTTATAGCTAGATTGCTAAGTTTTTTTCTTTGGCTTGGTTGCTAAGTTAGTGGATATGTTCTTATACTTATTGAATTTCTATGTTAGGGACGGAGGATTACATTCATCCAATTGCCTGAGTGGATGAGGAATACATCATTTGAAGAGGAGAAGAAATAGTCATTGTTCTATGGGAAAACAACCTTCATATTTCACATCTGTATTTTTTTAATCATTCACATTTAAAATAATATATTTTAGTCCGTCATAAATTTAAAATGTACCATTTTGATCATTCGACACAATTATCTGCATATTTTAGCCTGAATTACTCATATGTATATCGAGTATTATATTTTTCATGAGCAAAATTGACAAAATATAAATTTTAAATATTAAACGATAGCACCTAAAACCTCCATACCACCATCCTAAAATTCTCACCTACCATCACACCCCTATTCCCCCTCCCCTCGCTACTTTTTCTGTGCCAGCTCTGGGGACTCCAACGGCTCCAGTCCTCTTTTTTTTTTTGGAAAATTTATTATTTAAAATTATGTATTATCAATTTTACACTTGAATATGTTATATTTTATACGCATGTGAGTATTTCAGGCTAAAATATACCTGTAATTTTGTCGAGGGACTAAAATGGCACGTTTTGAATTTGTAAGGGACTAAAATGTATTATTTTTAATGTGAAAGACTAAAAAAATACAAATGTGAAATGTAAGGGACTATTAATGCCATTTCCCCTTGTTCGAATGAATGGTTGAGACATTTCAATTTATCATTTGTTGAGAGCAATGGCATGTTCAAAAAATGATTTTTATTATTGCACATTTAATATCTGACAATTTACATTAATTAAAATAAAGTGTACATTATATTTAGGACTAATTCCATTTTAATCCCCTCAAAACTTATACCCAATTCCGATTTGTACTTCTAATTTTAGTTTTGGATATATTGCATTCTAATTCTGAAATTCGTCTTATTTAATTGAATTTCTTGATAATATCACCAACTTAATAGAACCATTACTCATGCACCCAAAATATTATAACAACATTATTGTACATTCCGTTGAATTTGTTGTATACACAAAAAAAATTCTTTAATTTTAGAGAGGATGCTATAATTTGGAATTTCAGAGTTGGGAGTACAAAATCTCTAAAATTAAAATTATACACAGTAGAAATGGAGTATAAGTTTACAGGTACCAAATGGAATTAATCCTTATATTTATGAGCTTGTACAAATACAGTTGATTCGAATGGTTGTCAACGTCAACAGAACCTTCTTTTCCAATATCTACGAGGAAAATGAACTCCCTATTCCAAATGTTTTGTTTTTTTAACTGTAATAAAATACCAAGATGCGGCTTTCATTTCATAGGAGTATAATCGATACTTTGGAGAGAAAAGAAAATAGGTATACCTGATCTTAGCTTCCACAATAAGAAAAAAGTCTTTAATATTTATTTTATACAGTGAATATTTTAGACTGTTGAATTCATAATAATTAAAAATTAATAAAATCTCTCGATTTCTAATCACATCAACGGTTGTGAAACTCGAGTATGTAGTACATACTTACTTTACATGTAAATGTTGTAGTCATGATAATCTTATATATAGAATCTTACTTATACAAACTCATATCATTTATTCTATAAAATTTAATATACATTATAAGATCTATAAATGTGATAGAAAATCAAATCTACCTAAATGTTTCTCTTTCGAAAAAAAATTTAAAATAGATCAAGGAATTTATGATATAGAACTGTAGATTCAATCTACTAAAATTCTCCCGATATTTCGAATTATCTTGGAAATGATTACGAGAACCTAATTCAAGATGGTTGAGTGAAATGATAAACCGTTTGTGATTCTTAGAGATAAACGTGTGTTTAAAACCTGTTTGAGTTATCACCTCGTAAAAATTTTTCCTTGTGTGAGCTGACCATTAAAGTGAGGACCATCTCTACATATGGAAAATACTTACATAAACCCGATCTTTGGAAGGGCCTTACCTGTAGACTTTATGTGTCAAAATTAAATTTTATAAAATTTTGCTTACATCAACTTATGTCATAGATTCCATAACATTTAATCCACACCACAAGTTCTACAAGTAGGGCCAAAGATCAGGTCTACCTAAATCTTTCCCCTCTACTTATTACTATGTTGTACTGATTCCAGAACGGAAGATATTTTATTATTCAAGTACACTACTTACAAAAGTATTGCATTATTTGGTTCCACGCTTGCTTTCTAGAAATAAAACACACACACAAAAAAGAAGAAGAAACTCTTGGGAGTAGGTTTTGGGGGATCAATTATGTTCTTGAAGTTTTGCTAGAAATTGTACACAAAATTTTGACAGAATGTATATATGATTGGATATGAACTAAAACTCTAATAGATATATAAAGGTTTGTGGACGAGTTTGACTCAACTAATAAGTTAAAACTGCTAGCATCCATTTATTGATAGACAATTGCTAAAACTCACTGTAAGCATTGCGATTTGTAAAGACAATCATTATAAAAAATTTGGTGGAAGTAGCTTGCCTTAGCCTAACTGATAATCATACCCTCATAATAAATTTTCTTTCCTAAAAGAAAAGGAAAATGAAACTGTAGCTTTTGAAGGCAGAAAATTATCAGCGCTATCTTAAGTTAAAGCCTAAAAAATTAGATTAGCGAAATCTCACACCAATTGCAATTCCAGACAACAAATATCTACGAGACAATTCACATTCTCATTGTCCGCTTTTTATGACCTTCGGCTTAGTGGGGTATCGGTCTTTTATTACACATTTTAGTGTTGTATTTCATGTTTCACTAAATGATGAATAAATATATATTTTTTCAGGGAAAAAAATATTAAATAAGAAATATTTGTCATTTTATTATGTAATATAATACAAAATGTAACACTAAATATATAATAGGAGCCCAAATCCGGCTTAGTGAGGATAAGGTATTAATATTTTAGTCTTTTATCAAAGAAGCTGTGAACCAGTTTCGTTCATTTGTCACAATGTGAAAACTATTAACTCCTTATGTTTAAAATTATGTAAAATACAGTAACCCCGTAACCTATATCACTTTTCATTATCCTGTGTAGTCTCAGTTGCAACACTTAATTAACTCCCTTTAATTTTTATTTTTTTTTGGTACCTAAATATGCTCTTATATGTTAGTTGTTCGTCAAATGATTAGCAAAGCTAATCCCTACAACCACAATTGCTCCTAGAGCCAAACCCACTTTGGTTAATAGTCATTACCATTTTTTCTTTGATATTATGCAGAGAAAATCGATTGCACTTTTTTTTGGTTTGCAGCACCAAAAGTTTGTTGAGTTTGACCACAACCTCAAATATTAAAGGTGAAATGTACTTTTTTTTTTTCCCCTCTGTTAGATCCTTAATGAATTAATAAAGGATTGAAAGGGGATTTTTATTAAATTCTTTTGGCTCGATGGGCATGTACAGTAGACAAGTTCCATTCAATTAATTGATGGGACAACTAATGGATTGGAATACATTTGAATAGGGATATAAAATGAAAATTGAAGGGTTAAAAGTGTTGCAATGATGATATTTGGCAAGTTATACAAATTACATTGATTATTTGGCACTTTTTTTTTTTTAAGTTCTGACCAATTGAAATGATGATATCTAGCAATTTATTCAATTACGTTGGTGAATTTATTCCAATACTATTAAGTTCTCGTGATTGAAAACTTAAAAGACTATTTGTTATAATTTGGAGAATCAAATTGATCTGCGTTTAAGTTTTAAATTTGTCAACATCTCACCGCTATCAACAACGTACCCATTTCACATGCCAAACTTATATTCGTTGGTTAGTTCGAATTTAGATGTCTATATAAAGTTTTGGAGGGTCCTCGAGTTGCGTATATTAAACTACAAGCTTCAAATTGGAAAGAACGTCTTTCACAACCATTTAACATTCGTGCATCCTGATTTAAAGCCACAAGCCGAACTAATATTCTTAAGGCCTAAACATTAGATATTTCTATATAGAACTCTTACCGAGATATTCGAGTTGGGCATAGAATTTACTAGCTTTCCTATGTACAGAACATTTTTCGTAACTAATTTAAGGTGGCCTGATTTGTTGCTATTCAGTATAAGTTTAGCTTGGCCATCCTTTTGCAGTCCAAATTTCGAGATTACTGATGTTGAATAAGAAGGGAATAAGGAATCATTTTCCTTTTAAAAAGGAAAATCATAGATGCTACAAACTCTATCCTTCATTACGAATTGCATTCTGATTCGCGCATACATAATTACTGTATATTTGAGTCTCGAAACACAGTGAATCGTGTTTTGAACAATGTACTACCATCCTACATTTGTAATATTGTACAACACTTTTATCTATCCTAAGCCTAGATAATGGCTTGCTACAGAAGTTATTATTATTCTGCGTTTCCTTGAGTATAGATAATGTCAGATGGAACTAATTAATTGATACTAAAGATTGTTAATCTTGGAATGGAAGTCATCAACATATTGTCATGCCTAGACGATGGAAAAAGCTGCAATTTGCGACACTATGATACTAATTAGCAAGATTTAGTATTATAAATATATAAAGATTTTGTAACATTCTTATTATCGCCAATTACTCCTTTAACTCTTTTAATTAGATTGATTGATTGTATTCCATGTATATAATTACTAGAACATTCCTTGTTGGCCTACATATAGGAACTTCTTGTGTAATTTACAAGAATAGAAAAATACACAAGTCATTCTTACTTTAATTCTTCACATGCTACGAGAGCTAATTTTTTTTTTCTTTCTTGAATTGTGCACCCTCTCTTGGTTCAAGTTTAACCTATTTTCAAACAGCCATTCTATCCACCACAATTAGCTAACTTTTCGACAACATTTTTCATACACCTCTGCTGCAAAAACATAGCCACCATCTCAGTGGTATAAAGAATGTTGGAATTCGACACCAGATGAGCTCTCACGTGCCAGTCAAAGTCCGACGTTGTCTGGTAAAATTCTACCGATTCAATCAACCTGACAAAGCGATGGCCACATCAGGCATCAGCAATCAGTCAACCGCGTATTCCTCCAGTTAGTAGCCAGTCATCATTCAGTCAGCAGCCAACCATAGATCCCATCATCCACGGCATCATCCAATCATCAACCATGTCATCATATACCAGCCTCTTTGCCACGTCATCCAACTAGATTCTAACATGTGTTGATTCAAATCTACTGGGATGATATATTCTAGTTCGACCCTGGTCCAGATCATTATCATTTTTGTTTTTATTGTCTGGTTTAGCCACCTTCTAGCTGGTTTTGTTCTGGTTTAGATGACTCTAGCCTATTTGCGACGCTCAAAATCTTCCTATGACCTCGATTTTATCAAAACAGACTTCTATAGTTCTATTTTTATATTATATAGTTGTTGGATTTTCTAAATTTTTATTTCAGGACCACTATTAGGCTCATGGCTCATTCAAACACTGTCTCTCTTCCAATTTCTACTATTTTAGATGGATCAAATTACATTGCTTGTGATGCTGACTCTATGTCAAGCTTCCTTAAAGGAAGGAAATTTTGGTGCATTATCACTGGTTAATCCTAACCACCCAAACTTGAAGATGAATCAAAGATACAATTAATTGAGCGATATGAAGATTAGGCTAGCAAAAATCATCATATTATTACTTGATTCATCAATACTTCTACTTCAGCCATCCATCGACAATTTGGTCACTATACTACCACCAAGGAGATCTGGGATTTTCTGGCAAGGCGATACATCAAGAAAGATTTAGCTTCTCAGTATCTACTCTTGGAAACACTTCATCATTTGAAACATGAATCACATCAACCTATCCATGCCTTTGTTGCTCAAATTACTACTATATGGGATCAATTAGCTCGTTCAGACCCTACATGAGACTGCTCATATGATACTGATAAGTTCACCATATATTGAGATCAATAACATCTAATGCAATTTCTTATGGCTCTTGGGGGTGAGTCTGAACCTATTTGAGCTTTCTTATTGCATTGTGACTTCCCTCACCCATTCTTGAATTAAAAATTTGTAAGATCATTTTTTAGGAAACTCATTTGCGCTATCTCCAATCTTCTCAAATTGTTGATACTGTCCGTGCTACCCTTGCAAAATCTACTCCTAATACTGCATTAGTTACTGAAACTTTCAAACTGGCATTATCTTCTAAGGAGTGAGGTTATTATCATAAAATTGGACATTTTGTCTTTGATTGCACAGTCAGGATGTGTTGTATCTGCAGAAAAAAGCCCTCGTCATTGGCCACAACAATATCCTCAGAATCCCAAGAAGACACAAGGGAATGGTAGAAACTATTGAGTTGCAGCTATCGGCACTACTGATGTTTTTGATGTCTCTAATAAATCTAGTTCATCTTCTCCACTTGTCACTTTAAGTAATATTAAGTCTATTATAAAACAGATTTTGTTTAAATATTCTTCTTCTATTACTATGGCCACTACTCTAGGTACCTCATGGTATTTTGATTCTACATATTGCAACTCACATAACATCAGATTCCTCTAATTTTTTCTTTTATATAATCACACCCTTATGCACTAGTTATGCAAATTGCTGACGGCTCCACTATGCAGAGTAGTCACACAGGAAAAATTTATAATCCTAATCTTGAGTTATCAATTACGTTTCTTGATCTAAAACTTCAACTTGATCTCTTGTCTATGGGTCAAATTTATAATTTTTGACTTAATCTCTTTTCTCTCCTTCTGATTGTTTTGTGCAGGATTCTTAAACGGCACAGATTCCTGGGGCCAACCATAAGATTGGTCGTCTTTTTGAGTTGGCTCACCTTTGTCTTCCCTCTTCTTTAATTATCCAATTTATGTCAATATGTAGCTTTACTTCATCTAGTGAATCTCTTAGTTTGTGACATTCTCGTTCTGGTCATGCATCTGTAGGTCATTTAAATTTTCTAATTTCAAAAGGATGTTTAGGGTCTGTTAAGGATGACCATTGTGATTATTCTTCTTGTCAACTTGTTAAAAATCATCTAATAGGCTTTACTATTAAATAAAAGAGATTCAATTTCTCATGCATCATTTGATCTTATTTACTCTGACATTTGAGGACCAGCTCCTACTACAACTATGGTAGAGTCTAGATATTTTGTCATATTTGTTGATGATTTTTCATGTTATACATGGCTTATCTTTTACGTAGCAAATCTGAATTATCTAAAGTTTATAGTATTTTGTTACTATGATTAAAACTCAGTTTTCTCGTACTATTAAGGTACTTTGTATAGATAATACCGTAGAATATAAAGAATCATCGCTTCTTTAGTTCATTCATATGCATGGTACCACTATTCAATAGTCCTGTCCTGGTACCTCCCAAAAACTTGTCGAACTGAGCGCAAACACCATCATATCCATGATATTACTCGCGCCCTCCTTATTTCTGCCTCTTATCTTGAGCGTTTAAGAGGTGAAGTTGCTCTTACCACTGTCTACACCATAAATATGATTTCTTCTTCTGTCATCCATAATCAACCTCTTCACGAGCAGTAGTACCTTTATAGAGCTCCTCCTGATTACTCACAACTCCAAGTTTTTGGTTGTTCTTGTTTTGATCTTTTGCAACCTCACGAGCATTTCGAACTTGAACCTCGATCACGTCTATGCTGCTTTCTTGAATATGGAATTAAACATAAAGGGTATTAGTGTTGGGATCCTTAATCCAAAAGATTATGGGTTTCTCGTCATGTTGTCTTTTAGGAGCACAAAATCTTCTCTTCCATGTCCCAGTTTTATTTACCTATTCAATCTTTCCCTATTCCTTTTACTAACATCTCAGTTGATCTTTTTCTTGATAATAGTTATTTAGAATTATCTTTTCACTCACCAACTATTGTAGAACAACCTATTGCCAATCTGTCTAGTTCTCAAAATTCTGCAACACCTAAAAATCATATTATGGACAAAGTCCTTCCATCTGCTTCCTTACCACCTGCTTTTCATAGATCTCAGTGAGTAAGAAAATCTTCTACTTGTTTTCATGATTTCTATTGTTTCATCTCTACAATTATTTCCTTACATGAACCTACTACCTATCAAGAGTCATCTTCTAACTGATAAGCTCATAAATGTAATATATTGTATCTGTCGTTTACCTCTGTATTTATGTAATTTGAGTAATAATTGAGTAATTATGAGCTAAAATAGTTTATTTTGAGTTTTGTAGGGTTTGAGTGAAGAATAAGTTAAAATGGATCACAATATTGGAAAAAAACGTTCACTGGCGTGGTGCAAATCGAATATAGTTTGGAAGATCAAGCATGACTCTCTTGTTTGAGCTCCGATTGATGTGATCTTGGATGATTTGGAAAGATAAAGAAGATTTCTACAACTTTTGTGTTTTTAGTTTTCCAGGATTCTGTAGGCTTCTCATTCAAAATTGCAAAATTAGAAAATATACACCGGCAAGGAGCGATTCTGACACAGTTTTGTAGATTGAACATAACTTTCTTTTCCCATGCCCAATTGGGGTGATTCAAGATTTTTTTAGGAAGCTAAGACATAGATCCTCTACAACTTTCATGTTTTGAGATTTCCAAATTCTGCCTGCATGATGGAAATAATTGAAGATAAAGTGAAAGAACTCACTGGAAGTCGCGCCCAGTCGCCAAGTTCAGTAAGAAAGTTGTGGCTCATTGGAAACCGCACCCAGGCGCTATAAAAGTGCAGCGCCCAGGTGCGATTCGACGAGTAGTTCGTGTTTAGTGACTTATTTTGCAAGAAAAGTCCTCCTGTGGGCCCGGTTACGTGAAAAAACGTGTACTTATTATCTCGGAGACACAAAACCCTAAAAATAGCTATAAATACACAAAGAGAAGGGGAGGAATCATCGATCATCATCAACCATCATTAGTTTTTAGGTTTTTTTAATAGTAGAGCAATAGTTTAGCCGTAGGGTAGACTTTTCAATTGTTCGCGCTAGAATTTCATTCTCTTGTCAAGAATTGAAGACTTGATGATCTTTAACATTAGTTCTTGCTTCAATTATTGAGTTTGATTTAATTTTATGCAATTTAATGATTTCATTCTTATTGCTTTCTTGTTCTTTAATTATCGTTCTTCTTTTATTGCTTTTAACTTTTGAATTGCTTCCATAAGTTTAGTCATTAGGGTTTTATTTTATTGTCTTTAATCGCTTTCGTAGAGTAGATTAAACCCGGTTTGGCAATAAGCTATGAAAGAAGAACTTCAAGCTCTTGATAAGATGCACACATAGGACCTTGTAAATCTGGCCCTTGCAATATCTGTTATTGAGTGCAAATGGGCCTTCAAGATCAAAACATGTTCTGATGGCACTGTAGATTGGTACAAGCTTGCTTGGTTGCCAAAGGTTTTGCTCAAGAACATGGCATTGACTATGACGAGACCTTTGCCCCCCGTTACTCGAATTATATCAATCCGAAGTTTGCTTGTTGTTGATGCCATTCATCAGTGGCAATTATTTCAGATGGACATTAAAAATGCATTTTTTTCATGGTGAGCTCACTAAAGATGTCTACATGAAATCGTCGTTTGGCTGTTCTCATCTATCCGACAAACTTTGCAAACTTTGCCGAGCACTCTATGGTCTTAAGCAAGACCCTAGAGCTTGGTTTTCAAAATTCAGTTCCAAAATTTTTCAGTTCAGTTTCACTTCTAGTCCTTATGATTCAGTTTTGTTTCGATGGTCCATTGATCACGGTACCATTTGGTTATCCTTTGTGTGGATGATATGATTATCAATGGTGATGATCTTGCTGGCATTCATGAATTAAAGACCTTTCTACATCACCACTTTGAAATGAAAATTTAGGTCTTTTGAATTATTTCTTAGGTCTTCAGGTTTCATCCACCATTGACAGATATATTCTCACTCAAGCTAAATTTACTTCTGACATTCTTGATCGTGCAAAATTATCTGATGGTAAAGTTGTTTCTACACCTATATAGGCTCATGGTCACGTTACTCCTCATGATGGTTCTCCTCTTTCGGATCCTACTCTATATTGCCAATTAGTTGGTAGTCTTTTTTATCTTATGGTGACCCATCCAGAGTGTACTAGATATAGCTTTTGTTGTTCATACTGTCAGTCAATTTATGTCTACTCCTTGGACCACTTATTTTGCTACTGTTCTACGTATCCTTTGGTATATTAAGGGTACATTGTTCCACGGTCTTCATTTTTCTTCATCTAGTACACTTGAGTTACATGCTTATTCTGATACTAAATGGTATGGGGATCCAACATACAGACATTATATTACAAGTTTTTGTTTCTTTCTTGGTGATTCTCTTATCTTCTGACGAAGCAAAAACAAACAGTCACTTCTCATTCTAGTATTGAAGCCAAATATTGTGCCCTTGCGAATATTGCTCAAGAACTTATTTGGCTTCATTGGCTACTTAAAGATTTGGGAGTTTCTTACTTGTCTTCTATTGCGATATGATGTGAGAATCAAAGTTCTATTCAAATTGCCCACAATGATGTCTTTCATGAGAGTACTAAACATATAAAAAATGATTGTCATATTGTTCGTCAGCATTTACTCATGACAGTATTACACTTCTCTCGGTCTCTTCTGCTAATCAAACTACTGACATATTTACTAAGGCTCACCCACCTGGCCATTTTCATGAACTATTGTCCAAACTCAAGTTGGTTTCTACTCCACAATCTTGAGTTTGAGGGGGGATGTTAAATATGCAAAGATTTTGTAATATTCCTATTATCTGTAATTACTCCTTAACTCTTGTTATTAGATTGATTGATTGTATTCCATGTATAGAATCACTAGAACATTCCTTGTATGACTATATATATATATATATATATATATATATAAATAGGTACTTCTTATGTTATTTACCAATACAGAGAATATACACAATTCGTTCTTACTTTTGTTCTTCACACATAGTATACCTTTCTATTGAAAAATCCCTAGTTTTTTTTTAGTACTTTTAAAGCTATTGAGAAAGGCTACATTGTAAGGGGTAGATGTACTTATAAACAAGGAGATAATCTTATGATTGAGTTATCCCAATCATCTAATTTGTCTGTACATTTTTCCTACATATTTTCCTTTATCTTGAGTATGCTTGGCACCATCAAGTGCATTGGTAGTTGGATAAGAAACATCAAAAGCAAGATTAGAGACCATTATAAAGAGGAAACCCAATAAAAAATAAACAAGACTACATGAAGGAAATTTCTAAGCAAAGTTTGCAAATTTGAACCCAAAAATGGAATCAACATATGGAAAAGCCCTAGGAATTGATTAACCAAGGAGAGAACCAATCAAAGTATGCTTAAATAGGTCAAAGGAATGCATTGTGGTTGAATTGTACGGGGTTCAACCAGATCTGGGTCTAGTGTGGCACAAATGCAACGCTTTCACAGCATTGATATAGCACACCAACTTCTAGCAGTGGGCAAAAATATTCATGAATCCATTGATGTGCTTACAAAGGCCTATCTCACTCTAATAAAAATGGAATAGCACACCAATGTCAACCAAGGGTAAAGCAGGAAAGGGTGTGCATGGGAAAGGTGTTGAACCCCAGTTACGATAATCATGTCTTTGATGATGACCAAATCATACGGTTTGCAATCAAGTGTGCAGAAAAGCAGGTTAGTTCGGACGCAAGGGAGCGTTCTGAAAGAAGGGAGTTTGGACGCAAGAGAATGTACGATAAAGAAGGATCTGTAGCAGAGAATGGACGCAGGAGAGCCTCCGAAATAAAAGGTTTTCGGACGTAGGAGAGCGTCCAAAACACGACCAGGAGAATGAACGCAGATGACCGTTCGAAGAGAAGAGCTCAAATTGAAGAAGTTTCTGTCAAAGCCGTAGGACGCATACAACCATCCGAAGCACTGTTCGTAAAGATATCAGACCTAGGTTCGGACGCATTCTCGAACATTAAAATGAATACCCTCAGGGACCGGACGTAGAGGCCATGCATCGGATGTCCGAAAGGTCCAACGGCTAGTTCATTTGGATGCACACTTACACACATTGGCCGTCTGAAAGACCAAACGGCTAGTTTCTCAGGAAACAGAAAATAGCCGTTAGAGAGCTGTTGGAAGCAATTTTTGGGCTTCTATAAATACCCCCAAGTTTGTAAATGTAGCAAATCGAGAGTAGAACTACTGCATTCAATAAAAAGACTTGTAAGAGCTATTTGGGAAGAAATAGGCTAAAATAGAGTGGGTTGTATTGGTCTGGGTAGTATAGTTCTCTTGGCTCAACTAGAGGAATCTAGTGTGAGCAAGAGTAGACCAGTGAGTGATCTTCAAGTGTAAGAGTGGAGGGATAACAGTGTACAAAAGTGAGGTTGTATTGTAAAACCCTTTGGCTCAACTAGAGGGATTTAGTTGGTGCAAGGGTGAGCCTACTTTGTGTACAAGAAGGTTATTGCCTCACCTTCTTTGAAGAGGCACTACTAGTGGATATTCTCCAAGTTTGAGAAACTTGGGAGTTTGGTTTGATACTCTCTATCTCAATCATCTTTATATTTGTTCTTTGATCTTCAATTATTGAATATCTTTTGTATTCATTTGTGCTTAAGTGTTTATTTTGTTGCATAAAGTTTGCATATCTCATTAAGCACATTAAAAGGTTTGTTTTTTGAAACAACCTAATTCACCTCCCCTCTTAGGTTGCTTTTTGGGCCAACAATTGGTATCAAAGCTTGGTCTCATATATTGAGCTTAACTGCTTTTGAGTAAAGATCATTATGGCAACCAATAATGCTTTGTTTTTAGAGGGGCATTCTATTACTAGACCTCCCATGTTTAATGACATTAATTTTGTTTTCGGAGGGATAGAATGAAAATTTTTGTTCAATATATTGATATTGATTTATGGTATATTATTTGTGAAGGTCCTTTAGAAACTAATATTCTTGATGAAAATAGTCATAGATTAAGGCCTAAAACTAGATATGAGTTAAAAGCACAAGATAGAATAAATTTATCTTTAAATGCTAAAGCCATTAATATTTTGTATAATGCCTTGGATGCAGCTAAGTTTTCTAAAGTAAAAGGTTGTAAATCGGCCAAGGAGATATGGGACAAATTGAAAGAAATCCATGAAAGAAGCATTACTGAAGATATAAGAGAACAAAAGAAGTCACTTCTTGATTAAATATGAATCCTTCAAAATGGCTATACTAGTGGATATACTCCAAGCTTGAGAAGCTTGGGAATTTGGTTTGATACTCTCTATCTCAATCATCTTATATTTGTTCTTTGAGCTTCAATTATTGAATATCTTTTGTATTCATTTGTGCTTAAGTGTTTATTTTGTTGCATAAAGTTTGCATTCTCATTAAGCACATTAAAAGGTTTGTTTTTTGAAACAACCTAATTAACCTCCCCTCTTAGGTTGCTTTTTGGGCCAACAAAAGATACCCACCTCTTAAGGAATTTAGCTTACTTGACCTTAACTTGTTGGGTAAGTTCTTTTCCGACTCTAATCTGACCCTCACATTAATTGGTATACAGAGAATAGGTTATCGGTGAAGAGGATTGGGTCATTGTTCATTTTCCAAAAAAAAAAGAAATTAAAATAAAACTACACTAACTTCATCTTGAACATCAAACTTTCACTTCAATATTTTAGAATTAACAAGTTAACTAACAAATGAATAAATAACATGTTTACCGTAAAATTTGTTTATATAGAATATTTCATAGTCATTGTTGAGAGCAAAGACTGTGGAGAGACTGAGTTTGTATTAATGAGGATTGAATGGGTACATAGGAGGGGTGAACCTCGGGATACGTATAGTCAGCCATAGTCAAGGGTCTCGAACCCATAGTTGACTTTGCTGACCGGACTTTACATGTTGGACGAACGACATTGATGTCTAACTGATCCTAATCTATCATTGAGAGTTAAATTTACAATTTTCCCCTTAATGAGCTATTAATTACATACCATGTAGACATATTCTATTGGTGGATCATTCTTTGTATTATCGTCACCTTGTTACTTCTAATTTTTTTTTAAAGTCTTGTATTCAAAATGAAGTTAGTGTAGTTTTATTTTATTTTTTTATAGAAGGAATAATTGCCCGATCCTCTTCACCGAGTACTCACTCACTGAATACCCCGTAGTAGTGAGGATCGGATTAGAGTTAGAACATTGCTGATCTGACAAGTAAGGGTCAAATCAGCCAATCTCTTAAAGGGCGGGCAACCTTCATACGCCCACCCCTACCATCGTCCCAGAAGAGACACATCTCAAATGTGAATTGCTTGTCTTGGTCCACTATTGATGCCGATCAAACAAAATAAATGCAAATTTGGCTCGAGAAGTGCACAAGTGCAAGTGGGTATTGGTGCATGCGAACATGTGCTACTCGTCACTGTGGTGTCTAATACTTCAAGTGGTGCATAAGGTCGCATCAGACCTTTGATCCGGCTTATTTTGTGGCAATGTCATCGTTCATTCAACTAGTTTTAGATTCTCAATTTATTTTATTTTTTAGGTTAAATGACTAGAATACTCATGAGTGGATGATTATGGGGCATCCCCAAGATTTTTAAAACTATTTTTCACCCCCTAAAATTCTGTAAAATTATTATTATACTATTATAAAATTGACTTTTCCCCTTAAGGTAATTTTAGAAAAATTTATAAATTTTTCCTTTTGTATGTATTTATTTAGTCTTATCCCCAAAGAGTTTTGAAAATATATTATTTTTCTTGATTTTTTTTTTAAAATTTTAATGAAAACCTAGTAAAAATTAGACTTCACCCCTAAAATTTTGCAAAAATTATAAAATTTTCTCCCCATAGATAATGTCTATGTAGACTTTGCCCTCCCCAAGGTTCAATTTCTAGATCCGTCCTTGGGAATGTTATTGACATAAATCATATCATATATGTTTTTAGTGGAGTTACGGCCGAAGTTTTAGTTTATAGAATTCCTCAAATGGAAACTCTCTATGAAAGAGTTATTTTCATTCACTTTTGGCTTAAGTTTGGTTAAAATTTAAGTTCTCAATTTATGATTATCATGCGTCACTTTAGTTTTTCTTTTTCTTTTTGTGTTTTATTAATAATTGATTTAATAATTTTCTCATTTTACTATCCACTAATATTGTTCGGTCTATCTTTGTAGGTCGAGGGTAGATGTTTAGGTTGCAAATGGGTAGACTACAAGAAGAAATGGATCATCAAAACAAGCTAGGCAATTGATGTAAAAACCTCTAGCGCCTGGTGCTAATGGGCTTGCATACGGCTCTAGAAGGCAAAAAAATCTCTTAACAATGAATTGGGGCACCGCATAGAGCCAAGGAAAGAAAGGAACTTTTTAAGTGTGTTTCCTTAGTATTTTACGATATTTCATAACTCTAATAAATTAGGGTTATTTTCACTCCAATCCATTCAATTTCTAAGCTAGTTGATGAGCTTATAAGTTAAATGAATATGTTTTCATACATTTTCATTTTACATGTTTTTCAAAGTTTTATTATGTTTTAAATGTTAATTTTTTATACTTACCATATATTAATATTCAATATTTTGGAAACCAGACCGGATTGGCTGGTTTGACCGGTCGGACCGCGACCCAGGAGCCACCGGTCCTGTCTATCTATATATCTGAACTGTATTAAAAATCGGACAAAATCGTCAATAAAAATCATGAATCGAAAGAAAATCGGCTCAACTGCATTGCTAGTTTTTAAAATTTTAAATTAAAAAAGATTTGAATAAAGAGAAAAATTAAAAAAATGTGAAACAAATACCAAAACGGCAAAGAGTGAACACACCAAAGCCTAAACTATTAAGTTATTGTTTTTTTGAGCTTTTTTATACTTATTTTTTGTATAGGTTTGTTTTTCTTGTAGGAAATTTGATTATTATTTTTGGGTATTAGGACTAGAAATCTCAAAAAGTAGTTTTCTCTTCTAGTTTTTGGGTTTTATAGATGTATATTTTAAGTCATTTTAAATTATACCACACTACAAAAAAATTAAAATAGTGACCTTGCCTGTTCAACAAGTCTAACTGATTGAACTGCGATCCAGATAGGCCATCGAGTCAATGCCCGATCTGGTTTTCAAAACATTGCTAATATTTGGTATGTTTTGTGTGTAGGTTCAAATGCAAAAAGACTAAGATGAATGGACGAAGCTACATTCAGATGTCTCTGAGCAAGCTGAGATAAAAACCTTAGACTTGGGCTTAAGCCTTATACTGCTAGCAGGACGTTTGCCAATTGGCCAAAGTGGTCCGTTGGTGTTGGACCACTCTAGAAGACTCTTTGCCAATGGATGCGATAGCTAACATGTTTTGTGAGGAAGCACGTTTTGCTGCATTCTAGACATTTTCTTGGCCATTTTTTGTCATTCCTCTTCCCAAACTTATACATATATAAATTGAACCTCAAGGTTCAAATTATGATCACCTCCTGATCCCTCTTTCTCTTTTATTTCTTTCCCTACTTGGGGAGAAACTTTTCTCGCTTAGTTTTTATGTTTTTTGTCTCTCTAGGATTTATGTGTTTTAAGGTTTAAGGCTTGAATCTTTTGTATTGTGAACTTATTGTTTATATTTAATAACTTTATTTGTCATTATTCCATATTTAATTAGTTTATATGCTTTCTTTAATGCTTTTATGATATTGCGCCTAGTGTAGTTATATTGTTATCGATTTACCTTTTTCTTGCTTTATTTCCCTATTTATACATTACATTAGACTTGGGTTACATCTAGTTCATCCTATTTTTATATGAGCTTTGGTTTATTTTGGTTCATTACTTGTTTGGATGTATTTTTTGGCCAATTGTTTTTGGACTTGGTTGATAGAATTGAAAATTGATAATTCCCATCCTTGTTTAGCTAATTAGGTTTATACTGGGAGGTAATCCCTATATATGTGCTAGATAATGGTTGGTTTAACATTGGGTGATGTTGATAGACAAGGGATCACGCATCCCTTCAAGTTTTAGATCGAATCACTTCACTAAGTAATCAGGTTAGGATTCAAATTGGGACCTATACCTTTAATATATAATTCTTATCTGGTAGTTGATTAGGTAACCCTAACCCCATCATTTTAGGTAAAAATAAGTCATAACCTGACTTTTTATCAATTCTAGGTTTAGATTTAGCTTCAAATCAAATCCTCTTTATTTCAATCCTTTAAATAGTAGTCAATTTCAATGCTAATAATCAATAATTGTCAACCAATTCTTGTGAGAAACATATCTTACTCATCTTATATTACTTGTCGACCCATGCAGTTGTGGTATTAACCAACTCGATTGGAGTCAGTCAATATTTTAACCGACCAACTTGAATTGCTTCCAAACCTATATAGGTGTTCCTAGGGCATTTTTAAGTAGTTCTTTCTTATAAAAGCTTTTCAATCAAGTAGCAAGAAACCATCATATTACCAAGATCAAGAGTGAAAACTACTAGAAAAACAACAATTTGTGTCGGAATTAGCGATAGATTTTTGCCCAAAATTCCGTCACAAAGCATCTTAAAGACAAATTTTTTGACAAAATTTCCATTGGCTTTTACTGCGTCGCTAGTATCCGTCACAAATTCGTGTATTTCTAGCAGTGAAAGATGAAGGATCATCACCATGAAAATCATTCTTAAGTTCTTCCTTCTTCTCTTTAGATTCATGTAATGTATTTGGTTGTAAACTTTACTAGTTCATTACTGGATTGTTACTTTCACTTTTGAAATGATCTCTATTTTTTTTTTTACCTTTATAAATTTTAATTTGACTCAACATGTAGTTTGGAGTTTTATCTCTTTATCAAATTGTGAGTGAAGTACTTTGTTTATTCAATTCCATTATAAATACTTTCAATTATTTGCTCACCAATTGAATTGATCTCTAAACCCTAATTAGAACTTAGAAAGGGAATTAGGATTGGACAATAATCCAATAGTCTATACTTTGTTTATGGTTATTGACATTTTACCCCCATGAACTATGGGGGTAATTATACTTTGGCCACCTCAACTAAAACAATATACACTTTGTCTGCAAAAATTAACGGAGTATGTGCCTTTAAACATTTTGGAGATTGCAAAATTTTGATTTCCAACTATGCCCTTAGCTGGCATTTAACAAAATAACAATTTGCCCCTGTAAACTAAGGAGTAATTATACTTTATCCCCTAAATAATTTAAAAATACCTCATTTAAGCTAACCTTTTCAGAAATAGTTACTTTTCTAACTATTGCGAAGTATCTTGCTTTCTTAAGTATCAATAATTTTAAAATATACAAAAAGTTGGCTAAATTTTTAGATACCAAAATTCACTCCATGAATTAATAATCTTTACTGCAAAAATTGAAAACTTTTCGAGTGCCAAAATTGTTTTAATTTATTATTTAAAAGGCCAAAATGATAAATTTAATTGTATTTTCTTTCTTGTCTTAATTTTTAGATGTTATTGAAAAATTTCTTAGGATTTGGATGCTTCCAAAAGTGGCTGTCCCATTGATAGTTTTAGTGAAAAATTTGTGATATATATATATATGTGTGTGTGTGTGTGTATACATATAATTGCAAATATCATTTTTTTAATCCCTTTGATGTTATTTTGGGATTTAACCTTTCTTCGAACTGGTGGCATGCTTCGCAAAGTAGTATTTCTAATGAAATGTTTTACTGAAATTTTTTCTATGATTTCCTTGTATGATAAACGCAATTTTCAATCATATAATCTATATACATTTTTTATGTTTATGGTTAATCTATGTTTTTTATCTTTTGGAGTTAAACAATACAAATAGCAATGATAGCTACAATTTGAGTTGAGTCATTAATAGTTTCTTACTCTTTTTTTAAGCTACAAAATGTCTATTTATTTTTCCTTATTTTAAATAATTTTTACACCACCATAAAAATATTTTTACTCATTGCTTTAGTATGGGCAATTCAATCATTGAATTCATTTTTTTATTTTTTTAACAGATTGATGCATTCAATGGGGTAAAGTTATATTAACCCTTTAGTTTAGGGGGTTAAGTATAATGAACCTTAGTTTGTGGGGCAAAATATTATCAACTCTAAGCATAGTTTTGTCCGTTGACTATTTATTTGGGTAGCGTTGAATAATTTGACCTTTGACTAGTTCATACAGGGAATAAAGTGTATATTTTTGTAGTTGACAGGGGCAAAGTGTAATTACCCCATGTTCATGGGGGTAAAGTTGTTATTAACCCTTTTATTTATTTGCATAAGATAAACAATCGTGTATAGTGTAGGGATATACCTTTATAACTTATGCAACCAAATTGGGATTTGTTTTTAATTAGCTTATCTCAAACCTAATTCACACAGTAATATGGTATGGATAGTATGTGTTGATAATACTTCAAGAGGTACTCATAAACAAAATAGCACCCTATAAATCCTTGTTCGTTAATCAAAGAAGGGAGAGATTAGATGTTCAGAAGAAGTGTTGATGGAAAATTGTAGTCCTAGGTTACCTTTTATTGAATTAGTACTTAATTTTAATTTTTTTTTGTCTTCATTTAGTTTACATATGTCATTTTATTCGGTACTCAAATATTGATTGTTAGACAGTATTAGATTGTTTTAGTTTTAGTATTTAGTAGATTTAAGATTAAGTTCTCATGGAAACAGTCCCTATTCATCATTACATTACTTATAGCAATATGTGCAATTGTTGTGTAAATCGTGAAGCCATTCTCTCAGGAGAATTATTTCTTAAATTCTGGCTAATTTTAATACCATGAAATGTTAATCCTAGTTCAAATTTCTTTTCTTTGTAATTTTTTAGGTGTCATAGATAGACTCTCAGCAGACTAAAGTGACAGAGCAAATAAGGTGTTCAATTTACAATAAGAATGGTTGAAAAATATGACGGTGTGAAGTATTTGAGGATTATGTTGATCAACTTTGGGATTTTTACAAACCTATATGGGTTATATGAACCGATTTTACTTCCAATCTCAATGTCAGCTCTATTCTTTTTCTTCTTTTACATAAATTTCTGACCTGAAACCTTAATCATTTAGGTTATATCTTGTTAGTAGTATTCTTCCTCATCTATTCTTTCTGCTACTCTAGTTTGTTCTGCATGACTCATAGATTCTAGTGGCTTTAATCATATGTCCTCTAAGCTAACAAATTTCACTACTAAAATACCAACGTCTTTTTCTTCTATTGTGCCCACTCATAATGCTCTTCTCTAACATACTATTCATATTGACATTGTTAACACTTTTTATATTAAAATTCTAGATAATTATTATGTTCATAACCTATTCTTAATTTATGGTTGTAGGATACAAGATCTATATGCTGGAAAGCAGGTTGGGACAATGCGATAAAAATGGATCAACAGGGTCACAGATTGATTTTCTCCTTATGACAAATAGAGATAGAAAGATTTGTAGATATGTAAAATCACAAGTAGAAAAAGTTTTACCTTACAATATAGAGTTTTGGTAGTGGATTTAAGGCTTAAACATCACACCATGAGAAAGAACCTACAAAGAATACATAAATTAAGTGGTGGAAACTGAAAATAGAAAAAGAAGAACTTTTTAGGAAAGATTTATTAGGGCAAAATATTTCGCAATTTAAACATCTTATACACATCTGATATATTATGAAATGACATGGCAATTCGGAGTGAGAACAGTGGCTAAGAAAATCTCTTATAACATCATGAGATTTTACCCTATTAAGAAAGGAATCTTGTCTCTACTGGTGGGATGAATGTGTATAAGATAAATCAATATTAAGAGGGCTTGCTAAAAGGATTTATATAATTACAGAAGCGAAGAAAAGAATGAGAATATAAGTTTTCTAAAAGGAGGCCAAAAAAGCTATGAGGTGAGGAATGGGGCTTTAGAAGGATTTTACCAAAAATTAGAATTTAGGGTAGGGAAACGAAATATATATAAAATTTCTAAACTTAGAGCACATAGGATGAAGGATTTAACCAAGTCAAGTGTATTGACGATGAAGATAACAGGGTGTTAGTAAGAGATGAGGCAATTAAGAAATTGTAGGAGATATACTTCCATCAACTACTCAATAAAGGCAATGAAGACGATATCATTATTGAGAGAGTAAGATAAAATAGAAATGTAATGTATTATCAAAAAATTTAGAAATTAGTGGAGGAAACTTTGAAGAAGATGAAGAAAGGAAAAGTAATTGGCCCCTATGATATTCTAACTCAAGTATATATAGACATGTTTAGGAAAAATCAGAAAAATAGAAGTTGGCTTACCAATCTTTTTAATTTGATATTGATGTGTAGAAAGATGGCAGACCAATGTAAGATGAGTACTCTAATACCCATATTTAAAAATAAAGGGAATATATAAAATTGTGTGAATTATCGAGGAATTAAGTTAATGAGCAACATGATGAAACTTTGGGACAGGGTGATAGAAAGAAGGTTAAAAAGTGAGACTAGGGTATCAAATAACCAGTTTGGTTTCTTGCCAGGGACATCAACTACTAAAGCCCTACAAATTTTAGGGAAACTTATAGAGAGATATCGTGATAAGGAAAAGGATTTGCATATGATTTTTATTGATCTCGGAAATACATATGACATTGTCCCTATAAAAGTTATATGGAGGATTTTGGAAAAAAAAGGAGTTAGAGTAGCATGTGTAGAATTAATAAAAAAGATATATAGGGATGTGGTTATAGGTGTGAGGACACCAGGAAGGTTAACGCGAGAGTTTCCCATAAATATAGGTTAGACTCACCAAAGTTCAATTTTAAGTCATTATCAATGTGCATTAGTCATGGATGAACTTACTAGGCCCACCTTGCAGATAACATTGTCTGTCTAACAAGACAAAAGAATGAGTTAAGACTAAACTTGAGCTATAAAGAGAGACACTAGAGTTACAAAGGTTTTATATTTAGCAAGTCAAAAATAGAATACATGGAATTCAAATTTAGCAAGCACACACGTTGAAATAGCATAGATGTTAGAAATGGAGATCGGTAGATACTCATAAGTAAACATTTTACATATTGATGGTGGTACGGATAATGATGTTACACATCGGATACAAGTGAGTTAGATGAAATGAAGAACAACATCAACAATAGTATGTGCCAGAAAATTCCCTTGAGACTTAAAGGTAAATTTTTGTACAAAAACCCCAATGATACTTTATAAATCTAAATGTTGGGTAGTGAATTATGCACCAAAGCAAAAGATGAGGGTAGTACAAATGTGAATATTAAGATGGAGCTGTGTTGGTATAATAGGATAGATAAGATACACAATGAGAATATTCGGGATAACATTATAGTAGCACCTATCGATAAGAAGATGAAAGAAATAAACTTAAGGTGGTTAGCTCATGTGTTAAAATGACCAGCAGAAGTGCCTGTTAGGCGAGTTGAATTTATAGAGAGTAGTCAACATAAAAGGGATGGGGAAAGACCGAAAAAGATTTACTGGGTAACTTGTAAAAAAGATATATCTAGCCTAGAAATTAATAGAGATATGGCTCATAACAGAGTACAATAATATACAAGGATTCATAGAAACCCCACTTAGTAGGAATAAGACTCAATTTGTTGTTTGTTATTATTCTTAGCAATTATAAAAATCTCACCTAAGTCAAGTATCACTCTCTTGTGTTTGTCAATCAATGTCTAGTGGTGTTTTAGGTTTTATTCAAGATGAGTAATTGGATTGTATTTCTAGTCAATTGGGAACACTAAATGTTTTACTCTTTTTAATATGAGTTATACTGCATATATGTTTATACATCAAATTTTAAATAAAATTAATATATTTAATTTTGATAATGCTGTAGAATCACACACTCTTACTTTCTTTTCATGCTTCGGATAGTACTATTTCACAAGAATTTTCTCCAACTACGTCTTAACAAAATGGTAGTGATGAGTCAAAAAAATGGACACATTGTATAAGTATTGATAACGTTAAGAAACTAGAGTTATACGTATCCTAAACTTGAATATTTTTACTTAGTTTCTAACATTTTTAGGATTTAAGTGTTGTTTTACTTTTATGTTCTGAAATGTGGTAGTTGTGTTAATTTAATTGTTTTAATTTTATTTTAGTATTTCTATATAATTAATAGAGTGTATTTATTTGTAGGGTTCGATCGGAGAAAATAGCACAACAATCGGAATTTTTTTTTATGTTCTGATAGTTGTGTTAATTTAATTGCTTTAATGTTATTTTAGTATTTCTATATAATTAATAGAGTGTATTTATTTTTATTTCGAATACACATCGGGGTTTGATCAGAGAAAATAGCGCAACAATCAGATGAGAAACAGATCAAATGAAGAAGAAAAATCATTGACTGTGGTCATCAAAGAAAAATTGCTACTAGAACTTTGACCAGGTCACCAACAAGAAGCATCAGTGACTGTGGTTATTAAAACAAAGAAGGAAATTCATTGACCACGGTCACTAGGGAAATTCATGTGAGCATCAGTGACCGCGTCAAAATTTTGACGAAGTGATTTCATTGATTGCGCAGTACAAGTAATTTTGAGGGGCAAATTTCGTCCAGTTCGTGACAAATTGTGGTTGATACTTTCTTCTTCAAGCCTAGGCCTGTAAATGCATATCTTAAGCTTTTTTGGAGGCCAAATAGGGTAGATTAGTTGTAGGAGTATAGTAGAAAGCCTTAGTATAGTTTAGTTCTCCATTTTTCTTTCTTAGATTTGATGCAGTGAAGTTTAATTTCTAATTTTCTAGTTGTAGATTGAACACTCCTAGTGTAAGTTCTCTTTATAAATTAGAGTCTAATTTCTTGTGTTTTGTGTTAATTTGATGAAGTTTGGCTTAAATGCTTTCCTTTACATGCTTTCTTAGATTAATTTGTAGATTAGTTTATTGCCTCTTTTAAATGTGCTTTCTTAGTAGCAATTTGTAGGTAGTAAATACAAATGCTTTTTTAAATTCTCTATTTTTACATGATTTCTTGAATGCCCCTATAAAAAAATACTTTCTTATTGGTAAATTGTAGTTTAGATTAGCTAATTAGGATAGATTAGTTTATGAGCTTCCTATATAATTGCTTTCTTTGCTTGAATGCTTAGTGTAATTATTTAGTTTATGTGCCTTCTCTAAAAAATGCTTTCTTAGTCATAAATAGTAGCCT
This sequence comes from Cinchona pubescens, assembly GCA_025175665.1. Taxonomy (NCBI): domain Eukaryota; kingdom Viridiplantae; phylum Streptophyta; class Magnoliopsida; order Gentianales; family Rubiaceae; genus Cinchona; species Cinchona pubescens. Next base: position 838,920 of record JANKKI010000155.1, read on the forward strand.
AGATTAGTTAATTGCTTTCTAAGAAGCATTTCCTTTTACTTGTTTTTTTTTAAATGCTCCCTTAAAATGTCAACTTTTTCATGGCTTCTTCAATTGCTTTCATAAAAATGTTTTCTTACCATTAATGTTTATTTAAAGCCTATTAGTTAGTCTTGAAATTGCATTATTAGTTTCTTAAGTTCTAATTATAGTTAACATTCCTGTATTAATCAAACACTTCAACTAATAATCCAATCAAATAATAGATAATCACCACCCAATCCTTGTGAATTTGATCCCTACTTCCCTTTACTACTAATTGACAACCGTATACTTGCGAGATGTCGCCTAGTTATAGTTGGATTTAGGTATTCTAAAAAATGATATAACTAGGTGTTCTTCAAAAAGACATCAAATTTTTCTTGCCATTGTCGGGGATTGATTTTTGTGATATTGATATAATTTAGTTGGGTTGCTAGGTTGAAGTCTTTTGTTTTTCTTGTGTGGTTGTTTTGTCTATTGAAAAACTAAAAAGACTTTCAATAGGTAGTGTGTTTCTTAGTTTGAAAAATACAAAAAGATTTTCTTTGTGATGGATAGTTTAGACTAACTAGCAGTCTAAACTTTCCTAATGTTCTTGTTTGTGTGTTTAGTTCTTTTTCTATTGTTTTTGTTCTGTTGTAATTTTTACTTCAAGAACATGTAAGGAATTGGAATTATTCATACCAAGGAAATTATCATTCTTATAATGAAGCTGTGTCCAATGAGCATAATTCTTGTTAGGTTACTTTACTTAACCCTTATATTATCAAATGGGATGGTCTAACCATCCATGTCTATATGAGAGTTACCAAGAAAATCCATATTCCTTTCTTCCACCTCAAGAGCATTTATACGAACCAATGGAGCCCCAATTCTTTAACCTACCAATCCAAGAATATGATGAAATGAGATCAATGGAAAGGAAGATGATACTTTAAGAAATAGCCGACTCCAAGAAGAAATGGCTCAATTTTTAGGGGATATGGTTAGGTTTTTTGAAGACCAAGCCACATCCAACAATCGGTTACAAGACCAACTTGTCAAAATTCAAGGAATGGTAAATGGTAAAGAACAGTGGACTCTAACACTCTGACCAATGGTTGAAGAACCGGTTCAAGAAGAACAAATTGAAAATGTCTTGCAAGAAATCGGTTTCCAAGAGCCTCTTGAAATTGAAGTCACAATAACCGGGTCACTCAAAATTTATGTAAGTGAGTGTGAATTTGTCTTGATTATAACTAAGGAGCTGTCATTTGTGGTGCTCGTGGAGAAAGATGCTGTTCAAGAAGTGAGAGAAGAAGAGAAAAACATTCTAGAAGGGATCAAGGAGGTAGGCCTATCAATGGGTTGAGTCTAGACCCGGACCCGGTCCCGGTCCTGATCGGTTTCGACATATTTATCCGAATATGGATTTACACTTAGACCCATTTACCCGGATTCAATCCAGATCTGATTAACGTACTTTTTAAATATATCAAAACATGTATATCTATATCTCAATCTGATTAATATATATACATGTGTATATAAAATAAACATCCATATATTACTATAAAACTATTATACCAAACTTAAACCTAGATAAACTAATCTTCAATCCACACTTTGATGGCGCCTCCCTCATCTCAGACATCTGTGCCTCTCTTGTCTCATCTCAACACCTCATCAGTACAACACCTTTCTCATCTTAAACAATGCCCATAGCCAGAATATCTTTGGTCACTGATCTTACCATTTATTCGGTTTGCCGACGATAGTAGCCTTTCATGTCGGAGAAGTTTGGTAGATATATTTAGTCTTCCTTATGTCGGAAAAAGTAAAGTCCTTACTGATCATCATGATTTGGGTGATTTTGTTTAGAAGTTTCATCATGCCTATGTTCTTCTTGATCTAGTTTTGGTTTTCAAGGATACCTTTGTTTAGGATTTAGGCTTCCAGTCGAGCCATTTTTAATCTTTGCACTATTTTTTTCTTTGTATATTGTGTACTTATTGAATATAGAAAAATGAATTTGTGGAAAAAGATATTGAATTTGAGGCTAGATGATTTGTCTCTGCTTTCTTTGGGATGTTCATATTTTTTTCTATTTTTAATTTTTTTGGATCAAGTATATCCGATTCAAATTCGAATCTAGTTATAACGGAATCAGAGACAGGTCATCTATTGAAGACTCCTCGGGTAATTGGACTAGATTCGAAAACAATATTAATAATCGGATCCAGATCCAAAATTATCAGTTCTAATCCATCTCTGACCCGTTTATAGGCCTACGAGGAGACACCAACTTCAAATGCCGAAGTTCAATTCCTTGGGGAGTTTAGAGGTGCAAAGCAATGGTGAAATTTCTCTAAGGATTACAATATCCTTGGGCAGCCTACTTAGTGTTGAAAAAAAAAGTTTCTCTTTCCTTTTTATTTATTATGGTTTCTTTAATTTATTTGCTTTAATTTGAGTAGCCCAGTGAGTAATAAATACTTGTAGTCTTGTGATTAATTTAGTTATGTTTTCTTGTAGTTGAATGATTTTTGGACGTTCTTGGTCAAATTTGGTTGTTGATGATAATGATCGATGGCAATATAGTATTGTCGTGATTTTAATGATAATTGTTGGAATGAACTAGAAATTGGTTTGCTACTTGATTATGGAATTATCAAGTCTACTCATTGAGACATTAGACTTGCTAAGTCTCGGGTTAATTTTGAGAAATGATATGAATGCTTTACATAGAACTGAGAGTAGCTTTGGTTGTTGGAACTTTTTTAGGCTAATTATGTGTGAACCTAAGTTTGGGAGAGGAAATGGGCACATAGATAAGCCGTTTGTTGTGTTAAAACCTCATTAACCTTATTTTTGTTTTCCTTCCTTAATTTGTTTGGAGCACATGAAGTCCCAATGTCCCTTTCTCAGTGTAACAATTTTTGGTTTAGAGAAGAATAGGCAACCTCTAGACTCATATGTTTAATTCTATAGCATTTATATGGTTTACTTGGAATTGCTCATTGCTTAAATTTGTTTGGTGTTGTGCTCATTGTTGATGAATTCCATAATTTAAGGATTTGCTCTAAATTCGCTTTGTGCTTAATTTTTTACATTCACATTCATTTGATTAATATGTTGTCCATCTTCTAGATGAGTATTTTATTGTCCAAATGTAATTCATGAATTAACAATTCATTGCCTGGTTTTGTGTCTAGCCACTTATGCATGTGCTTTTATGCTTTTTAGTAGTATTTTTATTTCTTGTTCTATGGTGAGTAGTAGGATAAGTTGAAATCATTATTGAATAATCTTAAAAGCGTGATGGTTTATATTGTCTTGTTCTTTGGCAATGGTTTTGTTTTTGTGGTTGGTGAAACTTGAAATTGGGTGTTGAACATAGGTTGTACTTCATGTGAAAAATGGGTTTTAACTATTGAAACTCAATCATGCTTTCAACTACTTCATAAAAAATTTTCTTAACTAATTTTGACATCAAACTTTACTTTTTCTGTAACTAGTTTTGACATCAAACTTTACTTTTTCAGTAAGTATTTTTCTAATGCCATGTTCAATTGATTGATGATATAGTTTAAACATTTCAAGACTTTTAGAAATTAGTTTTGAGTAGAGAAAGAATGAATTAAGCATTTTTGGTCATGTTACATGGAATTTCATTTTCGGATATTTTGTGCCAGAATAAATCAAGTTTGTCATGATTTGGCTTGGTACATTGATTGGGTAGTGTATGTCCCCCGTTTTAGCACAAATAGCTGGATTTTAGAAATGATCTAGGCATTTTCCTGGACTGTTTGATCCAAAAAGCATACATTACATTAGTGTATCCCTATTGTCCCTGTTGAGCATTATAAACTAATTTTTTTGTCGACTACATAACTTAGTCATTCCATTTTGATTATTCATCTTCTCTTCATCCCATCATCTTAGTCATTGTAGAATTATCTGTAATAGATCCAAAGATATTCCAGGAAAGTATTTAGTAAAATTGCTACGGATTAATCAGCAGAAATCAAATTAACTCAAATAGGCAAATTGAGCTGGGATTTTATTGATAATTACTAAATTTCATCAACAAATACAAAAGAGTTAGAATAAGTTGGAATCCAAAAAAGAAGGTGAAAGAGTGAAGGAAATGGGGTTTCAACACAAAGAGCTTCAGGGACCACTTTGCAATTACACCAAAAATTGAAAAAGAATAATCTAATGATTAAGCTATCTTTAATAACAAACTTAGAAGAACTTTCTTTCTAAGGTATACATACAAGTGAAGCCATGTGTCCTAGCTATTAGCATTTTGGATGGATTCCTGATGAACCAAACGACATCGTTTATTGTCAAACGCACTCCAAAATGGCGATTCAGTGCCCTAATTCTAGTTGTTCAATTGTGTCCCAAAACGATGTAGTTTAAGTACCCCGTTTCCCACTTGCCTACCACATCAGATTTCGATAACTCTTCCCTAAAACTACTTAATTAACTTTCAAACTTCCTTTTATTTACTTAATTGCCACTAACCTTCTATAGTTATAACAACATCTCCTCCTTTAGTAAATCCTTGTTCTCAAGAATCAATTCCTAGAAATCTTTTCTCCACCTTATCTGCCCATTCCCACGCTTAGAGACATACCTTTTCCTTGCCACTGAATCAACCTCTAGACCCTAACTCCATTTCCTTTCTTACTAATTCTTTTGTCCAAATCTTTGATTGATGCTGGATATAGATTTTCTTTTTCCCTTTCCTCTGTCAGGTTCTGAATTGGCACTTCATATGCTCCAATCTTCTTTTTGAGCAAAGAGATGTGGAAGATAGGATGTATCATAGAAATTTCAGGCAGAATCAATTGACAAGCAGCCCTTCCAATTCTTCTCCCAATCTGGTAAGGGCCAAAATATTTGGTTGTTAACTTTTCATTTGTTCTCTTAGCAATTGAGATTTGTTTGTAGAACTTGAGCTTGAGATAAACCCAATCACCATCTTTAAATTCTTTCTTATTTATTTTCTTGTAGCATATATCTTTATTTTGGCCCCGGCCTTTTGCCAAGTTCTTCTTAAGCTTCTTATCCATCTCCTGTCTTTCTGATAGCTTATCTCCTACAACTGCTACCTAAGATTGCAGGTAAGGTCCTAATGCCAATTGAGGAGGGACAATGTCATATAAGGCTTCAAATGGTGTCATTTGGATGGCTGAATGATAGGAGGTGTTATATGCACCATTCAGCCAAAGAAACCATTGGTGCCAAGTCTTTGGTTTCATAAAAACCGTGCTCGTTAAGTACATTTCTACCACTTGGTTTAATCTTTCATCTGTCCATCTATTTGAGAATGGAAAGATGTGCTCATATGTAGCTTAGTGCCCATTAACTTAAAAAATTCATGCCAGAATTGACTGACAAAAAATTTATCTCTATCAAAATTCAACACTTGAGCTAGTCCATGTAGTGTATAGATATTATCCATGAAAGTTCTAGCAATTGATGTAACAGTGTATGGATGGGATACGCCCAAGAATTGAGCATTGTTGGTGAACCTGTCCACTACTGCCAAAATAACTTCTTTTTTCTTTGATTTTGGCAACCCCTCAATGAAATCTAGGGAGACATGAGACCATGACTGTTTAGGCTTTGATGATGGTTGTAGTAGTCCTAGATAAGCATTGTGAGCATCTTTGCATCTTTCACAGATATCACATTGCCTAACTAGTTCTTGAAACTTCTTGGACAGATTGTCTTCATTCCAGGCAAATAAAAAAGTGCTATTGCTCTTGCATAGCTTGATACCCAGAATGACCCCCCCCCAATTGTTATGAGTGGAGTGTTTCAATCAACTTCTGCCTTATTATCCTTGCTTGTCCAATATACACCCTCCCTTTAAATTTGAGAATCCCATTCTTCTAGCTCTACTAAACCACCTTGCTAGGATCTAGCAATATTTTTGTCATCTTTTCTTGAGCCAGGGAATCATTCTCATACCTAGTAGTAATCTCACTCACGCAAGCTGGAGTTACTTGAGCTATTACATTCAGTCTCTTGTTTCAACACCTCTTCTAGACAAAGCATAAGCTACTACATTTTCTGCTCCCTTTTTATATTGAGTTTCATAACTCAATCCTAGTAGCTGAGTCCACCATTTCTATTGTAAAGGAGTTGTGATTCTTCGTCCCAACAGATATTTGAGGCTCTGATGTTTTGTTTTGATCATGAAATAATTCACTTCTAAGTAATGTCTTCATTTACATAGGCTACAGTCACTAATGACAATAGTTCCTTCTCATATATGGACAATCCCGTATTCTTCTTGCTCAAAGCCTTACTCATATAAGCAATAGGTCTCTTGTTTTACATAAATACAACCCCCATTCTATTATGACAAGCTTCAGTTTCCACTATGAAAGGTTTGAAAAAATCAGGCAAAGCTAACACTCTTATGTGTATAGAAGTGGTCAGTTTGAGTCTCTCAAATGCCTTTTTTGACTCATCACTCCAATGAAATTCATCCTTCTTCAACATATTAGTAAGGGGTCTAGTTATAGCCTGATATCTATTAACAAACTTCTTGTAGTAAGACCCAAGAATCCCTTCAACTCTTTCAGCGATTGTGGTTTGGGTCTTTTCATCATACATTCAATTTTCTTTGGATCAGTTGCCACCCCTTCTTCTAATATTATGTGTCCCAAGTATTCCACTTCTTTCTGGGCAAATGAACATTTGCTCTATTTGGCAAAGAGCTGGTATTCCCTTATTAATAGAAAATACTTCCTTAAGGTGTGATTGATGAGTCTCTAAATCTAGATTGTATACCAAAATGTCATCAAAGAAGACTAAAACAAATTTCCTCAATTGATTTTTAAATACTTCATTCATTAGTCCTTGGAAAGTGGCAAGGGCATTTGTCAATCCAAAGGGCATAACATTATTGAATTCATACAATCCTTCATGAGTTATAAAGGCTATTTTATGTATGTCCTTCTCATGTACTCTAATTTGCTGGTATCCAGCCCTCAAATCCACCTTGGTGAACACCTTTGCTCCGTTCAATTCATCTAACAATTCCTCAATTAGGGGCATAGGATATTTATCTTTGATAGTTAAATCATTTAATTGTCTATAATCCACACAAAACCTCTAACTACCATTTTTCTTCTTGAAAAATAATACAGGAGAAGCAAAGGAACTACAACTTGTTTGTATTATATGATTTTTACTGATTTTTCAATTTCAGATTTTTGAACTTAGGGGCATCCATAGGCCCTATATTGTGGCTTACCTTGAATGGTTTGGCACCCTCTTTAAGTAGTATGTGATGATCATGTGTCCTTAGTGGTGGTAGTTCTTTTGGCTAAGCAAATATATCATAGTACTCTTGCAAAATCTCAACAATTTCTTTTGGAATGTTATCAGTTTCCTTTTTTGGCACAGTAAATGCATCAATTTGAGCCATTACTCCATATTGATTCTTCCTAAGCCATTTCTGAACCTTACTTCCCCTTATCAATTTGATACGAGATTCCTTATTTTCTTTACTCAAAACCACCTTCCTTCTATCATCCACAAAACTAAATTGTAGCTTTTTGAAGTCCTTCTAGATAGGGCTAAATTTAGCCAACCAGTCTATCCTAAGAACCGTGTCACTTTCCCCTAGCTTCAGGGTTCTCACTGGGTGTTGGAATTAATAACCTTTTATCCTCCACATCAAAGGATTAGAAAGTCCATTTGAGGTTATTTTTTCTCCATTTTCCATTGCTACAGACAATGGTTTAGTAGAGTGTACTTGTTCTCCAATTAATATCTCTCAACGCTATGAGAACTTCCACTATCAATTAGGATAGATATGGTTCTCCCTTAACAGCCCCTTTAATTCTAATGGTTTTATGGTTTGCTTTTCCTGCCAAAGCATGCACAAAAATCATCATTAGCTGTCCTTCCTTCTCTCCTATGCATTCTTCAAATTCATCACCCCCTTCATTTTCATCCTCTATTATAAAGTCCTCCCATCTTTCTACTAAAATGAAATTGAGATGTGCTCTTTTACAGATATGTCCAAAGGTATATGTTTCATCACATTTGAAGCATAGTCGTTTTGCTTTTTCTCTGCAAATTTTGCTGGGGATATTTTCTTGAATGTTTTGGGTAGTTTGGTTGGGTTCTAGCTGGGATTGCAGTTTTGTTTATGTGATCGGTTTGGATATTTGTGAGTTTCGAGAAAGAAGAGGGAAATTGGATAACTGATTTTTTTGGTAAACTAGGATCAGGAAGTTTTTGGTTATAGGTTTTATAGCTATCTGGGAACTGTCATGATTTTGAGTGAGATTGATAAAAGGTTTACTGCTTTTCTTGATGGCTATAATGGTTTTTTCTTGCAACCTTGCTTCCTGCAAAGTTGTTGGTTTCACCAGCTTCACCATGTTCTTAATTTCATTCTTCAATCCACTTAGAAATAAAGAAACATAGTAAGCTTCATTCATAGGTGGCAACACAGTCATAACTATGGATTTAACAATTCAAACCTCTCTTGCTACTCTTCAACTGTCCCTTTCTGCACTATTTTCCTAAACTCTTCAATGACTTCTTTCACTCCACCATCTCCAAATCTGGTACTTAATTGTTAGCTAAACTCTATCCATGCCCTCCATTCCATTAGCAAAACCATGGAACCCAACATTAGCCTTACCAGTAATATATATCTCTACTATAGCTATATTTTGGTCCTCCTCAATCCCATGTAGTAGAAAGTATCTCTCAGCTTTCCTGATTCACTCCCTGGGATTTTCACCTTCAAACATTGGAAAATCAACATCTTAGGCATCCTATGTTCTTCTCTCCAATCTATCTACTGCAATCAACTCTAGATATTTCTCTATTTTTACTACTTAGAGTTAATCTCTCTAAGCCAAGACTTTTGCAGTTTTTTTCTACCCCTTTCATCTTGCTTAGATTCAATATAGATTGATACATCTCAGCCAAATAAGCCACCAAATAATCATATTTGCCAACCAGATCTCTCATGGTTCCTTCCATACTTTCCTGCCTATTTTCAAGCGCTTTGAGAGTGTTTCCATGTTATAATTTTTCTGATTCACTCCTGTGATCACCTGTCATCACATTGCTGAACTCTAACAACTTGTTATCCATTTTCCTCAAATTTTCATCCATGTTTCTATTCCTTGTATCTACCATTAGTAGCCCAAATGGATCAGAGTTGCTTCCATACACTTTGTAACAGATTTAAAGATATTCTAGTAAAATATTTAGTAAAATTGCTATGGATTAATCAACAAAAATCAAATTAACTTAAAAGGACAATTATGGAGCTGGGATTTTATTGATAATTACTGAATTTAATCAAGCAAAATACAAAAGAATTAGAATAAGATGGAATCCAAAAAAAAGGTGAAAAGAGTGAAGGAAATAGGGTTTTTGCTCAAAGAGCTTCAGGGATCACTTAGTAATTACACCAAAAATTGAAAAAGAATCTGATGGTTAATCAAACTTTAGTAGCAAACTCGGATGAACTTCTTTTCTACGGTATCCATAGCAAAGCCATATGTCCCAGCTGTTAGGATGTTGGATGGATGCCTGATGAACCAAACGACTTCGTTTAATGGCAAACGCACTCCAAAATGTTGATTTAGTGCCCTAATTCTAGTTGTTCAATTGTGTCCCAAAACGACATAGTTTAAGTACCCCATTTCCCACTTGCCTGTCACATCAGATTCCACTAACTCTTCCCTAAAACTCTTAACTAACTTTAAAACTTTCTTTTATTTACTTAATTGGCACTAACCTTCTATGGTTAGAACATTATCATAGTTCTCTAATGAATGTAATAGTTAGAGCTTATGTGAAGGTTTGAAGGAATTTTTATGTATTTGTTAAGGAAGTGAAGTCTAGAGTTTAATGTTGTTTGCATTTCCCCTTATATAATTGTTATGTTACTATTACTGTTATTGCTGCAAAAAAAAAAAAAAAAAACAAATAAGAGAAAAAGAAAAAAAGAAAAAAAAGAAAAGAATTGCAAGTGTTATGTTTTTTATTGAATAAAAAGGTTCATCTTGCCTTCACAAGTTGATCTAGTTTGAAATAATGTTTTTGTACTTCGAAGTGTAAATTGGTTAAGTAAAGTTTTTTTTGGGACTTATAAGTTTGGGCTAGTGGTCAAAGAGTTTGTATTGGATTGACTAAGGTGATTTAAGTCACTCATATCCAAATTTATCCTACCCTTTTACCTTACCCTATATTACAAGCCATTAAAGTCTTAAATGATCCTTAATCTAGGCTATTAGATATTAGAGAGTCGAAGGCGAAGCATTACTTATCTTTGCTAAATCTTCTGCAATACCAACAAATATCTGTGTATGTTCACTTACATCAATTTGTGCTTCTCAAAACAAATCTAAAAGATCTTTCTATACTTAAAGGAAATTTTTGAGAAACTTGACTTGTTTGTCCTAGATCAACTTACATTTGAATTGGCATTTCAGGCACACTTCAGAGGTCAAAGTAATGTTTGTAACCAAAACTAGTGTTCACCTTTGCAAATAGAAGAGTAGATGAAAACATTGAGTTCGTTGAGTTGAAACTCCATTTTCACTTTTGAGTAATACACTAGAGTTCAACCTTTCAATTTCAATTTCTTGGTAGTATTATGTATTTTGTGTTAGTCATTTTTGTTGTTCTTTTCTTATCTTTATTTTGCTCGGGATAAGTGAAAGCTTAAATTTGGGAGTGTGATAACTCGAACAAACTAGAGTTATATGTATTCTAAACTTGAGTATTTTTTCCTTAGTTTCGAACATTTTAGGATTTACATATTTATTTGCTAGTTTTAGCTTTTATCCATTATAAAATGTGTTAGCTGTGTTGATTTAATATTTTTAATGTTATTTTAGTGTTTTTATATAATTGGTAGAGTGTATTTATTTGTAGGGTTCGATTGGAGAAAACGACGCAACAATCGGACAAGAAACGGATCAAATCAAGCTATCAAGCAGCAATGACCGTGGTCAATAAAATGGAGAAAGAAAATCATTGACCGCGGTCATCAGAGAAAAATTAGTACTAGAACTTTGACTGCGCTTGTTAACCGCAGTCACCAACAAGAAGCATCAGCAACTGCAGTTATTAAAGTGAAGAAAGAAATTCATGACTGTGGTCACTAGGGAAATTGACGTGAGCATCAGTGACTGCAGTCAAAATTTTGAAGAAGGGAATTCATCGACCACGGTCACCAAGCCATCAGTGACCCCAATCATTGAGTGCATTATGAGTAATTTTGAGGGACAAATTTGACTATTTTGTGGCAAATTGTGGCTGATACTTTCTTCTCCAACACTAGGGCTATAAATATAGTCATATCTTAAGTCTCTTTACATGCCAAGTAGGGTAGATTTAGTTGTAAGAGTAGAGTAAAAAGTCTTAGTGTAGTGTAGTTCTCTATTTTCTTCCCCATTTGGGGAGGGTTTTCTTAAATTAGGTGTAGTGAAGTTTAATTTCTAATTTTCTAGTTGTAGATTGAAGACTCCTAGTGTAAGTCTCTTTAATTTATGTATAATTTCATGTGTTTTATGTTAATTTAGTGTAATTTGGCTTCAATTCTTTCCTTCATATGCTTCCTTAGATTAATTGGTAAATTAGTTTGTTGTCTCTTTTAAATTATGCTCTCTTAGCAATAATTTGTAGGTAGTAAATTTAAATGCTTTCTTAAATGCTCTCCTTTTACATAGTTTCTTGAATGCCCCATTAAAAATGCTTTCTTAGTAGTAAATTGTAGTTTAGATTAGCTAACTTGGATAGATTAGTTTATGGGTTTCCTATTTAATTACTTTCTTTGCTTGAATACTTATTGTAATTGCTTAAATTAGTTTACGGGCTTTCCCTAAAAAATAATTTTTTAGTGATAAATAGTAGTGTAGATTAGTTAATTGCTTTCTAAGATACTTTCCCTTTTATAAAGCTTTCTTTAAATGCTTCCTTAGAATGCCAACTTTTTTATGCCTTCTTCAATTGCTTTCATAAAATTTTTCTTAGCATTAATGTTTATTTTAAAGCATTAGTTAGTTATTAAATTGCTTTCTTAGTACCTTCTTATTCTAGTTCTAGATAAAACTCCTCTTTTAATCAAACACTTCAACTAGTAATCCAACCAAATAATCGTTAATCACCAACTAATCCTTGTGGGTTCGATTCCTACTTCCCTTTACTACTAGTTGATAACCGTATACTTGCTAGATGCTACCTAGTTAGTAATAGGATTTAGGTGTTATAAATGATATAACTAAATGTTTTCTAAAAATACATCAAGTATATTACTCTTTAAAAATGTTCCTTTACCCTTTTAGGGAAAAGTTTCTCTTACAGACTTATTATCTAGATGATTAATTGATTTCCATCTTTTCCTATTTATAATCAATTTCACTATGAACGTCTACGTCCAAATTATCTAAATCACAAATTTTTTGGATGTGCTTACTTTGTCTTACTTCCACATCAGGAATGAACTAAGTTGGTACCTCATTCACTCTTGACTTTGTTGTTTTTTTGGCTATGGAATTTAACACAAAGGCTATCATTTAAATAATCTTATAGATAAACACCTTAAAGTATCTTTCCATGTAATCTTTTTGGAACATAGTTCTATCTCTAGCATGTTTATGTTTCATGCCTCATCATCTATTTCTCTGCAGTTCTTTACTAATGAACTTATAAATCCCTTTGTAGATGAAATCTATTCTGTAGCAGGTTTTGTCCACATCTTGGTGAACTTACTTTTTCCCCTTCCGAACTTGTTAAATTAGACTATTGATTCTTCATGAGTCCTCTACTCCTCAAACTCTTCTTTTTTCTCCTCGTCATTCAACTAGGGCAAGGGAACTACACTAGTTCACCTTATTAAATCTACATATGGGATCTAGTTGTTCTACCTCTTGGAAAGTCCGCAGTTGAGTTAAAATGGGTATACAAGATCAAGTAAAGTTTATGGTCTCAAGTAGTCTCTTGGTACTTAATATTCTAAATTTAGTACTTCGTTGAAAAAATTGGACCTCTCTATTGGCATATATGATTCTACTCTATTCATTGAAACAGTCTTCATTAGGTATTATTCTTCTACTTGTTTATGTGGATGAATGATTCTCATTGCTAATAAATCATAGGCATTCAATAGTTAAAAGAGTTTGTCGTTACTCAGAATGAAGGATTTGGGATCCTTTGGCTATTTTTTTGGTCTAGAAATTTCTTTATCTTCTACTGGCTACTATTTGTCCCAAGTCAAGTATGACTATGAATCTTCTCTCTCAAGCAGGGTCACTGATACCATGACTGCTAATACTCCACCTAAAATAAATGTTATGTTGTGCCTTACTAATAGGGAAGCGTTTCACAAATCCTACACATACAATTAGTTGGTTGGTAGTTTTGTCTAATTAACTGTTATTTGACCAGACATCGCTCATGTTGTACACTTTGTCTGTCAATTCGTGTATACTTCAAACTCTAAGATTTTATTACTTTTCTACACATCTTGAGACATAAAAGGAAGGAATTTTTATGGATTACTTCTCATTCTCATCTTGCTTGGGGTTACATGCTTATTCTGATATGAATTGGATTGGAGATCCTACCGATAGTCATTCTACTACTAGCTATTATTTCTTTCTTGGTGATTCTATCATCTCTTGGCATAGTAACAAATAATCTCTTATTTTTCGCTCTAGTTCATAATTTGAATAAAGTACTCTTGTTGATGTTATTGTTGTGCTTCTTTGGTTTGGATGGTTTCTTCACAAAATGGTTGATCTTTTTCCCACAAACACACTTAGTTATTGTGATGTTTTTTAAGATTGTACAAAGAACATTTAAATTGATTGTGTACAATATCAGATTTTTTCTATAATAAACCTCACTCTTGTCTTTGTTTTGTTTGAGCATCAGGTTGTCAATCTTTTCATCAACATGCATCCATTGCGCACTTCTTGGCCAAACTCAAGTTGCTACAAACTTTCCCACTTCGAGTTTTAAAGGACATTAAATGTATTATTGTACTACCGTACAACACTTGTATTATTCTATTGCATGTACCTACTTTAAGACTAATCTATATAAAGGCTTACTATTGCATTTATTGAAATATTATGGATATTTTGATCAAGAACGTCAAAGTTAGTGAATCTATTATAGGATAATGATGCTCTGTATCTTTCTTTTTTCCTTCTTTTGTTTCTTTAATTTTTTTTTTGTTTATTTGTTGAAAATTGAAAAAAAAAAAAAAAACTTTCCAAATTTACCTTAAGACAAACATTTTGTATTAGATTTATTTATTTTTTCTTACTTTTGTTAAAGAGGATAGTGGATATTGAAAATTCATTATTTTCCTTTTTTAAGCTACAAGTAATTTAAGATTCAACATTTAATAGAAGTTTAATCTTAAAACCAACAACTATTTTATCTTTATAAATACTCCATTTCTTTGACAAGAACACTTTGCTCAAAATCAATATTTTCCCTAAAAAAATAAGAAATTTGAATTTTTTGTTAGTTAAAATTTTGTTATTTTTATAAAGAAAAAAATAGTTGAAAAATGTTAAAGGCAAAGTTTCAAATGTATACAGGTATAATCATGTGGATTTATCATGACTCCAAATGAAGTATACCAGCTAGATTCCAAATAGTGTATCAACTATGCTTTATTTTCCAATTTACCCATATTTAGAGAGGCGGCGGCGCATCACATCCCCATCCCTGTATTGTTTCTCCTTCTGTGCCATATTTCTGGTAATTATAATTCCAATCACTGAAATTAGGAAAAGTAGTGTCAAATTACAGGAGAAAATCAGTGTTTGAAAATTTGATTGATCTTTCTATTTTTGAAGGTGACATGACCTGGAGAATAAAAAGTTACCACATCGGTATTCTAACGTCTAAGTAAATTAGAAAGATTTTTTCACTCGACTCACGGTTAATTTTATCTTCTTCTTTGACATGATTTAGATTAGACTTTAGGTCTTGAGTTTTAATTTACTCACTTTCATCTACAAGTTCCATAGCCAACCTATTTTCTTTACTCTATCTCGAGTTGATTCCTTTTGAGCATTTATAAATCTTTGTTTTACTTCCAAGCACAAGGCTTTTCTAACTTATTTTGGTTCCAAGAGCTTTATTTAATTCCAAGACCTTCTTAACTAGTTGAAATGATTCTATGTCTCTCAACTATTTGCTATTGCTAGTAAAGTTTTAGTTGCATCTTGAAATTGTTTGGTAATGATCATTCAAATTTTCGATTAGATTGAATTTATTAATTATTGAATGCAAAATTTTTCTATACCATTGGAACCGAGATAACATTATGCTCCATATTGAGTTTTTATGGATTATTTCTTATTGCAAAAGGGCCTCAACAATCAATAGTGGTGACTGAATAAGTTGTTTAAATTGGATCATGAATTCCTTCAGTACATCATTTTCTATAATTTTTAAAATGTAAACTATGCTTTGCTTCCAGAAAAATAGTTTTTCGAGACAGAATTAGTGATGGATTTTATGAAACTAACGAATATAATAACGGAAAAATTTCTATTACTAAATGAGTTGCAATTGAATTTTCAAAGGAAATGATACCGACGGATTTTTCCATTGTAATTTTGTAACTGATTTTTCCGTTGGTGATTTAGTAACGGATTTTTCTATTGATACTTAAGCAACAGATTTTTGTTCTGTTGGTAAATTAGTAACGGATTTTCGTTGCAAATATGTCCTACTGTCTAGATTTGCAATGGAAAAATCCATAGCAAATCCAAAAAGTAAATTAAAAATAAAATGAAAAAGTTCAGAAACCAAAAAATCTATCAACTACCAAATTGTCATTTAAAAAAAAAAGAAAAAAACCTGCAAATAACCAAATTTTTGTTTCACCTTCAATAATGAAATTCCAATCACAAGCACAAAATATTCAATTGTAGCACTACATTTATGTATTTCAATTTAAAAACATTTAATTCGATTAGTGTACTAAATAGATTAATACATAATTCAACAAACACTATATCTAACATAGACCAAACATAAAAATCTAAAATCATATAGACCAAACATAAAAATCTAAAATCTAAAACTCTCACTCGTCCTTCCTCATCATGATTCCCATCGCTTTCATCATAAGTATAAGATGTTATTTAGAGGAGGCAGCATGTGAGGGGGCAGTGGACTTCTTGCCATTGATCCCCACCTTCTTATGTTTTTGTTTCCCTATATCCTGCATCTACATATTTATAAAAGAAAAAAAAATGCATATATGCAACAATCATATTTATGCACAAAAAGTACTATTAGTCTATTACTCATTTATTTTACAAATAAAAGTAAATACTAATTGATACAGCTACATTAAAGTACTACTAATACTAATTTTTATTAATACTACTAGTTATTTAATTATTCATTCTTAGTAAATACTTGTTGTACAAATTTCAGCAGTATTTCTTTTATTTTGGATATTTCTCTGATTACAAACCAATAAAATAATCAATCATGACTTAACTAGGTCAATCGAAAAGATGCACAACAATGTAATCATTACTGGATTATGCAAATAATTGGCATAAAAGGCTGTTAATAGTGACATGATTGTATGCAAATTAGATTTGTCAAATGATTAAATTAGTCTAAAGATTTAACAGTCAATTAATCAACTTCCATAATATATAGATAGGGTGATATAGTCAAAAGGTTCAAAATAAATATTATATGAACTTCCATAATATATGAAGACAGTGATATAGTATCATGTAGTTTTCTAGTGAATGTTTAACAATAACATTCCAAATATCTTAAAGATTATGTCAGATATCTTAACGTCACATATATTAATTTTTATTAAAAGCATGTTACAAGTGTACGTATAGAGAATCATAGTTTATTAATAAAGCTTGACTTTATTGTCGTTTAGTTATAGTGAACTATGCCAATGTTATGGAATAGGGTTAATTTTACTTTACCATTTTACGTTTCATTATTACTTTATATAACCTAATCTTATTTTTTAGTCATTTAAATTCATAGACTATCAATTAAAGTTAACAGTATTAGATTTTCGACTTAAAATAATATTTTTATCTTCAAATTATTGATTCGTGAAAAATTTTCCTATCACATCCAAAATTTCTTATTTTCATTTTGTAAGTAGAACTAGATGAAATTTAAGACGTCATGATGAACGATAAAAAATTATTGAATCATGTCAATAAAATAGAAGAGGGAAGAAAATGAGTCAAGTAAAAATGAGGGAAAAAAAGCAAGAATAAGGTTATTTTTGTCAAAAAGATAATGAATGTTGAGTTAGAATTAACGGAAGGATTTAAGTTCCTAAAAAATAATATTAGGAACTAAAAGTGACAGTTACCCTAAACCTTAGAAAGGTAAGTGAAATTAACCCTATAGAATATTAGTTTTATTGTATACAATTTCCAAATCCATGTGAAATCCAATTTGTATGTAATTTTTAACCATTCAAGCAAACAATTTGCAATTTTAAATGAATTCCTTTTCAATTTTACGCATTTGCCAAACTAAGGAATTCTAATTTTGTGAAATTATAAGTCATAAATTTACAGTTCAATAATATTATAAGTCTAATTCAGATCCAAATCTGTGGAACCAAACCCAGCCAAAAGGGGGAAAAATTAATGTATCATTTTCCATATACTAATTTACAGTGTCTTCAATATTAGGATATGAGTTGGTAATTTTAATTGCCATTAAAAGATTCAGTTTTATCTTTCCAATATAATTATGCGTCATACATGTTGACAATTCAAAACAAATAGCAGTAAAATTGAGATAAAAGAAATCCAAACCCATTGTTCCAAAAATTCATAATTAACACTAGAGGGCCTGGAATGAAATCGTTATGATTGCTTGTTTTTAAATTATATAGTACCTCTGAAGATTTTCCAAAATAATTTTTAACTTTTTGATCCCAATGATTTTATTTATCTTGTCCCACTCTGATCTTTGGCGTCTTTTAACATCAACCAAAAGATGGCTGAAATGAAAATCAATCTACTTTTTCATCTTATTTTTTCTAATCTTCTTTGCCATTTAATTTTTTTTTGGGGCTCTCTAAGCGCTCTTTCCTCTGCAGCTTCTGCTGGTTACCCCTCCTATAAACTGTGGTCTCTCTGTGAATTCAATTAATATCAATAAATAAATGATCAATTATTTAACAATATGTTTTGTTTCTTCTTTATCAAATTTTTTTACCTCGACCCATGATGAATAATGAAACAAAAAATTAAATTATCAAGAATAAATATAATTATGGTATTAAAAGTTATCTTATTATATAATATTTTGTTTTCTTCTGAACTTTTGTGTTGGTGAGACGTTTCAGAATCAAATTATTTCTCACCAGTACCCACAAATATATCATGGAATCTAAACTTTAATACCATGAATTTGAGCCTAATCAACTAATTTATATAGCATGTGGGATATTCATTTTCCCTTAGCCGCTTCTTAGATTTGTTACTTAATAAAACTATCCAAGCGTAGGGTTAATGTAGTGCCTCAATGATGACAATTAGCACTAGTTACAAAATACAATGGGAACAAATACTATAGAAATCACACTAATTATTAACCAATAACTCATAGAAAAAGTGTCTTACTACCTAATTTGCATTTGCACTTGTCAAGTCCATCCATCAATTATAAAGGAAAGACCAAATTCAAACTCTTTTTTTTTTTTTTTCTTAAAGAGAATTTAAAGTTAATCTCTACCTACCGGACCAAATTCAAACTTGTACATACTAAATTTATACTTTATTCCTCAATTAAAAATCAATAACCCAAATTTTTCTATGATTTAATAATATTCTTTATCATTGTAGATATAACTTCTCAACATAATAGATATAACCAATTTTACTAAAAAAAGAAAAGAAAAATGACCTTAATAGTCCCTCACATTTTATATTTATATTTTTTAGTCCCTAATATTCAAAATGATATATTTTTTAGTCCCTCACCAATTCAAAACGTCATATTTTGGTCCCTCAATACAATTACGGGTATATTTTGACCTGAAATACTCACATGGGTATTGAATGTAATATATTTAAGGGCAAATTGACAAAACATAACCTTAAATACTAAATTATTCCAAAAAGAAGAGGATTGGGGTTGTTGAAGTAGGGGTAGAGGAGAAAAAGCTGTGAGAAAAGGGAATAAGGTGGTGATGGTATAAGTGAGAATTTTGGGGTGGCGGTGGAGGAAGTTTTAGGCAGTTTTGTTTAGTATTTAAAATTTATGTATTGCCAATTTTACTAATGAAAAATATAACATTCGATACGCATATCAGTATTTCTCACCAAAATATGCCCGTATTTGTATCAAGTGACCAAATAGTGTGTTTTGAATTTGTGAGGGATTAAAATATATCATTTTGAATGATCATATAAGAGGAACTAAAAAAGTACAAATATAAATTGCGAGAAACTATTAGAGTTGTTTTCCCAAAAAAAAAAAAAAAAATCACTATCAAATATTTTATTCTTTTGCAATAGGAATATTATGTTCTTTATGGTTTATTTACTCAATATAGATGTTGTAATATTTTTCTTCTTCTTTTTTATATACCTCATATAGTTTTAGTCTTTTTTACCTAATTTTTTTTTTCCTACAAGTGACTTATAGTAATCAAAGGTCTTACTCTATTTTGTACTCTTTAACTTGTGCCTAATTCTTACTCTACACTCTATACTGAATTTTTGGATATATTGTACCTTGAATTCTCGGATTTATCCTGTTTCAATCCAATTTTTAATGATGTTATCAAAATTAATAGATGTTAAGCAAGTGCATGCATACCAAGCATTTGTTTAGGGACATATTGCACCAATAGAAGTAATCATGACTAATTCTACTTTGCACACAATGACTTATGATCAATTCTTACGTTGCACCCATAATTATTCTAAATTTTGGACACATTGTACCCTTAACTCTTAGATTCGTCCGACTTTTGTCTAATTTTTAATAGTGTTAAAAACTTTGACGAATGTTCTATTTTTGATACGTGGTGTGTACAATTAGAACATCAACTTTGGTAAACCAATCTTAAAAATTTGACTGAAGTGAATAAGTCTAAGAGTTAAAATGCAATAAGTCCAAAATATAAATATAGATTGCAAAGTGATAATCAGGTATAAATTTGGGGTGCAAAGCAAAATAAGCCAGCATTTACCTTTACTTTTAGGTTGTAAAGTAAAATATTTCTACAATTAATAGAAGACTCGATATTTTTTTGTCTTTTTTTCCCTTTTCTTGAACTACAATAATGAGAATTTGAGGGGAAAGCAATACCATGAATTAATTTTTCATTTAATCTTCAAGAGCAATTATTTCAGCTCGACTGTTGTGGGTTGGCAAAGCTGTCGTAATTTCTTAGAATTAAGATAAACCATTGATTCAACTGAATAAAAAAGATAAAAGACAGGCCATCCGTGTGAAAAAAGTAACAGTATCTTAAAATTTTGCTGCCATTTCTCTAATCATCTTATGCCAAAGATTCAATAAATCAAAAGACCTAGCCTTAAAAGAAGCAAGATAGATTCACTCCAAAAACTTTTAGTTAGAGTTTGTTATTAAAATGCTCCGTTTGGATAATATTACAGGTATCTTGTAATTTGAACTTCTACTTAGTGAAACAGATTTTAAAAACTATTCTAACTGGCTTGGTAGATTTAATAAGTTTTTAATCAGCGTTTCGATTAATTGTATCTACTTCATACACTAATTTCTAGAATAATGAATATTCATGCAATTTAGCTGAAAATATTAGGGTAATGTGTCTCTATCATTTTAATAAGTGTTATAAGAGAAAAGCCGTTAAATTCGTAGAAATGGCCATACTTCACACTCACATAGGTGGTTACCATCAAAAGTTTTTCGATGTCTAACACTTCAATGATCATTAGCCCATTAAGAACATGTTTCTCATCCCTTGACTCTTGCAAACCTATAAAAACCAATCACTTGACCTTGGATTGAATATAGATTACATTATAGTGCCTGCAACCACTCAACAGTTTACTTTGACTCATTGAAGTTAAGATTGATGTTGTATCAAGCGTTAAATTGAATTTTCACTATTGGTGATTTTGTGATATGGGTTTTAACTCCATCTCCTTATATGTCTTGTACACGTGATCTCAAGGAAGATCCTTAGTAAATAAATCAGCCAAATTTAGACTAGCACAAAATTCATAGTGATCACTCCATCATATATCAATTGTTTGACATAACTATGCCTTATATCAATATACCTAGACTTTCCGTTGTAAACTTGACTATACACTCATGAGAATGTAGTTTCACTACCACAATGGATTGATATAGGTTTACAATGGAAATTGGTTTAGAAATTAAAGGAATTTCATACAATAAATTCCTTAATCATTTTGATTCTTTGGTTAGGCAAAAGCCAATATAATAAATTCTGCAGCAATGGTAGAATCAGATTTACAAGTTTGCTTCTTGAATCCCCAAGAAATTGCACAACACCAAGTATAAATATCTAATCATTACTTGAAGAATGGTCTTTATCACTGATCCAACTAGCATTTGAATGCCTTTCTAAAACTGAAAGATAATCATAATAAGTGATATCATAGTTTATGATTTTCCTTAAGTACTAGATTGCTTAAATTACTTTTATATTTGTTTAACTTGCCAACAACATAAGATATATTGAGTCTTGTACTTGTCATTGCAAAAATTAAGTAGCCAACAATTTTTATATATTCTAGTTGAGCAATATGTGTACCAGTATTTGACATCATTTCAATGCTTGAATGAGGAGTAGATACTAAATTACATTTAGAGCTATTGAATTTCCTCAAAATGTTTTCAATATAATGTGATTGAGATAATGTTAAACCATGATGATCATATATAATTTTTAAACCCTCCAAGTACAATATCATCTACTCCCATGTCTTTCAAAGCAAAATTGGTGGATAAAAAACTTTTTACCATCCTCAACTTATTGTAAGTCAAAACTAAAGATTAACATCTCATCCACATAAAGACAAATTAAAAGGCCTTTACCATTTAAAATTTACTATAAACACATTTATCGGATTCATTGATTTTGTATCTATTTGACAAAATTACTGTATCAAATTTTTGATTCTACTGTTTTAGGGCTTATTTCAACCCATATAAAAACTCGATAAATTTACACACTTTGCATTCTTGTCCAAGGACTATAAATCCTTCAAGTTATTCTGTATACACTTCTCCATCTAATTCACCAATTAAAAATGTTGGTTTAGCATCCATTTAGTGAATTACTAGAATTAAAAGAATCCAATACAATTAGAACACAAATTGTAACAATCTAGCAACTGGAAGATATGTATTAAAATAATCTAGTCCAGTTTTTTTATGTACCTTTGAACAACAAGTTTATTTTTGACAGTTTGTCAATAGTTCTATGAAATTTCATTTTCTTTTTGGGAATCCATTTGTAGCCAATTGGTTTGTGACCTAGTAAGAAGTCAATTATTTTTCATGTTTTATTTTTTATTATTGAATCCATTTCATCTTGTGCAGGTTCTTTCCAAAAAGTAGCATCTTGAACCCTTGTTGCCTCTTTATAAGTAACATAATCTACTTATGTATTAAAACAACAACCTACTTGATTGTCTATTATTTCTCTAGTACCTTCAACTAGATACATAAAAGAATCTGGACCATAGGGTTTTTATTGTTTTAATTTTTTTACTCCTACCTAGTTCAAGATTTTCATCTTTTCCAACCTCAAAGAATTCATCCTTTGAATAAAAAATTATCCATTGATCCTTAGGTCTCATAATTAAATTAAATCTATTTTCTTGAAATATTGCATGTCTTGACTTAATAACAGTAATAATTGACATTGAATTATTAAACTCTATCACCATGAAATTGTAAGTCTTGCTCTATTCTATGCATATCCCAAGAATATATATTTAACTTCTCTTTCACACATTTTTTCCTTTTTGGTTCGGGAACTCTTACAATGGCTCTACAACCCGAAACTTTAAAATATTTTAAATTTAGTTTTCTTTCCTTCCATATTTTATAAGGAGTAATTTTATTCCTATTATTAGAAACTCTATTTGATATATCAAAAGTTGTAATAAAGTTTCACCTCAAAAATCTTATACATGTCTAGAATCAGACATCACGACATTCACCATTTCCATTAAAATCCTATTTTTTTCTTTCTGCCATACCATTTTTTTTGTGGTGAATAAGGTGCTATGGTCCCATGAATTATTTCATTAGATTAAAAAAAAATTAAGACATTAGTATTCACCTCCTCTATTAGATTTCAGGCATTTAATGAATTTGTCACATTGCTATTAAACTTCTTTTTATAACTTTTGAACTTTTCTAGCACTTGATTTTTTAATGCAACAAGTATAGACATAACAAAATCTTCATATTAGCCATCTATGAATGTTACAAAAGATCTTTTACCTTCTATAGTATAGTCTTATTCTCAATTGCTTATGAGAAATTATAATATACTTTTTTCTAAAATTGAAAAAAAGTACTTTTAAAAAAGCAGGTGTAGAAAGTGCTTTTGAAAACAACTTTTACGTTATCTATATGTGCAAAATAAAAATATTTTTTTAATTTTTGTCCACATTGTAGATTTTTTTTTAAAAAAAAGTGATTTAAAAATTTCAAAAAAAAAAAAACTATATGCAACTTTCTAAAAATTGTTGAGAGTAAGCCCCAAGTGTGTCATGCATGTCACAAACCTCACTATGCACGGTTCAAGTAATTCTAAATTTCTTTAAATTTTTTAAAATTAATTTCTTGTTATCTTTATAAGCATGCAAGACTTACATTTTTTTTTTTAACATTTTTGTCCAATTGTGAAAGTAATTCAAATTTAACTATGTCATGCATGGATCTAAAATTTGAATGTCCAAATTGATGATGTCATATACGGAATAAGAGGACTCAACCATATAAGCATAAATATCTTTATTACCATTATTAATAATGTTAAGTTTAAATATGCCTTATACAAATAGCATTTCTTAACAAATATTCCACCCTTAGTAAGTACAATTTATTTAGCTCAATACAAGTTTAAGACCAAACTTGTTCAACAAACTACCAGATATAAGATTTTTTCCAACTCTGGAACATAGAAAACATTGTTCAATGTCAAAATTGTACCAGTAGTGAATTGAAGTTCCATGCTTCCTTTGCCTTTCACAACAGCAGTAGCAGAGTTTCCCATAAATAGTCCATTGTCATCCCTAACAAGTTCAAATTATTTGAAGAAAATCTTATTAAACAATGTCTAGTGACTCCAGAATCAATCCACCAAGTCCAATCATCTTCCATCATGTTAATTTCAAAAATTATAGCAACAAAATTTCCATTTATTGACGATTCCTAGGGGTGGGAGCGGGGTGAGTACTCACCCCTCAAGAGATTTTTTTGATCCGTACCCTCACTTGTCGGGTCAATTATTTTTTGACCCTAATCTGATCCTCATGTCACCGGGTATCCAGAGAACGGGTACCCGGCAAAGAGGTTCGGGTACCCGACCCTATCCTATCATCATTCACCTTATAAAAAAATAAAATAAAACTAAACTAATCTCATTTTGAACACCAAACTTTTAATAATTTTTAAAAGTGACAAGTTGATTAACAAATATTCTATATAAATTGAGAAGAATAAAGGAAAAAAAATCCAATATTAGATTGTAAAAAAAAAAAGTTAACAAAATTCAATTTTAGAAATCACATAATTTCTTCAAACTAAAAAGAAAAATAAAACTAACATAAAATTTATCCGAGAAAAGTTAGATAAACTCAATACTACTGTAAATCAAAACTTAAAAAATTGATGAATGACTTATTTACACTAAAAATTATAGGAAACATTATATATGAAGATCGGATCAGGTACCTGCGGGTTTTTAAAACCTTGACCCGCATCCGACCCTCACAAAGGTGTATAAAGCGGGTACCCGATCCTCAATTGACCCAATCAATAGATGAGGGTCAGATACCCTCATTTTCAGAGCGGAGCGAGTGGGCCAGCAGATCAGCAGGTATTTTTGCCCACCCCTAAGGATTCCCCTTAGTTGTCTTTCTTTTTCGAAAGACTACAATCTTTCTTAACATGACCATGCTATCTATAATGGAAGCATGACTCTTTTTCTTTTCCTTTTATTTGTTGAAATTAGAAGATTGATGGCGTTTATTGGAAGACTTATTTTTCCAAACTTTTTGCACCACATGAATTTATATTCATGACTAGATTGCTCTTTTTGCAGAGCATTCTAATTTTAATTTTGCTTTCTCAGTTCCTCCTCAAGGAAAAGATGATTTTGCTAAGTCTTCAAGAGAAATTTCTTCTTTTTTGTGTTTTAATTTTTTCTCCACATCTTTCCAAGAGGGTAGAAGTTTATCAATCACAAAAGATACAATAATAGATTCATCCATATTCATATTGTGTTGTTAATTTCTTAACTTATTAAAAATATGATTAATTTCAATTAATTATTGCAACACTGATTTTCTATCAATCGTTTAAAGTTGAAAAATGACTAACCAGAAATTTCTTATTTGTAGCATTTGTTTTCATGTACCTTGTCTTCAATTTGTCTCATAGTTCTCTTGAAGATGGAATATTCTGCTATGTGTCAAAAAGCCCTTTGGCTTGATTCAAAATATGTCCTCCATAAATGCAATCATCATTCTCCTATTTTTGCCTAGCATGGGTGTTAGCAAGCGTCTCTTTACCATATTGAGAGTATTGAGAACATGAATCACATTGAGAGTTGCAAGAAGAAAGTGCATCTTTTTCTACAATCTTCAAAAACTACCTCCATCATAACTTTCCAATTTAATAAAAACAGTAGTTATTTCCCTCAAAGCAGCACAAAATATTAAACCTTAAGAATGTAAGATCAAAGTTTAAGAAAAATGACTTTAAGCCGCATTACAAACATCACTTTCCTTAAGGTTGACTATAATTTATCCCTACTATTAGTATGCAAAGTATTTTGCAAATTCAATTGTATGATACAATAAAATCCTTTCTTTAAAGTGTTTTGCACTAACAATATCAAATTTAGAGCTTCAAAGTTGTCTGAATATTCAAAATAGAGTGTTTTTTTGTGAAAGGAGGAGAATTTTTAGGAGAAAAATAAACAAGAAATACAAAAGTATGTCAACTGTTTGTCTACTTGCATATATATAAGAAATTGATGTCTAATCATAGAGAAACATATATATTGAGGACTCAACTAGCACTTTAAGACACACCTCTTCAGGATGCTATTCAAAAAAACTCTTCGACAATACTACCTCCATCCCGTAAAGAATGTTCCTTTTTGAGCATTGGGCTTTTATCAATACTAGAATCACATGCTCTATAATTTTCCTTGCTTCCCTAGATGTCTCTCTGTAGATTTGTACAAGTAATATTGGATAATGGATGGGATTGAGAAGGTAGGGCCAAAGAAGTAGGTTTTTCTTGATTATCAAATAGTCCTTGAAATGGAGTGTGTCTACCACGCAAATTAGTTTCTATTAACTTGTGCAAAACCGCAAGCCACGCAGATATTTTCATAGCTTGATAAAGTAACAATAGCCATTATAAGGGTGCCGTGACATTGAGATAATTTCATTCTTGACTCGTATGTTGTTGGGTAGAAATGGAAAAACACAAGTCTCTTTACTATTTTTGGTAAGTGACAATAAGTTTGGGACAAAGAAAAATGAAAAGTGTGACAGTTTCAATGGGATGGAGAAAGTATTACAAATAATAAAATCCGTGCTTATTTTGAAATTCTCCAACAGAAAATGATTTCCAGGATATTGTTGAGGAAGATTTGGAACCAATTTTTTGGATGTTCACTCATGCCATGGATTGATGATAGTTTGGCTAGGAAGTGAGGAAGTAACAATAATCAAATTTGGAAATGAAATTTCAAACGACAGTTCGTTGCATCTAGAAATGGAGGAAATATTACATCCAATTAGGTTAAGAGTTTACCTATGTCTAACAACGTGTATGAAATTTCCAGTAAAATTGATTTGGTTAATAACTTAGACTTATCGTTGGATGGTCCAGGTTAATGTTCAAAGACTCAACCGAGTATGAGTTGACTTGACCGTGTCATCACCATAACATGGGAGGGCGATCCAAGTTTTCACCAAGATATACTAGAGATGCCAGAATCAGAGGAAACTCGCAAAGACTTGGATGATTCATGCCAATTCAACTCACTAAGTAAAGATTTTAGTGTGATCATCCACATCGGAGTGAGTTGACTCGAATGACCGAGTTAACATGAGAATCATTTTCTGATGATTTTGTCAGAACCATCTTCTCCATACCTCCTTTTAACATCAAATTCGAATTTCCACCATCCATGCTTAGTGCTCAGCAGCAAAGAAAAGAATGTCATGGGGCTTTAAAGAGATAGAGTCTTGGGAGCAAGAGAGTATGAGAGAAGAGAGATAAAGGGTTTGAAGGACAGCACTAATAGTTTGGAGGGATTTTGATGACCGTGGGGTTTTGGTGAGGTTAGAAGGAGATGGTTGGGTATTTGGGGGGGGGGGTCTAGTGAGACCAAAAAAACATAAATGAATATGGATTTGGGCCTTGAAAAAGGCTATCTTTTGTGATCTCTATTTCTTCTTCTTTTTTCTCATTAACAAATTTAATAGCAAAAATGTATATGGCCACTAAATTATTTTCATAGTAAATTTATGACCATTCACCCACTCAATTATTTTGAAGATCTACTTATGGTCACTCAATTAATTTGTATTTTAAATTACCCATTGAACTTTTAAAAGAGTATATTAATGACCATTATATACATATTACATTCAACTATCCTAATGGTCAAAAGTATGCATTTTTAAAAGTTTAGTGGGGTATTTTAAAATAAAAAAAATAATTGAGTGGCCATAAGTGAACTATGAAAATAGTTAGTTTAGTGGGCAATTTAAAACCAAAACTAAGTGAACTATGAAAAGAATTTATGCCTTGACTGTAGGTTTTTTTCCCTAACTTTAAAGTCTCATCAATAATTGCTAACATTCATAAAAAATTATTGTACACATGAAAAATGAAAATATACATATATCTACTAGTTAAGTTTTACTATTTGAATGCTTTATTACCCAAAAACATACCTGGATGCTTTGAACCTAATATCCAAATAAATTAGCATCCATTTACAAGTAATCTTTGCCTAAATGAATTTAATTTAATCTTTAAGTAATTTTATCTTTATTAAATCTTTATTTAATGTCATTTTGTACCAGAATTGATTGTCAAATAAGTAAAGCTTTTCCTAGTATATATTGAAGATAATTTATTATTTTGTACTATTGGAGTTTGCTTGAAATCTACTATAAAACTTATATATCTATTTCACCTTCTTAACTACCACTTTCATTTTTGTGGTGCTTTACATAACAACAATTTATGAGCGATCCTCTTTCTTATATAACTAAAATTATTTTATAGTTATAATGCTATGAGACAATCACTACTTTAGTCGATAATTTTTTTTTATATGTTGTATATTTTTCATAATTTTTTGAATATTATATATAGCAAAACATGTGTATCCCCTAATACACTTCCATTACACCGCAACCGATGTGGAGCAGTGATGTCCGCGATCGCAATCGCAACCGTGACTTTAAACCATGGTCCAAGTAGAAAGCAATAACTTCTTGATTGGAATTATCCAGCTATGATTGAGTCGCACACAATGTGGATGGCGCTACTTCTAGGAATCCAATAATTATAAAGCGTGGTGATTTGCTGCTGATATATCAAAGAATGTGGATCATGGGGTTTGTGGTAAACATTGGATATCTGGCAAGTTTAGGAGTAAAATAACAGGCAGTATGGCAAGGTCTCCAATGAACTTGGGAGTTTCTTGGGAGCTTGGAATTCAACGGTTTGAATTAGAATTAGACTCACATATGGCAGTATCACTGGTTCTTCAACAAAAGGCTCAAGTCTTCTATTCAAAACTCTTTGCAAAATTTTGAGTATGAGTTGGATGCATTTTGCATCATAGTTAGAGAGAATGTAGTAATTATGTAGACTTTTAAGCGAAGTTAACTCTAATCCTACAAGCTGGACTTGGGATATTCCAAAACCTTTAGTGGTGGTTAGGGATTCATTGGAAGTAGAAGCTATGGTGTGGTTGACCATTAGCTATGTGATGGGTTTTTCCCTCCTTCATACCACACAAAAAAGGTAAATTACAAGGAACTCCCTTGTGATTTGGCTACTGTTCACGTTACCCCCTTATGATTTTCAAACCTACAATCTATCCTCTTATGATTTGGGTTAAAGTGAAACCGATAATTATTCCATTAAGTGACCATTAGGAGGTTAAAAATTTTTATTTAAAAGTTTATTTTAGTCATTTAAAGTCTCTAATCAAGGTTAGTTATGTGTTTTAATGTAAAACACAACCTCTCCCTTCTGGCAGAGGAATTTTTCAGGCAGTAGATGGCTATTAGGATTAGGATAACTTTTGGATATTTTGCACAAATCTGTTAAATTTTTAACTTTCCATCCATTTTACAAAAAAAAAAAAAAATATTCCAAACCACAAGGGGGTAGATTGTAGGTTTGAAAATCATAGCAGGTAACGTAAATATTGTTGAACCCCAGTTATGTTAATCATGTTTTGATGATGACCAAATCACACTAATGGTTTGATAACAAGTGTGCAGAAAAACGGGTAGGTTCGGACGCAAATGATCGTCCGAACAAAACAACCACAAGACTTCACGGACGCAAATGACTGTCTGAATGACAGAGATTCGGACGATGGTAATCGTCCGACACGAAGAATTTGAAAGAAGTCTCGGACGAAGAACAGCGTCCGATCATATTTCTAGAAGACTTTGCTTTGATCGGACGCATGTTTGGACGCATCCTCGGACGTCCGAACGAATACCCTCAGAGTGTCGGACGGGGTTTAGTCCAACGGCTAGTTTGTTCGGACGCACTATCGACCGTCCGAAAGGTCCAACGGCTAGTTTTCCAGTAAACAGAAAATAGCCGTTGGGAAGTTGTTGGAAGCAAATATTTGGCAACTATAAATACCCCTAGGTCTGAATTAATTTCAGAGAGACTTCTACATTGATTACAAATAACTCTTGAGCTATTTGGGAGAAATAGTGGGACCAAGTGTTGTAATAGTTTAGGTAGTTTTGTGAAAAGAGCTTAGAAGTGTAAGAGTTCTTCAAGTGTAAGAGTGGAGAGATAACGATCTTAACGAAGGGGGGTTGTGAGTGTAAACTCTTGGCTCAACTAAAGGAAATTACTGTGAGGTATAGTGATCCTCATTTGGGTACAAGAGGTTACACTCACAATCTACTTTGAAGAGACTTTTAGTCTCTAAACTTCACAGTTGAAAACTCTTACACTTCTAAGCTCTTTTCAAAAACTACCTAAAAATGTTGAAGCTACCCCACTAAACTATTTCCTGTCTCTTATACACATCTATTGTTTTTTGTCTTTAAGTTTAAAATGTTGAATATCTGTTGTATTCAGTGTATTTGTGCTTAAGTTTTCATTTGGTGCATAAAATTTGAATTTTTATTAAGCACAAAAAAATGTTTGTTTTAGATACAACCTAATTCCCCCCCCCCCCCCTTTTAGGTTATTGTTTGGGGCCAATAAATATTAACCAAACTACAAGGGAGTTCATTGTAATTCATCCCAAAAAAAACATAGTCAATACTAAGTGTCTGTTTGGATGATGTCTTGTAGAAGACCATTTAGAAAAATATTATTGTCAGATTTTATAGGTAACTTTGTTCTTGAGACGAAGAAGTAAGTAAAGAGCATGTTTAAATTTTTTATGCATAGAATAGCATAAATATATCTATTTCAATTTTTTTTTTTTACATCTAGTTTAGTCACATTTCCCTAAGGTGGCTGGTGTATGAACTAACAAAAATTGGGAAAATACTTACTTGTTTCCAGTCACGGGTGGAGCCATGAACCCCTTAGTCCAAGTAAAGCAACGTATCTTGCCCTTCCTTTTTAAAAAAGTAAAAGTTGGAAGTAAATTCATAAAATTCCTTTATTCCAACTACGCCTAACTAGGGTTAAGAATTCAATTTTATTTGATGATTTCCAAGGGAGTGGGTGTATAAAAATCTCAGAAGTTCCTCCCTAAATCTTTTTCCAGGCTTACGAAGTCACAAGCTTCTAGATCACAATTTCTTTTTCAATTTTGTTTTCTTATGTTGAATATAACTTCTTCACCACATAATTGAGTTCAACATTAGATCTTTATTTACAAGTAAGTTTCCTAAATATTCATGTTCTTATTTATTTACAGCTTTTGGTAGATTTTTTTGTCTTTATTTTTATAGAGTTTTATACATTTACCTTTTTTTGGCCCATTTTATTTGCACCTTTTTTGTCTCTAAACAAAATAGATGCAAAATGTGAAATTTTGTATGCATAGAACTTTACAAACAGCCCATGAAATGGATAATGTAAACAAAATAAAAAATAAAAAAAGAGAGGAAATAATGTAAAATAGAGCTAAGATTCACGAAATTGGGTACTTAATTCAATATGGGAATAATGTTGTATGGATTGCAATATGGGCTGCACAAGGATGTGTTGAATGCATAGAGTATGGGATAAATTAATTGAAATGTTATTTTGATGGTTAGTTTTACTTGTATTTAGGCTATGTCAAGTGGTTTTGTTGAAGTTCAAAACTACGGGGATGCTATTTGTTATATTATCAATGATGAAGAAATAGATAATTTGGGGGCCAAGTCAAGTATTGATGAAAAAAAATTGTAATGATTCACTCATTCAAGAATTGGAAATTAAGTTGTTGAGTGAAGCTGTGAATTCTAAAGATGAAGCCTATAATTTATATTGTGCCTATGCTCATGCAATTGGATTTAGCGTTTGAAGGGGAAAAAAATTACCATCAAGGGACAAAATTTTTCAGAACAAAATCATATTTTTGTTCAAAACGGGGCTTAAAATCTGAAAATGATAGCATAAATGATGTCACATTTAACAAGTTGGAAATAAGAACAGAAAATTGATTCATGGGCATGGCAAATTTCAAAGTTGATAAAGAGGGTCATTGGAAGTTAAGTAACTTTGTTAGAGTTCATTTAGTCTTTTAATTTTGTTCATCAGATTAAAGCTAAATTCTAAGTTGTACATAATTTTTCTCAACAACGGGTACAAAACGAAAAGTGGTCAATAATGAAGATCAAGAAGTCAATGTGAGTATGCCAAGGAGCCAAGGATCCCATGTACTTTGGAAGTCCACAAAATAATCAGATGTTCTCTCTCACCAACTTGATGCAAGGTCTTAACCATACACATAATTTGTCACAGGTTAGTATTTATGGTGACTCATTTTAGACTTAAGAAAAAGAATTTTGCTGCTTTCATCTCAAATTTATATTGTATTTTTCTCAGGAATCTGCACCACAGCCTCCTTACAAAAGTGTTGAGCTGTTGAAACATGATGATAAAGAATAAGGATGGAAGTAAACTTGGCTAGTTTTTGTTTTGCTTATACTTCAGGTTAATGCTTGTTTAGGATTGTCTTAGTTAAACTTAGCTAATGCCTATGCCAGGATTGTTTTTTGGTGAAACTTGACTAGTGCCTGATATTAGTTAAACTTGCTAATGCTTATGTCAAGATTATTTTTTGATGATGAAACTCGACTAGTACATATAGCAGATTCAGGATCGTACTTTGGAAACTTGTTTGTAACTTTCTCTGCTGCACTACAAAAGGCTTGTAATTAAAATCAAATCAATAGTATTCCCACAATTTGTGGTTCTATTTAATTGTTTAATTCTAATCTGTGAAAGTGATTAGTAATAATATTCTATTTCTTTGTTCTCAAATAATATTAAGCTTTTTAAGTTAATGGAGTTTTGCTTTTCATTGGGAGCTGATGCCACAATGTCTGATTCCAGTTTTAAAAAATAAAAAAGAAAAGCTCACAAATGCTTTTTTTAAACGAAATACCCAATGCCAACGGCTGCCTTTCGAATTTTAACGAATAACCATATCGCTTATACTTGGACATAGATGTTGGTTCTCGGAGTTTATTGTAAGGGGTTGTGTGTTTTGAAGAGTTCACCTTGGTTAGTTGTTGCTGTAATTGGTGAAAGAAAAAATTATTGGAGTTTTAATAAGGAGAGGAAACATGGTCTTACCTGGACTAAGGGGTCCATGGCCCCACCCGTGGACCGGGTCCAGGTAAGTATTTCCCTCGAAAATAGCTGTTGTTGAGATGGAATCTTCAACAGTATCACATAACCAACATCTAGATTCCATGGAGGAAGAAAAGGTTCCTAAGTTCTCGTTAGATCAAAACAATCCTACTCTTCTTTCTTACAAGCATAAATTAATTCAACCGTTTTCCTCATCAAATTTAGGGCTTCTTCTTTTCTCCCCTACTCCAATGCAAATCTGTTTGATTTTGAGGAGGTTAATGACAACATCCCTAAGGTGAAGCTTTCCAAGGAGATCAAAATGAGGATCTGTTCATCCTTTGTACACACCTTAATCGCTAAGGTCTTGGGTAAGATAGTATGTTTTCTATACTTCAACATCAAATTCATGGAGCTCTTGAATCCTTGTGGTGCTCTTTCTAGTGTGGACTTAGGGAAAGATTTTTTTGCTATTAAGTATTCAGATGAAATTGATTTCTTTAAAGCCCTTTCTGATGGTCCCTAGTTTGTCAACAACATTTTGTGTCCATCTGACTATGGGAGCCAAAATTTAATCCCAGTAAAGCATTCTTTTCCAAGACACCCGTTTGAGTTCGTATCCCTGAACTCCTTCTAGAGTTTTATGACAAGCAGATTCTGATTGAGAAAGGCAATTTACAAGGAAATTTGCTCAAAATTGACGTTGTAATTGAATCTTTAGATAGAGGAAGATTTGCAAGGCTCTATCTTTAACTAGATCTTCATGAACCCTTTATTTCTGTGATTAGAATAGGCAAGCATATTCAAAAGATCCTTTATGAAGATGTCACTTTCTATTTTGGCAGTGGCCTCTTAGGGCATGCTACCAATCTATCAAAACTATTCCAACCCTCACAAGATCGACCATATTACCAAAAATTCCAAGCAACATAAGAGGAACCCTTCCTCTATTTGCGATGAACTATGAGAAGGCTTTTGGGTCGTGGATGGTGGCTAAGTCTTGTGGAACAACAAACGGCAACTTCCAGCTTCAGTGAATATGTTTGTCTTGAATAACAGTTTCATTGACCTTATAGTCCCCCAATTGCCACATGCTAACCAGTTTCATAGAAAATTCTTGAAAGAAAAAGAAGGTAATAGGGTCAACCCCATTGTCTCTGGGAACAAGGTTAGCAGTAGAAAGCATAGTGACCTTCCCAATAATCATGTGGCTCCGTTGCACCGCAAGGGTAAGTTTGTAGAAACTATAGCTAAGAAAGCTATTGAATCTGAGTCCCGAAGTAGCATTTATTTTCAAAATTCTGGCCAGTGCCTCATGGAGACCCCAGATTCTCTATTCTCACAAAATTGTTCCTTTCTAGATGTAAGAGGTCATCGTAGATTTACCAAAAAGTGATTTGGTTAATAGATATTTAGCAAGTTCAAGTGGGAACACTAAAAGTTCTATTTCTAAGCAGGTCTTTCAGGTAGATTTAGTATCCAAAGGCTACCATGTCAAGTTCAAGTACAGATTCAATGAAAAACACTCATTCTATAACAAGCAGCAACTCCCTCTACATGAAAAGAATGTTACCAAAACCAAAACCAGATCCAAGGGCTACTCTTCAAATGCAACAGGAAAATTGGCATCTGCTAACCTTCCCACCCCTGATAGTGCAGAAAAAGGACTTGACCATACTCAACCGTCCAGATCTAAAAGTGGAAGAAGAGAAGAACAACTTGGGATTGCTACACATACTTCCTGCCCCTGAGTGTATGGATACTGTTGGCTTTAAAGGAGACTCATTGAAGAGTAGATTGGATTTTCTTTGGATATTGTGATTCTTTGAAGAAATCATGGGAAGCAGGGTACAAAGTTGTTAAGTTGTTGACAAAACCAGTCCAGTCCATCCAAGTATTATATAATGATAGACATTTATTCTAGGATCATCTTAGATATATGATAAGTTCATAATTGTGCTCTATTTTATGTATCATTTACCACATTTTTATATTTTGTAAGCAAGATCTAAGTTATTATAGAGCTTAATTTGGCTAATCTTAGTTTCTGTAGGGTTATAGTGAAAAAGAGCTGAAAAAGATGGAAAAAGATGAAAGAAAATACTAAGAACGGAACATGCATGAGTATGAAGCCATTTTGGATACTGTTTCGTATTTTAAGCATAAATTTTGAGTCCAAGCTCTGATTGAGATGATTTAGGATGATTTGGAAATATATTGAAGATTTCTACAACTTTTGTGTTTTGAGTTTTACAATATTCTATAGGCATCATGTTCAAAATTGTAAAGTTGGAAATGTGCACTGGCGAGGAGCGACCGTTTCTAACATAGTTTGGTATATTCAGCATAACTTTCTTATCTGAGCTTCAATTTAGGTGATTCAAGATGTTTTGAAAAGGTAAGACATAGAGCTACAACTTTTATGTTTTTGAGTTTTTTCCAAATTCGGTCTGCATTAAGGTCAAAATCGAAGCATGTTGGTCCCAAAGCAACCTAAGAGGGGGGTGAATTAGGTTTATAAAAATTATGCTTTCAGAAAATAGTGAGCTTTTTAAATTTGTCCTGCAGATATAATAAATTTACTAAAACAGTAAAGTAAAGAGAGAAAAATTTAACAAACAATACTTCCAAGCTAGCAAGCTTGAAGTATCAAATTTCTTGAATGCTTCACACACTTGGTGAGCCAATAATCTTTACAAAGTTGGGAAGTTCTTGCTCACACTAAAACTCTTTTAGTTGAGCCAAGAATCTTACTTACAACCACACTTTCATACAAGATTATCACTCCACTCAAAGTTGAATTGCACTCACAACTTCACACTAATACCAACAAAGCACTATAGTCAATTTGCACTCAAATTACTCTTTCCTTAGGCTTGTACTCAATGTATTAGATGATTTTTTCTTGTTCTTAAAGCACCTATTTATAAGAGCAATAAATAGAGCTTTCAACTACTTCCTAACGGCTAAGTAATAAATGCACAAAAAATAGCCGTTGGGATTTCGGACGTCCGAGGAGGATTGAATGCGTCCGAGTAAGCGTCCGATCTTCTTTCAGTTTGTTGAGAGGCTTCGTTCGGACGTCCGTGCATGCATAAAATCCTTCGTCCTAGCAAAGAGGTTTCGGAGGGTCCTGAGCGTCCGAAGAAAAGGCAGTAGGATCCCATTCTTTCTGCCAGTTTGTTCGGACGATGCAATGCGTCCGAGGAGCTTTTGACCTAGTTCGGACGGTTCTGTGCGTCCGAAAGATCTGTTCCTGCAAAAGCTTATTTTACAAAATTAAGTGTTTATGTCATCATCAAAATAAGGTTTGGAAAACATCAATCTCCCCCTTTTTGATATACTCAGAAGACAAACCTCAATTGGATATGACTAATCAATTTGCAATATCTCATAATTGGATATCAATTATCAACATATCAATCATATCAAAGCATAACATATATCAAAGCATAACAATATAACTACTCCCCCTTTTGACATCAATCAAAAAGACTCCCCCTTAGATCATGCAAGTAGTTTGATAGAAATGAAACAAGTTGAATACATTCAACTAAAAGATTCCAATGGTGCAAGAGTCAAATACATAACCAAGCCACAGAGTTGCTGAAAAACAAAGAAATACAATGGTAAAAGAACTAATGAGAGTCATTGCGCTTTTTGGAGCGCTTTTCAGTTTTTTGTCATTTGGATGGAACATCTTCAGCGGTGGCTTCACTGTCATCCTCCTCCCCGGTACGACGTTGCATGATAAACTCAAATGTGTCGTCAATATCTTCATCGTCGTCATCGTCATTGGCAGCTCCTTGAGCAGCTTCTGCATTGTCTTCACGTGTATGTTCATCTTCAGGTTCATCACTGTCAGAAGATGACTCAAGTGGATGTTGGGACTGTTGATCAGCAAATTGGACTTGAGCCGAAGCAGACATGCCAAGACTGAGTGCCTCTTGGAGAATTATTTGACGAGTTTCAAGTCGTTTTAAGTTTTGCGATTTGTGTGACGTTGAAATGAACTGACTTGAGTGCTCAGAGATGTGAGAAGTCCACAGATATGGGAAAGAGATGGTTCAGAAGATGGTTCAGAAGTAGATGGTGCAAATGTGAGTGGAGGTGGTTGAGGAGTAGGAGAATGAGGGATAGCAAAATCAGATGTGGAGGCATGGGATTGCAACTGGGCAATATCAAAGGCTGCCTTAGTTGGCCATTGATCATTGAAAAAACGGAGACCTTTTCGTTCAATGTAGGATTTATTAAAATAGGGAGGATATTGTTTGTTTCCGGTAAAGGGAACGTTGAGGAAATCAAAAACCTTGGTGAGAAATTTTCCAAAAGGAATGTTTCTTCGAGTATCAGTGAGAAAGAGTTCCCATAGGGAACAAAAAAGATACCCAAAGTCAAGAGGAATACCCTTGAAGACACAAAAAAATAAGTATAGTTGCATTTTTCCGAGTTCAGTACGATGCCCGTCAGTTGGCAATAACAGATTTGTGACAAGGGTATACAGAATATTAAGATCAGGGGCGAGCAAAGTAATTTTGGCTTCCCAGGCCTGTTTAAAATGGATGTTAAAAATGGCTCTAACTTCATCTATATCAAACTGAGTATCATCAGCGGGCCATTTATCTAATGAAAAGAAGTAGGAAAAATCAGAGGGATTTGAGATTTCACATTCAAAAATGATGTTAATTATGTTCAATGAAATCTCAAGATCAGTGTTGTTAACACGAGAAATCAGGGTGCGAATAGTCGGACCTTTCCGAAGATTGGCCGTGAATTGAAGCACCATGTCATGATAAACAGGTAAATCAAGATGCACTAGATGACCCCAATTTTGTTTTGCAAAACAGGATTTGACAATTGAAAGATTATATGAGCTCATCAAAAAGACTATTAGAAGCAGGACGTTGAACGATGATGGATTTACTGAGAAGAGAAGTATACCGTTATAATGCCTTGGCATCGATAAATTTTGATAAAGTTAGTGGTGGAAACTTGAGGATTTTTTGATGTTTCTCCACGTACTGGAGCCTTCCCTTTAGTTTTTTGACCCCGAATTGCTGTAGAGGAACCGCCTCTTTTTCACCATTGTAATGGAAGAAGAGAAAATTGAAAAAATTTGAAGATTGGTGAGATTTTGAGGAAATGTCATGGTGATGGGGGAAATGAGATGTGATTTAGGTGATAAGGGTTATGGGTAGGATGATTTTCCAATCAATTTTGGAAGTGAGAGCGGGAATTTGGAGGGGGTAGTGGAGAGAAAAAAATCCCCTAAGGGTTTTCGGGGGAGAGGCTAAGTCCGACAGGGGGAATTTGGACGGTTTTAATCAAACAGGGGTACCGTTCGGATGGCCGAACGTTTGGTCTGCGTCCGACAAAGCGTCCGAATTCAGAAGCTGAAGAACGGACGGCCGAAAGATGAGCCAGTGCGTCCGAAGTTCTTTCGGACGAAGCTGTGCGTCCGGAAGATTTCCAGAGAGTTTAAGGAAAAAAAGAATATTGTTCGGACGAATATGAGCGTCCGAGAAGTAACAGATGCTTTCGGACGATCCAGAGCGTCCGAAAGGAAAGTTGTTCGGACGAAGAAGTGCGTCCGAACTATGACCCTATGCCAAATTTTTCTGTAAAATCCCCAAGCATTTTCTGAGCGATTCAAAGCGATCTAGAGCTAAGGGTTTTGTAAAAATATCAGACAGTTCTTGATCTGAAGTAGGCACATAATCAACACGAATTTCCTTATTACAAATGAGGTCTCTAATGAAATGATGCTTAACATCAATGTGTTTGGTTCTAGAGTGCATAACAGGATTTTTTTGTGAGATTAATTGCACTAGTGTTGTCACACAATATAGGAACACAATCAAAAATTACACCAAAATCTTTCAGAGTATGTTTCATCCAAAGAAGAAATCTCTGCTGTTGAGCACAACAATTTCCGGCAGCAATGTATTCGGCTTCAGCCGTAGAAAGAGAAATGGAATTTTGTTTTTTACTAAACCAAGACACAAGACAATTTCCCAAAAAATAACACATTCCACTAGTACTTTTTCTATCAATTTTACACCCAGCAAAGTCAGCATCAGAATAGCTAATCAGATCAAATATAGAGGACTTTGGATACCACAGACCAAAATCCGTTGTTCCTTTTAGATATCTAA
Source organism: Cinchona pubescens (assembly GCA_025175665.1). Classification (NCBI taxonomy): domain Eukaryota; kingdom Viridiplantae; phylum Streptophyta; class Magnoliopsida; order Gentianales; family Rubiaceae; genus Cinchona; species Cinchona pubescens. The sequence continues at coordinate 878,375 of JANKKI010000155.1, forward strand.
AAATTCTTTTAACTGCCATCAAATGTGATTCTTTAGGACAAGATTGAAATCTAGCACATAAACAAACAGCAAACATGATATCTGGTCTACTGGCAGTTAAGTAAAGTAGACTTCCGATCATACCTCTATAGTGTTTTTCATCAACACTATTACCTTCTTCGTCTTTATCAAGTTTGGTTGAAGTACACATTGGCGTACCAACTTGTTTGCAATCTTCCATACCAAATCGTTTGAGCAGCTCCTTTGTGTACTTGATTTGTGTAGAATAAATGTTCCTTCCTTAGTTTGATGAATTTGTAGTCCGAGGAAAAATTGCAACTTGCCCATCATACTCATCTCAAACTCTTCTGGCATTAGTTGTGAAAAATCCTTGCACAAACTTTCATTAGTTGCTCCAAAAATAATATCATCAACATAAATTTGAACAATTAACAATCCTTTTAAATCAGTTTTTGTAAAAAGTGTGGTGTCAACTATACCTCTTTTGAAACCATTTTCTATCAAGAAGCCACTTAATCTTTCATACCAAGCTCTAGGAGCTTGTTTCAAACCATATAAAGCTTTGGAAAGTTTGAAAACATAATTTGGAAGATTCTTATTTTCAAAGCCCGGAGGTTGTTCGACGAAAACTTCTTGGTCGATAAAACCATTTAAAAAAGCACTTTTGACATCCATTTGAAATAATTTTAAATTATTGACATATGCAAATGCAAGAAACATGCGGATGGATTCTAATCTAACCACGGGTAAAAAGGTTTCATCAAAGATCAATATCTTCTTCTTGAGCGTAACCTTTTGCAACAAGTCTAGCTTTGTTTCTTATGATCTCATCTTTGTCATTTAATTTGTTTCTAAACACCCATTTAGTACCAATAACGGGATGAGAAGAAGGTCTTTCAACTAAGGTCCATACATTATTTTTCTCAAATTGACTAAGTTCATCTTGCATAGCATTAACCCATGATTCATCACTCAAGGCAACATCTATATGTTTGGGTTCAATGTGAGAAAGTAATGCACAATTATTATTCAAAGGTTTATGAGAACGAGTAGTTACCCCATCGGACAGATCACCTATGATTAAATCTTGAACGCTTTGAGAGAAGAATCTCCAAGCTTTACAAGATGATGAAGCTCCTCATTCTTTTCATCATCAATTTGATTGTTGTTGATATCAACGCTTGATGTAATCTCTTGATGATCTTTATGAATAACGAGCTTTTTGAGCTCCTTTAAAATACCTGTATCTTCATCTTCACATAAATAATTCTTTGAAATAGCTCACAACGGGTTTTCTACAAAAAATGAGTTCATAAGGAGTTTTATTTAAAGAAGATCTTAATAAAACTCGATTCATGACATAACAAGCCGTGTTAACCGCTTCGGCCCAAAAGTATTGTGGTAGGTCACACTCACTAATCATAGTTCTAGCCGTTTCTTGAAGAGTCCTATTTTTCCTTTCAATAACACCATTTTGTTGCGGAACTCTAACAACCGAAAACTCATGAAAGTTACCGTTGTGATCAGAAAAGTCGGGAAAACCCCCAAATTTAAATTCGGCACCATTGTCACTCCTTAAACGGAACAATTTTTGTATCCAATAAATTTTGAATTTTGGAAAACAATTTTACAAATTTTTCAAATGCTTCATTTTTGTGAACAAGAAATAATACCCAAGTAAACCTAGAATAGTCATCTACGATAACAAATGCATATTTGCAACCACCTAGACTAGCATATTGAGTGGGTCCAAATAAGTCTAAATGCAACAATTCTAAAGGTTTATGAGTAGACACAAAATTCTTAGGTTTCAAAGAAATTTTGACTTGTTTACCAAATTGACAAGCATCACAAATTTTATTTTTCAGAAATTTCAGTTTTGGCAAGCCTCTTACCAAATCTTTCTTAGCTATTTTTTAAATCAAATCCATATTAAAATGACAAAGTCTTCTATGCCAAAGCCAAGGATCATCTATGGAAGCGGTAAGACATTTTACATTGCTATTGCTAATTTTATCAAGATGAATCACATAAACATCATTGTGCCTAGTGCCTTTGAACAAAACAACATGATTTTTATCAAGGGAGAAGACATTCATGCTTGGTAAAGAAAACATATAAATTTTTGTCACAAAGTTGACTAACACTTAATAAATTATAGTTCAAATTATCAACAAGAATTACATTCTTAATCAAGGTTTCACCATTTTTACCTACATCACCAATGCCGATTGATTTTGCTTTGTTGTTGTCTCCAAAAGTGACTTTTCCACTTTTTTGGATGTAAGATTTGTGAAGAGAGAGGCATCACCCGTCATGTGCCTTGAACATCCACTATCTATAAACCACTTAGCGTTGTTGGCGATGTTAAGTACCTACACAATAAATCTCTTGATAACTTTTGGTACCCATATCTTTTTGGGTGCATGTGTGTTAGTGAAATTGCTTACTATCCATGCAACTTTCATTCCAAATTTTTCATTTTTCTTGACATAACACATATTCTTAGTATGTCCATGTTGTTGGCAATATCTACAAACAATGCTTTTATTACCATATAAAGAAGATTTTGGTTTTACAATACATAAGCCATCCCTTCTAAATATGACAAAATTTTTGTTGATTGCTACATTTCTATTGTGTCATATCAACAACATTTTCTTTTTTCTAGCTAAGAGAGCATTCAAATCATCCATGCTTTATATTCAAGGAGGCTTGTTCTTCCTTGACCTTTGACATATCTCACATGCATTCTTTTCTTCAAATCACGATTTTCTTGTGATAGCCTATTGTTTTCATTCACAAGTTTAGAGTTAGCATTCAATAAAGCATTTGACTTTTTTACTAACTCCTTATTTCTAGCATATGATTCTTTTAAGCTATCATGCAATTTTAAAATGAAAGCTTCAAGATCATCTTCATCATTTTCATCATTAGAGTCATAGTTAGAATTTACCTCATTATCTCCAATAGCCATAAAGGCCATTTGTGCCGACTCCATTTCTTCTTCAACTTCTCCTTCGGAGTTGCAATCGTCCCATGTGATTTGAAAGTTGTTGAATCTTGGTTTTCTTCCTTCCTTCTTTTTCTGGCTGGAAGGACACTCATTTGCAAAATGCCCGAGTTGACCGCATTCAAAGCATTTATCATTTTGCTTCTTTATTTCAAGTCTTGACTTCCCTTTGAAATTATTTGTGTTTGTAGCTCCGCCTCTTCTCATTCTTCGTTTGTTGATGTAATGTTTAAGAAATCCTTTGGTGATGAGTGCAAGATCTCCTTCATCAAGATCTTCATCTTCTAGATTGATGGAGTTGTTTTCATCTTCCTCTTGAGAGGTCTTTAGAGCAATGCTCCTTCTTGGCCTTGCTTCTTCATCATCCACAACCTTGGCCTTTAGCTTGAGTTCATAAGATGTAAGAGAATTGATTAGTGATTCAATAGGCATTAAATTTAAATTCTTAGCTTCCTCTATGGCAATTGTTTTGGCATCCCATTCTTTGGATAGAGCATTCAGGATTTTTCTATTTTTTTCACCCAAAGAGTACTCCTTACTCAAGGCTTCAAGATCCTTTATAATGTCATTGAACCTGCAGATACATTTTGTCTATGTTCTCATGTGGTTCCATCTTGAAGGACTCATACTTGGCAACAAGTAGAGATTTCTTTTGCTCACGAACATCATCGCTCCTTCATGATTTTCCTTCAACTTATCCCATATTTCTTTAGCAGAACTGCAACCCTTCACGCGAGTTGATTCATTTGCATCCAAGGCATTATATAACACATTCATGGCTTTTGCATTCAACGTCAAGTTTGCCTTGTCTTGTGGAGTGAGCTCATTCCTTGTCTTTTATCTTCTTCTATTTGTGTGATCATCAATGATAGAAGCTTCAAATGGACCTTCATTGACAACATACCACAACTCAATGTCAATAGATTGCAGAAATATTTTCATTCTATCTCTCCAACTAATAAAATTTGCCCCATTAAACATGGGGGTCTAATGTAACGGATTGGCCTTCAAAAAATAGAGCATTATTGGTTGCCATAATTCTTTACTCAATAGCAGTTTAAGCAATATAATGAGACCAAGCTCAGATACCAATTGTTGGTCCCAAAGCAACCTAAGAGGGGGGGTGAATTAGGTTTATAAAAATTATGCTTTCAGAAAATAGTGAGCTTTTTAAATTTAAATGCAGATATAATAAATTTACTAAAACAGTAAAGTAAAGAGAGAAAAATTTAACAAACAATACTTCCAAGCTAGCAAGCTTGAAGTATCAAATTTCTTGAATGCTTCACACACTTGGTGAGCCAATAATCTTTACAAAGTTGGGAAGTTCTTGCTCACACTAAAACTCTTTTAGTTGAGCCAAGAATCTTACTTACAACCACACTTTCATACAAGATTATCACTCCACTCAAAGTTGAATTGCACTCACAACTTCACACTAATACAACAAAGCACTATAGTCAATTTGCACTCAAATTACTCTTTCCTTAGGCTTGTACTCAATGTATTAGATGATTTTTTTCTTGTTCTTAAAGCACCTATTTATAAGAGCAATAAATAGAGCTTTCAACTACTTCCTAACGGCTAAGTAATGTCTTACCGCTTGTGCGTCCGAAAGATCTGTTCCTGCAAAAGCTTGTTTTACAGAGTTAAGTGTTTATGTCATCATCAAAATAAGGTTTGGAAAACATCAAAGCCGAAAGTGAAGCCCAGCGCACATGCGCTGGGGTTGTGCAGCGCATGTGCGCTGGCAACTTTTCAGCATTGCCTAGCGCACACATGCGCCCAAAATAGGAAGCGCATGTGCACCCGAAGCAGCAAAATTGCGTATTTTTGAGTTTTTGACAGATTTCTTCACCTGGTTGGCCCACCTTTTTTCACCCGATTTCACATTCTTATCTATAGGCATTAATTGTAACCCTAAGTACTCATTATAAATACCCAATTGAGGGTGAGAAAAAAGGATCGACACTTTTATTTTCTTTTGGTTAGGGTTTTTAGTAGTAGAAATTTCTCTTTATTTTTTCATGGCACTTTGTGTCTAATCCCTTTTCTTGGTAGAGGGATTTGAAGCCATGGTCAATTCCACAAAGTTGTGAGACTTTTTGTGCTTGAATTATTCAATTTTATGTCAGGTATTGATTATTTTTTCCCGATTAAATTTAAGATTGTTCTTTTTAACTTGTTTTTACTGCGGATACTAAGTTATTAGAATTAATTTACTGCTAGATTATTTTAACCGCGTGTGTTTAATTCAATCTATGAAGAAACTATATTTGATAATTACTGGATTTGAGTTATTGAATTTAGGGAAAATAATTATCTAATTAGCATAACCGCGTGTGTTTATGTTTAATTAGCCTAATTGTTCTAACCTATTGATTTTAATGCTTCTATTAATTGATCTTTGGCACATGTCTGGGTTAAATTAATAGTTAGGGTTAATTGGATCGCGTGTTGAAAATTATCCAACTTTAGAAAGAAATAAGAATCAACTTTGAATTGGTATTCGTTCGAGTTAATTCTTCAATTAGTGCTTGATATAAATTGAATTATCCTGTGTGTCAAGGATCGACTAGTGAAATTGCCATGGTGGATATGACCAAAACCAAGACTTTTCTTACATCGAATTTTCTTCAATTATTTTATTGTTTTAGTTTTAGTTAAAAGCATTCAAAACCCCTATTTTCCCATTTAGCATGAAAATAAACTCCGTTCTCTCTGGGATGACCTGTACTCACCGCTACTACATATTGAGAGTTGTTAATTTTGGGTGCTTACGACAACATTGCAACTCGACAGCATTTATTTGCACACCAAAATTTTGGCGCTGTTGCAGGGGATCGAACCCGAGTCGCCCGCTTGACAGGCGGGAATACTCACCAGCTGTACTACTGCCAATTGTCTTTTACCTTGGGTCCTCATTAGTGATTTTAATGATATCCTTGATAGCTTTGAGAATTTGGGTGGCAACCCCATTAATAGACATAGAGCTAACTTGTTTAGGTGTTGCATTGATGATTGTAATCTTCCAGACCGAGGTTTTGTTGGCCCCAAATTTACTTGGCTGGGTAAGAGTAAAGGGGGTTCCGTTATTCAAGAAAGATTTGATAGATTTTTTGTTTATGATAAGTGGTTAGACCTCTTCCAAGGAAGCTTCTGTTCATCATTTGGTTAGAACCAGATCTGACCAAAAACCTATCCTCCTTTATACTCATTATCATGTCCACTCCGAGGTCAGGCCTTTTAGATTAGAAAAGTTCTAGATGGATCATGATGATTTTCCCTTTCTTGTTCAGCAATCCTGGAGTGATTCAAATTTGAATTTTTCTGAGGGTACCAATGTTTTAAAAAATCAATCTCCTCTTGGAGCAAAGCTACCTTTGAAAACATTTTCAGTTAAACAAAAGAGGAAAATTACTAATCGACTCCTTGGTATTCAAAAGTTTCTTACTTGAAACAACTCAAATTTTCTGGTCAACATGGAAATTTCTCTTTTTAATGAATTCAATGATTTGTTAGAAAAAGAAAAATATCTCTGGATTCTAAAGTCTAGAACTGATTCCTTTTTGTGAGAAGATGTTAATGTCAACTTTTTGAAATCTTCCACTTTGATTAGGAAGAAACACAACAAGATTCTTGCTTTAAAAATTGCTTTGGTGCTTGAATTTCTGGGGATAAAGATCTCAAGGAGCATGTGCACAAATTTTTTTTTCCAACCTTTTAACCACTTCATTACATCGCTCCAACTATTCTTCCTCAACTTTGGTCTTTCCAAATTCCTTTCTAATCTAGATAAAGCTGGATTGGAAAGTAATCTCCACTTTCATTTTTTTCAAAATCTTTTGGGACAAAATCGAATCTTCTGTTTTTCAATTTGTGAATCAATCTTTTCAAAATCAAAAAATCTTACATGTCCTTTTGTAAATGATAATTTTATCTCTCTTATTCCTAAGAGAAATGCTCCTGAAACAATTAGAAGCTTTAGACCAATCAATATGTGTAAATCAATTTACAAGATTCTATCTAAAGTTATTGTTAGCGGCTTAAACCTTTTTTAAGTGTTGAGTAATGTGTAGCTTGATGACTCTTAATATTTTATGAGTCAAATGTCTTTCAGATGTTCTATGAGTCATGGGAATATTTTCTAGAATTCTAGCTCATTGTTCTATGTAATTTTCAACTGTAAATTCAGCTCCAATGTAACAATAAAATTGTGAAAATATGAATAAAAAATATTACTTAGCTCCAAAATTCTTCTCGCCTAATCCCCAATAAAATTGGTATCAGAGTTGGAGTTCATAAAAATACAGCCTTATTTCATCTCTAAAAACAGAAGAAATTGAGATGGCAAATCAAAATAATGATGGTACTTCAATTCCTATATTTTTTGGTGAACACTATGATCATTGGTATGTACTTGAAAGATGAAGACATTTTCCAATCAAAGGAGTTGTGGGATTATGTAGAAGATGGATATGATGAACTAGCATCAACAACCGACTTTAGTGATCAACAGCTAAGAACTCTCAAGGAACATAGAAGAAAAGATGCCAAAGCACTCTCATATATTCAACAAGATGTATGCCCAAATATTTTCTCAAGTATCTTGGGAGCAGATCAAGCCAAAGAAGCATGGGAAATTCGACAAAAAGAGTTCCAAGGAAATGTCAAGGTGAAGGATGTCACACTCCAAACTCTTAGAATATAGCTTGAAAACTTGAAGATGAATGAAGCTGAAAGTGTCCAGGACTATTACACAATGATCACCAAGATTGTCAATGAGATTAAGACATTAGTGAACAAATTAATGATGGCAGAATTGTTGAGAACATAGTTGTAAGTTTACCCCCAAAATTTGATCCTATGGTTTCCATAATTGAAGAGACAAAATACATTTTCTCACTAAGTGTTTAAGAGTTGACGGAATCCTTGAAGGCTTATGAGAGAAGAACAGATAGACATACTAAAAAATCCATTGAAAATGCCTTTCAATCAAAGTTAAATTTCAACCCCAAAATCAATAAAGGAGAGCAATCCTCTAGTAATTATCAAAGAGAATGAGATGCACAAAGAGATGGAAGACGTGGTTGTGGAAGAGGACAAGGTAGAGGAAGTGGAAGAAACAACTTTCAAAGAGCCAATAATGCTGAAAATTTACAATCTTGCAACATTTGTAGGAAGAACAATCATGTGGAAAATGATTGTTGGCATAAAGGGAAACCACAATGCTACAATTGCAAGCGCTTTGGTCATATTACGAAGGATTGTAGATGCAAAATCAACCAACAAGCACAATTTTCAGAAGAGAAGCAAGAAGAAAGTAACTTGTTTTATGCTTGTCACATGGCAACCAAAAGCAAAAAGGATGTTCGGTTTCTTGATAGCGGCTGTAGCAATCACATGACAAGGGACAAATCCATATTTGTTGAACTTGGATGAGTCCATCAAAACTCAAGTAAAGATGAGAAATGGAGTAGTTGTTCAAGTACAAGGATTAAGAACCATTGGTGTTCAAACCAACAAAGGTAAAAAGTTGATCCATGACGTATTACTTGTACCTGATTTAGATCAAAATTTGTTAAGTCTTGGGCAGCTTCTTGTGCATAGATATGCACTTAATTTTGATGATGGTAAGTGCTTATTCTATGACAAGAAAGATGGTAGATAGCTTGTTCTGAAAATTCAAATAAAGAAGAATTGAAGTTTTCCAATAAATTTTAGCTATGGTGGAGATCAAGCTATGAAGGCACATGTGATTGAAAGCTCATGGTTATGGCATAAAAGGCTTGGACACTTGAATTTTGCAGCCTTAAATTACTTCAACAAAAGGGGATGATTTATGGACTACCAATAATTAAGGAGAAACATGAAGTTTGTGAAGGATGTGAAAATTGGAAAACAACACCGGCAACCATGTCCTAAAGGAGTTTCACATGGAAAGCCAAAAAAAATTTGGAGATAGTTCATACGAATGTTTGTGGACCAATGAGAACAATATCTCATGGAGGTAACAAGTACTTTATTCTTTTCATTGATCACTTTTCAAGAATGACTTGCGTTTATTTCATGAAAGAAAAATCTAAAGTTTTTTCTGTGTTTAAGAAGTTTAAAAATCTTGTTGAGAAACAAAGTGTTGAACTCCAGTTATGATAATGATGTTTTGATGATGAGCAAATCATACTAATGGTTTGCAAACAAGTGTGCAGAAAAACAGGAAGGATCGGATGAAAATGATCATCCAAACACAATCAAGAAAAACAACTAAAAGTTGAACAACACATCTTCGGACGATGAAGAGCGTCCGAAAGAAATGAAATCAGACGCAAGTCATTCTCCGAAAAAGTGATCAATGAAAAGAAGTAAAGTCTGTCTCTTATACACATCTATTTTAAGCCAAAGTTAGTTGTTCGATTGATATATCTAAGTGCCCTCATGGTAAAAGGTTAGAACTCAAATTTCAGCACATCTTTCATCTATAAATAGCCCAAGGACTTCCAAATGATGCATGGAACTACAACATTCAATACAAACACTTGTAAGAGCTATTTGGGGAGAAATAGGCTAAAATATTGTGGGTTGTATTGGTTTGAGTAGTATAGTTCTCTTGGCTCAACTAGTGGGAATTAGTGTGAGCAAGAGTAGACTAGTGAGTGATCTTCAAGTGTAAGAGTAGAGGGGTAACAAGTGTGCAAAAGTGAGGTTGTAGTGTAAAACCCTTTGGTTCAACTAGAGGAACTTAGTTGGTGCAAGGGTGAGCCAACTTTGTGTACAAAAGGTTATTGCCTCACCTCCTAACAAGAGGCACTACTGGTGGATGTACTCCAAGCTTGAGAAGCTTGGGAGTTTGGTTTAATATTCTTTATCTACTTCAATCTTTTATTTGTTCTTTAAGCTTTGATTGCTAAATATTTATCTTTGATCATTTGTGCTTAAGTATTCATTTGTTGCACAAAGTTGTATTTTCATTAAGCACTTCAAAAGGTTTGTTTTTTGAGACAATCTAATTCACCCCCCCCCCCTCTTAGGTTGCTTTGGGGCCAACACAAAGTGGTCATTGTATTAAGACCTTGAGAAGTGATAGAGGGAAGGAGTATACTTCAAATGCTTTTAAGGAATTTTTTGAAGATGAAGGAGTAGAAAGACACTCATGGTTGGCTATGCACCTCAACAAATGGAGTATCCGAAAGGAAGAATCAAACCGTGATGGAGATGGCACAATATATGTTGCATGACAAAGGATTGACAAAAGTTTTTTGGGCTGAAGCAGTTTATACAGCCGTGTATTTATTGAATAGAAGTCTGACAAAAGTGGTATGGAATCAAACTCCAATTGAAACATGGAGTGGAAGGAAGCCATCAGTGAATCACTTGAAATTTTTAATGAGAAGTGTTTGCTATACACATTTTCCCAAGGATAAGAGGTACAAGCTTGATGAAGTAAGTGAAAAATGTATTTTTGTGGGTTATAGTTCAAAGTCTAAAGGTTACCGTTCGTATAGTTTGAAAACTAACAAAATAATTATTTGTCGAGATGTTTTGTTTGATGAAAATGCGTCATGGAATTGGAATGATGAAAAAGTAGAAAGAGGAATTGTTTTGATTGATGATGAACAAAATGAGGAGGAAATTTCAGCCACTCCAAGCAGCCCACTTCCTTCACCAAGCTCAAATTCAAGTTCTCCAACCACAACACCAAAGAAGATGAGGAGTTTGACTGAAGTCTATGCAAGGTGCAACTTCTGAGTTCTTGAACCAGAAAATTTTGAAGAAGTAAATGCTGAAAAAGATTGGAGGAAAGCCATGGAGGATGAGATTCATACAATTGAGAAAAACAAGACCTGGAAGCTTGTAGACAAACCACAAAACAAGGAAATCATTGGAGTGACCATCTGGATGGCTCAATTCAGAAGAAGAAAGCAAGACTTGTTGCAAAAGGATTCTCTCAATAGTCTAGAATTGACTACAATGAAACTCTTTCCCCAATTGTAAGATTTGATACCATTCAAGCTCTTATTGCTATAATAGCTCACAAAGGATGGAATCTTTACCAACTTGATGTAAAATTTGCATTTTTGAATAGAGAATTGAAGGAAGAAGTTTATGTTCAGCAACCTCAAGGTTTTGTCAAAGAAGGGGAGGAAAACAAAGTGTACAACTTGAAGAAAGTTTTGTACGGGTTGTAGCAAGCACCAAGGGCTTGGTACAACGAAATTGATTCTTACTTCATAGAGCAAGAATTTAAAAAGAGTACAAGTGAGCCAACTTTGTATGTGAAGACACAAGGTACATCAAGCATTCTTATTGTTGCTTTATATGTTGATGATTTGCTCTATACTGGTAATAATGAGAACATGATTGCTGAATTTAAGAAAGACATGATGAAAAAATATGAAATGAATGATATGGGGATACTACATCATTTTCTTAGCATGGAAATTGATCAACAAGATGATGGAGTGTTTATTTGTCAAAAAAAGTTTGTTGAAAATGTTCTTGTTAAATTTGGCATGTTTGATTGTAAACCTATGCTTACACCTCTTGTTGTGAATGAGAAACTTGTTATAGATGATGAAGAAAGAAAGTTGATTCTACTTTGTATAGAAGTTTGGTTGATATTTTGTTATATCTTACAACTACAAGAACGGATATTATGTTTGCTTCAAGTTGATTATCAAGATTTATGCACAATCCAAGTCAGTTACATCTTGGAGTAGCCATGAGGGCACTTAGATATATCAATGGAACAACTAACTTTGGCTTAAAATTCAGCAAGGGAGCTAGTACAACATTGTTTGGCTTTTGTGATAGTGATTGGGGTGGATGCCTTGATGATATGAGCAGCACTTCTGGTTATTGTTTTTCACTTGGTTGAATAGTGTTTTCTTGGGTTTCAAAAGAAGCAACAAAGCGTGGCATAATCATCAACCGAAGCTGAGTATGTTTTAGCTAGTATGGCAACTTCACAAGTCATTTGGATAAGGAGAATTCTTGAAGATACTGGAGAGAAACAGAAGGAAGCTACAGTGATGTTTTGTGACAACAAATCAGCCATTGATATTGCCAAAAATCCAGTTCATCATTCAAGAACTCGACACATTGCAATCAAGCATCATTTTATTAGAGAAACAATTGAAGAAGGTGAAGTTGAGTTGAAATTTTGCAAGAGTGAAGACCAAGTTGCAGACATCTTTACAAAGCCACTCCCAAGAAACAAGTTCTTTTACTTTAAAGAAATTCTTGGAATTCAAGAATTGCACATTAAGAGGGGGAATATATTGAGTAATGTGCAGCTTGATGACTCTTAGTATTTTATGAGTCAAATGTCTTTTAGATGTTCTAAGTCTAGGGAATATTTTCTAGAATTCTAACTCATTGTTCTATGTAATTTTCATTTATAAAAATTTAGCTCATATAAAACAATGAAATTGTGAAGAAGACATTACTTAACTCTAAAAATTCTTCTCTCTTTCTTGGCCTAATCCCCAACATTAAGGAATTGGATTTGTCCCCAACAAACTAGTTTCATTCCTGGTCGTGGGGGTTCTGATAATGTCATTGTTATCCAGGAACTTGTTTACAAACTTAGTTGTTTCAAAGGTGCCAATGGGGCTTGTGATATCAAACTTGATCTAGAGAAGGCTTTTGGTAAGATTTAATCTAGTTTAATTTGCCCTTTAAACTTGTTAAGCTCATTATAGCTTGCATTCTTCTTCTAGGCTCGCTGTTATCCACAATGGTACTTTGACTGACTGGATCATCTGCCTAGAGGTATTAGATAGAAGGATCCCTTATCCCCTTTCATTTTTATCATGTGCATGGAATTCTTGTCTTAAAAATTGATCAACATGCTTTTTGGGGGAGAGATACTATTTCACCAATCGAATCACACGTATCTAATATAGCCCAAAAATATTCATACCTAATGATTTTCCACAAAGTGGTAATGGTCCGCACAACGTCTCCGGAGAGATTTTTGTGGAAAAGAAAGGTTATGATTCGCTTACATTTTTATCATGTGCTTGGAATTCTTGTCTTTAAAAATTGATCAAGCATGTGCTGATAAATCCTTGCAGCCTATTAGGGTTTGTAATGGCCTTCGATGATGATATTATTTTATTAACAAAAAATTTTGTTTCTTCTATTGCAACTGTGAAGAGTAAGTATCCTTGACGAGTTCACATCTATCTCTAGCCTTGCCAATAGTACAGGGAAATCCAGAATCTTATTTTCTCGGAACACCCCAAACAATGCTAGGGATGACATTTTTAGCTTTCTCAAGATTGGTCATACCAGAGATCTTGGCAAGTACCTCGGGTTCCTTATTGCACAGAAAAGGTTATTCGCCAGACATCTTCAGTTCATTATTGATAAAGTGCGGAGTAGATTGGCAAGATGGCAGTCTAGTATGGAATCTTCTAGAAGCTTTGCGGGCAGAAAAACTATTATACAAGAAGTTACTTCTGCAATTCCCTCCTATTACATGCAGTGCCCATCTCTTCCTACAACTGTTTGTGAAAACATTGACAAAGCCAACAGGGTCGTCCTGTAGGGTGGTTCGAACATAAGAGAAAGATGAGTCTTGTTGGGTGGGAAAAAGTGATATGTCCCGAGGACCTTGGAGGGATAGGGATAAGGAAAACTAGACTTGCCAACGAATCCTCGCTTTCTAAACTTAACCGGAGACTCTACAAGAAAAAGATGAGGTCTAGTCCAAGGCTATTTGAGCTTAAATTTATGGACTTCCCTACTAGTGGCTGCATTAAGAAGGGTCCAAGTTCTGTTGTCAAGCAAGCTGTCCTCAAAGGAAAGAAACTGTTCAACAGTGGGTTAACTTGGAGAGTCAAAAATGGGCTGAAAGCCAGATTCTGGTTGGACAATTGGACCTCCCTTGGTCCGATCAGAAATCTTGTGCAAGGCCCTCTCAAATATAACCTCGAGGAAAAATTCATATCGGAAGTCAAGTTTTTGGCTTGGGTAACTCCTGGAACCTCTCAAAACTATCTCTTGAGCTCCCTCCAAACATTGGTCAAAAGATCATTGCCATACCAAGACGACTCTTTGATCCTGGAGATGATTCTATGAGTTGGGGCGGCACAACTGACACTCAATTCAATATTGTAGAGGCTTAAAAGATGGCCTTGAAACTGGGTGACCAATTCATTTTAGATAGGTCTAAACTTTCTCGGGGCTGGGAAGTCAAAGCCTCTTCTAGAGTGAAATTTTTTCTTTGGCTCCATAGTCAAAACAGACCGGCTTCTAAAGGACTTCTCTTAAGGATCCCAAGGCTTTGTCCCAAAGCCAAAGAGTTATGGAAATTTGTGGGCTACCATATTGATGATGTCAGGGTGGCTAACCTTAGTTTTATTGATTGGCTCAAATTTGGCTATTTTAAGCTGTCTTCTCCTCATCGTCACTAGGTTCCTGGTGTCTTTTATTTGATTTTCCTTTCCTTTGTTGGGGTCTTTGGATACACAGGAATAAATCCCTGTTTGATCCTCCTCAGAGGCCTTTTGATCTAGTCAATTTCTGCCTTGGAGTCGCAATTGAGTTTGTTTTTCTAGGGCCCTCGAATAAAGGATCGCCTAATCTGGTGGAACAACTTATAGGCTGGGTTCTCCCACCACCACCACACACAACCAAATTGAATACAGATGGGTCCTCCATGGGTAATCCAGGACAAGCAGGTGCAGGTGCAGGTGCAGGGGCCCTTTTCAGGAATTGCGTTGGAGGTTGGATTTGTGGCTTCTCTAGAAGGATTGGCTTGGGCACTAACAGTTGGCTGAATCATGGGCAATTAGAGACGGCCTCCAAATGGTTGTGTATATGAAATTTATGAATTTATTAGCTGAATCAGTTTTTCAAGTTATTCTGCACATGGTTGAATATAATGTACCCGAAAATCACTCACTCTCTTCCTTTATTTTTTATTGTAGAGCTTTAAGGCAGAAAAATCAGCAAGGTGGAGTTTAAGCACGTCTTCAGAGAAGCAAATAGGAGTGCAAACTTTTTGGCCAAGCTTGGTGCTGATCAAAATGATGCTTTTGTTGTATTAGAAGAAACACCAATTAGTATTGTATCTCTTTTGTTAGAAGACATTAGTGGAGTCAAATTTCCAAGACGACTGCATTGTATTCAATGTAATTTTGTTTTGTTTTAATCCTTTTTTCTACCAAACAAAATATATATATATATGATTCCCACGAAGAAATGCAATATGTTTATAGGTTATGTTTTTAAATTCGAGCTAGACCAAACAAATCGATCCGTTAAATCAAAAACTGACCATTGACCGCGATCCAATTATATATTACAGCGATTAAAAAAACATGAACTGATTAGAACCTGTACATTTCCTCAAATCCCATAAATCCTAAAATTACTTAATGTTTTGGTCAAAACATGTCATTTTTTTTCATTCCTAAAAGCTAATAATAAAAAATCCCAAATTTCAAAACTTCTTAAATATAAAATGAAATAATGAAATAAAATAAAATCCACAAGAATTCCAGCAACCAAGAATCCCAAAATTCAACAATCCCTCTTTTTTCCCATTGGCTCCCTCCACCCAATTTATTGAAAGATGGTTATACCTTTTTGAAAATGAAAAATAAATTTTTCAAAAGAATTTGTTGACAAAAATTTCAATATTTTTTATTTTTCATGTTAAGAAAAGCTAAATTTTGTTTTCAAAATCAACTCTGAAACTGCTTTTTCCAAGGTGTTTTTTCTTTTCCCACTTTTAAAAAAGCTGCTTATAACTTCATTAAAAGCTGCTGAGAATAAGGTACTTCCAGAAAATCTCTCTAGATTAAAAAAAAAAAAATTCACCAATAATTCATCCCACGCGGAAACCATCTTCGTCCTAATACAATAACATAACCCAGTAACATACATGGAAAACAGCATCGACTTCAATTTTTTCTAAGTTTTATTTTCAACTTCTTTAAGAATTGGGAGTCTGAACCAGGGGAGGAAAGTAGAATCTGCTAGCTTCTTTTCTAAAACTAGCATAAAAGTACACAGCTGAATCGTCCGGTAGACAAATTTCATGGTCTATGACCAGGTAAATTCAAAGCAAAGAGTTACAGGCATCTACATATAAAAAATAAGCCATAGCAGCAATTTAAGCAGAATACAATTAAAAATTCAGAAGTTCAGAAGGGTAACTGCAGTGGGATACCATCTTCGAAGGCAGAAACATCTTTAGACTTCAGATGAGTTAATAATCAAATCATGAATGAAAAATCAAACTGAAATTATCCCCACTAAAACACGAGATCTCTCAAACTGGAAAGCCAAACTTCCAGCGAAAATATTTCTACAATGACAGTGTGAAACCACTTTGAAAGGAGTCCATTTGCACCTTACAACTTTTAAGTAATACATAATTCCTCTAAAACAAATACCATGTGCAAAATAGCAGATATTGAATTACCATTGTAGTGGTGATCCTATTCTGCGAAAATTTCAAAATCACAAGAATCAGGCTCATCGACCTTTTAAGTAATACATAATTCCTCTAAAACAAATACCATGTGCAAAATAGCAGACATTGAATTACCATTGTAGTGGTGATCCTATTCTAAAATTTCAAAATCACAAGAATCAGGCCCATCCACCTTTCAAGGTCTAAACTCAACAAATATTTTAGGTTGATGTGTTCTGATTTTGAACAAGACACAAGTCAAGGACACATATCATTCGCAACAGACTCGACAAGAACCATTTTCATTTTGCATTATCCATCCCTAGTCCCAGAT
Organism: Cinchona pubescens; assembly: GCA_025175665.1. Taxonomy (NCBI): domain Eukaryota; kingdom Viridiplantae; phylum Streptophyta; class Magnoliopsida; order Gentianales; family Rubiaceae; genus Cinchona; species Cinchona pubescens. Next base: position 895,151 of record JANKKI010000155.1, read on the forward strand.
AATATTGTGGCCTTGCCAAAATGTCTCCAAAGAAGTTACCAAAGCTTGCAGCAATTTCAGCTCATATTCACAAGGCTGCTTCTCAAGCAAATACTTTTTCTCCCGTCTAAAGCACAAAATTAAACTGAAAATGTTACATTACATTGGTCAAAAGCAAATTGCAACTTTTACCTAAAATCTGGTAAGCATTGTTCTTGTGGTGTAAGAATGACATGGTAGCTTGTGAAATATGGATTGCATCCCAGCAGCAGAACTCTCACTCTAGCAAGCTTTGCCACCTTAGACCTAATGTAGTACACACACCGTGTTCTTCATTCTTAAATTTGTTGAAATACTTCAATACATTTCTCAGACACATCAAGGCCCTACAAGCAGTCATTCTCTTTAACCAAAAACCAAAAAGGATATTATGGTCATTCTCATGCAACAGACAGCAGCTAGCCAGTTAGTTCAATCAGGAACCATCCAATCATATTGGATCACATCAAACTAACAATTTTTGGTCCATATAAGAGGCACCACACACCCATTAGCTAGGATACTTTGGCATACTCATGAATGTGCAAAGAGTATGTGCACTGCTACTTTTGAACTTTCTTACTTCAGCTGGCTGACCAATTCAATACTGACATTCACTCTTGGGCAGATAGCCGTACACAACAAGAAAATCAACCACGCACAGGTGCAACTTCCAATTTCCCGATGTTGATCATGTACTGTCTTGGCAATACATGTCAAAAGAAAATTGAGCTGAGTGAAGCTGACCTAAGAGATTGTTTCAATGCGGCAAGTACCAAGTACAATAAAGTTTAAGTGACACTGACCAAACAGTTGAGAAAACAAAGTGGTTTTAATCCCAGAAAAATGATTCCTGGAGTATATTCCAGGCTGGCCAAACCAGAAACTTCAAAGGCATCATATCTTCTATACGCACAGAAGGACTTATCATTTGCCTAAAAAAAAAAAAACTAAACTCAAAAGCATCATGATTTTGAACTTCAACTCATCAATTGCCTTTAGGCTTCTTTCATTTTAATCTTTTCCATATTTTGCATTAAAGAGAATTTAGGGCTACCTAAGTTAATCAACTTCCAATAGATTCTTTCCATATTTCTCTTCAACATTTTGCCAAAGAAGGATTTAGAACAAATGAACAAATGCAAAATTGGAAGGAAAATGTAATGATGCCATCGCACAAGAAATAATCAATCCATTAAATAAGCAATATCAGCAAAAATAGATGTCAATTTATTTCAAATAAGAAAATTAGCAGCCAAATATATTACAACTCACAGGGATCTTCTTCAACTTCTACTTCTTTTTCTTTTTGTTTTGTTTTTTTATTTTATTTGCTTTTTTACTCACATTTCCTTCATGGTTCCTTGCAAAAACTGACAAATCTAATGAATTCATGATTCAACAAAAACAGATCAAAATCTAAAGTGTTCAATTCAAAGATATGTTATTGCTACGCTCCACTAGATCAAGATATATCTAATATTCTTTCTATATTCAATAATAAACATAACACACTATTCAAAAAAGTTTCAAATCCAAACCTATATTTCAAAGAATTTGAAATAAAGCATTCCAAATAAATTCACTGCCGCTTCCAATACGGTTGATGCAAGGCAGGACTTCCGTTAACCAGAAACGTCATAGATAAAGTAGTACAACCAAACAAACATACCATGCCTTAGACTACAACTACTAGCAGCTGTACGTGGAAAACACCTCACAGTTAACAGTGAAATTTAAAGTTCAAACATTAAAACCCAAGTTCTCGAAAATATACCGAACCGGAGCTAGCCAGTAAGTTCAATCAGGTGTCATGCAATCCAATTGTATCACATCAAAATAACAATTCCTTGTCCATGTAAGAGACAAAATACAAATATTGAACAAGGATATTCTGGAAAGCGATAAAATATGGTGAATATGCAGTTAGAAGGACGCTACTTCTGAACTTTCAAACTTCAGTTAGCAGGCAAGTATTGCTATCGGATCTCAACACTTACATAGCTAGCCTTGTACAAGAGATGTGAAAGACACTAACTAGAAGAAAATAATAACGTATTTTTTGGCTAAACAAAATCTGAATGGTATCACCAAATGACATACATTTCGTATCACAGCTGACACACAAATCAACCATGTGAAGGCATAAGCAACAGTCTTGGCTGGAAAGTGCCAAAGAAAATAAAGGCCAAGTGATTCAGAACCACGCAGTTGACGGGGGAAAGTGGTTTTAATCCATGGCAATTATTCCTTGGAAAATATCACAGGCCTACCAGGAGCTTTATCATATCTTCCTATAAGAAAAACAGAACTTTTAATTGATTAACTTTATATTCTAATTAGTCAATAGTCTTTTGGCCACTTTCTTTATTTATTCTTTCCATATTTGCATCTAAAGCTACTTAATTAACCAAAGCCTTTAGTTCTTCCAATTATTCTATTCCACTTTTTTCACTAAAAAGTACATCGAACAAAAATTCATAATTTTAAGGAAAATATAATTTTATTGGCATGCAGATACTAATAAATCAATTATCAATTGGTCAATTCAACTCAAATAATAAACAATTAGTGACACTCAAAATCTAATATCTTTTCCAAAATCAATAATAAACATAAAAAAATTTTTAAAAGAGCTTCAAATCCAAACCAATATTTAAAAAACTGATATGAAGCCTTCCACATAAATTCACTGGTCACCTCCAACTTCACTTGATGCAAGGCAGGACCTCAATTCGCGAGAAACATCATTGAAAAAAGTAATACTACCAATTATACATCTTTTAACATGTAATAATACTCATTAAACTACAACTAACAGCAGCTGTACACAATTAACACACAATTTAGGTTCAACTATGGAAACCCAAATTCTCAAAAGAATAATTACAGCAGCTAGCCATGAAGTTCAATCAGGTGCCACCAAATCAAATTGGATCGCATCAAACTAACAATTTCTGGCCCGTCCAAGACACAGCATACAACCATTAAACAACAATATTCTGACATGCGATTAAATATGAAAAGTATGCAGTTAGGAGGCAAGCTACTTCTAAACTTTCTAAAATCTATATCTGACAGATCTTGCTACCAGCTCTCAACAAGTGACACAAAAGAGACTAACTACAAGAAAAGAACAGCGTATATTTTGGCCAAACAAATCTGAATAATATCACTTCATGACACACACAAGCAACTGTCTCGATGAGAAAGTGCCAACGAAAATGAAGACTAAGTTATTCAAACCCAACCTTTGAAGAGGGGTGGGGGTGGCTCTAATCAATGGCAGATCTAAAGGAGGTGAGGGCCACCCCCAAGATATAAAATTTTCAAAAAAATATTTTATCCTTATAAAATTTACATTTCGCTTCCTAAAATTTTGATAAAAAAAAACATAAGTCAGCCTCTATAAATATAACCCTATTAAGTCTCCTCCCATAAAATTTTAATTAAAAAAAAGTTAGCCTCTACAAATATATGCGTATAAAGCCCACCCGTCAAGTTGTAATTCCTGCATCCACCCATTGCCCCTTGCTCGCAGGCAATCATTATGCCTAGAATATATCCCAGGACTAACCAGAAACTTCAAAAGCATCGACTTTACACTTTAATTAATCTGATCGCCTTTCGGCCACTTCTCTTATTATTCATTCCATATTTTGCATTAAAGAGAATGTAAAGCAACTTAATTAACTAATTTCCTCTTTTTACATTTTGTTTGGATGGATGGATTTGGGGAAGGATTTGAAATCCACCCATTTATTGGAGGAATTTGTAATACTAAAATAGATGAATTTCAAATTTACCGAAATTAAAAAAGTGTTTGAAATTATTTATTTTACATCTTTTAATTTGGATAAAATTCAAATTAATCCATTTTAACCTTACAAATAGTTCCAACAAACAAGTGTATTTCAAATTGTTCCTCAAGTCCATCGATCCAAGCTGAACATTAGTTTCTTCCAATTTTCTAGTTTTTTTCCGTGAATACTGGTGCACGAGCACGCAGAAATACTAATAAATCAATTATCCATTAGTTATTTAGGCAAAGTACAGCAAAATATACATGTCAATTAATTTCAAATAACAACGTTGGGAGAATAATTTAAAATAACTCAAAACCTATAAATTTACCTTTCATAAAATTAACAAATACAAAATATTCATAGTAATTAATCAAACGCATATCAAAATACTAACCTAACAGAGAGAGATTTGATGAAGAGAAATTCCTATAATTCGAAGATTCCATACGACGACGTTGGATTAACAGTTGCGTTTATTTTCACTGCAGCCTCCGATTCAGTTGATGCAAGGCGGGACCTCAATTCACCACAAACGTCATTCGAACAATTAAGTGTGTTTTTTAACTCTTTTTTTTTTTTGTTAAAAAGATAATTCAAGTATGGCCTAAAACGACGTCGTAGTAAAGAAGTTCCCGACCTGCACCAAGCGAATTAGAGACCCCACAAAAAAGTAGTATATCTGCTTCAGAGTCTAATGTGTGCATCTCTGCCATATATAGATAGATCTGAACCGTTTTAGTGTTTGTTGTGTGTGAAAGAGAAAGAAATAGAGTGAGAGTGCGGACGAGACCTACTACCTATATCTAAATCTACTATTGGTTAAAAAACATACGGTGAGGCTTGGGATGAGCTGTGAGGGGAGGGTTTTTATACTTATTTATAAGGAAAACAGACGAACAGGATTGTGCCAATCCTGGATGGGCTATTTGTAAAGTAAAATTGACGAACAACATAGTGCCACATAGACAGTTGTCAGCCGAATAGAAATTTTGAAATAAATCATATTTTTGGAAAATTTTATAATCCGAAAATTATTTTTTTGTATTTTAAATATTTATACAGTATAATATAATATGCTCTAAAAACTTACATTGTTCACATTTTTTAAACCAAATGAATAATTCTCTAACAAGGATCGTAAAATTCTCCCATATCTTTAAATACTTCTACTTGCATCCAATTTAAAAGTAAGGTTAATTACACTTTGTCCATGTAAATTTGTTCATAGTCTAATTTGCTTAATGAGAAAAATTTATATATCTTTGTCTTTCAGTGACTGGTGGTTAAAGTCAATCGTTAATCAAAATGTTAGATAGAGACACTAAATTACTAAACTATTCTCATATAATTTTTAAGGTGAGTTACAGTTTATAACTAAAATAGTAAAATATTACACTATACTTCTTGTAATGTCTCATTTAACAATTAATAATTTTTACTTTAATTTATCACTGTAAATTAAGTTAAATCAAATGCTCGAATGAAGAATTTCTTACTCTAATAGGTCTTTGTTATTTACTGTAAACCACAATATCATATAGCCTTTAGACATATAGCCCCCATGTATTTTGAAATACACCTTAAACCCTATGTAGTCTAGACTAAAATGGTAAAACGTACGGAAAGAATCCAAATTGACGATTTTGTTAGAAACTACGTACTTACCCATTTAAGTTACAGTAAATTGCTATAAACTCCTATGTGGTATGGCTCTCGGGCCCATAACCTCTATATATTTTAAAAATATACCCTATACTCTCATATGTATAAGAGATTGAAGGTAAAACAAACAAAAATATTTCCTAAAATTTATGGTACAGTATCATAGATGTAGTCCATTTTAAATTTTCTAAACTAGTACGGTAAGTTCTTTCTTTTGAAAAAAAAATTCAAACGAGGCAAATGCCAACTATTAGATAATTGCTAGAAATTTTTAATAAGTGGCTGGGCAAGAATTTCCCGTTAGTCACTAATGAGAGAGAAATTTAGAGAGAGAAAGTAGAAAAAGAACGCTCTTGTATTAATGAGAGTAAAGATACAATTATGAAGGTAGGACCCCCTATTTATAGATTTAGATAAGGTGTCCAAATTGCCTGTCGGCTATGAAGTAATTCACATATTTTTTCTAAATGAGTTATACCACGTGGGCAGTTTACATAAATGTTTAATGCCACATAAGAAACTAGCCGTAATATCATCAATAGCTCCCTTAGTCGAAGCTGAGCTTAGACTCAAGGTCGAGCTAACCAGCACTAGTCCCCATTTTGCTAATTGATGTGCCATTCGAGCTGCTGCTCTTACCTAAAGCTATTATTCGTCATTCTACTTGGCTATCCGAGCTTCTGCTCTTAGTTGATGATTGTGGCTTTAGAGTCCCACTTGATCGGTCCCACTTGAGACTTCCGAGGCTCAACCTCAACTCTTGTTACCTGAGTAGTCCCCAACGTATCTTAATTCAGAATTATTTGTTCGCTCTTAGCTGTTAAAACTAAGCGTATAGATCGCACTTTTTGATCCAACCTATGGCCGCTCCTTGATCCTAGAGGTTAGATCCTTTTATCCGACTTGTGGCTACTCTTTGAGCTTAGAGGTCAAATCTTTGATCCGATCTGTGGCTATTCTTTCCATTGGGTGGAAACTGTCTAGACAACTTTCTGCCATTCAAATTCCCTAAAAGACTTCTGATGCTCCCCAATTATTACTTTGCTTTGTCTTTAGAACGTCTTTTTAGAATTTTCAATCATTACCTTTCAACGAAAATTGTTCTCGCCTCTATGTTTAATGTACCATTTCTTATGCTTGCACCACTCTTAATGTCAGAACTTCCTTCCTATGGCTATGTTTCCACAATACCCAACCCACTACTTGAGTAACTACCTCGGATAACTCTCCCATTTATTCCCAATTAAGCACCCAAGACCCTTCATTTTTCCATTATAAATAATCATAGTTAACAGATTGATACACATACTGCATCTTTATCTTCATCTTTTAGTTTGCATTTCTGTAGCTCAAGCTTTACTATTTCCCTTGTCTTCTCAAAGAACTTCTCAAGCCTTCTACTATTGTCGATCAAGTTTCTTATTTACTTATAACTCTTGCCATTTTAGTTTAACGCTTAGCTTTTCTATTTTTTGCTCCTCCTTCCCATTAATTTTCAAATCAACCTTCAAATCTTATCAAATTTTCATCAATGGCTTTTGGAAGTAATACTAGTATGTCTACTCCTCCTACTATTGTTAACATTCCCCTTCTTCTTCTTCTTCTTCTACTCCAAATAGCCCATTTACGGCCCCAAAGACACCCCATAGATTTTATATTGAACCCTTACGAAGCTCCATCTCTTGCTTCTATTTCTCTTGTTTTTCTTGGGAGCGTTTCTCCTATTCCCATGCCTGTATCCGAAGCCTAATTCGCTCCAATAACCAAATCTTTCCCAAATTGCCTTTCTCCTAAAGATAATTTAAAAACTTCAAGACCAGTACCATATCCCCAAAGAGGTCCACCTCGTACTTCTTTCACTTTGGGACTGAGCTTACATGTCCCTAGTAAGCTATATGACTATTTATGATAAGCAACTTCTTGCTAGTCTTCGACTACCCATACCTCATTTCTTTATGGAAATTTCAAACAATATGGACATCAACAAGTCCCAACTGACCCCAAACTCAATTTTCTTTATTACAATTTTTTCCATATTGTATAAATTGTATGACTAGCCCTGTTGCCTTGCAGCATTTAGATTTTTCTTTAGGCAGACCGTCAGCACTAGCCGCTTTTACCTTTCACCCCGAACTACCTTTCCCCCTATCCAGGGCAACCCCTCTACTATCCATGGCTAGAAAAATTGATTTTTCTTTGCTAGGTACCTCAACCCTTTGATGGCCCGAGGTCCTTGGAACTTATCCAATGACTCTTTTTCTACTAGGAAATAGGTCCCTAAGACTTCTAAACTTGCCACTACCGTTAGTTAATGCCTCTTCCTGTTTAGATTTTAGAGGTCAGAATTACCATTTTAGCAATGATATCCTGGCGTAGGCCAGACTCTTTCCCGGGTGGGAGTTACCTGCCAATTATGACCCCAAAAAAGGTCTTTGGGCTCAAATTTATTTGTAGGCTCTTTTATTTTTTTAGTATTTCTTTGCCCCTTTTGCTATTTGATATTTATACTTTTGTTTGTTGCTCTTTCCCAGGTAGAGGCATGCTTGGAAGGTTCTTTTCTGGTTTGAAGGCAAAGCTAGTAATTCAAGCACTTCTCAACAGTTCAAGAGCAGGTTCTTTAGAAATAATATCTTTACGCCGATCCAGTTCCACAATTTACCATCTATTCCCCCAACTCCCCTAACTCCAACTTCATCCATAATGATTGTTGACCCATATCCATTACCACCTTCATTGACTTGGAGAGCACTACCATCCAGTCTCTAGGCTCTTCACCTTGGACCTAAGTCTCAGTCCCCCTAGCTACCCCTATTGCTACTAGATTGAGCTAAAAAAAAATGAAAGGTCAGCCTTAGAGGATAAGGATAAGGACAACACCCCTCTAAAACAATTGGCTTTTCCAAGTAGTTTTGCAAGCCTTTCTGAGGCTCCTTCCTAGGGAAAAGCAACATTCATTGCTTCCAAGCTCATTATCCATCAAAAGCAAACTGATCGTGGTATGGAGTATCTCAGCACCTGAGGTGAAAATTTTACATTACCTTGGGACAAAAAACATCATTTTGTTATTCCAAATTGCCTTAATATACTTGAATGGTGCCTTCCTTTAGGTGAAAGTACCCCAGCTGATAAGAGAACGAGGGTTGGCAGCTGAGACCTACTTTGCATGGCTCGGTTTGTGAGGCCCTCGGAGCTGGCTAAGGGTTCTAGCTCTGAGTTCAGGTCAAAGACTGGCCCAGACATCAATGATAGAGCCCAATTTGGTTGGGTGGCTCAGGGTTTAGCCAAGAGTGTCTAGCTACTCCAAGACAACATATACACTGAGGATCTAACAGCTCGGCTAAGATATATAATGAGTTGTATATAACTTGGATGAATGTAAGCATCTTTACTTCATATTTTCCATATATGTCCAAGATTCTATGCATTGTTAGCTTATGTTTAACTCCTTCTTTTTTGTGTTTTCCAGGCTGTGAACTTAGTTTTCGCTAAGAAGGTCAAAGAGCATGCCCAATCCATAAAAATCTTTCAAAGGAATAAGAAGATAAAATACAGGGATAAGGCCTTTAACCTCCAAGCTAAGCCTATTATAGCAAAGGTTGTTGAGGTGAAAGAGGCCCAATGCCAAGAAGCCTTCTCCATTAGGTACCACAAAATGGAGGACAAAATAAAAGAAGTAAGCGAGAGGCTCAACACTCCTAAGTAGCTCCGAGGCACTCTTTGAAGGATGCTGAAGAGCAGAAAAATAAAGTTGAAGCCTTTCAGGCTCACAAGACTAGTAAAAGCTGATTATGAAGTAGCAGCTATGCCGCAAGCCAAAGCCGAATCTAAGGCCAAGGCAACTAACCTGTAACGCTTCCTATACGAGCTAAAATAGATTGTACATAAATAGGAGCTCCAATTGAAGATAATTGGAAGGAACAAGTTTCTTGCCTAGGAAAATGCCAAGGTTGGGCTTTAGGACTTTTCCAAGTCAGCCTATATCATGGACTTCACTGTGGCATGTGATGTGTATGTGAAGAAAAACTTCCTTGAGCTAGACTTGGAGGCAACTGAATCCTATGATCCCAAGATCACAACGGAGATCTGATGCTTAAAAAATCTAGTTATAAATTCAAAATTATCTAAATCGCACTAATAACTACATAGCATCTTGCAAGTACATGGATGTCAATGACTAGCAAATAGAAGTAGGGATCAAACCCACAAGGATTGGTTAGTAATTACTGATTAATTGGTTAGATTACTATTTGAAGTGATTGATTTAAAAGATAATTTCACTAAAAATATATTTAAAATAACTAGAAAGCAATTTTAAGGCTAGAAGAGCTATTTAAAAGTGGGAACATTAATACCAAAGAAAGCATTTCATAAGAGGCAACAAAAAAAAAGCAAGTAAAAGGGAAAGCATCTTTGGAAAGCATCTTAGGAAAGAAATTAACTAATCTAAGTTATAAATTACCACTAAGAAAGAATAATTAAAGAAACTTCATTAACTAATATACCAATTACTACTAAGAAATCAAGTAAAGAAAGCAATTAAAGGAAAGAAATTAAACCAGGCTACTCTAATTACTAATCTAAACTACAAAGATCACTAAGAAACATTTTTAAATAAAGTCCATAAACTAATTTAATAATTACACTAAGAAATCAAGTAAAGAAAGCAATTAAATGAAAAGTTCAAGAATTAATCTACCAATTAAATTGAGAAATCAAGTAAAGAAAGCAATTAGATGAAAGCAATTAAACTAATTAACTAAAGAAACATGAAATTAAAGCTTAACTAAAGGAGTTTGAATATAAAAAAAGCACTTATAACTAAAAAACTTTAATCTTTAACTTGGATTCATTTGAAACTACATGAAAGATAAATCCTAATCTTAGAAAACCCTTCCCAAATAGGGAAGAAAAAGGAAGAGATTCTAATTTCTACTCTAAGCTACTTCTACTAGGTTTCTAATAGGTCTTCTATGCCTCCAACGAGGCTTAAAAGGGGTATAAATAGTGCTAGGGTCGAGAAGAAATATTGCAGCAAGAATAAGCCCCAAAATCTAACATTTTTGCCACTATTGCTAGTGCAAACTCTGGTCTTAAAATTTTTCTTGAATTTGAAACCACGGTCTCAACTACAACTTCTATAGTAATTCACTGTTTTGTTCGAAAATCTTCATCCGACGTCTGATTAGTGCGCCATTTTTTTCATGCGACTTCAACACATAAGAGAACATTACTAACTATTATAACTACTTAAAATAACTCCTAAATATTTAAACAAAATATCCACAAAAGAGACCAAAAATGAAAGACGAACAAAGAAGAATGAAAACCTAACTCCTAATGAAATTAGATTCTGACAAACAAAAGACAAGACACAAATTCGAAATACAAGAACCTAACAAAAAATGGTAAATTACACATATATAAGTACGAAAACAACATACTAACACATTCTAACACATAAAAGTAAAAAGAGACAAAAAAACACACTAAATCACTAAGAATGCTTGAAAAAAGAGGCAAAACACTCAAATTTAAGGTACACATAACTCCAGTTTTGTAGAGTAATCATGGTCTTGGATGAGCAAGAAGCAAAGTTCAAGCTGCTTAGCTAGTCCCTGAACCGACTGAAGGGGAGAGCTCGTATGTCCTACACCCAGGAACAAGTTCACAAGATGCTGAGGGTTTGTGTTTTTCCTTCTTTTGACTCCAAGAGCTCAATATAGCTTGTAATGTTACTAATTCTGATATTAACTTCAACACTTTCTTTGGTTTCCTTGATCTAGGAAATTGATCTTGCTGAGTAAAGCTAACTCGAAGAGCTTTCAACTAGCCTATTAAAATAGGAAAATCTTTGCGATAATTGATAGGGCACATCTTTCTGTAATTCCCTTGTTCATTTTAATAAAAAAAACTTTCTATCTTATTTCTTTATTCATCTTCAATTTTTAAATTTATACTTGTTGAATCTGCTTAAGTACTTTTCTGGGTCCTTGCTCAGACATACAAATGCTTCTATATAAATGTTTAGAGAAACTTGCAATTTTATGCTAAGTCATAGACCTTTCTTGAATCAACACATAAGTATTGGTTCCTTTTTCCTTTCTTTCTTTTCCATCTTATTTAGCCTTTTGCTGGGCTTGATCTTGGTCATTTGAGCACTTAGGCGGGCTAGGGCATCTTTTTCATTTGTAGGGGGACCACCAGGTCTTAACTCTTTACTCACTCTTTTCATTTTCCTTTGCTTTTTCTGAGCTTGATCCTTGTCACTTAAGCACATGATAGGCTATAGGGTAACTCTTTAATTTACAGGGACCTCTAGGTCTCAAACCTTTACTTGCTTTTTTCATTTTTGTTTTTTGAACTTGATCCTTGTTAAATCTCCTTGAGCACTTCGACGGGTTTAGAGTAGCTTTTTTATTTTTGGGGAGACCTCTATGTCTCAACCATTTACTTGTTTATTTTTTTTTTTTCATTTTTTGCTTTTTCTAAGCTAGATCATTACCATTTGAGCATATCGGTTTGCTTAGGACAACTCTTTTATTTTGGAGAAGACCTCTAGTTCTCAATCCTTTAAGATTTTTTTTTTTTTTCAATTTCATGTTTTTTGAGTTTGAGTCCTTGTCACTTGAGCACATCAGCGAGATTAGGGCAGCTCTTTAATTTTAGGAGGACCTCTAGGTCTCATCCCTTTACTTGTTTTTTGCATTTTGTTTAATTTTTTTTGAGTTTGATTCTTGCAACTTGAGCATATCGGCAGGCTTAAGGCAACTATTTCATTTTAGGGGATCTTTAGGTCTTAGCCCTTTACTTGTTTTTTTTGAGCTTGATCCTTGCCATTTGTGAAGGATGCTGAAGAGTAGAAAAATAAAGTTGAAGCCTTTTAGGCTCAGCTAGACAAAGCCCAAAAGCCAATTATGAAGCTGCGGCTATGCCCCAAGCTAAAGTTGAATCTGACGCTAATGTAGTTGAGCTAGAATGCTCTCTGGCCGAGCTAAAACTAACTGTGTAGAAGTTGGAGTTCCAATTGAAGATAATTGGGAGGAATGAGTTATTGCCTCAGATGAGGCCGAGGTTGGGCTTTAGGACATTTCCATGTCAGCCTATATCATGGACTTCACTGCGACTTGTAATGCCTATGTGAAGGAAAACTTCCTGAGGTGGACTTGGACGCAACTAGAGCCTATGATCCCAAGATCACTACAGAGTTCTGGTACCTTAGAACATCTCGTTATAGATATAAAAAATACCTAAATCCTACTAATAACTAGATGATATCCTACAAGTATACGGTTGTCAACTAGTAACAAGTGAATGTATGGATCAAACCCACAAGGATTGGTTATAATTATCAAGTATTTGGTTAGATTACTATTTGAAGTGATTGATTAAAAGAGGTTTTCACTAAAACTATAGTGATTTAAAATAACTAGAAAGCAATTTAAAGTGTACAAGAGCAATTTAAAATTGAACATTAATATAGGAAAGTATTTTTTAAGAAGCAATTAAAGAAAGCAAGTAAAAAGGAAAGCATTTTAAGAAAGCAATTAACCAATCTAAGCTACAAATTACAACTAAGAAAGCATAATTAAAGAAAACCCATTAATTAATCTACTAATTACTATTAAGAAAGCAAGTAAAGAAAGCAATTAAAGGAAAGAAATTAAACTATACTACTCTAATTAACTAATCTAAATTACAAATTATCATTAAGAAAGCATTTTTAAATAAAGCCCATAAACTAATTTAACAATTATACTAAGAAATCAAGTGAAGAAAGCAATTAAATAAAAATCATAAAACAGAAGTAATTAAGTGAAAGCAACTAAACTAATTAACAAAAAGAACATGAAATTAATGCTTAACTAATGGAGTTTGAATATAAATAAAGTACTTACAACTAAAAAGATTCAATCTTTAATACTTGGAATTTGAAACTACAAGAATGATAAATCCTAATATAAGAAAACCCTTCCCAAATAAGGAGGGAAAATGAGGAGATTCTAATTTCTAAACCTATTCCTAGTAGGTTTCTAATGGATCTTCTATGCCTCATACAAGGCTTAAAAGGGGTATATATATAGTGTTAGGGTCAAGAAGAAATGTTGAAGCAAAAATCAACCCTAAAATCTGACTTGTCGCCACTGCCGCTTTCTAAACCCCATTCTCAAAAGTTGCCTTGAATTTGAAACCGTGGTCTCAACTGCAACTTGACAAGCCTAAGAAATTAGGGTTATTCTTACTCTTTTTTTCGTATGACTTTGTATTTGTTTCGACACTTCTATGTTAATATATGTTTAGTGTCGTGTTTTAGTGTTTATTTAATATTTTTTAAATTATATTTATGTGTGCATGGGTTTGGGGTTGTATTAGATTGTTTACTTAATTCCTCTCAGATTTAGAGTTATTTGTGCCTTCCTTTTTGTCTTTAGGTTTTTTAATATAGTTTTAGTCGGTGTTTAAGTGTTAATTTGAGTTAAATTATAAATAATAATGTGTGTTTTTGTTTTTGGGTCATGTAAGAACAAGCAGTGCGTCAATCGGATATCGAATGAGAATTTTAAAGGTAAAATAGTGGAACCATGCGGAACTAGAAAAGGCCACCCACGGACTACGAGTGACCCAAGGCATATCAGTCGTAGACTGTGGTTTGGATAGAATGTCACTCACAGTCTATGAGCGAATGAAGGCAAATCAACCGTAAACAGTGATTGGGTCAACTTAGGCAAGCTGTTATGCAATTTAAAAGATTTTTAGAATTTCGGGTGTTTGTTTTGGGCCTGTAATAGTGCATTTCAAAACTTTTTCAAAGGCCTACACTTTTTAACTCTTAGAAACTATAAACAAGGGTTTTTGGGACCTCAAAATCATGTTCTAATTTAGTATCTCCCTTGGGAACAACAAATTTGAGTAGTTTTTTCTTTATTTTTCAAGAAAGAAGACCCTTGAGATTGACAACCTTAAACCAAGAACTTTCGATTCTTCATTAGAGAAGCTTTCATAAATCTTTAATTCTTGTTTTAGTGTTCTTTAATTATTCACTTTCAATCAACAGCATGTTTAATTGCTTCCTTAAATTAAGGTTTAGATTAATTTACATGCTTTCGATGTTCTCTTTTGTGTTTATGCTCTCAATTATATTCTAATTTTTCATAGATTAAGGTTAGATGATGCCAATTCCATTAGTTAATGATTAATTTTATTATCAATTGGATCATAAAAATTGGGTAATAATTGATACAAATTGACAATTTTAGAGACTGATCAACTTTAGATTTGGATAGGTTGGTTGAGGTAAAATTGTAATTGACCATCTGCAATAGACTCGTGTTAGATTAGTTGGCTAATTCATCTAAGATCATGGTGACGTGATTAATTAATTAGTTTGCAAGAGAATTCCATACAAATAGTATTCAATTTGATTCAAGCAGGATAGAGAGGTCTCGACATCCCTAGTTTGTTAATTTGATAAGTTTCAATAGCCGAAGGTAAGAAGGTTGAATTGACAAATAGGAATTGAACTTTGCATTATAATTAGACCAATTAATTGATTGAATTAATCAAAATCGGAAATTGGCTAGTCTTAACCTAAACCATTGTTTTCATTGGTTAAAGTGTTTAATTTTTAGTTTAGGTTAATTAAATCTTTCTCCTATTGTCGATTCTACAAATATCGTTCAAGCCAAATAACAAGTACTTGCTAAACCAATCATTGCTGTTCGAACCATACTTCCACTATATACTATTTGACCCTGTACAATTGCAATGTGTTATCTAGCTAATAGTATATTAGTTGATTATAAATTTTATAACTATATATTTGACGTATCAAGTTTTTTGGCACTGTTGTCGAGAATTGGGCCTTTGACAATATTGGTATAATTTGGCAAGAGTACTACTTTAAAATGTAATTTGTATTACATGTGTCTTAGAGTCATTGTGTGTTTTCAATGAATTTTGAAAAGCCAAAAAGATATTCCGTTTTCATGGTTTGTGTTCTTTTATTAAAAAAATTCCGAAAAGACTTTAGTGGATAGTTTAGGCTAGCTACTAATCTAAATTCTTCAAATTTTCCATTTCATGTGCATTTGTGTTAGTATTTGTTTTTGTGTTTTATTTTTGTATCGGTTTTATAAGAACATGTAAGAAATGAATTGAAATCAATCATGCCAAGGATATTATTATCCTTGTGATTATGGAGGCATGTCCAATGAGCATGATTCTTATAATGTTTTGTATGCACTCAGGATTGATTATCATGATATGTCAATCCAACTAATAGCTTTAGCAGAAAAAATAAGTAATTTTCGTGCTAATTCAATTCCTAATAATGGTTTATATTGTGATTCTTTTCCAAGTAACTATGTTAATTGGAAATGTGCATACCAATATGATCCTAACCCTTGTGATTATCAAATTGGGTGGTTCAACCATATAAATTCTTTCTCGAGCTATCAGCTATTTTTGCTTAAAGATTTTCGTTGTTCTTTTCCTATACCGTAAGAGCTTATGTATGAACAAATAAAGTGCCATAGTGCATACCCATGGTCCACAATGATGAATGCAACCTAAGGACCTTTCATGACCAACCAAGCAACATGGAACAGTATGGTGAAGAAGTTTACATGAACAATTACTACCATTACCTATAGGAAAATGCATGTTTGGGGAGAATTGAGACTCTTATAATTGCTATGGTTATGACTGCACTGAACCACCACCAACTCAAGAAGAAGATGCTAATGCAATATTGGAAAGGAAGTTGATTGCCTATATGAAGAGTTAACGAGCACCAAGACAAATCTTTAAAGCTCCATGAAAAATCCATAAAGAGATTATCAGACCAAATTGCCAAACTCGGAAGTAAGTTGGTATGTGAAATTCAAGGAACTCCTATACCAATGACAGATAAAGGGGGAATGATCATCTTGAGGGTAATTTTGTGATGATTGGGTCATGGAGCATAAGCAATCGTAAAAGAACCAAAGGATTGCTTACATCACGCTGTCACACGTCTTATAGAGGTGCCATCCGCCGTGTTGTTAAAGTTGGCTCGAGTAATAGAAGATGACGGGTATCTACTAGAAGAAATTAGGGATATGATGACCACATATGCCGAAGTTTCACCTGTCCTTGAGAACTTCAAATATGCTATGCAATACTGACAACTAAGTAAGGACTACAACATTCTTGGTAAGCCTCCTTGGCTTTACTAGGGAAGTATTTCTTTTAATTTTTCTTTTATTTATGTTCTTTAGTTGAAGAACCTGGTAGAATAATATGGGCCTGAAGCCTCGTGATTGGTTAGGTTTATGTGTTTTATGTTGTGAATTATTTTTTATCATGCTTTGTTATTGTGTTTTTATATGATAACAAATTAGTCTAATTTAGTTAACGATGATGGTTCATAAGCTTACTTAAATTGTGGTTTTCATAGATTTCTCAATTGAACTCGAACTTGTTTTGCTATTTGGTTATCTAGAATTTGTAGTTTCTGATACATTATATTTGCTAGTTGAGTTGTTTGATAGGAATATTATATGAATGCTTGTTATATATTTGGATTAGTCATGGTTGTTGAGTACTTTTCTCAAGCTAATTAATGTTGATAAGGTAAGTTAGGCATATGAATTGGGCATTTGTAACCTTTGATTTATGATAAATCTTGTTACCCATAGTTAATGATTTTTAGTTTTATTTGAATTGTTTGAACCTCGTTAAGCCCCAATATCTCTATTTAGCATGTCCATGTTGGCTGAAAAAGGAAAACAATTCATTGGACTTATGTTTTTAATTGATGCTTTGGTACGATTCTAGTTAGGCTAAAGATGTATCAAGTTGAGGACATGAAAGCTGGAGCAAGCTTGGATTCAAGCATTCCAAGGTTGAAGCACAAGTGGCCAAATCTCTTTAAGTGCAAGAAGGCCATATTTCACTTCAAATTTATTTTTAGTTTGGTCTTTACTCTGTAAGTCCAATTCAATTTTATTGAGTGTTGTAAATTACGCAGGTTTAAATGTTTCTTTAATTCCTAGTTTTAAACTTAATTATTTAGACTTTAATAAGGCCTATATGGCCCAAATTGGAGCCCTTGGTTGGCACTAGAGTTAGTACTATTAGGGTTCTTTTCTTACTTGTTTAGCAAGAAACAACTTAGGTTTTTTGGGGGGCTTTTTGGCAGATTTCCTTGCCAAGGCTACAACATTATCATCAACAACAAACTTCATCCAAGTATATCAAAATTTGTTTGCCAACATCAAAACATAAATTAAAACTAAGCACAAGGCTACAAGCCTTTATTATTCACCGGTTCTTAAAATAAAGAATGTATACTAAAATAAACTATAATAAATAAAAAGGAAAGAAATACTACCTCAACAATACCAAGAAATATTTCCAAGAATATTATAATCTTGGTGAACTTGTTCTATTATTGGGTGCATCCGAAGCCCCCAAGTATTCGTTGAACTTTGACATAAGTAGCTTTTGTATCTCCTTGGCCCTCTCTGGAAAGTATCTCCCTTCTTCCAATCCTTGAGCTGACTCTTTTTATGCAAATACTCCAAATGGAACCTCCTTATTTATAACCAGAACAAACTCACACTCACCCACAAGTTGTGTCAGCGTTGCTTCCAAACAAGTGTCGAATGTCTCAGTTGTTGGAAATTCAAACTCAATGGGTCCTTTGTAACCAGTTTCTTTCAATATGTATTCTTCATTTTAATCTTCTTAAATTGGTTCTTTATCCACTGGTGAAAGTGTTGGAGTCCTTTGTTCTTCACCATTTAGTATTCCTTGAGCATCGACAAGTTGGTCTTGTAACCTTTTGGTGGATGTGTCTTGATTTTCGAAGAATCTAATTATCTTTTCTTGGAGTTGGGCATTTTCTTCTCAAAGTTGGGCTAGTTCTTCTTGAATTTCCGTCATTGCATTCATCATTCTTGCCTCTTCACTTTCTTGAGTTGGTTGGTGAAGGAAATACGGCTCCGTATATTGGTTTATATGAAAGCTCTTGTGGTGAAGTGAAAGAATAGGGATTTTCTTGGTAGCTCTCATAAGAATATGGATGGCTAGACCATCCCCTTTAGTTATCTAAGGAGTAGGGAGAATAATCATAACAAGAATCATGCTCATCAAACATACCTCCACTACCATAAGAATGATAATTTTCTTGGAATGAATAGTTCCATTTAGTTCCTTCCATGTTCTTGAACAACAAATAACACAAAGAAAAAAAAAAACTAAAACAGCACAATTCCCGACAATAGGGCCAAAAAATTGATGCCTTAAAGTATCTAGTTATAAATTCAAAAACAAGTCAATCCTACTAATAACTAGACTCTTATTCCGCAAGTATACGGTTGACAACTAGTAGCAAATGGAAGTAGGGATCGAACTCACAAGGATTGATAGGTAATTACTGATTATTTGGATAAATTACTATTTGAAATGATTCATTTAAAAGAGGTTTTCATTAAAACTAGATTTAAAATAACTAAGAAGTCTTAGAAAGAAATTTAAAGGCTAGAAAAGCAATTTAAAGTAAACATTAATACCAAAGAAAGCATTTCTTAAGAAGCAATTAAAAAAAGCAAGTAAAAAGAAAAGCATCTTGGGAAAGCAATTAATCAATCTAAGCTATAAATTACAACTAAGAAAGCATAACTAAAGAAAATTCATTAAATAATCTACCAATTACTACTAAGAAATCAAGTAAAGAAAATAATTAAAAGAAAGAAATTAAACTAGACTACTCAAATTACTAATCTAAACTACAAATAATCACTAAGAAAGCTTTTTTAAAGAAAGCCCAAAACTAATTTAACAATTACACTAAAAAATCAAGTAAAGGAAGAAATCAAACTAATTAACTAAAGGAACATGAAATTAAAACTTTACTAAAGGAGTTCGAAAATAAATAAAGCACTAACAACTAAAAAACTTCAATGTTTAACTTGGAATTTGAAACAACAAGAAAAATAAATCCTAATCTTAGAAAACTCACCCTAAATGGGGAGGAAAAAGGAAGAGATTCTAATTTCTACTCAAGCCTACTTCTACTAGATTTCTAATGGGTCTTCTATGTCTCAAATGAGACTTAATTAGGGTATAAATAGTGTTAGGGTTGAGAAGAAATGTTGTAACAAAAATCAGCCCCAAAATCTGGCTATTTTGCCACTTCCACCATCCTAACCCTAGTCTCAATATTTGCCTTGAATTTGAAACCATGGTCTCAACTACAACTTCTACAGTACTTCACTGCTTTGTTTCGAAAATCTTTATCTGGCATCCAATTGCTGTGTCATTTTTTTCAGACGACACTAACACATAAGAGAACATTAATAACTACTAATAGGTGAGGCACATCCTTTTATATGCAATTTAAAAAGATAAAAAGAAATAAAAAGAAGAAAAAGGTAGTTAATTGGTGGTTATATAAAAATGGTACTAATGAAAAATTATTACCCTAAATGACATTACACCAAATGGCTTCTCATGCTTTATATATAGTATAGCTCTATAATAACTCCTAAACATTTAAACAAAATATCCACAAAAGAAATAAAAAATGAAAGACGATCAAAGAAGAATGAAAACCTAACTCCCAATGAAATTAGATTGAAGACAAGACACAAATTCTAAACACAAGAACCTAATAAAATATAATAAATCACGCCTAAATAGGTACTAAAATTCATATTAACACATTCTAACACAAAAAAAGTAAAAATAGACAAAAACTCACACTAAATCACTTAGAATGCTCGAAACTAGAGACAAAACATGCAAATTTAGGATACATATAATTATAGTTTCCTAGAGTTATCAAGGTCTTAGACGAGCTAGAAACAAAGTTCCAAGCTATTCGGCTAGTCCTTAAACCAAATGAAAGGGAAAGCTTACACCAATCTGGCCCAGGGGCAAATTCACAAGATGCCAAGGGTTTGTGTTTTCCTCATTTTGACTCAACACATCTCAATATAGCTTTAAATTTTATTGATTTTGATTTTAACTTCAACACATTTCTTTAATTTCCCTAATCTAGGAAATTGATCCTGCTAAGCTGAGTTGCCTCGAAGAGCCCTCAACTAGCCTGGACTTATAATAGGAAAATCTTTGTATTAGTTGATAGGTCCCAACCTTCTATAATTCCCTTGTTAATTTTATTGATCCTTTTTTTTGCTTATTTCGTTGATAATCTACAATTTTTAAATTCATACTTGTTGAATCTGTTTAATTCCTTTTCTTGGTCCTTGTTCGGATACACAAATGTTTCTGTATAAATGGTTAGAGAAATGTGCAATTTTATGCTAAGTCATAAACCTTTCTTGAATCAACACATAAGTATTGGTTCCTTTTTCCTTTCTTCTTTTTTCATTTTTTTAGCCTTTGGTTGAGCTTGATCTTGGCCACGTAAACACTTAGGTGGGCCAAGTCAGCATTTTCATTTGTAAAGGGACCACTAGGTCTTAGCCTTTACTCACTTTTTTTTTTCTTTGCTTTTTCTAAGCTTGATCCTTGCCACTTAAGAAGGCATATGAGAGACTTTAGGCCAGCCTTTCTAATTTAGGGAGACCTCTAGTTCTCAACCCTTTATTTGATTTTTTCATTTATTTTGCTTTTTCTAAGCTTGATCCTTGTTACTTGAACTTTTCAGCGGGTTTAGAGTAGCTCTTTTATTTTAAGGGGACCTCTCGGTCTTAGCCCTTTATTTTCTTTTTCCGTTTAAATTTTTTCTTTTTCTGAGCTTAATCCTTGCTATTTGAGCATATCGGAGGGCTTAGGATAGCTATTTTATTTTAGGCAGGACCTCTAGTTCTTAATCCTTTACTTGTTTTTTTTTTTTTTAATTTCATTTGCTTTTTCTGAGTTAGATCCTTGCCACTTTAGCATATCAGCAGGCTTAGGGCAGCTCTTTTATTTTAGGGGGTCTTCTAGGTCTCCGCCATTTACTTTTTTTTTTTACCTTTCATTTGCATTTCCTGAGATTGATCCTTGCCATTTGAGCACATTGGTGGGCTTAGGTTTATTCTTTGATTTTATGGGGGACCTCTAGGTTTTAGCCTTTTACTTGCTTTTGCTAAGCTTTATCCTTGTCACTTGAGCACTTTGGCGGGCTTTGGGCAGCTCTTTTATTTTAGGGGATACCATTAGGTCTGAGCCCTTTACTTTGTTTTTTTTATAAACTTTTTTCTTTATTGATAACATTGTCGAAGCTTTACAGCCCGGATAATATTCTTGAGATTTACAATTCCACATCCGAGATACAAGTTCCATCCATACTAACAAGCTTGTAATAGCTCGACCTGTTGGTCTTAATTACCCTGTAGGGGCCTTCCCAATTTGGGTCCGGCTTTCTAGACCCTTCAACTTGACTAACCTCATTTTTTCTAAGGACAAAGTTACTAGGCCTTAGATAATGGTGCTTGTCTTTGTAATTGTAATTATTTGTCATTATTTGCTTTTATTTTGCCATCTCGATTAGAAGTGTCATAAGAGTTCCTCCAAGAGCTTGAGATTTACCATCAAAGCCTCATCATTATGTTCAAGATTATATAGGGCCATTCGAGTTGAGGTAGGCCAATCTTAGCTAGTGTGACCGCCTCAGAGTCTTACATAAGGCTAAATGGCATATTTCCATTGGTTGTTCAAAGTGTGTTGCGGTAGGCCTAAAAAACACTTGGGAGCTTTTTAACCCATGCCCCATTGGCTCGATCAAGGTGGGTCTTGAATCCCATTAGTAAGGTTCTATTAGAGACTTTTGTTTTCTCATTAGCTTGCTAGTGAGCTACCGAAGTAAAATGTTGTTTGATCCCTAACCCAAAATAGAAACTGGCAAATGGTTCACCTTCAATTTTTTTTGTCATTATTCGACACAAGAACTGAAGGGATTCTGAGCCGACATTTGATGTTCTTCTAGAAAATTTTCTCTATGGATTTTCCTATTATTGATGCCAAAAGTTTAGCCTCAATCCATTTAGAGAAGTAATTAATGGCAACCATTACGAACCCCACTTTACTTGGGCCTTTAGGCTGAGAGCCGATTCCCCATTGAGAGTGAATGGCCATGGGCTTTAGATAGGAACCATGTTTGAGCCAAGACGCCAAGATATTAGAGCATGTATTTGGCATTTGTGGTAGGCTTGGACAAGGTAATTGGCATTAGAATCTAGAGTCGACTACTAATATCTTGCTAACAAAACTTTCTATGCTAAGCCTCCAGGCCCTACATGACTTCTATAGATGACCTCATGAAGTTCCCTCAGTATGTATTTGGCTTCGGTTGGTTGGAAGCATCTGAGCAGTGGGCATATATAAGATTTTTGTACAGAACCTCTCCTAGAACCTCTCCTACTAGTTCGTATTTTGTAGCTCGAATTTTTATCTTTCGCGTTCCAACTTTGTTCTCTGAAAGCATTTCATTAGAAAGATATTGAATGATTGGGCCTATCTATCTGGGATCTATATCTATATCCATTATAGCTTCTATGGGATGAATTGTTTTGACCGACTGCACCTTAACGAGGATTTCTTTGGTAAGAAGTGAGTAAATAGCGCAAGGCCAACTTGGACAGTGCATCAGCATGATTGTTTTTAGCTCTTGACACTTTGAAAATCTTAACCTTGTTGAATTGCGCTTCCAAACTTCAAACCTTGTTTAAATATTTTTTAAGGATTACCCCTGTGGCCTCGAAATTTCCCAAACTTTGATCGACACCAATTGCAAATCATTATGAATTTTTAAAGACCGAACCCACATCTTCTAAGCTATTCGTATCTCGGATATGAGTGCCTCATATTCTACTTCATTGTTCATTGCCTGGAACTCAAATCTGAGTGCATAGGTAAAATAATCTCCTTCAAGGGCTCAATGATATTCCCAACCCCTGATTCGGCTTCACACGATGCGCCGTCTATGTGCAATTTGCTAATTGGATATTTTTTCGGCTCATCCTGCTTGATGGGCTCTAAAGACATTACGACCTCTTATTGAGTTGTGATCGTATTTTCTACTAGAAAATCTGAAAACACCTGTGCTTTGATTTTAGTCCAAGGTCTGAACGACTGAATCAATATCAACTCGAAGAGCTGCACGGAGCACTTTAGCATCTGACCCAAGATGTCTAGCTTTATCAAAATAATTTTCAAGGAAAAATGAGTCAACACAATTATTTTGTACCCTTGAAAGTATGGTCTTAACTTTCGAGCTAATGTGACTAGGATAAATGATGCCTTTTCAATTAACGAATAATTCTTTTCCAGTCCCTGAATCATTTTACTTGTGAAATAAATGGGAAGTTGATTCCCTTCTTCTGTCTCTTTAACCAAAACTGAGTTGACTGCATAGCAAAAGATGGATACATATAAATATAGCTACTCTTCTTTCTAAGGTGAAACCAGCTTCAAAATGTTTCCCAAATATTCTTTTAGCTCATTGAAGGCCTTCTAAGCTTCTTTAGTTCACTGAAAATTGCCAACCTTCTTTATGATCTAGTAGAAGGAAAGTCATATCTCAGTTAATTTAGCTAGGAAGTGATTCAGAGCAGCCATTCTTCCTGTAAGCCTCTGAAATCCAAATCCTTTATTGAGGTTGGAGGCTTCAATCCATTATAACTTTAACCATTTCAGCATTAGCTTCAATGCCTCGATGAGTCATAACAAAGCCCAAGAATTTGCTTGAGGAGACCCCAAAAGTACACTTCTTATGATTCAGATTCAAATAGACCTCAAGGTGTCAAAAGTTTCCCTCAGATTATCAATTGTTTCTTCATAAGTTTTGATATTGACAACCATGTCATCCACATAAACTTCCATATTCTGACTTATTTGAGGTTGAAAGTTTTGTTGACCAGCCTCTAATAGGTAGCTCTAGCATTTTTTAGCCTAAAGGGCATAAGTCAGAAAATAGTAAATGCCTCGATTAGTGATGGATGTAGTCTTTTTTTTCATCTTCCTTCTAGATGTATATTTGATGATATCCTTTAAAAGCATCTAAACAAATATAAAATTACAATGCTTACAAAGGAATCAACTAAAGTATCGATCTGAGGCAAACAGTAATTGTCGTTAGGATAGTCTTTTTTTAGACCTTCTGTCAATCAATAAGTTCTTGACACATTTGCCAAGAAGAATAAGATTTTGTTACAAGTATAGGATTATAAAGCCAAATTGGATAAAAGACCTCTCTAATGATCTTATCTAAAAGAATCTTGTCTACCTTTGCTTCTATCATTGAACTCCTTTTTGGATAGAAGAGACACTTCTTTTGCTTGACTGGTTTGTGGTTTGGGTCAATGCCATGCATATGTTTGATAATTTTCCAAAGATTGCAAGGCATGTCCTCCACGGTCCAAGAAAACAAGTCTTTGTACTTGTATAGCAATCGGATCATAAGCCCTTTGAGCTCATATAGCAAGATGGCACAAATTTTGATTCTTGATTTGGTAGGGTTCAATCAAAGGTGATTTCTTCAATTGGGACTTCGTCCTCGGATTTCAACTTTGCCTTCTCTTTTCCTTTGGCATCCAGGATCAAAGGTTGGAGATCGAATTGTTCCATGTAAGTTTTGTCTACAGTGGTCATGATTTGGGATTGAGTTCAAGGAGGAATATCATATTGCGATCCCGGACCTCTTGCTAGCTTCCGATGACTAATCATTGTGACTCATCCCTCAGCCTAAACCTAATGCCAATATGAATGACAGAGATCAGAATTCTATAAGCATATTAGGTGGGCCAGCCCAAAATCATGTTGTACGGACTGTCATTTTTCACAATGACAAAATTAATCATTTCTACCCAATATTTCGAGAAAGTCCCTAGTGTTAGAGGCAAAGTTATTTGCTTCCGCAGCATGATAGAATCTTTAGTAAATCCAACTAAAGGGGTTTTGAATGGCTTGATCAGTGAATGGTCCAAGTGCATTTTCTGCCAAGTGTCCCAAAAAATAATGTCAGTTGAGCTGCCCTTATTCACAAAAACTCTTTTTCTTTTGTAGCCATCGACTTGAACATGAATTACCACCGCGTCAGCATGTGGCATACAATTAGAATGGGATCATGTAAAGTGTAACCCAGGATCATGAGCGGTTTCATCCTTTTTTCCTCGAGGATCCTACCCTCGGGGTCATATCGAGCATATTTTTTCTAAGCATTGCTTGAATCCCTAGTTGTAGGCCCAACAATGTTATTTTCTGGTTCCTGCTAGAGGCAATTATTTTGGGGCTGAGCTGGTTACCCAAGAGGATATTTCAAGGTGGACCTCTATTTTCTCGCTACTATTGGGGGTTGTTGGTTCTAGACTTGGTAGATTGCCCTCTAGATGAATTATTGTAGATGACCATCTTTTATAGCTCTTTCAATTCCAATCTTGATATGATTGCATACCTCAATGTCATGGCCATGCTGACCGTGGAACATACAATATTTTAACTTAACCTTCTAATTAGGACTAGTTTGCATTGGAGAATAGGGCTCCAAAATTCCAGTATGCAGGACCTGATATAAGATTTCCTTCCTGGTGATGTACAGAGGGGTGAAATTTATGTCCGGCAGTAATCTTGTTCGGATCGGTCTATTCCAAGCAACATTAATGGGAAATGTTACTCTTTTTATGAGGGTCTGAACTCGCAGCTGGGATATCCTATTCGGTTAGAAATTTTTGGTTTTTGGATGAGGAGGGTTCGAACTAGTCCTTTCTTTGACCTTTTCTGGGCTTATAGAGCTCCCTTTTGGTCTTGTTGGACTCTTTTCCTCGTATGTGGTCAAATGCTCTTGCCAACAATTCTTAGAACTTTGAAAGCATCTTTTTGGAAAGCTCGGTGTTAAAGGCTCCTAGCCTGACTCTGCTATAGAAAGCAGCAATCATGATTTTCTCATTAACATTCTTCATTTGGACCGCTTCGTTATTGAAACGGACCATATATTGGTTCAAATCTGTTTGTCTGACCTTTACCTGATGTTGATCAAGTGTGAGGTATCCTTTTGTAGGAAAAACTTGCTCCAGAAGTGGCATAAGAATAACTTGGCAAGTCGTGGAATGTGGCCACTGAATTGACTGACAGCTCATGGAACCATTTTTTTAGCTGAGCCTTGAAGTGTGGTGGCAACGAGCTTGCATCTAATGGCATCACTATACCCATATAGACTTGTCATTCTTACAGCCACTATATGAGAAATGTGATCAAAGGGGTCAGAATTATTCTTGTCCAGGTCAAGTTGTTTAAATTGAACAGGAAAAAGTTCTATTTTTATGGACATTGTAAATGAATTTTTGTCTACCTCAGAAAGAAACTAAGCATGAGTAACTAAATTATTTTTTCTTCAAGAACTACTGATTTTTTCATTCTAAAATCTGCTCCTCGAGATGTTTAGAAATAATTAGGGAGGGTCCTATTCTTTCCAAAAATTTGGAGCTCATCTGAGGGCCCAAACGCACATGAATTGTAGGCCTATTCGGCGTAGTAGTCACAAATTGTGACTGTTCAGGCTAGTCCAGAGATTGAAACCGGACAATTTTATGCTTCACATTAATGCTACTCATGATTGCTTCAGGCTGTTTCCCAAGGCGACGGCCGAGACATTCGTGTTCATTTGGAGACTGATCAGGAGGATTACGCTAAGCAGATAGCATTTGGTTTTCTCTATGCTCAATAAAAGCGGCCTTTCTGTCGAAAGGATTCAAAATGATTAGACTAAGTACATTTTCCTGCTTTTGCTATATCATCAAAGAGGTTCTAGCCTCATCGTGACCGTCATTTTTGATCAGGAGGTTCTGATTGTTTGTGTCGGTCTCTTTTAAGTTGACATGACGATAGCAATGTGATTCTTTATTTTTTCTCAAAATTTAAATTGACAGAAAGTGTTAAAAGTTCAAAATACAAGGAAATCAAGCAGAAACAAGTAAAAATTCCAAGAGAAAAACGGACTTTTCAATAAGGTTTCTCACAAACGACGTCAAATGATGAGAGAAAGTAAAGAAAGAAAGCTCTTGTGTTAATGAGAGTGAAGATACAATTATGAAGTTAGCACCCCTTATTTGTAGAATTGGGTGGGGTGTTCGAATTGCCGGCCAAACTGTACATCACTGAAATAATTTATACATTTATTCTTATTAAATTATATCACATGAACAGTTTACATATATATCTAATATCACGTAAGTACTAGTTCTGATAATCATCAGTTACAATTGAGCTATTCTGGGACATTTTCTGTTTCTAAAAGTTTGTACTTCCTCTCTCTAGTTTTATTTGTCAATTACCATTTGAATGAAACAAATATATTTAGATAGATCCAATTTTTAACCCCACCTGTAAATCCTGTAGTCAATATTAAACTTTAAAAAATCTTGCTTACATCAGCTGATGTTATAAATTTTTTAAAATTTAATCTATACTACAAGATTTATAAATAGAATAAAAAATCAAATCTATTTAAATATTTGCATGAATGAAATACTCAACTTTACGAGTCAAAAAGAAAAAAATGCTCAACTTTACACCAGTGTCGAAATTTCTATTCCATTGCAACGAAAGTTTCAGCTGCTGACAAGCCTGACATATCCTTCTTCGTATCAGCAGACAAATGAAACCAACAAAGGAACTTGGGTACCGCGTTGATTTTTTCCAGACCAAAAATAGCTGTTTGCTGCCGCTTTAGTTGACCAGTCGAAAGGAGTTTTCAAACTTGGAAAAAGAATTACTAATCAACATATTCCACAAGCAGACCTGGTTTTAGGCTTTGCATAAGTTTTTGTGTTTAAAATTAAATTTTTATATAATTTATTTATATTAATTGATATTATTTATTTTATTATATTTAATCGACGTTACTAAAATTTATAATTGAGATTATTAAAATTTATAATTAAAATAAAAAATTGAATTTATTAAATATTTTCCATTCCACAATGCAACTAGAAAATTCATAAACGAACAATTAGTTGGTGATTATTTATTTAGAGCCAAGTGGTGCTTACAATAGAATTGAGCTCAACATCTTTGGATTCAAAAGATTCAGAGACAGAAAAATTAGAGCATAAGCTACCACCAAGAATGAAACGAAAGACAGTTGTATATATTTATTTTGTTTTAATTTTGGGCCACATACAGCAGTCTCTTCAAAAAGGGGACGAACATAGGAAAGGAAAAAATCATGACATTTATATTCTAAGTCTCAGTTTATTTTTCAAAACAAAAATCCGTTTGCGCTCTTGCTAGAGTATTATACTATTGTATTTTTGAATATTTGTATAATACAATATTATATATATTTTGAATATTTATATAATACAATTTCAAAATACAACAATACGGTTCTTAACGAATTCACAAAATATTTGATGCTGATTACACCAATTTCTTTTTAAACTGTAATTTAAACACATCTAATCTGTATAAGAGATATTTTTTTTTTTTTTTTAACCCTCACCAATACCTATTCAAGCCACCTTATTCTTTGCTTTCTTTCCCTTCCAATCGGAAATGGAGACAAATGAAGTTCAAAGAAGAGTTTATTGTAGCATGATAGACTTTCCAAACTATAAGGACCGGCCAAACTAGGAAACCCGAACGCATATTTTTATCTTGGCAAAACGGCCTTGGTGTTTGTAGTTTGTGCTGCTTTGTAATCATTTTATTTGCAACATTTGATGCCTCGTATTAAGTTAGAATTAATTGACCTTAGAGAACTATTCTTTTGGGAGCTTAGTGGCCAAATTCGACAAATTTGAGACATAAACACTAACCAGTGTCATATTGCTAAGCATGGGGAGCAAAATTTAAATTAGTCTATGAAATATGACAATCATATGGTGTATCCTAGTCAAAGAAACATGTTTGAATGCTGCCAGTCGGACGAAATTGGAGACTAGTCGAACTGTTTTAGCATAGTGATTCGTACTTTGGGCTAAAATAAACAAAGTTACGAAAGAAAACGAAAACATTGTCCAAAAGAAATAGAAGTACATGAAATTCTCTTGGCATTTAATATACCAGTCTAACTTCTACAAGGTTTAACGGGGGGGTCAAATACAAAAAGTAATTACTTAAAAATTAATAAATTCTAGACAGTATCAATAGATATAATTTATTTCTTATTTTTCTTCTTAATTTGATAAAAGCACAATAAGATTTGAGGTTATCAGAATACAAATTTTACACAGACCCCCAAAAAAACAAAAAGACATTCTGGTTTAGTGATGAAATAATATCCAAAAGGGTTATAAAAGATTCCAAGTTCAGATTTAGTCATATCTCAGTGTCATATACTAATTTAAGCGACATTTGTTTCCCCTTAATGAGTATGGTAATTTGTGCCAATATTGTAGTTAGGACTTTGGACTAATTAATCGTCTTTACCTGTGAAGATTACCATGGAGATATGTCAAGGACATATAACACATATGGTCCTCATACTTTTTTAATAATTTAGTATTGGACTCTCAACTTTTAATTTGGATAATTTGGTCTTCAAGACAAATAAAAAATCTTGACCTATTAGGTTTTATGATTTGTAATGTTATTTGCTCTAATTTGATTTCTCCATTTTCCCTTTTTTGGCCTATTTTAATCAAATAGAGACTTGCATTGTTTTTCCAAAGATGTTAATATGATCGAACTGCCTTTGTATGAGTAGGCATTTAGGTTTAATATGGTAGTGATGCCTAGTAAGGACTAAATTGGTCCAATAAAAAAGTTTAAAGAACCAAATTGCCGTAATTTACAAATTAAGGGATCGATATTTATTATTAAAATGTATGGGGACCATTTATGTTTAGACATACAACAACGACAACAAAACCACAAACTTAGAACTTAATAACACAACTCTTGAATCTTTGCATGCTGAATTAACCGCTACCGATACTTAATGTGACCTCCTAATATGAGAAAACAAAGTTAAGAGTCTCTTATATTTTATTTATATATTTATTTATTTATTTTTATTTAAAATAATATATTTTATTTTTTTTTTATAAATTTAAAATGTATCATTTTAGTTTTTCGATACCATTATAGACATAATTTAGACTGCATTTGTAAGAAACTAAAATATATCATTTTAAATATAAGTAATTAAAAAAATTATAAATATAAAATGTGAAATAACGTTAAAGTCATTTTTCCTCCTAATAATAACAATAGAAAAAAGAAAAAATGGGGTAGGTTCTCCATACCAAAATTGGAAAAAGTTGGAATTGTCATGGAACACGCATATCATTTTATATTCTTCTCAGTTTCAAAACTCCAATAAGATCCACTGGACAATCCCCACGTTCTAAGTGCTTTGATAGTCATTTCATTTTCATTTCTTTGTCAATATTCATATACATGATTCCAAGAAAGTTACTTTAATTAATTTAAAGATTTGGGTCATACCTAATTAATATATCGAAAATAGCTTTATCGTTTTATATTTTATTCACTTCAATCTCAATCAATAGACTATACACTTTATTAAAATCGTCTTCTAGTGAGGATTATTATACATAAGCGTGTAATCCACTACATCTTTAATTCAAAGAAATCATGGTTAATACCTTAAAGCATTCACTAATCAACCATCTTAAGTGGAAATCATAAAGCAAGAAGAAAAATCTTCTTTTCACAGTTTAATTGGTATTCTATACTCCAATCTTATCCAATTTTCGAAGTGGTCCAAAACTGTGGCTTATTTGACCTGATGGATTAGCATACTTCGCAAACTGTCCCACATTGATGTTATTCAGTGGCTGGCCCAGCCAATGAGTAATCTGAAATTTATCTTTAATTTGAGGTAGCAGAGGTTGTGGTAATTAAGATTTAAGCAGTCATGATGCCGCTTTTGTGGCAGGAGCTTCAAGGAAAATTAATTAGGATTAGTGTTAAAAGGCACACTCAATGTGTAGAGTAGAAAAATTAGATTTTTAAGCACAATTTAGTTATTTAGGTAATAATAAAAATATTCTAGATTATTTTTTCTATTTATAAAAATTAGATAAGTGGTACTTATTCAATTATTCATATTCTTGGATAATGGTAAAATAGATTTTGAAATTTAAGATAAATAAATTGAAGAGGATGGGTAGTTTCTTTGGTAGTTACTTTTTAAATTATGTATTATTAAGAGATTATATTAAACAAAAAAGGAAGTGACCACTAGATCAATTGGGGTTCTCCCTTTACAATTAAATAATCAGTATTGTTAAATTAGAGAATTTTTTAAAATAAATTTAAGTGATAATTTTTTGTAAGTAATCATAAGAGAATTGGATAGTTTTAAACTTTTTTTTTTTTAGGTATTTGATGGTAGTTATTTCTTTTTCTTTTTTTTTTATTTGATGGTGGCTATTTTTTAAAATTAACTAATTAAGAAGTTAAAGGGAAAGACCATTACATTAAATTAGAGTCCTTTTTATATAGTAACATATATAATAAGATACGGGACCTCACCATTTTTTATTATCAATTGGTGTCCCGTTGCTTTGCGGGTGATACGCCTAAACTATCAAGTGTAAGTTAATTCGACTAATTGGTATCTTATTTTATTTTACTATATATAAAGGGAGAATTTCGAATTGGGATGTTGATCTCTTCTTTTAGTATCTAATTTAATTTTGAATAAGTTAATATTTTAAATTTTTTTTAAAAAAAAACTTCCAACAAGTTAGAAAAAAAAAATTAGCTCACATATTTAGTTAGTAACGAAAAATTCCCTCTTAATTTATTTAAAAATATATTTATCTATCTATCTATATATATATTGTGAAATAACTGATCAAACACATAAAGTGTGTAAAAATCACTAATTGGTATATTTGAATAATGGGAATATGCATATTTACAAATTGGAATACACAAAATGTTACAATGTTTGAATTGATAAGTGTATACCATGATTAACAATTTGTTACACATTTATTACTAAAAACGCGATAATTTGTATTTATTAAACGCGAGAATCTTCTGAACGGCCAAAGTTTTTGTATTTATTAAACAATTTTTGTGATTTTACTGCATTCGAGTAGGGTGGTTTGTTTGGGTAAATCATCTTATTGTTTATTCAGTATATAATTATGTAATTCAACCTAAATTGAACGTGTCACGTATAGAATTATGAGGTGCAGATCAGTTTGGTCAATGCGTCCTACATGCATACTTAAATAAAAACAAAATGATAGTATATAACTAGAATTATGAATCGAATCAAAGCCACATAATTTTTTGCCGAGGCTACAAAAGATTGAGTTGTGAGCTTATTCATAAAATCTAATGCATGTTAGCAAGCTTCATCATATACCTCATCAAATCTAATGCATGTTAGCAATCATCATATACCTCCAAACAAATGAATGTAATCAATGTAACGGATACATCAAAAACATTTTTATTTAATGGTGTGCACATTTGAGTTGCGCTGCCACATCATTATAAGCATACTATGTATAACTAAGAAGAAAATATTTAGGTAAATTTAGTTTTAAACTTTATCATTCGATTTTGTGAATAAGAATTAAATATTATATAATATTACTTACATGAGTTAATATTATTTATTCTATAAAAATCAATTTATACCACAACATTTATAAATGAGATAAAAAAAATTAGATCTATTTAATTATTTTCCTAACAAGGAAAATACTCAAACACGTCCACAATCATAAAATTATTGCTCGACCTGAGGTATGAGTCAGGCCCATCTCTCTTGTCGGTTCTCAAATTGGGTTTATATCACCGGATACATCAGCCATATTATCTTGGCTTAATTACAATTTGCCCCCTGTAAATAGTAGAATAGTTACAATTATCCCTATATTTATTTTATTTAAAAATCACCCCAAAGGTTAAATGAAGTTAAGATTTGCACTTTGGTATCTGATTTTATTTTATAAATAATTCATAATTCAAAAGTAACGATGTTTTTTTATCCAATATTATTAAAAAAAAATTTACCCTTCAATATTAATTAAATGAATTAGTTTACTATTTTATACTTTCTCTTTCGCATTCATTTTTAACATGCCATCACATTCTTTTTCTTCAGTATTATTTTTATATCTAAAATAAAGTATTTTATTTATATAGACACATTATTTTAGAAAAAAAAGAAAAGAATTTAGAATAATAATTTAGTTTATAATTTTCAAGTTTAAGATAAGAGTTTTAGTAAAGAAATTCACAAAGCTTAATTAAAAATATTGAGGGTAATTATGAACTTTTACTACTCTCTTTAGATAAAAATTTTAACTTCATTAAAGTTTGAGAAATAATTTGTAAATAAAATAAATATAAAACCAACAATTTACAACTATCTTCTATTTATAGGGACAAACTGTAATTAAGTCTATTATCTTATACATAATTAATGGGATACAAAAGGCTATTCAAAGCAATGACGCGGGATGAGTTGGCGCATTTTTAATTCTATAGCGTGGTTATAAGAGAAGAGAGTTCATAGGAGGCCCAGGAAAAATAAGCACTTAATATCATTAATTCAAGTCATAGAACTAACACACGAGTCACAAATAGTTTTGTAACTCATTTGTAACAATCCAATGAGGGTTATCAGACATAAATTCATAACATTGTTTGTACATTATAAATAGTGATCATATAATTATTTACGTTTTGAAAATTTTGATTTTCTTAGCTTGAACTTGAATATAGTGCCACAAAATATTGTATTTGCGACTTCGTTTTTCCCTGTAGTGAGCCCATAACCCTTCGTTTAAAATTTGTTGATCCTTCATGAATCTGATGGCTATATTCTACCTTCTAAACGAAATTAAACAATTCAATTCTTTCTGGGTTCAAACTTCAATTTGCAATTGGGAGAATGTGTTGTTCCATGGAAATGCTGATTAATAACAAACTCGGGACCTTTGAGAAATGAGTATGTTGGATATCGAGATCCAAAATTAAATCCCTTCTTATACACATCAAATAAAAAAAAATTATATAGATAATACAAATTTCTACTTTAATACAACTATATTAATATTAAGTAATGATCTACAATAATAATACTAACAAACAATACAACTCTTTATTTAACATTAAAGTTCTATTAGACTCTGTGCTAAGAACTCTCTAAGGACAATAACTTGAACTTGATACTTGGCCTATGAGGTTTGGACTTAGACAAAAATTAATTGTAGGAAATGAGCCTTATTTATACTACAAAGCTTTCTGACAAACACCGGTCATTTCCTCTTTAATAAATGCTCAAAAATGTGAGGAGATCCGGTAATATTGCGCTCAAATCTAGTTGAAGATTGAGACGTTGTCTTCTGCCTATAATTTTCACACTCAAGTAGAGATCATTTTTGTAATTGGATATTGCAATTAATATTGCTAGAAATCTATGTATCTCCAAATCTATGCCAAGATGACTCCAAAAATAATAACCCAACTTATATTGACTTTGTGGCCAAGTTAATTATGCTATTCTCAATGCCCCATTAGCAAGAACTTTCCTTGTAGTCATGCGGAGCAATTCTCTGAACTTAATAAATTTAGAGAAGGTCAAACTCTTGGTAAATATATTCGTAACTTGTTAATCTATGTTGATATATTTCAAATCAACTTCATCCTACAACACTTTTTCTCTAACAAAGAGATAATGTACCTTAATATGCTTCCTCCTTCCATAGAAAATTATATTCTTCACCATATGCACATCGCTAACTAGTTGTCAGAATATAACTAAACTGAGTTCTCAGTTGGTTGTTGCAAATCCTTCATAAGTTGCACTAGTCACATGCTTTCCTATGTTGCTAAAGTTGCATCTCTATAGTTATTATGTCCTCAGCTTTTGTACTTGATAAGAGCACTATTGGTTGTTTCATACAAAAAAAATTTATTGGGACTCGGTCCATGCTACAATGCATGGATACCTTAGAATTGAAGATGCCACATCATCCATGTAGGTGATGTGACCTCTTTAGGACCAAGAGATCTATAACATAGGTCGAAGACTAGGTCCAAACAAGAATTTTCCATCTCTTAGTATACCTAAAATCGTTACCAATCAAAGGTTGAGCATATATCCTATGTTGACCTAGTGTATTAGGATCACCGACATAACTTGCATCATATTATCCTAACACTTTGCATTCTTTTCCATGCTTACAGATAGTAAATGTTTCCTTTGATATATTTGAGAATTCAGCATACATCTTCCAAGTGTTATTTATTTGGATTCTATATCAATTGGCTTACGAACCCTACAGGATATGATATATCGAGTCTAGTCAAAGTGAGATAGATTAAACTACCTACCAATTCTTTGTACATGAGAGCATCCTCACTACACTAAATATTTGCCCTCAGCACAATAATATATGGCATTGACTTTCATTGGAGTTGAGATGGGTTTACAATCGAACATGGAAATTTCTCCAACAAATCTTTAGTGTACTTTCTTTGAGTGCTTTGAGATGCCTATTGGTACATTTGATGGTTATAATATTTTGAGGATTCATTTAGATATTTCATTTCACATTGATTTAATCTTAGAAAAATATTAGCCTACTATCATATTTTGCTGTAAAATAGACATTAACTCATTTTTGAGTTTTTAGAGGTTTGCATTATTAATCTTCGCAAACAATGACGAGAGTGTGTCCTATGCCTCTTTTGGGGCTTTAGTGTCTTTGATTCGCTGCAACAAGCCATCTTTTATAGCAATTGCCAAAGCATACGTAGCTTTATAGGCTTTAACTTTTTACTTCTTAAGTGGTTTTGCCTCTGTTGGTGGTATTATCTCATCATCACCTATGATAGGCCACAAGTCTTGTTCAAGTAGGTAGAACTTCTCATACGAGTATTCCAGGAACTATAATTGTTAGAATTCATACTTAATTTATAAATGTTTCTATTGAGATAGAAACCTCCACCATAATTAACTTTCTATTTCTCAAACCACATAGAAACCTCCACCATAATTAACTTTCTATGTCTCAAACCACAACCAATGTGTGATATTAAAATTTACAGTATTTCATTGTACTTTTGGAGAATATACTATAGTGTACCTGCAAATAAAGATTCAACAGGAATGGGTTTAGGACCAAGCTACTCTAATACAGTTTGTTGGATATCGGGGTCCAAAACTAAATTCTCAAATAGATAAAATAAATAAACAGATAACACAAGTTTCTGCTTTAGTACAATTGTATTAATATTAAAATAGTGACTCTTAATAACAACACTCACAAAGAATACAACGCTTTATCTAAACTAAAATTTTAGTTCTATTAGACAATCAGACTCAAACACTTGACTAAGAAACTCTGTAAGGGCAAATAACTTGATCCATTTGGCCTCTCATGCTTGAAATTAGACAAAAAGCAACTTATAAAAATGGGCCTTATTTATTCTACAAAGATGCCTGACAAACATCAGCCATTTCCTCTCTAATAAATTGTCAAACATATGAAGAGATCCAGTGAAGTCATACTCAAATCTAACTGAAGATTGAGGCATGATCTTTCACCTACAATTCCATTCTCAAGTTAAAATCCTTTTGGCAATTGCATACTAACAATAAATATTGGTAAAAACTTATGTATCACCAATTCTATGCCAAGAAGACTCCAAAATAGATAGCCTACTTATATCAATATTTGTGGCAAAGTTAGTCTTGCTATTCTTAGGGAATTAGGTGAGAATGATATTGCCTAGGGAAGTACTTAATTATTGTTCAAAATTGATGTCACACGCTCGTAGTGAAGAGTAATCAAAGTGCAACTGGGTATACAAGAATGTTTGCTAATGTTAGTATGAACGAATTGTCAAAGTTTTGTAGCTATTATGAAAGTTATTGGGACAAGAGAGAAAAAAATGTGAGAAGAGACTAGTTGACAGTATACATATTAGAGTAGATTCACAATATGGAGATTGTCTTCGAGTTTGTAAGCATGAGCAGAATCAAGATGACCAGAATATACCCATGCTGGTGATATTAAAGGGGAAGGTAAATGTTGCAATATCTACAAGGAAATAAAATTTAATTTTAGAAAGTTTCTTTCATTCAGGCTCAAACTGGGCCGAGGGGATTGTGATTAGGAATGAATGTAGGCTACAACTATTGGATGCTTAAAAAGCAAGGTCTATGCCTTGCTTTTTGAACATCCTAAATGGAAGCTAACCCCTCTTAATGTAGAGTAATAACTAATAAGCATATAATGACACTGTGATTAGGGGAGTTTTTTGCCAAAACAACCTCTTTTCAAAATTTATTTCCAAAGTAACCTGCTTTCAAATTTTATTCCCTAAGTAATACATTTTTTACCACGTAGACTCCTATTTCAACATAATAAGCTAATAAATCAACAAGTCTCTCCATGTGGTCCTTATACTCTCTATTTCTCTCTTCTTTCCATCTTACATGATCAAGCCCCCAATAAATTACTTCATCCTTCCGTAGTCTTCAATGAAGCCAATAAATTCACAAATAATCTAAAATTTCATACGCAATAAATTTTTAGTACATCAAAGTTCGTGAATACTTTTGCATAAAGAACCTTAAAGATAACTAGAAGAAGAAGGTTCTAAAATTTGATATGTCCTCCTATTATGTAATACTACTAATTGAATATGAATCTCAAACCAAAGGCCCTGCCTTAATAAGTATTACTTTTCAAAAAATAAAAAGTAAAAAAAGTTTATCCCTTTTTCTATTCTTTAATGACTCGAACTCATAAAAAAAGTGTCTTATCATCTAAGTTGTACTTTGTTGTCATTATTATTAGCTTCATATTTTCCCACATGATTGAATTGATGGAATAATAATTGAATATGAATTTCAAACCAAAAATCCCTAGCTTTATACAAAATCTTTTGTAATTTACTATGGTTAACATTTTATTTTCCCACATGATTGAGCTACTAGAATAAATATCATGACTTCGGTAGCAAGCATGGTAATCTGATATGATTTAATTTGTTTGAATATTTGTTAATTTTTAATTCTAGCTTGCATACCCTTCTAAAAATTAAAGAGTGATAAGAAATAATAAATGATATTTGCATACCTTTTTAAGTTTCTTACACATTCCTATTCCTTTTCAACAAGCGAAAAAGACTAAAACATCATTTAATGACTCCACTTTATTTTTTCTATATCTAAAATACTCTTATCCAATAGGTCTCCAAATACTACTACATTTTTTCTGCCAATTACGTTTTTGAATTCTTCCATTCTTTAGTTAATTATAAGAGTATTAAATAACCATACATATGAAGCAAAAATATTATAGATGAAATTATTATGGTGAGTAATCCTAGAAGCAAGGGCACTTTATATATATAAAAATAGAGTGGTGTTAATGAAGGGCTTTTAGATATTTTATTTGTTTAAAAGGGATAGGGGTATGTAAGAAATTAAATATGCGAATATGATTTTCTTGAGAAAATTGGAATACTACTAAATTTATATGTATGAAAACTTTAATATTGGAATTATTATTCTAAGGAATAAACAAGGTTAATTGGACTAAAGAATTATGTATCATGTCAGGCCATGAGAATTGAGCATGGGTGGAGCCAAAAAAAAATTGAGTTCGGGCAAAACTTGTATAATGTAGTAACTATACATGTTACTATTAACATATTGGAAAATTATATGGTCTCGTTAAGATATCATATCCTCGTTCTTTAAATATTTATACAGTACAATATTATTTGTTTTGAATACAAAATTTCTAAAACTAAAATTTAGAATACAAAGTAAAAATTAGATATAAGTTAAGAGGAACAAAATGAAATTTAATCTTTTATGAAATTGCGAGCAATAGTAAATTAAGACAACAATATATCCTAACATTCATTACATAACAGTTGCTCTAGTACTTATTGTATTATATCCTATGTACAAGACATAAGTAAATATAACAAACTTACAGCTATTCTTTCTTTATTTTACAAGGGGGGAAAAAAAAACTTATTAGTTGGGAAAAATGTATTAAAATTTCAACAAATTTTTTATGAGAATAGAACGCATTGGATGTGCCACCACTACCCCATCCTTTTTCATGGAGATTTTAGTACTATCATATAATGAATATATTCGAAAGACAAAATGTCTTTGAATGTATGCCATCTAAGTTTTTTAACCTAGCACTGATAGAGCGGCTCGTAATATTGGATTTTCATACAATAGAAATAGAAAATTGAAAATTGTGGTAGAGTATGCCTTTTGAAATAGTCCAAGAACTAAAATAGTACCGAAAAAGTATGTTAAAAGAGTATCCAAGATAGGGCATCAAGTTACGTGGCCAGATTGGGAGATGATGTGGCAAAAAAAGTATTACTATGGGAGTAAAATTTGAGAGTGAGTTACTCCGAAAATATGTTACTCTGTTTTGGAAAGAGTATTATTTTGGCAAAAAGCTCGTGATTAGGGGGCTGATTTTAGCGAAAGATCTTTCAAGAAAGGAAAGTTAGAGAAAGGGAAGGTGTAGGGGGAATTTGATATCTAGAGAAGGATTTTCGGGGTTGGGGGTTGAAAAAAAGAGGAACTCAGTTAAATCAAGAGAGGCAGTTCAGGAGGAGGGCAAAATTTGGGGAAAGGACTAAGATGCTTGATTAAGGGGAGCTCCTTTAGAAGAGGTAGGAATGAGGGGTTGATTAGGGAGAAATAACGAAAACGAGCTAGTAATACAGAAATTGAAGTAGATTCTAGAAGTGATAATGGAGAGCAAAACTTTGGGGAAAATCTTCTAAGGTGGTTGGAAGTGATAGGTAGAGTGATTGAGGATAAATAAGTTATAGGGTCCCAAATATGGAAACTGTAGAAAAATTAGGAAGGGATCAAGGGTTGACTGATTTAGTTATAGGAAAGTGTTAGCATTGGTGGTATTGAGAAATTTTGAACTACGGAAAAATTTTAAATGATGGATGAAAATTTAAAGGTAACAATGGGACTGATTATGTGGTCCTAGATATGGCGTTTGGCTAAAACCAACAGCTGGCGAAAATTCAAAATCATGGAGGTCTAGAGAATGTACCTCCTAGTGAATTTGGATCATTTTCTTGTTATTATTCTGGTGTTAACTGGCCACAGATCATACAAAGCTAGTCTTCACGAGCATAATTACGAAACTTGACCCTGGAAGTTCAACTAGTCAATCTGGTGAACCGACTATTAGATCGGGTTGGGTTTCTATGTTGACTGGATAAGGAGGGTACTCAGTCGAACCCGTAGAATTTTCTGGTTAAACCGGAAGGACCGACAACTTGGCCGGTTTTTAAGAAACTAGGGGGTTCCAAAAATTGGAAGAAAAAATCCTCTAAACCTCCAAGTGAATGAGTATGAAATTTCAACCGCTACACCATTTGCTACTTGTTTGATTGTTACCTTATTTTTATTGAATTCTTTTATTCTTTTCAAATTTCGTACTGCACTCTTAATTTCTATATGTTTGTTATGCATCATTATACTACACAAGTTTAAATATAACTATTTTAATATGTTTTGTTTTGTTTTTAAATAATTAGTTATTCTAAATTTGTTAATAATAGATTAAAATTTAATAAATATGTTTTATAAATGTTTTCAATAGATATTTTATATCTAATAATTTAAAATTATTATATATTATTAATAAAATAATATGTATTAGTAACTTACCGGTTGAACCTATAATTCACCGACTGAACTAGTAACCCATTCACTCACCTTCCTCGCCTAATTCCTTCCTGAGTCAGGTTTAATAACTATATTCACGAGTAGAGAAAGTTATTCAAATTTGAATAAGTGTTAGGAAAAAAGCAAAGAGTCTAAAGATACTACTATATTGGCTCAAGTAGATCTCAAAGAGGGAAAACAAATCTTGTCATTGATGAAGGGTCGTGACAAGCATGAAGGAGCCGACTAGGACGGGTTGTGCATTTTATCAAGTAGAGATTTTTGTGACAATTGACGATGGAATAGTGAAAGCTAGTGACTAGCCTAGGTGAGGACAATGAATCTCCAAGTTGATTGGGGAATTCTTTAATTGTTTGTGGGTCCATGAAATATACCAGAGTAATAACCCCAATGTTAATTTCTATGTGAAACAAAAAGTAATAGTAAAGTAGTGGATTGTTTGGAGGTTTCCTTGAAGATTACAATAGGGTGGCAGTGAAAAATATAGGTGCGATATTTTTGATTTCAATAATAGATTCATAGAC
This sequence comes from Cinchona pubescens, assembly GCA_025175665.1. Lineage (NCBI taxonomy): Eukaryota > Viridiplantae > Streptophyta > Magnoliopsida > Gentianales > Rubiaceae > Cinchona > Cinchona pubescens. The sequence continues at coordinate 936,793 of JANKKI010000155.1, forward strand.
GTGGCAATAGTGATAGGAATCGTAGAGGTAAGTAGAGATTATATGGGTAGCATAGGAAGTCAAGCACTTACATTAGGAAAGTGTTTGAGAAGAATCTAAAATTTCTAAGAAATGGATCATCATTGTATAGCTTTGTTAGGGGCTTCAACGAAATTCCCAATCAATCAGAGTTTGGGTAAGGGCCATTGGGCTAACTAGTATATTCACTTTTGAGTTAGTTATACATTAGATTTTTGTGGATTAAGTAACCTGGTTTCAGTGGCTTCCAATATACTTGCTAGAACAAAAAGGGTTGGTCGTATACCACTCATGCTCTACTTGATCGGTCTTATGAGAATATATTTTGTATTGTCAAATTTCTATTAACTCTCCAAAAGAGAGCTATTTATATGCATTTTAGACTGGATTTTAATTAGGTTTCGAAACTTTTTGTTTAATAAGAAGAGTTATTTTGGTAATTTTAGGGCTTATGTGTTAAAAAGTTATTTTATGGGTTTTAGTTTTTAAATATATTTATTTATGTGTTTAATGGTTTCGGGGTCAAACGGGACAAAGATGGAGCATAACGAAACGAAAACAAAGCAATAAGAATCCTGCTCTGAAACTGTTGGCTAGGCACAACTTTGCCTAGAGGCTATCAGTTGTGCCTAAACTGTAGCTAAAAATGGGAAAAAATCATTGTTTTGCAAGTTTAGGATTTTACGGGGTTATTAGTAGGCTATGTTGACTTTGTAAAACCCTTCTTAGTACTATAAATACATATTTTAGGTTATTTGTAACATTATATAGATTATATTAGGCCACAAAAACATCAAAAGAACATATGTTGATCTTCTGGAGACAGATCAATCAAGGGAGGAGTGAAGAAAGTAGCTATTATTAGTTTTTCTTCTCTTTCTTTTCCTTTGTGTTCTTATACTCTAGGATGATTGTAAAAACTATTTTGATATATTGTTGACCATGATTATGAGTATCTAGAGTTTTATTCAAATTTTGCCATGAAAATTGTTTCTTAGATTTTTAATTGTTCATTTTTAATTTCTCAAGATTGTTTGCTAATTTGGATTAATCTTCATGCCTCTAGATGACTGATCACTCTCTAAAGTGATTTTTAGACCCTATTTCAAATCAAAAGAGGATTCTTAGTGTTAGGACTAGTTCAGATAGTCTTTGTTGCGACTTTTGTTGTATATTGAATCATTTCGTGAATACATATACAAATACACCTACTTCATTTTAGGCAATCATATAAGGGTTCATATTTATGCACTAACCTTGGTTTGAATTCACATAGAAATATAGTGTGCTGGTTGGGGTTAGTAGATTTGCATGACATTTTGCAGGGAAACATGCGATTACAATAAATCTTAGATTGTTAAATAAATTGAGAAATTAAAGGAATCATAAATCAAAGCATGCAATTGGATTGGTAAATGAAGAATAAACCCTAGACTTTTTTACTCCCACCATCCCAGTATTTTTGTCGCAGTTTGATGTTTTTGGTCAAATAGAGAAATTTTTTAATTAATAATTTACATACCTTTATTCGATTTTTAATGAAATTTATTGAACAAAAAAAGAATTTATATTAATTATTAACATGTACAAAATTAAAATTGAAAAAGTTAAAGAAATTTATATAAAATTAAGTTATGAAAACTTAATGTGTTGATCAGAAAAGTTCAACAGTGACAACTTCAATGGGACGGTGGTAGTACTTTATTTTTCAGTTAAATTGCTTAGTTAAGTTCTTTTGTTATTTATTTGTTCTTATTATTGCTTCAATTATTTCATTTTTTAAATAGAGTTCTGTATGTATAATTCTAATAGTTAACAATCTCAGTCAAGCATAGTCCTCGTAGAAATAATCTCTACTTATTGTTGTATTACATGTCATATTTGTATACTTGCGTATGTAAATCGTGGGAATACCCACAAACACAAACAATTTGTATAAACTAAAGTAATGATACATTGAACATCTAGTTATAAAATTTATAATCACCTAATTCTACTATCAACTAGACAATGCACCACAAGTGTATGAAGCCAAATAATATTTAGTAGAAGTAGGGGTCAAACCTACAAGGATTGGTTATTTGGTTTGAACGCTGTTTGAAGAATTGAAAATAGGAGAGAGAGTTAACTAAACTAGAATTTAAAGACTTTAACTAATGAAAATAACGGATTAGGGTTAAGATTAACTAATTCCCAGTTTGGATTAATTCATTCAATTAATTGGTTCAATTATAATTCATGAAAATTCTATTCCCATAAGACAACCCACCCCGACCTTCGGTGATTGAATCCTATCAAATTAATTAACTAGAGTTTTAAGACCTTCTGTTACCTAACTAAGTAATTCAAGTTCTTCTTGTATTAAATTCGAGTTTGCTGGCATGGAAACGCTGGTGAATCAATTAATTATTCCCTGCCACCTTAATTTCAGATTAATATTAATCTAAGAAAGCAATGAAAGAAACTAGTGATTGAAAGTAAACAATTAAAGAAAAATAAAACAAGAATTAAAGGTTTAAGAAACTTCTCTAATGAATAATTGCAAGTTCTTGATCCAAGGTTGTTAATGTTGAACCTCCTCTTCAGCCCTTTCAGAAAAAGTAATAAATCCGTAGTGTAATTTGTAGCCCCCAAGAAGGAGATTGAATTAGAACGTGATTTGAGGTACTAAACCCCTTTATTTATAGTTTATAAGAGTTACAAAGTGTAGAGTTATGAATAAGGTTTCGAAACACACTATTACGAGCCTGAAACGAATGCTTGGAACTACAAAAATTGTCGAAATCGCATAAAAGCTCTTCCCAGCCAACCTAGCCATAGTCAGCAGTTGATTTGCTTTGGTTCACCCACAGATTGCAAGTATCATTCTATTACGGCGGTTTGCGGCTGATTTGTCTTGAGCCACTTGCAGACCTTCACAACTTGCATGGTTTTATAGTTTTGCCTTTAAAATGCTCGTCTGACATTTGATTGATGCATGTTTATTCCTACACAATTATAGAATGAAAATACACATTGATATCTATAGTAGAACTCTAAAATAACACTTTCAAACTGGCTAAAACTATAAATAAGAGACACACAAGAATGCACATAGAATACTAATTCTGAGAAGAATTAGGAAAACAACATAAACACAACTTTAAATGCATGCACAGACAAATATAAGTTAAATAACATTAAAACACTAAAACATTAAAACACTGCACTAAACATATATAAAAACATAGCAGAAATAGAAATGCACAAAAACACACACATAAACTCTAAAAATGCCAAAACTAGTGCAAAAACCAGGCGGGAAAGAATAAGAATAAACCTAATTTCTCAGGGTTAATACCCCCAAAATTAAGGTTTTGCTAGTCCCAAGCCAAAAAAAACAAAGACACAAAATACATTAACTTTATTCAATGTATCAACAATCGTAACAAAGAAAACTATACTAGTAAAGAAATGAACTAAATATGTATATAAAAGAACTTTGATAATCAACACCAATTCACCATGAAAGTGTTAATCACTCCACTCACGAAAGTAGATATAACTCACTCACTAATCTACGAAAAACCTATTGAATAAAAGTTTATCAAGTAGTAAACATGTTGGAAGAAATTAGCACACACAATATTCACTAATACATGTGAACTCAAATTAAGGATCAAATAGATCTTTAAAGCTTGTAACATAGTGTCGCGCCTCCCCTTACCGCGCTCTTAGGAAATAGCCGGTTCATTTACACATCTTAAAGTCGCACACATTGAGCTTGTAGTGCCCTTTAACTCCCAAGGGGCAAAATAGTCATTTATCATGCATGCCGGAGTTTATTTCTAGCCCAATTTTATATTATTGATACAATTTATTAAGTCCTAGGCTAAATTGAATTTTATTCAAATATTTAACGTCTAGTTGTGCAACTAATCCAAAATTTGATTTGCCAAAAGAGTAAATTCACATAATTTAACAAGTAAGTTAATCGTTTAAATATCCCGATTGTATCGAACTTATTTTAATTTTTAGCACCAATCATCACAAAAGCAATTAATCAAAAAATACAAAGATCAAAGGCTATTTACAATTTAATACTCATAAGGGCAAAGAATTTCACAATCCGTAGTAAAATGCAAAAGCAGAGATCAAAGTAAAACTTGGTGGTTATTGACATAAAACATGTAATTTGGAAGAAATTTGAAGAGAAAAAAAAAAGAAAATTCCTTACAACTTAAATCTGAAATCTTTTCTGAAATTTTGGGAAATTTTTGAAATGCCACGTCATAGCGTGAAGGAAGTGTCCTTCTTTTCTTATATTTTTTTTTCATTTTTTTTTTTGAGTTTATTCCTTGGCTCAAGAAAATATTTTGTTTGCGACAAATTAAAAGGAAAATAGGGGACAACTTAAGGGACAAAAATAGGTGTCTACACATAGGTCAAGGAATAAAGGTAGGATACATATTTGACAGATAAAAGTAGCCCATATAACCTTAGATACTTTAGTGAATCACTTCGAACCATAATCCTTTTGACCATCTCCTTAACAACTATAGAATTTAACCAATTACCATTTTAGAAGGTAAAAATGTACCCTCTTTATTACAACTTAGAAAGAATTTATCCTTCTTTATTCATAATATTTAACACAACTTAGAAGGAAGTGTCCTTCTTTTCTTATATTTTTTTCCTTTTCATTTTTTTTTCCCAAGAAAATATTACATAACGTAAGGGATTATTACAAATGTTAGTGTCATAGAATAGACTTTTTCCCCGATAAACAAAACTCATATTCTTTCCAACATTCCATAATATTATGCACATATTATTGATGTTGCGCACTACCAACACTAACTACTAAGGTGATGGGTAGAAAGAAGGATAAAAATAAAAAGGACAATTGCAGCTAAATGACATAGTTAAACAAAGAAATATGGCTTATAAAGCTCAAAAGGGGACACTAAGGATAAAATGACATTTAAGAGAATAATGTAGCCTTTTTGGCTCAATCGGTCAAAGAACTTGCCTAAATTATTTTCTTGGTCTAAAATTTAATCATACTTCACAAGTATAGAAATCACACACAGTTCCTACAAATGTCACAAGTAAAACAAATATCGCAAGGCAATCACGATTAACACTTATTGAAAATTATCTCACTTTCACACTTTTACTCAAGGGAATATATATGTGTATACTGTTAACACTTTCACAATTCAAAGGACTCAAAAAGCAAAGAAATTTATATACACTTTCAACCCAAAAACTCTAACACATAATCTCCTTGGAACTTTATTGAAACATGTCACAAAAGTTAATGAACACAAAAACACTAAAAATAGAAAATCTTTTTGATTAACCCTCTACAATACTTCAGGCAAAGGGGGTATAAAAATCCTGAAGGCTACCGTCTGGTAGCTAGGGAGTTTTTTAAACAGCAAGATCCTCAAGACTGACAAAAACACACTCAAAACATAAAATCTTTTTGAATTTATTGGATTTTTTTTAAAACACAAAAACCCTAGCGAACCACTTATACTTAGATTAAACAAAAGCTCTAATTGATGAGGTATAAAATCGATACAAGTGAATACGAATGCCACTTAATAAACAAATTCAACTTAAAACTTAGTTTCATTACTAATCATGAAATTTGTCAATAATGCACTCCAAATATTACTTTGCAAATGAGTAATTTTAAGTGAATTATAAAAATGCAAGAATCAATGAAAAACATGAGTTTGAGAAATTATTTTTCTTTTTCAACCAACATGGCCACACTAAGTAGGGGTCATTGGGATTTCACGGGATTCAACAATTCAAATAAAACTAAAAATCACTAACCATTGGTAACAAGGTTTATCACAAAACAAAGGTTGCAAATGCTCAATTCATACCCCCCAACTTAGCTTAGCAATAGTAATTAGCCTGAAAAACTACTCAACAACCAAGACTATTCAAAATCTATAACAAGCAATCATATAATATTCCCATCGAAACTTCTCAACTAGCAAGGATAATGTATAAAAACTAGAATTTTCATAACCAAACAGAAAAACAAGTTCAAGTTAAATTGAGAATTTCATGACAACCACAATTCATCAAGTAAGCATATAATCTATCATCATTAGCTAAATTAGACAAATTTGTCACCATCTAAAAACACATCATCTAAGCATAATCAAAAGTTGTTCATAACATAAAACATATAAACCTAAGTAGTCACGAGGCTTAAGCCTTTATTACCCCACCAGAGTCTTAAACTAAAGCATATAAATAAAGCAAAATTATAAGAAACACTCCTCTAGTAAAGCCAAGGAGGCTTGTTTAGAATGTTGTACTCCTTGCTCAATGGTTTGTATTTCATAGCAAATCAGAAGTTTCCAAGAACAGGTGAAACTCCTACATATGTAGTTGTCATATCCCTCATTCTTTCCAATAGATGCCTCGCATCTTTCATTATTCAAGCCAACTTTGTCAACACATTGGATGACACCTGACTGACCCATTATTATGGAATGTGTTATAGGGTGATGTAAGAAAATCTTTGGTTCTTGTTCATTGCTCATGCTCCATGACCCAGTCATCTTCAAGTAACCCTCAGGGTGATCATTATCCCTTGTATTTTTGACTGGAGTAGGAGTCCCTTGACTTTCACCCACCAACTTACTTGCGAGTTAGCAAGTTGGTCTGATACTCTCCTTATGGATTCGTCTTGGAACTTTGAAGATTCGTCCCAATGGTCAAAGGTTCTCATTGACTTCTCTAGATAGGTAATCATTTTTCTCTCCAATATTGCATAAGCATCTTCTTCTTAAGTTTATGATGGTTGAGTGTAGTATAACCATAGCAATTATAAGTGTCTCTATGAATGCCATACTCCCAAAATTTTCATTGTCCTATAAGTGATGGGGAGTAGTAGTTGTTCATGTAAACTTCTTCACCATACCCTTTCCATGGTATTTGGTTGATCGTGAAAGTTCCTTTAGGTAGCATTCATTATTGTGGACTATGCAATATTCACTATGGGGCTCCATTTGTTCATACATAGGCTCTTGAGGTGTAGGAAAAGAATAAGGATGAGCTTGGTAGCTTGAAAAAGAAAATGGATAGTCGGACCATCCAATTTGATAATCGCAAGAGTAGGGATCATATTGGTATACACATTTTGATGAGCATGGTTACCTGCAAAAGAATCACAATATAAACAATTATTAGGAATGAATTAGCACAAAAAATTATCGAATTGTTCTTGTAAGGCTAGCTAATTGGTGACATCTTATCATAACCATCAAAAATCCTAATCGCATCCAAAACATCATTCATATTGGTCATGCCTCCATAAGTGAGAATTCCATTGCCTTATAATTTATACTAATACTTTAATTGCCAAAAAAGAAAAAAATGAGATTTTTCCAAAAGAATACAATCACCAATTTATTCCATTTGTATTCTTTTGTTGAACAATCTAAAAAAAATACAATTTATAATTAAGAGATAGTTGCCAAATACCTTGTCTCTTATACACATCTCCCCATGCAATAGTAGCCAAAAACTTGATATTGGGAATAACTATTTATAAAATTTATAATTACCTAACTCTCTTATTAACTAGATAATGCACTGCAAGTATATGTAGTTAAACATTATATAAAGGGAGTAGGGGTCAAACCCATAAGGATTTGTTTAGAAAATACTGTTTATTTGGTTTGAATACTATTTGAAGAAATTGATAACGGGAGAGAGAGTTAACTAAACTAGAATTTAAAGACTTTAACTAATAAAAACAATGGATTAGGATTAAGATTAGCAAATACTTGGTTTTGATTAATTCATTCAATTAATTAGTCCAATAATAATTTCTGGAAATTATATTCCCATAAGTCAACCCAACTTCGACCTTCAGTGATTGAATCCAATTAAATTAATTAAATAGGATTTGATACCTTCTCTTATCTAATTAAGTAATTTGGAGTTCTAGTATGGAATTCAAGTTTTCCAACACTGAAATCCTGTTGAATCAATTAATTTTTCCCTGCCACCTTGGTCTCAGATTAGTTAATGTAATAAGTCTCTTTTCACAGGAGTCTATGACAGAGGTTCAAAAACCTTATCCTCTCTGCCAATCTAACCAAATCTAGAGTTGCTGAATATCTAAAAGTGTTAATTTATGTTAATTATTACCCAGTTATTATGACCATTCCAATTTTTGATCAAATTAATTGTAACCCAAATAGAATTAGCATCATCAAACCTTAATCCATGCTATTTAGAACATGCATGATAGAAATAACACAAGAGAAAGCATTAAAAGCAAGTAAACTAGTCTAAATATTAAGCAATTAAAGAAAGCAGTGATTGAAAGTCAACAATTAAAGAATAATAAAACAAGAATTATAGGTTTATGAAAGCTTCTCTTATGAAGAATTGCAAGATCTTGGTCCTAGGTTGTCAATCTTGAACCTTCTCCTCAATCCTTCTTGAAAAAGTAATAAAACCCTAGTCTAATTTGCAGCCTCCAAGAGGGAGACCAAATTAGAACATGATTTTCATGACCTAAAAAACCTTATTTATAGTTCACTGTTCTAAGGAGTTACAAAGTGTAGGGTTCTGAATAAACTTCAAAATGCACTATTACAAGCCCAAAACTGGCACCAAGAACTATAAAAATCATCAAAATCGTGTAACAGCTTGCCTCAGCCTACCCAACCTCAGTTTGTAATTGATTTGCCTTGATTTACTCCCAGACTGTGGGTATTGCTCTATTACAGCTGCAGTCTATGGATGATTTGGCTTGGGTCACTCATAGTCTACGAGAGGGCCTTCACAGCTTGTGCGGTTTCGCCGTTTTACCTTTAAAATCCTCATCTAACGTCCAATTGACATATTGTTTGCTCCTACGCAAATGTAGAAAAAAAATACATATTAATATCTATAATATAACTCTAAAATAACACTTTAACACTAACTAAAACTATAAACAAGAGGCACATAAGAACGCATGTAGAATATTAATTCCAAGAAAAATAAAGAAAATAACCTAAAAAGAACCCTAAACACATGCAGACATAAATTTAAGTTAAGTGAACTTAACATTAAATAAATATTAAAACACCACACCAAACATATATAAACACGTAGAAATAGAAATGAACGAAAAAATACACATAAACTCTAAAATTGTCGAAACTAATAAAAAAGCCATACAGAAAAGAATAGGAATAACCCTGATTTCCTATGGTTATCAAGTAACACACACAAGGACTCGATGGTCTCATCATAGGATTTTCTTGTTTCCATACATGATAGTATCTTACGTTAGTTGTATTGGAAAAGGGAGAAGTGGTTTCACTTTGAAGTAATATGGCTATATTCTGATTAGGTAGTGAACCAGAGTTGGGAAATTGGCTAAAGGGAGATACGGGGTTTAATTTATTGCAAAGCTTCAAATTTCAATGAGGAATTGCTAAATTGGGTCCTTCTACTACTTTTGCAAATATAAAGAATAGGAGGCTGAGCTAAGGGCAATAATTAAGAGGTTGGAAGAGGAATGTGTTGGACTAGGTTAATAAAGACATTCGAGGTTGGATAGGGAAATGGGTAGATGGAGCTAGAAGAACTTTTTGGACAAGGAAGATATAATATGTGGAGGCAACATATTAAAACCCAATGGCATAGATAAGTGAATAGAAACATAATGTTTTTTCTTGCACTAGCAACATATAGGAAAATGGAGAGTTTAATAGGAGACTAGGGAATTCAAATGGGGTTTGGTAGGAAAACCCAAAGATGTAGACGATATTATTTTGGGCTGCTCTTAATCAACTCTTTTAGTCGGCTAATCCCATTGATGATGACTTGAACTCGGTTTTGGAAAGAATACTAACTGGGTTTCCAAAGAGTTTTAGAATGAAATCTATGCACCTACATGGTCCAAGAGAGACAATAAGCATTTTCTCAGATGTTCTCCCATAAATCACCGAGTCCTAATAGCATATCCCTAGTCTTTGATCAAGATGTTGTGTCATAGTGTATGAAAAAATATCCTACTGTATCACTCATGAATCATGACTATCGAAGCCAAGTGTTGAACAATAACTCAAGAAAGTACCTGCCTATGGCTTGTGCAACTTTTGAAAGATCTCTATCATATTGTTGATCATTTGATATCCTTGCATTGTAGTAGTCATTTAGCTATACAATTTGAAGAAAATCTTGTTTTCATGTGAGGATGAAGCATGCGAAAGTTCGCTACCATTTCATAAGAAAAAAGTGCTCCTAGAAGACGTTGAGATGAAATTCATCTTGACAGAAGATCAAATGCTTTACATGTTCACAAAGTACTTAAGCACAAGAACATATCCAAAGTACTTCCCAAAGATTCAGATATGTTTTTCACAATTTTTGCCTAGGAAAAACTAAACCAAAAAAGTATCTAACTACAAGCTAAATTAGAACCCAGACTATTACTGTCTTAAGTTGTGATATTTGGAGAAGAATATCATTGCATTATACCAACATACTTTTTATAAATAGAGCACGGACCTTGCAAATGACAGTAAGCTAAGTGTTTTGCTTCTCTTAAGTTGTAGCTAGTGTACAAAAGTTCAATCCTTTTGCTTGTCCATAATTTGTAATTGGGTTACAACATTTACTTTGCCTGAAGTTTGGCAAAATCACCAAACAAACACTGAGTTTTAGCCCAAATAACGAATACCCCTTGAAAGATAACTGTTGAAAAATATTAACCAAAGAAAGGAAAATAATCACAAAATGAACGACCAAAAATTTAAAATAATAATATTAAATTCAAGGATTAGAAGAGCTTGTTTTTGGTCGAGGCATGTTAAATAGTGCTCTCCTTAAGAGTGATACGTCTCTACTAGACTGGCTTGATAAGGTGTTACTTTTCCAAGAAACAATGACCTTCAAGTAAGTTCTGATGCAGCAAAACAATTCTCATGAACAAAAATTGCCCTTGTACTCAATTTATTTGGAGATATAATTTATTACTGTGATTATATGTGATTGAAAGAATAATAAGAATATAGATCTGGATAGAAAGAAAAGTAAGTAACGTAATACTGTAGTAGTATATTTTGTAAAATGATTTTTCCTAGAGCAGGGAAGTCTCCTATTTATAGTATTTTAGGACATAGGAAATAGATATTGGAGTAACGCTACTCTTTTCCCAGATTTTATTCCTTTATTTTATGATATACATTAGTAGTGTAATGTTAGAGTAGATAGAATCATGATGCTATGGGTCGTTACAATTAGGAGTGTTTCTTATACTGGGAATTGGAAGACTCCTTCAAGCTTGCGTAAGTGAATGGGCTCCACATGAATCCTACTTAGTAATAATTTTAAATTATTATTAACAATCGCCAACATAATTTGAAGTTTGTTATTTGAGTACTTTTTACGGTTTAATAGGTGTAGGTGTGTTCCAAACTTGAACCTATACTCAGTGACAGTAAGTCTTAATTTAAAGGAACATAGTGAATTAGAAATTCTTGAACTAGATTTTTTGAACTATACTTTAACTCACGACACACACAACGAGGGCAATAAATTAATTTTTAACACGGTTAGGTTCATTAGACTATCTTGCACACGTATCTCATTTTCAAATCTGTAAGTAATTTTAAGGAACAACCTTAACTTCCTATAGTAGTGACCCCATTGCTACACTTATACTAGTATATCTTCTAAGGGTAATCTCTGATCATTACCCTGCAAATATCTATTTTGGATGCATTTAGTGATTAACTCTTCTTAACAACTATCAAAGTAATGAATACAGCATCTTAGGAATGCGACTAGGGAATACCCCTCATGATAAATAATAATGTGCTTATTCGAGTCACCATGAAGTTTCAATTTACCTATTGAACCTCATTTATGGTTTATTGTGCTCATTTTTGCTGCAATATTTTAACTTTTCTTTTGATTTGGTGAATAAATTGTTTATTTTGCTCATTTTTGTTGCAATATTTTAACTTTTCTTTTGATTTGAGAGTTTTTCAAAATTTTTGAAAATTTTATGCTTAGCATATTTCTCTAATTTTCTACTTAATAAATCTTGAGTTGAACCATTCATGAGTGAGTAGTTGGTGTTATTACTTTCCTTGCTTGATTTGTTTAAAGAATATTGAGCACTTAGCCATAAATTAATTCTGTTTTGGAGACAATTATGTAGATTCAATTATATTGCATCCTAGAAACTTATTTTATTACATTTTCGTGGCAAATTTTTTGGACAACTTGATTTGGTTTAAAGATGAGGATGGAGCCTTCTTTGCTCATTTAAGCATTTCAAGCCAACCCTTTGAAAATTTTATCCCTAGTATCCTATTTGAGCCTTGATTTGTTATGAATGGAGACAAACACCATTCGCCTTCTTTCATTTAAACTCATTTTACCTACATGTATGACCCTAATAATTACTTTTAAATTTCTATCTAAATTGTCCTTTAAAGAGCTTTATTGGCCACATTTATTTGTTAAGAGGATATAAGAGTGGATGGTAGTAGAATGAGTGTGGTAATTTGGTTGAGTGAATGGTATACATTTAGGGGGCAATGAAGAGAGTATTGAAAATGGTGTAACTGTATTTGGAATCGGACATGAAATAAATATAAAGAATGACACATGTACAGCTATTTCAAATACAGGTACCGATGGTAGGTACTACCCACCTGTCTCTATAAATACACATTGATTACAAATAATTCTTGAGCTATTTGGGAGAAATAGTGGGTACATTAGTAGCATGCTTAATCACCCAAATAGAGTTTATTTTACACTCACAACCTTGTTTTAACATTACAATTGTTATCTCTCCCTATGGCCATGTTGATGAATAATTAGGTCTGTCTCTTATACACATCTATGAAGATCATTTAGAGACACTAAAGAGTTGAGCTGTTATACACATCTAGATGTGTATAAGAGACAGGTGATTAAGTGGTTGAACTTCAAGTTGTGAACTTCATGGTTTTCTTGTAATTTGTCTCATATGTGTATCTTATACACATCTTGAGAAGCTAGGGAGTTTGGTTTGATTCTTTTAATCTCAATATTCTTATTTGTTCTTTAAGCTTAAATTGTTGAATATCTATTGTATTCATTTGTGCTTAAGTTTTCATTTGGTGCATAAAGTTTGAATTTCTATTAAGCACATAAAAAGGATTGTTTTTAGAGACAACCTAATTCCCCCCCCCCCCCCCTCTTAGGTTGCTTTTGGGGCCAACAATTGTTAGAAAAGAGTTGGCAGGTTTGGCCAAATCGAAGAATAGGGATTTTCTTGCTTATTGTTTTCTTAGAATTTCCCATGGGTGTTTGTTATTCAAGTGTGGGGTTGTGAATGTATGATGTTTCATATATGAAGAGAAGTTTTATTTTAATATGTGGCTAGCATTACTTTAAAGCTCTTTTTCTTATTTGTGATATCCTTTCCCTTCTTTGATTAGCCAATAGCCTAACCTAATGTTACAAGCTAAAAAGTCCTACTTAATTTAAATTGAGTCGGTTGTCTAGATTAGTAGAGAAGTATAAAAAGAGTGAGCTATGGAGTGTTCAGAAAAATTTTAAGAGTTTGCATGATTTAATCGTCACCAAGTGTTTTCTGACTTAATTTTTCTTGAATGGCTACACACATACACACGAATCTCATGTTTTGGTTTTTTATTAGCATTTGAGCTCTTGAGTTCTTAGACTACCCCAAATGGTGAATTGACTCTTGATTATTTATGTGGATAATTGTTGAAATGTGTTGGGTGAAATTTTGATATGCTTAATTGTTTTAATTCTATATTTGCTCGAGGATAATCAAAAGCTAAGTGTGGGGTAAATTGATAAGCTAAAAAATGTCTTAAATTTTATGTGTCATTTACAGTATTTTTATGTATTGTAAGCAAGATTTGAGTTAATAATGAGCTTAATTTGGTTATTCTTAGATTTTATAGGGCTGAAGTAAAAAAAAAAGGACTAAAAATGATGAAAAAGATGAAGAAAAGTTGCAAGGATGAAATGTGCACGAGTATGGAGCAAAACTAGACATTACTTTGTATTTTTAACACAACTTTCTTGTCCAAGCTTCGTTTGAGTTGATTCAAGCATAATTTTTGGAAAGCTAAGTGAAAGAGCTACAATTTTCATGTTTTGAGTTTTCCCAAATTCCATTGGTATCATGGTTAAAATCGAAGCCGAAGATGAAACACAACTTCTAGAAGTCGCGCACATGCAACAGCTAAGAGCTGCACACGTGCACAATTTCTAGAGTGCACATTATGAGGATTATGAGGAAGGGTTCTCACACACATGCACACGTAGCAATAGGGTTACGAAATTTTTATTTTGCAGCACATATCTTTGTCCGGCTGGATTTTTTTTCAAGCGCCTTCACATTCTTATCCTTAGGTAGGGATTATACCCTAGTATTCCCATAACATCCCTTGTAAAGTGAATAAAGGGACATTTTTTTTCTCTTTTTCATTTTTAGTTTTACAACAAAAATTCTTGTATGTTCTTCCATAGAACTTAATGCCTAAACCCTCTTTCTTGGTTGAGGGAACTGAAGCCATGGTTGATTCTATTATGTTGTGAGACTTTTTATACTTTTATTTATTCATTTTTACAATCTATAAAGCTGTATATCTATTATTAATTATTTTTCTGCGTAAATTTATGATTGTTTCTCTTAAATTACTATGGTTGTAAAATAGTAAATTATTTGAATCAATCTATAGCTAGATTGTTTTTGATTGCTTTGTTCAATTCAATATGTGAGGCAACTAGCTTTAATAATTGCTCGATTAGCGTTATTGAATTTAGAAAAATTGATATAACTACATGTGTTATGTTATATTAGCCTAATTGATCTTGTTGATTGTAATGCTTCTATTAATTAATATTTGGCGCGTGTCTTGATTAATTTGATAGTTATGGTTAACTAGTTTGTGTGTTAAAAATTAACCAATTTAGGAAAAAGATATAAGAATCAACTTTGAATTGAAATTAGCATTAATTCTTCAATTAGTGCTCGATATAAAGATTGAATTATCTTGAATATTGATGATCAACTAATAGGATTTTTATGGTTGATATGACCGAAACCAAGATCTTTCTCTTATTGAATTCTCTTCAGTTTTAATACCAATATCTTGCAATAGTTTTTAGTGTTAAAATTATTCCAAAACCCCTTCTTTTAATTGAGTAAAAACAATAGATTCCATTCTCTAAGGAATGACTCGCACTCTCCACTACTACATTAAGTTTAGAGAATTCGATTAATTTTGGGTGCTTGCGATAGCAACGCCGGATAAAATCCATCAAAATAAATTGTTATTCAACATTGCTACAAGATGAAAGCAATTTTGGAACAATAATCATGATAGTCAATCCTTAGTCTTGGAAATTTCTATTTACCAAGAAAGTAAATAACCCACCAGAAGGCTGCATTAGGCACAATCCAACACTTGAAAGCCATAGCCAACTGCAACCACAGTAGTACCCCAAGAATCGTTACTTGAACATGGCTCAAAAATTAACAAAAATAGTTTCCGAAAAAACCAATTCAAGCATCATTCTCCCCAGCTCCAAACATAACTTTTCACTTCTATCCAATATATTCAATTGAGGAAATTAATCTGTTTGATAGCTGCATGTTGATGGAGGATACATCTTTGGCTGCATGGGGACCGTTGAATAAAGGCTTCTTGGTGATTTGGGAATTTCCTTTGCAAGAGAACATGGATGATTGAAATTTACTTCAATCAATAGAAGTTGAGACAAAACTTGGTAGCCTATATTTGAGCAGGGCCCTTGCTTCTCCCTAATACTTTTTCTTCACTTTAATTTTTTTGGTTATTTTATTAAACATATGGCATGCACTCGAGATAGCCACTTGTTTTCCATATCAGTTATGTTGAAGGGATGAACCTTTGGTTCGGTGGTAATCCCATTTAACTTAGGCTAAGGAATCTTTTAGGATTGGAATTTACCATGGATAAAGTGAGGAGAGAGAGAGTAGAAAGAAGGGGAGAAGAAAGGAGCAAAGAAGAAGAAGAAAAAGGAGAGAAAGGATAATGAGATGGATTTGGGTAAAGGGATAACCTCGATTGTACTCATATCCAAGTACCATTCCGCGATTGCGAAGGCCACTACCCTTACAGAAGCAACCCACAAGCACCAGTACAAATGAGAAGAAGAGCTCAGCCATGAATGGCGATAATGATGTTGTTTTGCCTCAACATGTCTCTCTCGAAGACGGCTCCACAGCTGAACAGATCTTCAGGATTCATATTGGAGCTATTCCTGCGGCGAATCTGAGTATCATCGCAACTGTACAGGACAATTTCGTAGCTTCCCTTAACCATTCTGCTCCACATCCTCTTGCAGTTGTTCGATATCTCTCTACTGTTTCTACCATTATTCGAATTCCACACATAGCTGTGCGAGGTCCTTTCATAGATGCTTTAAGTTCTTCTGCAGCTGCATGAGGTCCCTCCACAGCTGCTCCAAGCACTCCCACAGGTGCCCGTGCCATTATAGTTGAGAAAGACCAAGCAATAGATGTGCTTTTGGCCGAGAATGATGTTGCAGCTATGCAAAGTCCTTTCGCAACTGCTCCAAGTTCTTCTGTAGCTGCATGAGGTCCCTACTGCAGTTGTTCCAAGCACTTCTACAGATGCCCGTACCATTATAGTTGAGAAGACCAAGCAATAGATGTTCTACTTGAGTTGTTACTTGAATTGAAGTGTTCCTCTGTACACCTTCGCCCCCTTAGATATTTGAAAATTTTTCAAGTGATTAAGTTGTTTTGTCGAGTCACTGTTTTCATACTTCAGTAAAATTTTTCTTGCCACCGAAGGGTAAGCCTTGGTCTTGGAGTCTAACTTAACCTAGACATAAATTTTTCGCCCTCAGAAGGGTAAGCCTTGGTTTTGGTACCAAGCTTAACCTAAGTATAAATTTCTTTCCACCAGAATAATAAGCTTGGTCATGGGATCAAGCTTATCATCGGTATAAATTTTTCGCTCTCGGAAGGTAAGCCTTGGTCTTGGTACCAAGCTTAACCTAGATATAAATTTTTCACCCCCTGAAGGGTGAGTCTTTGTCTTGAGACCAAGCTTAACCTAGATATAAATTTTTCGCCCTTGGAAGGAGAAATATTTTGTCTCAGTACTAAGCTTAACCTTTGTATAAATTTTTCACTCTCAGAGGGGTAAGCCTTAGTCTTGTGGCCAAGCTTAACCTAGGCATAAATTTTTGCCTCGTAGGGTTAAGCCTTGGTCTTGTTATCAAACTTAAGTTAGGTATAAAGTTTTCACCCTCGGAGAGATAAGACTTGGTCTTGGGACCAAACTTAACCTAGATATAAATATTTGCCCTCAGAAGGTAAGCCTTTGTCTTAGTACCAACCTTAATGTCGGTATAAAATTTTCATCCCCGGAGCGATAAGTCTTGGTCTTGTAACACAGCTTAACCTAGGTATAAATTTTTTACCCTCGGAAATGTAAGCCTTGGTTTTGGTACCCAACTTAACCTCAGTACAAATTTTTTTAGCCCTAGAGGGGTAAGCCTTGGTCTTGTGACTAATCTTAACCTAGGTGCAAAATTTTTTGAGTCGGAGGAGTAAGCCTTGGTCTTATGACCAATCATAACCTAGATAAAAAATTTTTGCACCTAGAGGGGTAAGCCTTGGTCTTGCTACCAAGTTTAACTTGGGAATAAAATTTTTGCCCTTGGAAGGGTAAACATTGGTCTTGGTACCAAGTCTAACCTAGGTATAATGTTCTTGCCCCCAAAGGGGTAAGTCTTGGTCTTGGAACCAAACTGAACCTAGTTATAAATTTTTTGCCCTCAGAAGGCTAAGCCTTGGTCTTGGTAACCTAGGTATAAATTTTTCGCCCTAGAGGAATAACTCTTGGTCTTGAGACCAAGCTTAACCCATGTATAATATTTTTTACCCTCGAAAGGGTAAGCTTTGGTTTGGAAACTTTGTTTCTTGTCCTCAGAAGTGTAGTATACTTCAGAGTGCAAACTTTGTTTTTTGTTTCCCGAAGAGAAGAGGTGACTTGGAAGGTAACATATTTGAGCTTTGAAAAGGTGAGCCTCACTTTTGGATTGTGACTTAACTTGTAGAAGTCTTTATTAGGAAGACTTAGGTTTGCTCCTAATGTTTAAGGGATGAGATGATCCTGGAGCATGAGGATTTTTGATCGTCTGAAGGATGAGCCTCACTCTTGGGGTGAGACTTAATTTGTAGAAACCTTCACTTAGAAAGACTAAGCTTTGCCCCTAGAGGGGTGAGGTGATCCCGAAGGATTAGATTTTGACCCTCGAATGGGATAGCTTCATTGTAGTGGTGAGACTTAACTTGTAGAAGTCTTCACTTAAGAAGACATAGGTTTGCCCTTAGAGGGACGAGATTTTTGACTCTTAGAATGGTAAGTCTCACTCTTGGGGTGAGACTTATGTTGTAGAAGTCTTCACTTGGGAAGACTTAGATTTGCCTTAGAAGGGCGAGGTGATCCTAGAAGATGATATTTTTGACTCTCGGACGAGTGAGTCTCACTCTTGGGGTGAGGCTTAACTTGTAGAAGCTTTCACTTGTGAAGACTGGTCTTACCTTCAAAGGGATGATAGGATCCCGAAGGATGCTAGTTGAGTACAAGCTTAGATGCCGTCCAATCATGAAGGGTTAGAGCAAGTAAGAACTCTATCCCAGATGGCAAGAGGAAATAATAACTCAACCCTTAAGGGCAAGAGCAAAATAGCCTTGGATTGATCCATTAGGAAACTCTTTGGTATCCACGGAGAATGTAAGTAGAGAGCTCTATCCCGCAGGGCATGAGCAAGGGGTTCTTCTTTTTGAATGAGTTGATGCTCAGTTGTTATCTAATGAACATATCCTTCAACATAGTATTTGGTTTGTCTTAGCATATGGATCTTTTCATCCTTGTCCATAGGTTGAGGTCCAATACTGATGCTAGAAAATTCTTAGGGTAGGGTTTTAAGAAGTTCGAGCAACACAATTCCTCCAATGCAAAGGTTATAATAGACACTTCATACTTATGATCGAACACCTAGATAAAAACAAATACGGCGAGGTTTTTTCTCCGGGAATAGACTTCGATGCTCAAGTCAATTGCCTTAGACAAGATTGAATAATCTAGAAAGAGATGAGACCTCAAAGTAGTAGTAAAACGAGTTGTAATTGTGAAATGTAAAAGTGCGAACTAACCTTATAACTTGGCTATTTATAGTAAGAGTAAATGGGCTTATTTGGTTAATGGGCTTTGAGAATATCTACTTGGCCCAATGAAGGCCAAATGGAATAATTTGTATATTGGTAGAAATTTACACCAAAATAACTGAAATATCCCGAGACAAGTTGACCATTACGCTATGCTTTAGAGTATCATTATATTTTATATTTTTGCATCTTCAAGAGCGATTAATTTGTTAACAGCATCAGCAAAGTCAGACATAGAGGGTGGTCGGTTGACACATAACTAGAGTTGTAGTTCAAAGGACTTGAGTCACCTAAAATTTAGGGCAATGATATTGCCATAGCAAAAATCTTATTGCCACAGCATATTTTCGTTAAATGGCAAGACTACACTCCAAAGCATGTTACCTGTTTTGTAGACCCCTCACTACTAAAAGCCTCTTATTCATCCTTTTCTTCCTTCTCTCTCTTGACTCTTACTCAACCTGTACCTCAATTCTCTCCTGGCTCTAGCATTCCTTTCTGTCTTCATACAGTCTCACATCACAAACCTTACTTGTCCCTGTATTCGATCTCTCTCCTCAGGACCTCCGCATCATTATCTCCCTCTCTTCCCCTCTCTTTGTTTATACATATTCATATGGCAGCCATGGGTGTCTCGATTCTTGATTCTGTTGATTGTAAGACTGTATTTAGGTAATAAAAGGAAATCCCTGTCTTCTTTGTCAACAGATAATTTTTTTTTTAATTTTACTATTTATTTTTCTTCATTTATATTATACTCGATTAAAGAAGCCCAGATGTTTCAAAGAATTGTTGGAGGGCAAATTTAGTGGAGAAAAAGAGGAAAATGGGCTGGAAAATCAAGTGGAATTCAGGGTTGTTGGAAAATTTGGTAGGAATTGGAACTAGAGAGAGTGAATAAATTGGGGTAGAGGTAATTTTGTGGCCTTGATTATTCTGTTGATATAGCTTTCACGACTACAAAATGCTGGATAAGAAATGCTTCAGTATCAAAGAGCAGAGCAATGATTTTCATGCGGGGCTTTTTAATTTTTGTTCTAATCACAAGTTGAAGTCTCCCAAAAAAGACTAAGTTTGCATGGGAAATTTTTTTAGGTTTCATGAAATCGTATGAATAGAGAGAAAAGAAGAAGTAAGGGAGGGAGTTGCGGAGCTTCTTAGAGCGAACTAAGCGGTGGACATGAGCAGAGCTATTGGTGGTGGGGCCCACAAAGCAAGTAAAGTATGGGTAGTTTCGTCATATAACAAAAATTTGTTGTGGCAATATTATTGCCCTCAAATTTATCACATCGAGTATTGTCCTCGTCAACGGGAAGATTATCATTAACTTTTGCCACAATACCTATTCATCTTGGAGAGATTTTGAGATTATCATCATCTATCATGTCGTAAGTATGGCCACAAACAAAACCTATAAGCTTCTCTTCTCTATTGTCTTCCATGAAAATCTACAACTAGCTATAGAGTAAATTGGTAACGAGGTAAATTGGTAGGTATACAAAAAAGAATGGAACCTAAAAATTCATTTAAACTTTACCCTCATTTTAGGTGACCCAACCTATCCTCTCCTCCTTACCCTTAATGGTGGCGTCACTCACTCCTTCCCCAAATTACCCTACCCTACAATCCACCCTACTCCTCTTCCCTTCATCCTATCCATTAGCTACCAACTCCCTTACTAAAACTAACACTCACAAGTCAAGCCCATCTAGACCGCACAATTGCCCCTATTCCCTCCATTCGAACGCTAGCCTCCAAAATTGAAAAAAGAGTGGCTAATCTATCTTTTTGCGAAAATCGAGAATCCATTTTTTTAGTCACCAATTTTCTCAATCATGTCCTTTTGCAAGTTTTGTTATTTATAGTACTACTTAAGGACAAGCACAATGATTTACACTCATGGAAGAATAGATGTAACAAAATTTCCGTGAACATGGTACAATAATGAAATATAGAGATGAGTTAAATGTATGTCTATAAGCCACGGAGGTTGAGTTTGAACATGAGGACGAGTTGACTCAAATTGGTTTACATACACAATTGGAGGAGAATAGTTGGAAGGGTAGTTTGGGAATTTCAGTGCTTATTTTTGTTTACCTAACTAATAGATTAGTGGTAAACCTTCGTTGACTAACGGTAGGGTTCTAGATGTTATGGTTTTGTGAGTCTTAGGGATGTACCTGTTATTTCATCAAACTTCGAAATTTTTTGATAATTTGGCCAAAATTTAGGTGAGATAAATGTAACTAAGCCTTTGCAATTTTGTTCTTAATTAATAATGTTTGAAGTGAAGCGAAGTTCATTTTGGGTTTTGTCACACTTCACATTTTTGCCTACCATTAATTTGAGGGAAACAAACATTTACCACTATAATTTCCCCTGTTGCCTATTGGTGTCATACTCTCCATGTATGAGTACTAATATAGTCTTGCCTACTCTTCTTTCTTTAGAGAACGATATTTATTTTTTTATTTTTTTTAAATAATAATCTAATTTAACTTACTTTTATGTATCTATTTTTAAAGAAAATAGAAGACTCAACTAAATTAAAAGATAGATAATCTAACATCTATTTTAAAAATATAAAAAAAATTAAAATTTTAATTTTATATTTAAATAAAGTATTTGATAGTCAACTCATTAAGTGAATTGGTTCTTTAGGGAACGATGTTGAACATGCTATATATTTGCAGATTACAGTTACCTGGCTAAGTCCACTGGACTAAATTTTAACCCAATGCGTTTCAAATAAAAGTCATGCACAAGGGAAGATACTAGTCAACGAACACGTAAAAAAATGGCCAAATGTCATGTCATTGGCATAGGCAAATGTTTGTCATAAGTTCCACTGGGATTCACTTTTTTGTCTTACGTGTCATTTTACTTAACAAAGTGGAAAAAGTAAGTAGCAATGTTGTTGTGTACAAATTTTAAATATGAATAGAGACGTTGGAGGGAACTTAATACTAATCTCTTAAATACGTAATAATAATAATTAGCAATGTAATAGTGCCTTGCTCTCAGAAAATATTGTCACAGTTAATTTTTCTCATCAAAATTTTGAGTTCCAACATTGCAATTTTTCGTATAAATTTGAACATTTGGCAAGTTTTTTCCCCAAAAACTAAAGCAAATAAATAAGAATTATTATTTACGAAATAAGTCTATTTGGCCTAATTCAAACCAATTGCTACAATTTCTTTGGCAGAGAAGGAGATAGTTTTACTGATGACTCAAAAAAAAATTAGTATAAATTTTTTGTCTTTATTTTACAAGTGTTCATTTGACTACACTAATGACTCTTGGTCGTTTTCCTAAGATTCCGAAAATTAAGGGAACATTTGAGATACCACTTTAAAGTTCAAGCAGACAAAATTAAGAAGACATGTATTTTGGCAAGAAGTAAGATTCAGGGTTGTGTTCTATAGCGAGTCTTTTATGCTCAAAGTAATATATACTACTCGTATATAAATACATATAAAGGCTCATAAACTGATAGAGGTCTTTACAATCAAGCAATTCTGGGCCAGCATTTTGCTCATTTTCAGCTTCCTTTGACATGAATAAACCTGAATAGCATTGGACTTTTAGCTATTGCAAACTCAAGTCCTTAACATATGGTTTTTCTTTCTTTAACAGATTAATTAAGTCCACCTTTGGGAATAAGAACTCCTCTTTGAAAATGATGACTTATACTAGTGCAAAATCTGTAAGGTACATCTGGACAAACATGTTAGACCTCTCTCCATTTCTGCTGTTGAAATATAGATTAGTACCAAATTTTCAATGCAAGAAGTTAGATAACTATGTAGCATGTTAGAGAATCGGATATACAACAAAGCACTTAAACATCCTTTTTCTTCCTTTTCGTTGCTTTAGGACAAGAGTCCAATTTTCAATGTCCCGTCTCCGTTTTCTGCTTGAGAAATTTTATTATAGAGTTAGTAAGTGTGTTATTAATAAATTAGCTGATTTTTGGGTCTATTACTTTTTATATACTCCGTCCACTTTATTTTATCAGTTGACATTGCAGACAATTTAATTATTTTGTGCTGAATTATTAATGGCGTCAGAAATTCAAAGAATTAATAAATAATTTTTTTTAATTTTAATCCTTTAGTGATAAAGTAATAAGGAGAGAATTCTGTAGTTGAGAATATTAGCATAAAATGGTTATTTAATTGCTATCTTATTTATAAAATCAATGCAATTATAATTTTTTAATTCTTATACAACAATTGAAAAAGACAATCTTTCTCGAACATTTCTTTTTCATAGTAGTCTTTATGTAAGCTTCTTGTCATTCGAGATAATTAACTCACTCTTTCGGATAGTTTATAAGAAAGCTGATTGGTTGGGGATACAAATAACTTGGCACTTAGTTAGACTCTATCATAATGTTTCTTCCTTCTTTCTTGCCTAAATTCAATGATGTATAATCCTCTAGCATGGATTTGTATTCCTCTAGTTTCAATGATGTCTATTCTGATAAATAGAAGACTTCCCTGGCCTAAATTCAGTTCCATTTCTAAAATTTTCAGATTTCAAGATAACCTTGAAACTCCAGAGCTCGCCCCACCAACAACTAACAATAGGGTAAGCATAAACTCTACAATGGATGGCAAACAACCAAGGATTCAGTATCTAAAAAGTATTGAATCAAGAGGAACATATTCTGGGAAGCGTATTCAAAAGAAAAAGCTTTCAAGAGTCTTCTCTGAGGACTACGAGGTAGTGCAGAGGAAGATATTGGATCCACGAGGATCATTCGTGAACATGTGGAACAAAATTTTCCTAGTTGCAAGTCTTATTTCTCTCTTCATTGATCCTCTATATTTCTATATGCCAAGTGTTAAGGAGGAAATGTGCATGGTGGCAAGTCAATCCTTTGAGGTTGTTCTTACAGTTGTCAGGTCTTTCGTCGATGTATTTTATGTAGTTCAGATATTCGTTCGATTCAGAACGGCTTATGTTGCTCCATCGTCTCGCGTGTTTGGAAGAGGTGAGCTAGTTATTGATTCGTCTAAGATTACATCAAGGTATCTGCGGAAAGAATTCTGGCTTGACTTATTGGCTGCCCTGCCCCTTCCACAGGTATTAGAAATTGCACTTTCAGTAAATCAAATTTTGTATTAATCCTTCCGTCCTATTTTATATATGGGATGAAAATCCTAGCAGATGCGACCAATTATAGGCCCCGTGTACATTCCACTTGAATTCAAGTGAAACACACACTGGTTGTGATTGGCGCCTATGAATTTGTTTATTCGACTCAAACAAATTTTAAATTCTTGATGAACAGTTGAAATAAATTTACCATGTATTATGACCTTTGACACATGGACTGACCAAATAAAGTTTTCTCCTATGCCATTCAATTCAAATAATTGGTTGTGATTTTAATGGTTAATAATTAATATTTAAGACTTTTTGCTTTGAAATTCTATAAGGTGTAAATGGTAACAATAGCGCATAAATTTGTAGAAGTATTACATTAATAGAATTATTTGAATCTTTCAGGTCTTGATTTGGGCAGTAATCCCATTTCTTAGGGGTTCAAACCAGATCAGTACCAAAAATCTTCTACGGTCAACCATCGTTTTACAGTTCCTATTGAGACTATTTCTGATATTTCCTCTCTCATCTCAAATCATCAAGACTGCTGGGATTGTAGTTGGAGCTGCATGGACTGGTGCAGCATATAATCTGCTGCTGTATATGCTAGCAAGTCATGTGAGTATATACTCGGAACTATCATAAAATTTTCAATCACAAAGTTGCTATTTTAAGATTTCGTACTAGCATGGCAATTGAGATAGTCTCTATCTCTCAGCTGGTTACTGTGTTTGGATCAAGTAAAAATAGGAGATGTATTTATTTTTAGTTCATCTGACAGTTCTTAGCAATAGGGCTAAAAGTAAACATTACTAATCGATAGGCTAATCAAATTCGGTTACGTAAGAGTTCTTTCGAATTTGGTTCATCAATAATTTGACCAAACTTGAAAAAGATCTAACATGCATTAATTTTTTGTATTTGGCTCAAACTCAGCTCAATATGCTAAAAAGTTTAAATTTATATATGAAAAATTCAATCTATTTGATTTAGATTCAAATTCGTCTTGATAAAAGCTCATTTGATCTTGATTCAAAAGATTAAGTCAAATTTAAACAAAAATAAAGTTTACATTCATTTATACCTTGCTAGGCATGAACTTTTTCTGGCAATTGATTGCTAATTAAAATATGTTCTTTTTTTGGGGCAGTTCTGCAAAGGTCATTGGTTCGTGCTGGTACCTTCTAGCGATAGATCGACAAGAGCAGTGCTGGAACGAAAAGTTTGTGATATTCAACAACCAAATTGCGAGTATCGGTTCTTTGACTGCCGTAGAATGTATGATTCTGACAGGATAACTTGGTTCCAATCAAGCAATATCTCTCAATTATGCTCTCCTAATGGAGACTTTTTCCAGTTTGGAATTTATGCTGATGCATTGACTTATAAAGTTGCATCATATGATTTTCTGAGAAAATTCTCCTACTGTCTTTGGTGGGGCTTAAGGAACCTGAGGTATTTAATTAGGAACATATTATTTACCTTTTTTCCTATTTCTATCGGTAGTTGTTTTGAAATCATGATTCATTCCTGTTTTTGTTTTATTACTTTATGCAGCTCTGTTGGGCAGAATCTATTCACAAGTACATATCTTGGAGAAATTGATTTTGCCATCATTATTGCTATTGTAGGATTGGTGCTTTTTGCTTTGTTGATTGGAAATATGCAGGTAACTTTATTCTTCGGATATATTTAAGAATTGTAAACATCCTTATGGTTATCCTATATAACACCGCCTCCTTCTAGGAATTTATGTTAGGTTGTCCGGGTTACACTAGAATTTATAATAGTCATACATTTCTATTAAAATGTATTTTGATTACTTCTTAGATTTTTTTACGTACCAATTTTTTGTATCGTTATCTAGATATTGTTATATTATAATATACTTATCGAGCAAATTAAAGTGTAAGATAATTGATTGACACAAAAAGTAGTCGTAGTATGTGATCGATGCCGAAATCCTAACATAAATTTCTTAAAACAGGATTGCCATATAGCTGCCAATTCTATCTCCCCCTATTAATATTTCCCCCGCAAAAGCTTCGAATATAAAATACAAAACATTGAAAAGTTTTACTAGTAATTTTTTTGTGCTTGGATTATAGACTTATCTGCAATCCCATACTCTACGGCTAGAAGAATGGAGGATTAAAAGGACTGATACAGAACAATGGATGCACCATCGACAGTTGCCTCATGCATTGAAGGAGAGAGTCCGCAAGTATGATTTGTACAATTGGGGTTACAACTAGGGGAGTCAATGAAGAAGCTATTCTCAAAGATCTTCCTTTAGATCTTCGACGAGATATTAAACGTCATCTGTGTCTTGATCTTGTTCGACGGGTGAGTTTACGTTTCTTTAGTTTTAATCATTGACAATTGTGCAATAATTAATTGCTTGAAATTTAGTAGAAATTTAATCAATTTTCAAATATAGCAAGAAATTTAGTTCACATTAGGTGAAATTAATCTAATTGCAAAATATTGTGACAAAACTGGTTGAAATTGAGCTAATGTTTGGTGAATAAATTAGACATAAATTGAAATTGGCTAAATGTTTCAAAAGCTGTAACATATTAGTGATTTTTCTTAAGATCAAGGTGCTCAAGTTGAGACGCTAGCTGGCCCATCCATAGAAATTTCCTATTTGTGTATACAATGAAATAAAAGTTTTATCATTTTCTGATTTTTAGGGTAGAAATATACTAAAATAGTAGTAAAATTTATTACGATGTATATTTGTATTTATTTTTTTTACTGGTATATACACCTAAAACTCAACTTTGGTACACAAATCAGTCTGCCTAGAAAATGTATTCAAAACTCTACTTGAATAGTAAATAAAATAAAAGATCACAAATTTAATATCACTATAGTGTGACTAAATCACGAAAGAAAAAATAAAATTCGACCAAATATATAAAATTAGGTGTTGATGATTTAATAAAATTTTGTCACTTTGATTGATTTTGACAAATAATTTTAAATTATAGTCTTGTAAATGATTTTCCATATATTCCTAAATTATAGTCTTGATTGATTTGTCACGTTAATTGATTTTGACAAATAATTTTAAATTATAGTCTTGCAAAATCTAAACCGATTAGGTGGATTATTCTCTGCTGTTAACATATATTCCTTCTCTAATTCGTTTTAATCAACATTTCAGATACCAAAATTAGTCATTCTCAACTCCATGTTCAATCTTTTCTGTCTTTGACTCCAAAACAGGTCCCAATTTTCAATCGAGATGGACGAGTGCACGCTAGACGCAATATGCGAAAGGCTAAAGCCAGTTTTATGCACTCCCGGAACTTACCTAGTGCGTGAAAGTGACCCAGTGAATGAAATGCTTTTCATCATAAGAGGACATTTAGACTCCTACACAACAGGCGGAGGCCGCACTGGATTTTTCAATTCCTGTCGTCTTAGCCCGGGTGACTTCTGTGGCGAAGAGCTCCTCACTTGGGCTCTAGACCCGCGTCCGAGTACAATTCTCCCATCATCTACACGCACCGTTACAGCCATCACCGACGTCGAAGCATTTGCACTTGTTTCGGAAGATGTAAAATTCGTCGCATCACAATTTCGAAAGCTTCATAGTAAACAACTTAGGCACACGTTTAGGTACCATTCGCATCAGTGGAGGACTTGGGCTGCTTGCTTTATTCAGGCTGCCTGGTTTCGTTATAAAAGACGGAAGGAGGCTGCTGCACTTAAGGCTTTGGAGAAACTTGATGATTATGATAGTGATAATGACACAGTTTCTGCTCTAGACACAAGCGCTCCTAGATGCCGTTCGTATCCGCCCAGGGCCTCGAGGTATGTCAGGTATGCTACCACATTGGCACCAAGAAGGAATGGGAGCAGGGGGAATATTAGTGTTGAATTAGACTTCGTTAATTCGTTACAGAAGCCTGTGGAACCTGATTTTTCAGTCGAAGATAGATGAAAAGAATGTGCGAGTAAAAGCTGAACAAATGAAAATTTGTTTTTTGTGGCTTCTTGTTTTCTGAAAGTAACTGCATTGTAAGTATGGTGGAAATCTAGGAACATCGACCAATTATTTTTGCATGGTATCTGTCTGCGCAATTCTTGCCACTGCTAGGTCAAAAATAGCAAACAAGACTAATTTAAATATTGAGCGTGTCGCATAAGGAAAAGTATTGAGATGAATGTAAGGTAAGTGTTCTAACATGTAAATCTGACCTCTAAACGATTGTTGTCCGTTTACCTTGTGAACTAAGAATTTAAAAATTTTTGTGCAAAGAGTTGAATTTGAAATAATCAGTAAAGAAATTTAAGGCTAACTTTGGAGTTAAAACTTATAATTGAAGATAAATTTGCAAAGGAAATACTTGGAATCGGAAATAAAGTTCAATTCAACTTGCTTGAAGGAAAACTTTACAACTAAAAAGGAGAAATCCTTGCTGAAAATACATAAACTGCTTGTTGAAATATAAAACTTCTTATTTACAGAAACTTGGTGAAAACGAAATAAACTACATAAAATTAGAAATTTTGAGAGTTTAAGCCATTTGATTTGTTAGAATTTGATTGTTCTTTTTCTTGAACGTTTTTTGACTTTTATAGGCCTTCTCCATATTTGAAAATTTCTATAAACAAATGTCACATTTAAATTTAAAATTTTCCTATCTCTTTCATCCACTTGGTCATAACTATTCGTGATCCTATTTATGGAGTGACTTGTCTTTATTTAGATTTTAGTTATGCCATTTGTTATGATGGTTGACTTGAATGTTCCTTATCATTACTTTCGCCAATTCTTGGATCAGCACTTAGAGCCGAATTGATAATGCCACCTAATCATCACTGTTAGTATCAGTATACCTGCACTGATTTGTTGCGTTACTGATTTGACAATAACACTCAATGGGCACAATTATTCCTTAATTGTCATTAGTATAGGTTAGATTAACATTGTCTTTGGTTGTCGAGTTTTTGCGTGTCAATATCCCAGTAGAATTGTAGGAACTGAAGTCGCGTAGATTGAGTCCTAAATTAGTAGCTGTGTCCGTAATCATGCTCATAAGCGTCTTCATTGTAAATTTTAGTTTCAATCATTAATAATTGGAGGTTTTCTTTCATATGTATCTTCAGGTGTCTAGTATAAATAGTTGCTTCGTTGTTCCAGTAATTATTTTCAATTCCAATCACTGATTTGAAGTCCTCAATTGCATTTGAGGTAGATGAACAGCAATCATTGTGAAGTCAGGTAGTAAAAAGGCGCAACAGCTACAGCCATTTTAAAATCCTTCTTAAAAAGTACAACATGCTCAACATCTTGTAATCGATAAAAAAGATGGTTTGTTTGACATTTTCAGTTCAGGTGGCCGAAATTTGTACGAACAAAGTTTGGCACGCCTAGTAGGACGGTGTTGGGATTGGTAAGTGTTTGACAATGGCTAAGGATATAGATTCTGTAAAGGGAAGGATCCTTAATTTTGAGGACCGCATTTAGAAAGAAGAAAAACCAGTGTAGCAATCCTCTTTGGGAAGCCGAGTCAACCCCGTGGAAGACTCATTGCCAAAGTCCTTCATGAAAAGGATAATTGTTACTTTGGAATCGGTGGTCAAAGCGTTTTCTGGCTCGGCCCCATCATCAACAATGGAAAAGGAAGAAGTTCCCAAGGTATTGGTGGCTTCAATGCTGGTGCCTGAAGCTACAGAAAAGCAGTTGAATGGTTTGGCTACAAGCTTGTTCCACAGTGAGCCGAGCAATAAAAGCCACAACAATCCAAATTAAGAAGGGAAAGGCTGTGGCAGCGGAAAATTCAGGCCCCGATCAGATACTGGACAAAGGTATGAGCCAATTTACTCCAAATAGGGGCACAAACAATTGGTCATATAATGCTACTAGAGTTCAAGGCCAGACAGAGGTAGTAGCACCTAGACCACGTGATACGGGATTGATGCTCAGGGTATGTAGAACTTGATCACAAATGCTAAAGATCCCAACTTTATGATCGAAAAAGGACGGCCTAGGGTTTATATAGTTGTTAATAGACCTCCTTGATTAGATGTGCAATTTTTTAACTATGAGCAAAGGAATTGGTCCAAAGCCTAATTGGCAGATTAGCCACAAGGCAATTTTTTAACTATGAGCAAAGGAATTGGTCTAAAGCCTAATTGGCAGAAAATTAATACATTCACTCGTATGAGAGGAAAAATTAAAAAAAACTGAAATTTTATTGCCAAAATTCATCCCTTCAATTGTGTACAAGACCCCTCTATTTATAGTTGAGGGTCAAAGAAGAGAGCAAGTTCCACAGGTAACCTTTACGAGAACCAATAAATACAAGGCCAAATTAAATTGGGCTGTCTCTTGTCACATCTGTCTCTGTATACACATCTAGATGTCATACCCTGAGACAGTCATCTCAAATAACCTAAGCTAAATTTCGACCCTTCAGCTTCTCATCCTAGGCTTGATCTTCAATGACTTGGACGTCCATTACTAAGACATCTTAGACTCTTTAGTGGACTTCATCTCCAAAAGGTTTGTGAGCTCTTCTTGATCTTCAACAACTTCAACTAAGCCCAACATAGCTTTATTGAGGTTCTTAGCTCTTGATCTCGTAATTGGACCTTGTGGAACTTGAAGTACGGATTCCGTGAGCCTATATCGAGCCTTTGTGGACAATTGATCCTAGACCATCAAGTCCTTGGGATGTATCATGTCCCTCCCCCGTAGGATTCTACACATCTAATGTTTAAAAGAGTTTGTTTGCTATTTTTGACCTAGCAGTGGCGTTAGAATTGCGCAGAAGATGTGTAGTCACCAGGTAAGTCCAACTTGTATGCGTTGTCGTTAATGCGAGCCATGACTTGGAACGGTCCATCACCACGTGAATCTAGCTTAGATTTTCTCTTGTTGGGAAATCTCTCCTTGCGCCAATGAACCCATACCCAATCTCCAGGTTCAAAGACGACCTTCTTGCGACCCTTGTTTCGCACCTCAGCTATCTTAGCATTTGCTTCCTCAATGCGCTTGCGGGCCTTCTCGTGCAACATAAACACCATATTCAGCCTTCTTTTGTCCATCTACATTGACAACAGAAGAAACTGGTAGTGACAGTAAATCTAAAGGATATTTGGGATTAAAACCATACACTAATTCAAATGGTGAAAACTTAGTGGATGAATGCATAGCACAGTTATAAGCAAAGTCAACAATTTGCAGACTGTCTCTTATACACATCTAGATGTGTATAAGAGACATCACGCAATAAGGTGCCTAGTGTACGATGAGCCCTCAGTTTGACCGTCTGTTCCCTGATGGTAAGCAGTAGAAAACAACAATTTAGTACCCAATTTATTCTATAATACAGCTACTAATGTTATAAGAATTTACATCCCTATCAGAAACAATGGTATGTGGGATGCCATGCAAATGCACAATCTCCCTAAAGAACACAGATGCTATATGAGATGCATCATTAGATTTTGTGCAGGGGATAAAATGTGCCATCTTGCTAAACCTATCTACAACCACAAAAATGCTATCCTTGCCAGACTTAGATCTTGGCCTGTCTCTTATACACATCTAGATGTGTATAAGAGACAGAAGCAAGTGCATGTCTCAATTAACCTAGGCAAATATAATGAAAAAGACTTAATACAAAGATTTAATATGCTCAAATCCAAAGAAATTAGCATGCAATGTAGTGATCAAGGTGTCCTGTACGGGACAAAGCAAGATGCTACAATGTTATCCTTCCCACTCTTATATTGAACCACATAAGGAAATGACTAAATGAACTCACTCCACCTAGCATGTCTACGACTCAATTTGTTTTGGCCCTTTAAGTGCTTTAGGGACTCATGATCAGAGTGAATAATGAACTCTCTGGAGTATAAATAATGACTCCAATTTTCCAAAGCACGTACTAAGGCATATGAAGTTCTTTGTCATAGGTGGAATAATTTAAAGAAGCACCACTTAATTTCTCAGAAAAATATGCAATAGGTTGCTTCTTTTGTAACAATACAGCTCCTATACCTATGCCAGATGCATCACATTCAATCTCAAAAGGAGTATCAAAATCTAGCAAAAGTAAAAGAGGGCAGAGGTTAATTTAACTTTGAGCGTGACGAACGCCTTTTGTTGAGCTTCTCCCCATCTAAAGCCGACGTTCTTCTTGATAACCTCAGTTAGCGGGGCTGCTATGGTGCTAAAGTCCTTCACGAACCTCCGGTAGAAACTCGCAAGCCCAGCAGAAGCTACGCACTTCAGAAACACTCTTGGGGATCGGCCATCATCTTGATAGCAGCAACCTTGGACTCGTCCACTTGGATACCCCTAGAGGAAACAACAAACACAAGAAACACAACACTTTCCAAACAAAAGTGGCATTTCTTAAAGTTAGCATACAACTTTTCTTGTCTTAAAACAAGCAAAACAGCACAATTCGAACATGTTCAATATGCTCATTAAAGCTTTTATACACATCTAGTTTCATCAGAATAGACAACGACAAATTTACCAATGAAAGCTCTAAGAACATGATTCATAAGCCTCATGAATGTGCTCGGTGCATTAGTGAGACCAAACGGCATGACTAACCGCTCATACAAACCATGTTTGGTTTTGAAAGCAGTTTTCCATTCATGCCAAAGTGTATAAGAATCTCTATCGCAAGATCCACTTTTTAAATCTATCTTAGTGTAAATGCTGGATCCATGTAACTCATCAAGCATGTCATCAAGACGGGGAATAGGATGGCGATACTTTACCGTGATTTTATTGATGGCGCGGCTATCCATGCACATCTTCCATGAACCATCAGGTTTAGGTACTAGTATTGTAGGCACAGCACACGGGCTCATACTTTCTCTTACACGGCCTTGACTAACCAGTTCTTTGACTTGCTTTTGAATCTCCTTAGTCTCCTCAGGACTAGTTCTATAAGCAGGACGATTGGTATGGATCACGGCTCCAGGCACTAAGTCGATTTGATGCTCTATGCCTCGAAGAGGAGGCAAACCAGAGGGTATGTCTTTGGGAAAGACATCACTAAACTCCCGCAAGAGAGCTTTAAACATACTTGGCAGAGAATCATCTAGGTCTGGTAGAGAGATGTCTTAGTAATGGACGTCCAAGTCATTGACTGTCTCTTATACACATCTAGATGTGTATAAGAGACAGGTTGATGAGCATAACAAGACTATGTCTTTAGACTTAGCAAACTCCCTTTCCTAAGTGACTTTGATCTAGATGTTATAAAAGCCTTGTTATGCTCATCAACATTCTTTTTAATTTGATTTTGCTCTTGAAGGACTTGTTGGGGAGGTAGAGGATGCAACACAATGGTTTTACCATCCTCTTCAAATCTAAGACAATTAGTATGACCATCATGCGGTGTTTTCCTATCAAATTGCCAAGGGCGTCCAAAAAGTAAATGACTTGCATTCATAGGGACGACATCACACAACTAGTCTTTTTCATTATATTTGCCTAGGTTAATTGAGACATGCACTTGCTTAGTTACTTTTAGTTCACCATTGTCATTTAACCATTGCAGTCTATAAGGTCTAGGGTGTTTAAACGTTGGCAAATTTAGCTTATCTACCATGTATTGTGAAGCTATGTTCACGCAACTCCCATTATCAACAATTAAACCACAAGTCTTACCTTGGACATGGCATTTGGTGTAGAATATGTTCTCACATTGTACCTTAGTAGGGTCGTCAGTGGCTTGAGCATGCAAGTTTCTTAGTATGACCAGTACTTGTCCATCCATGCCAGTCTCATGGTATTCATTGTCTTCATCACTCAAAGAGGTATGTGTTTAATGATTGATCTCGAATTTGAAAACTTTATTCACTTGTTTGCAAATTGTTGAATTTGCTTATTCGGGCATTGGGATGAAATGTGTCCTCTTCCACCACATCTGAAACACTGAATGTCCCTTGAGCGGTTAGGGGCCGAGGTATATTACCTTGGCTGGTTTGGGCCTTTGGCTTTACAGAAATGGGGTTCTCCTTGAGTTTCTCCTTGGCTTTCCAAAGTTACTAAGAGCCCAAACATATATCACATGCGAGTAAATATATTCAAGCTGATCAATCATCAAACACATACATCAAGCAATGATACATATGAATTATTTAAAGTACTACTTACAAACATTTGATATAAAAATCAGAATTTTAAATATCTCACATACAATCTGATTTAATGTGTAAATATATATTTTTCAAGTACTTTCAATAGACCAAAGTATTTAGAAAATATGGATGGAAACCACACCACTTATGTGTCAAATCAAACCCCAATTCTATCAATTTGTCGATACCTAAGTATATACCAAAAAGGGTTGCTCACGTCAAAGTCTAACTTTTAGTTGTTCAGGATTCAATACTGTTATCCTAACATCAACATTCATACTCCCCAAATACATCCAAGATAATGACAAAGCAATCATGACTCCATTTTCCATTTATCATTCCAATATGTGATTGAAATGCTAATTTCTTATACCATTACTGATCAAATCAATCCAGACATAATTTGACTCCATCCGAATCTATTAAAACATATCGAGTAATTAAATGATCAACAATAAATCCAAATCCAAGATCCAATTACAATTTGCACCCTAAACATATTTTATTATCGATAACTAGGATACCCAAAATTAATATCACAACTTATAATCTTTTTATTCATGCCAATTTCGGCTATTTGCACGGAAAGTGACAAATAAATCAACCTTTTTATTTTTGACTATTGTAGAGCAAGCCATTGTTGAAGTAATAAGTTTGAAAATCTGCCCTTCTTATTTGATTGTTGGCGATTACTAGAGATCTGTCTCAATTGAGATCGAGGACTTAAATTTAGTGTGTGAAATTGAAAAATGCTAATTGAAGGAACTGGAAACATAGAATTAAGAACTAAGATTTCATTAATACATAATTACAACATAAAATCGAGAATATATTTTGCTACTAGAAACACAATGGAAACTTTCCTAAACTAAAAAGATTTTGAAAGACACTGATTAACGATTACTAACTCGACTATAGCCGCAATCAACGAAGATTTACGACCAACAACTATATTAATCCTAACTAGAAAGCATAGTTACTAATGACTAAACTAGAGAGTAGGGATGGTAGTGGGCCATGTCGAGCCAAAAGCCCAACGGGTTAGGTCTTCTGACAGGGTCTGCCGTGCCGGGTTACCTTCTCAAATGGGGCGTGCCGTGCCGAGTCAGAAATTTAAAATACTTGGCCTAGACTCGACCCCCGTGATAGGCCCATGACAGGGCGGGGCGGAGTGTGCCGGGTTTGGGCTAGCCCTCAGGTTGGCCCCACGAGTTGGCCCTTGCTCTAACCCATAAGCTTGGCCCCCGAATTGGCACATGGTTGGCCAGCGCTGTCTAACCCATGTGTTAGCCCACTTTCAAATGTAATATGAAATTAGACATTTTTAAAACTTATTTTATTGCAAATTAGTATTGCACTTGTTCAAACTTAGCACACAAATCAAGACTTGTACAAATTATATTTATTATTGCAGTCAATTTATTAGTATTTTTCATCTTGAATAAATTAAGAGAAAGAAATTATTACTTATTTATTTATTTCAAAATTAATATTTATATAATTCAAATTTAGTACTAATTTTTAATTTGTTTACTTATTATTCATAAATACTTATAGTTATAACTTATTATTTATTAACCATATGGGAAAAGTATATAATTAGAATAAAACTACCTAGAGATGATGGGGGGTTTGGCATAGACCCCTACTATGTATATTAATATTTGCAAAAATAGTACAAGGAGGGGGACATGGAACCTTACCTCCAAAGATTACAAGTTATAAGACAAATATACGAAATAAAAACATAAATGAACTAATAACTAGATACACAAAGAATGGGACATAGGACCTTATCTCCAAGCAATTACTAAAAATAAAAATCCTATCTATTCATCATTTGGTGAACTACTACCTTCATCATCATCATCAAAGTCTTGCATCAATGCTTGTTTTCTTTCTTTGGCATCGAGCCAATCTTTTCAGCACACCACCATCTCTAAGTTCACTAGTGTCATTCGAGCTCTTTTTTCATCTAAAACTCTTCCACCATCACTAAATGCACTTTCCGATGCAACCGTTGACGCCGGAGTTGTTAACACATCTCAAACAATTTGAGATAAAATAGGAAAATCACGTCTTCTATCTCTCCACCAAACAAGAATATCAAAACTTGGTAGGCCTTCATCTAGTGGAGGCCTCAAATACCAAGCAATTTCATCACCTTGGTCTTGACTATCATGGGTTCTTGGTCTTTTTACAGCTAAAAGTTTATGAGGATCAAAATATGTGCGCACGTTTATGATAGAAAATGTAGATTGGGATTGTAGTGTTGAAGAAGTAGATGATGCACTTTGTTTTGTAGGTGCATTTTGCTTGTAAATTGAATATAAGTCATACAAGGTTTTGATCGTTGATGTTATATGAGTCTTTCTTTGTCTAAACATCCCCTAGTACTATGATTATTAAAAAGGTCTATGAAATCTTCAAATTGAATCATCCTATTACGTGGATGTAAAACACATGCCAAAAAAATAATAATAAAATATTTTAAAAATACTTGTCGAATTTTTGTTCCATGGCGGTAATCATTTCTTGAAAATAAACATCACATTTGTTATTGTAAAAAATAACTTTAATCATACTTATTTGAGGTAAAACTTGACAAGAGGTAGGTGTATAAGTAGCGGATAAAATTAAAGTAGTAGACTCAAGTGCTTTTAAAATTTCAACCATTATTTTTGCTCTGGTGACATCATCATCGACTAAAAAAGTATCATTACTTGCACCAATATGATTGTTATAAAATGCACAAATTAATTTTTCATAACCAAATGTGCTTGATAACATTTGACAAGTAGAATTCTATCTAGTGGATACGTCTAATTGGAATTTTTTTAATTTCAAACGATTTTTCAAACAAAGACTTTGTTTACAACCTTGTTGACATGAAGAAGAATGTGTAAAGGAAATGGCACTTTTAATTGGAGAAATAATATCTTCAACCATTTTAAACCATTTTGAATACAAAATTAAATATATGGCATACACATCTCTTATGAAACAATTCACCACCTAAAATAGGTTTAAAGGCATCTTTCAATAAAGGCACGCTTGCAGTATTATTTGAAGAATTATCAAGGGAAATAGTAATAATTTTATTGTTTAAAAAATTCTAGTGCAACAAGTAAAACGATCCTAGCAATTTGATTAGCAGTGTGAGGGTGTTCAAAGCTTTGAAAACTAATAATTCTTTTTTGTAGATGCCAATCTACATCTATCCAATGTGCAGTGATACAAAAAAAAAAAATGTTGATTTGTAATTGCCTTCCATGCATCAAAAGTAAGAGCAATTTTAAAATTAGTCGAAGCAAAAATAGCTTTCAATTCATCTTTCTTTTCTCTATACATTCTTTTCATATCATGCATCAAAGTACCTATTCTAGGAGTCCTTTTATATTGTGGGTTCATGGCATTGTGTATATATTTTTCTAAATTAGAACTTTTACTCATAACAAAAGGTAATTCATCTCTAATTATCCATTTAGCCATTTCATTTCTATTTTTGTCATGCGTATATTTAAAATTACCAATCATTTCACCTTGTGTGGTGTTAATTTGTGTTTACATCATTTTTTATTTGCATTCAATATCGCTATGATTATTATTTATGTGCCTATTTAGAGTTCCAAATCCTCACCCTTTTTTGTGTTTAAAAGATATCAGAGGATCACGTAATTTACAAGTAGCTATTTCATTAATCTATATTTTTCAACAAACTCCCAACCACACTTTTTATTTTAGAGGTACATTGTTTACTATCTACGATAGGTGTCTCATTTTGGTTATCAATATCCTCTAAATTCACAAATAGAAGGGGACCTTGTGGTGTGTGAGGCGTGTGTGGTGTGTGTGAACTTCCTACACCGTCCATTTCATGGTAAATTGAGGAAAAGTTTATAAACAAACAAACTAATTAAGTGCTTTAAACAAACTAAGAATCTAATTTATCAAAGAATACTAAAAATGCAATAATAGGAAAAAATTAAAGTAACTAGACAATTTAACTACACTAAATATCAAATAAAGAAGACATTAAACTAATATAAATAAAGTAAATAAGTAGAACTAACCAACTTGGATATTGAAATGTTGAATTTCAATTTATACACTTGAGAATTTGAACTTTTGAAGGCAACTCCACTTCAAGTCTTCAAATCTCTATTTGATAATTCAAGTAATATAATTTTATAAATAATAGTAAATAAATATTGCATATAAATTTAAAGAGCACTTGAAGAACAAATTACGTAGGAAGAATGAGAGTTGAGAGAAAATAGAGAGTTTTTTGTGTGAATTGAGTGTGAAATGTATGGGGTATTTATAGGATAATTTTTTCCAAATTGTCCCCATAAACTAGCCATTTTATAGTTGTTGAGGGAGTAGAAAAGTCAATTTTAATGGTTAAAAAAAAAATTGTTGCTAATGGTCGGCCCGCAGGCCTGCAACAGTAGGCCTGCTAGGCTAGCCCACGAGCTCGACCCACAGACTAGTTTGTGGTCTAGTTGGCGGTCTAGTCCAATGGGTTAATCACTAGTTAGACCGTTGAACATCTAGATCGTTGAACAGCGAGCCGATTTCGGGTTGACATCGAGCCAGGTCGGGCCGATCTGGGTTGCTAAATATAGGGCCTAGACCTGGCCCAGGGGTACTGTAGCGACTTGGACCGGCCCACTACAGTACCTTGGCGGGCCAACCTAGGCTGGTTTATTCCACATTCGGGCCAGGCAGTCTAACGAGCCAATCGGCCCATTGCCATGCCTACTAGAGAGTCTTTTTTGGAAAGTTCTTTTCTTGGGTATTTTTCCAATGTCCTCTCTAATCCTCCTCTTCTCTTTTTTTTCTCTTTCACAAACTATCTTTAGGAAGTTACAATTTTAATTCCTTTGCAACTGTTTCCTCTAATTGTTCTATCTACCCTTCTTTGCAGCATATTTACCCATGTCACTTCTTCTGGGTCTGGTTTCCCCTATTCTGATGCAAATGTGTGATCATGATCATAACCATCACCTGGATTTGAATCAATCTTCTAGTGTTGGCTTTATTACATATCGATCACATCTCTCAATTTCGGCTGATAATTGACACAAGTTATCAATTGCTGATTTGGTCCAATAACTACCCCTTTCAGACGCTCATCGTTGACTGGGTCAAATGATGACACATTTCAATTAATGTGATAAGCTCAAACTCACTCCAACCAATATTCTATTTGCTTTCTCGATCTCAGGCTAGCATTATTATTTTGTCGATCATTTGTATTCCTGAAAAACTTGGGAATTCTAATCCTTTTAACTGCACTTGTTTGTGTCGTATTTATTACGGCTAACCCAACATTTAGGCTTCTCTTTTTTAAAGTCCTTAGTTGATAAAAGTCCTTGGTAGGCTTGATTTTTTCAAAATTTCTTTTATACCCTCTTCTTTTCAAAATCTCCATCTTATCAATTTAATCGCATCCTAGGTTTTTTATGCTTTTCGTCTTTATCTTCTTCTTTCTTCCGCTCTACTTGTTGCTCTCAGCTCTTGTTCCCTTACCCATGGCTATCCTCTTCTAAAGGCTCAAGTGAGACTAAATCAGTGGATGCGGTTGAAGCTCTTCCGATTATTACACAGGTACTGACTTTATCACTATAATGACGGTTCCCCACATTGTCTCTTGTATTAGACCTCGATACAAGAGCTTTTCTGAACATCTCTTTGACCTTTTTTCCACTCCATGCTCCTTCTGATAAAACCCTATTTCTTCATCGATCCAACCCTTCTAAATGCAAATCAACCTCATTTCTTTCCTTTTGAGGAACCCCATGGTCTTTCAATGTAGGCATTCATAACCAGTAGGTGTCTTGGGATAAAAAAATGCAGCCTTCTTTTGAAAATGTGTGAAAATCAGCTTGCATTTTTGAAATTATCTATCTGTGCACTAAAATCATCCAGTCGAATCACTAACTCATCTTGGCCACTAGATTCCTCTAGAGTTCGAACGTTAATTGTTTCTATTTTTTTGAGGACCAATGACCCCAACTATTTTGTATATTGGAATTTTGTCCAGACTTAGGCCCCATGGTAAAACAGCTAACAATAGCTTGTCATTAGTGATTCATAGAGCTGATTTCAGTTATTCTTCAAAATCTAAAAAGTCCTACAGCCTTTACTTGGCCGAAGGCTTTAGGGATATCATTGCCAAGGGCAAGCCTATCTCCAAGGATGAACATATCAGCTTCTTGGCCTTCTGGCTCAATCGATATATTTTTGTCCTCCGACTTTTCGGATGACAGTGAGTTTCTACAACCTGGCTATTGCGCTGGTAGATGATGAAGCCATAACTCTAGCACCAGCTGTTGTATCGGTCATTTATAGGAGTTTAGTTGAATTTGAGACTAGGAAGTTGGAAGACATCCCTGGCCCCATGTAGATCTTGCAGTTGTGGCTACAAAGTTATTTTCTACTTCTGTTAGGCTGGCTCTTATTAGTCAAAATGCCCAAACTACTATCTTTGGGATGCACTTCGTAGGTCTAGGTCCCATCTCTAATCTTAGATCCAAGAGGTCCTCGACTATATCGACCTTTTTTATGATGACAACCCTACTTTTGATCCTTTCATTGCCGTTTTGATATCACAATGAAACCTATATATCCCCTGGCTAAAAAATATCAACCCTAATCAACCTATGAATGATGATGATGAAGTCGAATAAGTTACAATCTGGCTTCCTGTGCTATCACTTTCAATCTTCATTTTGGTTATGAGCCTGTGCCTTGAAAAAGTATCTTCGTGGCAAATATGGGCATTGAATTTTACTTGACTTGTTTGTGGCTCGTTAATTTGGGCTAATGCAATCCCTTCCCACTTTGTTTCCTGATCTTGTTAACCAGCCAGGATGTCGGTGTTATGTCTTTAGTGAAGAGGCCGAATTTGACAATCTTCAAACCCAAAATCAATCCCTTCTTGACTAGTTTAATTTTTTGCTGTTTTACCCTAGGTTTCTATCCACTGACCTTCATAACATTGGTGGAATGCCTTTAAACAACACCACTGCAACCAATCTTTAACTAACCTTTTTGGTAAACTCTGTTTGTTTCATGTCTCTACTTCTAACTCATCGTCGGCCTCATAGGAGATCAAGACCCCTAAGAAGAGAAAGAAGGCTTCCAAAGGTGAGTTGATAAGGGAGATTCAAGCTTTTGAATGATATTACAGCATCAAGTGGAATCCCCTTCGACAAACTGAAATTATGACCGAGGCCAATCAAGTTCTTCTTATAGAGCATGAGACTCGCCAAGATCATTACTTGAGAGAATAGTTTTGGATATGGACTAAAGATAGATCCAACTGCCCGACTTTTAAAGAGTTCTTTCAAAGCCGAATCCATGAAGCTCCAAAGCATACTTCATCTCGAATGAGTTATGTTGTTTAGCTATTTCTACCTCAACTAACGATACTGTAACTCCCATGTTGGGTTCTATGCTCATCTTGGGGACCAGAACCTCTCTGGCGACGTGGTTTCGGTCGTTGGAAACATTCCCATGGACTTAGGTATTGATTGTTTCTATTTCCCTTTTATCTATTTTTGGCTCTAATTGTTAACTTTCTTTTGTTTGTAGAGGCTGAACCAGTAGATCCACAATTCATTGAGATTGGTTTTTTCAAAAAAAAGGGAAGAAGAAGTTCAATTTGCCCCTCATAGGAAATTGACTCGTCTAGTAAAGGTCGCTCTCTCACTTTCCTCTTGATTTATTTATTTCCCTTCTTATTAGTGCTAACATTGTTTGTCACTTATCATAGACTACTGGTTTCCAACTAAAGCTTGCTCCAAGACATTCAAGGAAACCCCCAACTAGCTTTTCTAAGAAGTCATTAGGTCCTCCTCTATTAAATCTTTCCCAGTGGCGAGCAATGGTCCAACTTGAACTTCGGT
The DNA here is from genome assembly GCA_025175665.1 of Cinchona pubescens. Classification (NCBI taxonomy): domain Eukaryota; kingdom Viridiplantae; phylum Streptophyta; class Magnoliopsida; order Gentianales; family Rubiaceae; genus Cinchona; species Cinchona pubescens. The sequence goes on from JANKKI010000155.1 coordinate 979,222, forward strand.
TATGTCCACTCCTATAAAGCTTGCTCAACCAATAAGGGTTGTTCCAGTTATATTGTCATTGAGACTAGTACATCAGCTAATGCTTTGGGCACCCACATTCATCTGACTGTGGAAAGCCCCAAAATCTGAAGTTTCTATCTAGACGATTCCAGAATACACTAGTCCCTCATGCTCTTTTTATGTTTTCTAATTTGTCCTGGCTTTGATATTCAATTTTCTTGCAGGCCACTTTTGATCTTAGTCCCCTCAATTTAACTGGCTTGCATTCCGAAGTCTAACCTATGAACCTTCGGCCTCATCTAGTAGCTCAAGACAATCACATACAGATCTAATACGAGTGGCCGAGCTTTAATGCTCCTTAGTTGAACTAATCACCAAATCAATTTATGAGGTCTTGCTCAACAAAGCTGATAAGCTTATCAAGTCCTTATCGGCCTATAGGTAGGCTACTGAGAATCAACTGTCGATCGGTAATTGACAAGTGCTAGATTAGCAGATTGCATCTCTGCCTCCTCGATTTGAGGATTATAAGCGAGCCAATATTGTGCTGACTTCTCTATCAGCTTGTTCAAGAGTAGTTCAAAGCTTTGACTAACAAAGTTATATTAGTCCTTGTCGAGATAGAAGAATTCAACAAATCTATTGACGATCTTAATAAAAAGAAAGAATCCATCCTTTGGCAATTGAATGAGGTCAGATAGTTGGAGGCATCTTTAACAATGTAGTATGAACTCGAAGAAATATTCAATCCCTCTCGGTGGAGCTAGAGACACTCTAAGGCTAATTGTCCAAGCTCAAACTTGATAAAATAGTACAGATGCAGAGGCCAATTGTACAAGGGATGTGTGTATACATCCTTCTACAGTAGATTTCTTGGCCTCTTGGGGACTGATGAACCAAGTTAGGTTCTAGCCTCTCAAACTCAAAGTCAGGCCAATAATGCAGGCATTGTCCCTACTGTTGGCTCTTCAGGTGCCTAGGTTGCACCGCTCAACCTTTCTCCACCCATGTATCGGATGCCGTAAACCTAGGGAATTGAATTCTTTTCTATATTCAGATTGTGGATAGTTGGTTTGTCGCGGTCTTTTTGTTTTGTAAACAGATATAAAATAGATGACTAAAAGATTTTTGCTATTCTGATGACTCTTGTAGTCCTACCAACTATTACTTTTATGTTGAGTTTTATTTCTCCTTTTCTTGGCCGTAACTTATTTGATTACATGCTTGCTATTTCTCCAATGAGTACTCTAATACTATCGATGTATAAATGATCCTTTGCTCCTCTCTTGTCAAGCATTCCCACACTAAGGGATTAAATTCCTTTAGGTATATCCCATTGATTGGATTTTAATGCATGCTACCATCTAAATCGGCAACCAAGTATGCACCTCTGCACAAAACTTTCTTTACAACAAATGGTCCTTCCCAATTCGGACTCCATTGCCAATACTTGTATCCTTTTTACCTATTGGGAGGATAGTTCTCCAAATTCAGTTACCTGGTTTGAAGAACTTAGTGTGCACTCTTCTATTGTATAAATCAGCCACCCTCTTTTTATTGACAATTCCAAATGATCTAGGGCCAATAGCCTTTCTTCATCTAGTGTTTGCTACTTGTCTAACATAACTTGACTATATGCATTAGTTAGCAAGCCATGATGATGAGCCAACCGTAAAGCACCAAAGATAATCTCGGCGGGTTGAATGGAGTCGTGGCCATAAACTAATGTGTAAGAAGACATACCTGTGCTAGTTTGATATGAACCCTATAAGTCCATAAGGCTTTTGACAGTAGTTTATGCCAATATCGCGGGTTATCTTCAATCATGTTTTTGACGATGTTCTTCAAGGTCTTGTTCGTCAATTCAGCTTGACCATTACTCTGTGCATAATGTGGTGTTAAGTCTTTGATCTTAAACTTCATATTGTTTGCAGATTCCTTGATGAGTGCTCCGATGAAGCACAATGCTTGATCGGTCACGATTGTTTCAGGCAAACCAAAACTATGGATGATGTATTCCCTAATGAATCCTCTCAACGTCTTTTGATCTGGTTCTCAAATTAGATGTGTAACCTCAACCCATTTTGTAAAATAATTCATCACCGTTATAATGTAACTATGCTGCTATGATGAGGATGGTAGAATCAAGCCGATTATGTCTATTCCCTAGAACCTACAAGGCCATGGCTTTACTATGATCTCCATTTCTCTCGCATGTGCTTTCTGTATTGGGACGTGTGTCTAGTATTTGACACATCCCCTTGCGAATTATATGCAATCCACCATCACGATCAGCTAATATAAGCCATGCCTTCATAACACCTACATCATCTTTCTCCTCCCTTGGTGTGACCCACAAATTCCTTTGTGGATTTCTAGCATGTCTCTATAAGTTTCGGGATTGCTTAAGCACTTAAAGAGTAACTCATATTTTGCTCGCAGATATAGAACCTCATCTAATAGTATGTAATAGGTTGCTTGCCTTTTTACCTTTCAGGGAGTAGATCGTTGGGATTTCTTAAATACCTGATTATAAGCTCTTGCCAATCGGCTTCAACTTCGATTTCAAAAAACAAAATATCAAAGTTATGTTCTGATTGCCATTCAACATAAGAAGGTATGACCTTCTTAATCATTCTAAGTTCGGCATGCCTTTGACAATCAGGCATCGATGGTCTAGATGCCATTTGGGCCAATTCATTGGCCTGTTCATTCTTTTCCCTCGGTACATATTCAAATACTACCACGTTGAATAGATCGATTAGCTTGCACACCACCATTAAATACATACTCAAAATAAAGTGTTCAATTGGCACTCACCATTTACCTGGTTTATTATTAACTGTGAATCTCGTTAAACCTTTACCTCTTTGATTTGCATTTCTGCCAGTATTTCAAGACTGATGATCAGGGCTTCGTATTCAAACTGATTATTTGAGCAATCAAGCATAAGTTTGAATGAATATTTTCTTTCTAAGTTTCGGTCACTTGTGATTACTATACCAATACCAGTACAAGCTTCTGTGGTGGACACGAAGAAATTCATCTTTGAGGTTGTACAACTAATTTGGTTGATGCTTCTATCGATGTATTTTAACAAGTCTGTCATCTAAATTAGGTGGTGTACTGTGCCAAGAAATCAGCTAACAACTATCCTTTAACTACAGTTTGATTTACATGTACAAACTAGTATTCCATGAGATACAAGGTCCATTTGCCAATTTGACTGCTAAGGGTGGGCCGATATAACATGTATTTGATTAAATCAATCTTTGAAATTACATAAATGATAACCAACATCAGGTAATGTTGAAGTCATTGTGCAACAATATACAATGCTAAACACATTTTTTCCACAAATTTATATCCTTGTTTTATGGGAGTAAGGATTCTACTTAAGTAATACATTGCTCTCTCCCTTGACTCTTCATCATCTTGGGCCAGGAAATATCCAAGTATATTATCGGTTGCCAATATATATAACTTTAACAACTTCAATCGATTAGGCAGCATCATAACTGACTGCTTAATCAGATATGTCTTTAGTGCATCAAAAGCTTCATAGTGATGTGCTTCCCAAACAAAAGATTCGGTCGATGTTCTTCAACAGCAGCAATGGCGAAAACACTTTGGTTCAACCAACCAAATTAGAAATAAACTGCCGAAGAAATTTGACTTTCTCTAGGAATTGCTAAAGCTCATTTTTTGGTTTTTGATTTCAATTACGGCCTTTAACTTGTGTTCTCTTAACTCTATTCCTTTCTGATGCACCAAGAATCCCAAAAAATTCCCAGTCGAAACCCCGAATGTGCATTTCAAAGGGTTCCGCTTAAGCTTGTGTTTCTGCAACCTCACAAAGGCTTACTGTAAGTGTTCCAAGTGTTGCTCAAAGCTCGAGGACTTCATCACTACATCATCTATGTATACTTGCATTCCCGATGCAGTTATCGAAGATGTAGTTCATCGCCCTTTGGTAGGTAACCTCTACATTTTTAAGTCCAAACGTCATTACCTTCTATTTGCACCTAGGCACCGATATACCGTTTTGTGCATATCTTCCTTGGCTATGAATAATTGATTATACCTTACATTACCATGCACAAAAATCAACATGAATTCATTCCTTATAGTAGAATCAATAAGCATGTCTAATATCGGTATTGGGTATTCATCTTTTGGTGAAGCCAAGTTAAGATTCTTGAAATCGGTGCACACCTGAGTCTTACCATTCTTTTTTATGATTAAGAGTCACTCTACATACACAGCCATTTCAATAAAATTTTCTATTAATAGGCATTCTACTTTCTCTTTTACCTTAGTCGTTATATTACTAGAGAATCGTCTTGGGGTTGTTTGTGTGGCTTAAAACTAAGATTTAAAGGGATCTTATGTTCTACTAACTTTCTATCCAGCTCTGGCATTTCGGTGCAGTCCCGTGCAAAACAATCAATAAACTCCTTTAGCAATTAAGTCCTCTTCTCTTTCTGCTTTATATCCAAATGAGCATAGATATACGTTGGTCTGCTCTTGTGGATGTCCCTTAAATCCACTTATACCACATCATCTTTGACCTGAATGCGCACGTTTTCCATGTTAGTAGGTTGAAAAGCCAACTTATCCTATTACACTAAGATTCGGTTCCCCATCCTTGAGCTCAAATACAGCATCAGCTTAATGTATCAACAATTTGTGTTTTTCTCTAGCCTTGTCATCTTTTCTTTTGTCTTCCGTATGCCAAACTTCGTTGAGATGCCTCTTTGGCATGTAATTCTTACTTTCTACTTCGACATTCATGTTCATTATATAAGCTTTCCTCAAATTCTTCCAACCTTCGGCCTAGCTGGCCAAAAATAGTTCCTTATTCACAACTTTCCATCCTTTTGCCGCAATTAGCAACATCATTTTTGCCACTTTAGGTTTCCCATTCAATCTACTCTTAACAATCTAGTGAGGGCCGATGTTTTCATAATAATATACTACCTCAACAATATGTACTCCAGCCACAAATGGTTTCGGATCTATCTTAACTACTTCTACGTCATTTCTATTCTAAAATAATAATATTTGATGCAACGAGAAAGGTATGCAACCAACAGCATGAATCCAATCCCATTTTTAAGGCAAGGCATTATAGGATGATAATGAAGTTTCTATTACAAAGAAGGGAGCCGAGGTTACTTAAGATCCAATGGTGACGTCCACACGTAAAATGCCCTAAGTATCCGTAGCCCTTCCTATGAAACTGCTCACAACAATGTCTATCGGTACTAAATTCTCTATAGTCTTTCCCAATCTTTTCATCATGTTAGGTTGCAAGATGTTCACTACAACTCCATTGTGCATCATCATTTTGGGACTGGTATTCCAATGAGATGGCACTACATGAACAAAGGCTTTAAATGATAAGCCATTTCTGCGTTAGGCTCAGTTAGTACCATCTTATCGGTTATATTTGACCCTTTTACAATTTGGACACTATCTTATATCTCATTAACTCCCAACGTGTTCAAGGACGCTTAATATTTCTTCCTTCTCGGTCAATAATAGTTCCGCTACACTCGATCGATTCGGCTCTTCCTGTTCACCCACATAATATTGTTGCTTCTCATTTGTCATGAAACTTCTAGGTAAAGCCACATCCATGTTTATCACTATTGACTCCAAGCTGTCAATCTTGACCACGGTCTGTACTTTGATGTCGGCCTATTTCACACTAGTCAACTTAGAGTCGTTGGCTAGTTCTTTCTCTCCCTTCTTAGCTTCCAGCTCTTCTTTTCTTCGATAAACACACTTGTTTTTTATCGCCTTTGTTTTATTTTCTATTATTTTTTCATATTATTTCTACCTTTGATACCTACGCCTTTGTGTTTTTGTCATTGTTCAAGGGTCGATATCTTTTTAGAACTTTGGGTGCTGAGCCATTGACTACTTGTCCTTTCTGGGATTCATTGGTCTGACCATTCATGGTCTATACCTCTCCCACTAGTCCAAATTTTCTTCCCTATACTATTGTTGTAATGTTGGACGACGATTTTTCCCTGTATCAATTCTTATGTATTCTACATATCCCAGTCGCCCAAAATTTTTAGACACATGGCTCCCCCATGTTGTCAACTGTTTCGAGCTCTAAGGTTGATTACTCCTCACTGGGGGTCTTCCTCCATGTCCTACATCATAGACGTCAAATTTGTGGTCACGATCGTCAAGCCTTCAATATACATTTGACCGATTAGTAACCCCAACTTTTAGCAATTGCATTAACTGTTGTGCAGCCTCTTCTAAGGTCGAGGATTCAACAAAATATGAACTTTGCCAAACTGGATCACTACTTTTATCGCGATCTACTTCTTTGGCTTGCTTCCTCTTGATCCATGTTTGGGGCTTTCCATTGATGATCAATTTATTTAAGTTGGATTCCCCCAACTGATCACCATCTAAAATAACCACATCATTATTGCAATTGTTAACTTTAGATATGGAATGTTGTATCTGTTCCAAGCGGGAACAACAATGATCACATATGCACTCATTCGAACACCTTTGTTTAAAGAATAAGTACGCCTAGATCCTTCCCCTTGTTTTTGTGTAACACTGGCTTTACTGCTGTAGGACAACTCGATGCTCACCATGTTAACCCCCACCATGTGTTAGAAAGGATTCTTCTTCACTTTAGTAGCCTATTTCTTTTCTTTTCCAAACTAAAACAAACCCTTCTCAATTACATTTTTTACAAAATTCCTAAATACTAAACAATTGTTAGTCGCATGTGACCAACTACCATGGTATTTGTAGAATTCTTTTTCTCATAACTCTAGTGCCAATGGATGTTTGTACTTCTTTGGGAACCTAACTCTAGAATTAGCCCTCAAATGCTCAAAATTGGCATCTAACTGGGTAATATCGAAGCTATACCTTCAATCATCTTTAGTAGGCCATTTCTTCAAGGCTAATACTATAGACTGTATCGTTAATTACTGGGATTTTGGTGGACCAGTACTTTGCAAGTAAATAGGTTTTACTCACAATTTCAGCTATATCAATCTTCTCGACCAAGTAGGCTCATTTTGTCCCCTTGTACAAGAGAGACATCATGGTCTAACTCCTTGTACAATAGATTCTTTCTCTGTAAGGATTTTATCTAGATTGTCGTCTTCTCATTATTGGATCTTCTCAAAATTGTTAACCATATTAAGCCAACTCAAACAAGTCCCTGAATGTTTTGCCTTTAAAGTGTTTCACTAACTCAAAGTTTCGTATACCTACTAGTACAGTGGCAGCAAACTCCTCTTTAGGGATCATTGCATTACATCTCATTTTGGCAGTCTTGAACCTCTTCACATATTGACTGGTCATTTTCCAGGCCCTTTGCACAATTTGAGCCAAATCAGTGAACCTGACTTCTAGTTGAGAATGGTAAATTCTGTTGGTGAAAAGCATCTTCCATCCTATCCCACTCATTGATCGAATTATGTGGTAACCTAGTGTACCACTCGAAAGTCGTTACTATCAAAAAGTAAGAAAACAACCGACAATTTAATGAAATCATGATTATTCACCTTATCGCATTGTATGGAAAAATGGTAAATATGTCGATGTGTTCCACAGTTGATTAATGGTCATATCCTAAAAACTTGGTAAAATCTGGGAATCAAAACCTTCTTGGGAATTCATAAGTTTGATCGATCCATTCAGGGTAAGGTTTCCAGTACCCTATGAACTCCCTAGGATTATTAGCTTCCCCCATAGTCCTATGAACTATATCCCGGACTCTTCGATCAAGATTACCATCATCTAGTGGCTCCCACGGCTTTCTCACTTGGTTTTCACAATTTATGTCTGCTTTTCAGTCGTCTTGAGCATTCTTCTTATGTCTAGTTAACCAATCCCACACTTTCTCATCATGATTAATGTAACTGCTTGTCTCGTCTATAGTCCCATCATTTGCCTCCCAATATAGCTCTTCTCCATTCCTCATTGGAGGCAGAACATAAAACGGTTGAGTTGGCCGATCTTGATTTGGAATGCTCTGGAAATTATAGATCCTAACCATGTTAGGATATTTTATTCGTTGCTAGTCCCTTGTAGGCGAGAAAGTAGAGAACCCTTTTTGACGATCCTTAGTAGCCTATGTCTTTAGCACTCCGGGTTCTATTTGCCCTTAGGGCTAGATAGCCATGTGTCATCGATTCTTTGGACCACCATTAAAATTTTACGAAACTCCTTCTCTTTCTAGGGTTTGCTCTAGCCAAGCATTCCCTATCATAACGGCCTTTCCTTTAGCTGCATTGCTCAGTACCTTGGTACTTAATTTGCCATGGGATGAACCCATAGCTGCACCAGTTAACTGCTTCTTGTTGGTCCCGAATGGTGTTCTACGAGTTACCATCTAGGGAACTTCTTTTTTTAACGTTAACAAAGCAACCTAAGAAGGGTGTTAGGTTGTGAAGTGCTTAATGGAACTGAGGATCAAAGATCAATTATCGCCGAACTCCCAAGCTTCTCAAGCTTGGAGTACATCCACTAGTAATGCCTCTTCAAAGAAGGTGTGTTCTCACCCTTGTTAAGTTCAGTTGAGCCAAAGGGTTTTATTCACTTTTGTAGTTATGAAGATCGTCTAGATGTGGATTAAGAGACAGACCCAAAAAAGCTATACTACTCACCTTCCTATTTCTCCCAAATAGCTCTTACAAGCCTATCATTTGGAAGTCCTTGGGCTATTTATCTGAAATTTGAGTTCTAACGAAAAACTAGGTTATAAATCTGAGCTCCTTTTTGGACGCTTCGCTCTTCATCGTCAACTTTTGGTTATTTTTCTTGATTGTCTTATACACATCTAGATGTGTATAAGAGACAGGCATGAGTTCATGTATTAAATGATTGTTTACTTATATGATTTGGTCATCATCAAAACATGATTATCAATCAATATCGCATTAACCATCGTGTTCACATAGCTTGATCTGACTATCATACCTTCCCTCTTCTCATTTTCATTCAACTTCAAGCACATTTTTGACCACCTCTTCTCATCCGAGCCCTTCTTTATTTGTCCTTCTACCCTAAATTTCTCCACTATTGATTTGAATTCTACATCCCTTCTTGCAACCTCTTTGGCTATTTTCTATCTTACTTCGGCTACATTGTTTTGAACTATACTCGTCACCATCTCGAACATCTTCTCAATGAAAGACTTTGTTAGCATCTCATCAACAGGTATTACCTAACTACCTGCAAACGCCTGATCTTTAGCCCTTCATGATACTCTCATTGAAGCTGAGAATTCTTCCTTTTACCGAATCCTTGTCCTTCACCATTTGCGCACACTTAACAATTTAAACACCATCCCATAAGGCATGCCAAAACTATGTTCATGTAAATTTCGGCTGTCTATACCGGAAGTGACAAAGTAATCAATCTTTTTGTTTTTGACTATTATAGAAAATGTTGTTATTTAGTAATAAGTTTGAAAGTGTGCCATTTTGACTTGACTTATTAGCGATTGTTCTCTATCCACCTCAACTGAGATCGAGAACTTAAATTCAGTGTGTGAAATTGAAAAATGCTAACGAAGAGATTGGAAATTTGGAATTAATAGCTAAAATTTCATGAATGCATAATTACAACATAAAAACAACAATACATTTGACTAAACACAATGGAAACTTAATTCTAAACTAAAAATATTTTGAAAGACACTAATTCCTGACATAACTACAACGCAATCAGTGAAGATTTATGATCAACAACCATATTATTCTTAACTAGAAAGTAGAATTCCTAATGACTGATTCCTAAACTAGAGAGTTTTTTTTTTTTTGGACAGTTCTTTTTCTTGGGTGTTTTTTCTGCGTCCTTTCCGATCCTCCTCTTCACCTTTTGGTCTCTTTCGTAACTATTTTGAGGAAGTTACAATTTGAATTACTTTGCAATTGTTCTATCAAATTTCTACCTTTCTTTGTAGTATATTTACCCACGTCACGTCTTTTGGGTCTGGTTCTCCCTATTATGGTGCAAACGCATGACCCATGATCTTAACCGTCACCTGGATTCGAATCGACCCTCTTGTCTCAACTTTATTACATCTTGGTCTTACTTCTCAATTTTGGCTGAAAATTGACATCGACTCTCAGTTGTTGATTTGATACAGCACTTTCAATACCAGTAAACAATTATCAGTTAAGAGAGCAAATATGTTTATACTCAATAATTTGGCAATAGATCTCCTTAAAAATCTTGATTTGCCTAAGCTTTTATTTCCTGCCAAACCCTAGTTCTTAAAATAATAAACCATCGGTAACACTAAATTCCTTTACTTACAATAACTACTCTTAGTTATTTTATAAGTTGAACCCTTATCTCTGTGCCACATAACTAATTAACCCCAAACAAAGACTCATGGGCCTATACAAATTTTTGGGCTTAAATACAATTAGTGGGCTAAAAAGTTCGAGTTTAATATACTGCATTGGGGAGTAAATGAAATGAATATTGATGAAGTTGGGAGTTAAGCTGATAATGTTGAGAAGATGTGGGATTACTTACCGAGACATAGGAAGAATGCTCATGATGATTGGAGGGTTGAAGGAAATCAAGGTTTTCTTGTGAGAAAACTAGTGGAGCTAGTAGATGAAGTCATCTAGATTGAGTAGTATGTAAAGCGGTGAATAGGGTTATTGATGAGGACTTAAACAACCCAGGGAACGCATGGTGTATTGTAAACCATATCTACAATGGATCGACCACACTTATGAATTCCTCAGAGGTTTTTATTTTCCAGATTTCATGAAGTTCTCAGGGAATAAGCACCAGTCAATTGTTGAGAACATTGGCAGATTCACTATCCAATGCGGTAAGGGTAAGTCACCATAACTTTCATAAGATAAGATTGTTCTCTTATTCATTGACAAGGACCATTTTTTAGTGGTACACCAGATAGTCACCAAATTTGATCAAAGAATGAGATAGAATGGAAGATGCTTTTCATCAGTAGTTCTACCATTGCCAACCAGAAGTTAAGCTTATCGATTTGGCCCAGATTATGCAAAGGGTCAACGAAATCACCAATCAGTACGTGGAGAGGCAAAAAATGCTAGAATGAGGTATAATGCTCAAATCCTTGAAGAGGAATTTGTTGCCACAGATTGGATGGCTATACGTAAATTTGACTTGGTGAAATATTTTGAAGGTAATTCTCTAGGTGTTTAGGGATCTGTTTGAATTGGTTGGCAGGATTGGCAACTTTGAGAAAATTCAGCAACCTGAGACTAAAGTGAAAGCCGTTCAAATAAATGAACTTGTTATACAAAGAGGTGGATCATGAAGTCTCCTTTGTACAAGGAGTAGTGTGAGATAACACAGGTCAAAAAGATTGATGTAACTGAGATTGTGGGGAAAAACCCATTTACTTACAAGGCGTTAGTACAGTCGAAGTCACAACAGCCTGACATCCAATCGACGATGATTACATTAAAGAAAATGCTTGCTAAAGGGGACCAAAGATACAGCTTCTGTATTACTCAATTGGATGCTATCATTGAGTACTTGAAAGCTGATGGTAGGATAAAGTTTCTAAAGAATTATGAACACCCAACGGCGTAGGAATTACGTGGTAAGAAATTATGAAAATACTATGGTAGTTGGTCTCACTCTACTAATAACTGCTTGATGTTTAAGAACTTTGAGAAAAGCGCAATTGAGAAAGGTAATTACATCTCTTTCAGCTCAATAAGGAAAACAAAGGATCAACTGAAGTGTAGAAAAATCCTTTCCAACACATGGTGGCAATTAGCCTGGTTAATATTGAACTATCTCTAAATAGTGGCGCAGATAGTAGAAAGAGTGCATGGTAGTGCTCATACATCCAAGCGACAACGTTCGGATGAGCAAAGATGTGACTGACACCCCACTCGTTTGGAATAGGTACTCCACTCAATATTCCAAGTTAACAACTATGACAATGATGTCACTATTTCAAGAAGCAATTTAACTGAAAAGACCAAGTTAGTCACTTTGGTCATAGATGGAAAGCCCCAAACATGGGTCAGAAAGAAACAAGCAAAGGAAGAAGTTCATGAAAAGTGTAAGGATGTGGTTTAGCAGAGTTTTGAATTAGCCAAATCTTCGATATTAAAAGAAATTGCACATCAATTAATATAGTTATTAAAGGTTGTACTATAGATCCGCCAAGTGTTCATGAAAGGTTGGGTGACTGATATCTACATAGTTACGAAAGTCGTGACTGGGATAATAGAGGAAGACCTACTCTTAGGAGTTATCATCAATATAGAAGTCTGATAAGCACATGAGGCAACCATGTGTACGAGAAATTTGGAGGGTATGGTTATAGTGAATATAGAAAGGTTAGTGTTGAAGAAGCAAGCTAATTTCACTAACGTGGCATCTAGGGAGAGGAGTACTAACCGATATGATGGACACATGCCTAGAATAGTCAAACCCAGCAATCCAATGAGGGAAAAATGATTAGTGACTCAATATCCTAAGTACCCAAGGGAAGTTGACCCATGAATTACGACCAAGATGCAAAAGCATAGATAGCAAAGATGGAAACAACATGGAAAGTTGATAGAGAAAAAGGTAAAAGAATCGAGAAATAAATGGGTTTATCGAAGAAAGAAAAAACAAGAGGAGGAAATGATAGTTAAAAAATTAACCAATAGAGCCAAGGGCAAGAATGATACTAAAACCAGTAGTAAAATCACTTCTTAACCTTGGTGAAAATAGATGGTTTGAGATCGATGTGAGTCTGGTTGTAGCATTAGCTAGGAGCTTTATGCCTAAACAAGAACAGTTTTATTGCTGGCTGATCAAGAAGAAATGAGATAATCAGATATAGCTGAGATATTACTAATTGAAGAAAGGAAACCCGAAAAAGTCACCAAATTGTTTGGGATGGATAAAATTGAAGAGAGTGTCCAAATTATAAAGGGACAACACATTGCAGACAAGGTGGTGCTGACAAAGTTGGATACTATTATGGCTTGTCATCTGAGGCCATTATTTGTGCAAGGACACATAACTAGGATTCCTGTTCCTAGGATAATGGTTGATAATGGCACAGAGTGTACATTTTGTCAATCAACATGATGAAAAAATTGGGGAAATCGACTAATGACCTAGTGTTGACAGATGTAGTAGTCAGTAGTTTCACAAGAAGAGATAGATACCTGGGGCATTTTGCCCTTAGATGTGACAGTCGGATCACAAGTATTCCGACTTCAATCATTTTCTTTGCAATTGAAAATTCATCATCTTCTTATAATGCTTTCTTAAGATGAGATTCGATTCGATTCGATTCACACGATTGGGTGCATTCCGTCTTCATTGTGCCAAATATTCTTGTTCTGGAATGGAAATGAAACAGAAGTGGTAAGAATTGAACCAAAGCCTTTTGTGGAAATAGTGTATGCAATTCAGACCATATATTATTATGGTAACATCGGCCCTCGTTAAATCATTGAGAATAACTCAAACGACAAGCTAGAGATTGCCAAAATGAAGGAACCGATAGTAGCTAAAGGATGGAAAGCCGTGAACAAAGAGCTATTTTGTCTAGCCAACATTGGTCGAAAGCTAGAGGAGTGGTTATAAACTTATTTGATGAATAGCACTATAAGAAAAAAAGAGGGAGCGATAGTGTCGAAATAACATCATAGCATGGTTCAGTGTGACATGCGTAAGAAAGAAGTCTTGATGGACTTAGCTGGAAGATTTGAGGAAGTCTTCATTAGGAGCCCATCAATAAACTGGGCTAATGTAGTACACAAGTCGAATAAAGAGGACTTGGAAATGATTATGGCCAATGAATTGGCAACTCCATCAGTTAATAGTAGAATGTGTACGAGCCTAGACCAAAGACACCTTAGTGAAGGTGAATTTGGGGGATGGTAGTAAAAATGGCCAACATACATCATGATCGAGTAAGTTCTAGCCAAAGGGTAGAGCTAATACAGCTAGTGAATGAGTTCATTGGCTATTTTGCATGGGATTACAATGAGATATTGATTTGGGTAGAAAACTAGTGGAACACAAAATTCCTTTGAAGCTGGGATTCAAGCCATACAAGTAATCCTTGAAACGGCTCTCAAATGATATGACTGCTGAAGTTAATGAAGAGATTGAGAGATTGTTGGCTGCTAATTTCATCCAAGTGGAAGTATATGTAAAATGGCTATCGAATATATTGCTAGTGGTAGAAAAGAATGGGAAAACTAGGGTATAGATAGATTTTGTCATAATTTGAACCTGGCTTCAATGAAAGACGAATATCCAATATCGATATCAGATATGCTTGTTGATATGGCAGTAGGTAGAGAGTTCATGACCTTTGTGGATCGTAATGCAGGGTAGAATCAAATACTCATTGCCGAATAAAATGTCCACTAGACGGAATTTTTATGCTCAGGAGCGTTGGGCATATACCAATAGAAAGTGATCATTTGGGTTAAAAAATGCAAGGGCAACATATCAGAGAACAATAAATTATATATTTCATGATTGTATTGGAGACATCTTGTAGGTATATATAGATGATATAGTGATAAAATCATCCAAGTTTGAGCAATTCTTCGAGCACCTATGACGAGCATTTTCAAGAATGCAAAAAATAAGCTCAAATTGAATCCCTTAAAATGCACACTTAGAGTCCTAGTCAGAAATTTATTGGCCTTTTTAGTGCACCAGAAAGGGATAGGAGTAAACAAGAATAATACAAAGGCTATATTGAAAACCCAGCCGTCACCTTTTGCAGCATCTAGCATTAAGAAGGGGCAACAGTTATTTTTGGGAAAGGTAAATTTCCTTCAACGAGTCAAAATATCTTCATCGTTATTGAAAACATCAGAAAGCTTTTGAGAAGCTGAAAGGATATTTGACCAAATCTCTTGTAATGATGCTCCCTAATCGATTGAAGTCATTGAAATTGTATTTATCAGGAACAAAAGAAACCATTGACTGTTTCCTTGCTCAAGATGATGCAGGGGCTCAAGAACTTGTAGTATATTACGTAAGCAGAATCTTGACACCCGTAGAACAGAGGTATAAGTCTATAGAAAAGATATGTTTAGCTTTATATTTTGTTTCACATAGACTTCAGCATTACACTGTCGATTGTCATTTATGTAATTTCAAAATTTGATCTTATCAAATACATGCTTTATCAGCCTACCTTAGTGGCCGAAATTGGCTTTATACCTTATGGAGTTTTAGTTCTTGCATGTATCACAAACAACAGTTAAGGGTCAAGCCTTGGCTGGCTTTTATATAGCTAAACATACACCAAACCTAGATGAAAAAAATAAATGAAACTGATATAAGCATTAATGAAATCAGTAACATTACATGAAAAATGAGCTTTGATAGGTCTTCCACTGAAATAAGCAGTAGTGTTGGCATCATAATCACTAACAACCAAGGTATTGAGATAAGGTATTCTTTTAAATTCATGTTTGAGTGTTGAAACAATCAAGTCGAATATGAAGCTTTTAAAATCGATTTACAAGTACTCATAGAGATGCAAGTATGAGAAGTAAAAGTATAAGGAGATTCATAGTTGGTGATAAATTAGGTGAATGTTGATTGTCAGTGGAAGCATCCCATCTTAGTGAAATACTTGATGGTATTTTATAAGTTGATCAAGCTTTTGATGTGATGATCTTTGAGCATGTACCAAGAGAAAAATGGATAGACCAATGAATTGGCCCAAATTTTGTTAAAGTTGACAATACTTGAATGGCAGAGATGTACCAATTCAAGTTAATCAAAAGAGTCTCCGATCTGTCTCTTATACCTTCTTGTTTTAATAGACTCAATGCCAAAGCTGATTGGCAAGAAATTATACAATCTTTGGAGGATCCTAGCAGAATGCTCCTCAAAAAATAGTGAGGCAGGTTGGTCACTATGTCATGTTAGATGGCATGCTATACAAACGAGAGGATGATGAATTACTCTTGAAATGTTTGAGCTTAGAGCTATAATAGAAGTGCATGAAGAGATAAATGGATCTCACTAGGGGGCAGGAAAATGATGTTGATATTACGGAGACATGGTTTTTATTGGCCCAACGTGATGGGGATTGTGTAGAATGTATGAATAGATGCGTAAAATGCCAAATGCATGCACCGATCCAGAGAGTACTGATAAGAAAATGGAAATAATTGTCAAGCCATGTCCTTTTAGATGTTGGGGAATAGGCATAATCAATATGATTTTTCCAGCTTCATCACTATAGCATAGTTATATGAGTGACTGACTATTTCATGAAATGGGTTGAAGCTGCGTCGATAAGGCACTCAGCAAGCCTGACCAAAAAATAGTGGTGGGATTAATTACAAGTACATAATCTATTGATTCGGGTTGACTGAAACGATCGTTACTAACCAATCAATATGCTTCACCGTGGCACTTATTAAAGAGTTTGATAAGGACATGGGGTTCAAGATCACACACTCAATACCATACTTCACCTAGAGTAACAGTCAAGCCGAATCAACCAACAATTTGCTAAAAAATATAGTCAAGATGATGATCGAAGATCATCCCAAGCATTGGCATGGATTATTGTCAGAAGCTTTGTGGGTGTACAGGGTATCTTATCAAGCTAGTACAAGTATGTTTCAGTACGTATTTATGCATAGACACGATGCTTTTTTGCCTACTAAAGTTAATTAAGTGCATTATGATTAGCTTATCAGCACGACATGCTCACCGATGCATATAGCCAATCTATATTAGATGAACTGTAAACACTTGATGAAGAAAGATTAATGGCATTGGATCATTTAGAGGCCAATAAACGAAGCTATTGGTTGCTGATTTGTACAATAGAAATGTGCACACCAAGTATTTTTAGCCAGGTGATTAAACTTGGAAAGCCATCATTCCAATTGGCAAGAAAGACCCCAGTTTGGAGAAGTGGAACCCAAAGTAAGAGTGCCCATTTATAGTAAAAGAAGTATTACGCGGTAGGCTTACTTGTTTGCTAATTTATGTGGTAGTGTGCATACAAAGCACATTAATGGGCTTTACTTGAAGAAATTTAACCCTTTAGCATGGGAATGCTTGACAAATGAAGAACTTAGTGCCATGTATAGATTAACCAGAATAGAATATCCCACAGAAGATTAAAAGTATACGAGGTACCAAAGTTTCAGTCACTAAAGAAAAGGGTTGCATCTAAGATTTAAAGAATCGAGTAAGGAATAAATAACAACAATTTCAAGTAAAAAAGCCATTGAGTCGAAGTGCCAAAACCTACGTCCAAATAAATGAGTACTTGGCCTTATGGCTGTTACAATATCAAGATAGCAATGGTTGAAACAAACCAGCTGCACAAAAGAAATTTGTAATAAATGGTCAACTGGTTGGAGTATTAACATCAGAAGCTTTAGTGGAAGAACCTGAGGAGGCTTGGATGGAAGACTGAAAGAATTGATATTCATATCTGGAATAGTGCCAGCATCATTGTCTTGGCTTTGAGTTTGAGACACGGGGCCCTGACTAAGCTTCTCCAGCCCTATCATGCCGAGGACGCTGTTGTAGTTAGATTGGTCTTGGCATCCGCACTAATTTTATCAATTCTAAACTGGTTCATGACGTCGAAAGAACTCTAGGTCAGACAGGAAGGGTTGAGCTTTCTTCAAATTCATGTTGCATGTTCAGAGATGCTTCCTTTTAGCTTTCAAATTTTGGTAAGTTGTTGAAGGATAGATTCCTTTTTTCTATACACATCATCAACTAATTTATTGAACATCTCTATTTTGGCAAGTGTCAGTTTTACTTTGTTAGTCAAGGCCGTGAAATGTTCCTAGAACAGTTTAATAAGTTAACAAAGTGGAATTAACTCGTTTATATGCTTTAGCTTGAAGGGGCAAGGTGGAATGTAAGAATCTAAAGTTTGTTTATTCCCAGCAGAGAGTTCATCCTCAACAATGTGCTTGAAAGACTAGTGAATTTGATCAGTTCATCAGATTTGTTGAGAAGGACGTCATTGATAGATTTCATGATGAGGGAAACTAATGAGTGTTAAATATTAGCAATAGGGCCTAGGTCTATAATAGATAGGCCTAAAATTTCAGAAGAGGCTGAGAGAGCGTCATTGAAATTTCTTATTCGATCCAACAAGGTATGCAATTCAATTAGTTAAAGTGTTGTTAAATCAAAAGTAGCCTAAAGGAAAGAATGATAAGAGAGATCAGAAAACTAAGATGTTAAAAATGAGGGGAAGAATGAGTGCTAGAACTGTCTAAATAGAGACTTTCAGCTTGAGCTCAACAGGTTGGATGTTGGCGTAAGAAAGATCAATTATTCACCTAGCATAATCACCAAGGTTGACAGTATTCGTGATACTCTTATCGACTGAGGAGGTTTCACTGGTGTAGAAGTGGTTGAAGTCTTTGGTAGGTCACCACTAATAATAGAAGAGGATTTAATAGAGGAAGATTTGGTTAACCTCCTAGAAGCATCGGTTGAGGATTTCTTTAGTTGAGTGGCATCGAATTCTAATTTAACACTAGTGGCTTACAGATAAAAATTTTGAAACATGAGTAGAATTAATGGGCAAGGAAAAAGGAAAAATGTAGCATATTGAGGACTAAATGACCTTGGCCAAACGAGTAACCTTCCTGCGAGGAGCAATTGTTAACTCTTCTGCATCCTCACTATCTTTGGATGAGCTGATCTCAGTGAGTTGTACTTCTATCGGTTGAGCTCTACAAGCAATGAGAAGTTAAAATATTAGAGACAGAAAGCGCATAAGGGGGAGCAAATGAGAAATACCTAGATAACATGGAATATCCCTAACAACTAAAACCAAGTGGACTGGTCGATAGACTTTGATCTTCAAGATAAGCATAGAAACAAGTAAGGGTCTTTTACCAGATGGAGTATGGAATGACAAAACTCATCTGGAAGAGAAAGTGCCAAAGGTAACATAGGAGCTTCCCTCATACGAATTCGGAAGAATTCCTTGAAAGCCAGGTAGTTGAAGCTCTCATTAGTCCAAATTCGAAACCATTCCCTCAAGTAACGATCTCGGCTAGCCTTATGTTTTTTGAGGAACACTTGATTGACCTCGGCTATGATTTTACTGCATCGAGGGGCATTCCACTTGATGTTATAATATCTTTCAAATGCCTGAATCTTGCTTAGAATCTCACTTCATAAGCCTTCTTTCTCTTCTTAGGGTGCTCGATCTCCTGCAGGCCGATGACGAGTTAGGGGCAGAGGAATGAAATAAACAAGGTATGTAAAAAAAATTAGTCAGGGATTGGTTGCAGCACTGTTGTTTGAAAAGGTGTACCAAGTGTTAAAAAGGTTAGTATCATAGTTTGCTTGGTGAAAAGGGTATAAAATTAAATTGTTCAACAAGGGATTGATTTTGTGCTTGAAGCACATCGAATTCCTTTTCCTTAGCAAATACATAATATCAAAATCATGGTTGATTAATGAAGTCATGGAAGACATTCATCGAGGATTGAATCAACCAAAATTGACGGGGCACAAAGCAGGCCAAGTGGAATTTAGCTTCGATGTTGGCAGCTAAAATGTTCTTGCAAGGTAACGGCCAAAAGTTGAAAGGTAAATTTCCAATAATTCTGTAAGAAATTCAAATCGTGATCATTCCTTCTCATCCTCATTCACAATGTGAGTCGGGAACACTAGCTTGAACCAAGGAACGGATAGATGTTACCATGATATCAATATTGCAAATATGGGTTTAGAGGAAATGACATCATGATAAAAGAGATTGATGTAATTAGCATATCTCTAAACTCTGGGATCGAAAAGGGATCAAAGTATGCAAAGTGCATACTGAATATAGCAGCTAATCTAGTGTACTTTCATCGATAGGGAATGGTCTAACAAATGGAAAGTAACTTGGAAACCATAATTGTAAGATTCATATCAGTCTTGGGATATCTTCCAACTTTCTGGTCTCAAATTTGGCCAAATCTCAGTATAGAGCCGATACAACAATCAGGACCAAAGCAAGAGCTTCATCATCTGCAAGGCGAATATAAGGTTGTAATAATTGATAGTCATTTGAAAGGTGGGAGAACAAAAGTTATATCATTTGAGCTAGAAAGCCATGAAACTGATGTGTTCTTCTTAAGAGATTTATCGCTCCTTGGTGGTTGCAACTGCAAAATGTTCAACCAAAAATGGGCCATAAGACTTACTAGATTTTGTGGAGTGATCAAAATTGGCACTATCAGTTGCCAGTGACAAACTGTAATCAGCTGCTTGGCCGTGAGGTCTCAGTCCGATCAAGATGCCTACATCTAAGACGGTATCAGTCCGCATGAAAATCGAAAGCAATTTATATTTGAACTCCAGAAACATCTAGTAGCCAGAATGAGCTCATGATTTGGCTGAATGACTCTGGTACAAGCCAAGATGGCCTCGAAGATGCTAGATGATTTCCACACATCACTAAAAATAGGCTACAGACATTTGAACCAAGACACCCACCGATTGTGGATGCCCAAGTTTGTGGACAATTGGGCCCCTTGGAACGAAGGAAAGGAAATTGATTTAAGCTTAAAAGGGTTGGATTGGCAGAGAAATAAAGTTTTTCCAAAAGGATTATATAGAAGGTAGATAGAGGATGTCAACAAGATTTCCAGCACTCGAACCTTCAGGGTCAGATGGCTGGGTGGCCATGGATGTAGAAGAAATGAGCAAGCAGAAAAAAAAAAGGAACGTATAAGCAAATAGGTCTACAGAAGAGAGGTAAAAGTAAAACCCTAATTTGCATTAAAAGTAATGAGATGGACCCAAAATAAAAGAGAAAAGAGGGTTTTATGGGAAGAGACTTGAGTTTGAAATCAAATAGAGGTTTAGCCAGTTAACGAAAATTTTCAATTTAAAAAATATAGATATTTGTGGAGCTTAAAAGTAACATTGATATCAATAGATAATTATGAGATGGATAATCTCAAATACCTTGGAAGAAGAAAAGTCAGAAGAGATTGATACAATAATGACTGCTAGAGCAACTTAACTGTGATATGTAGTTCAAAGCCTTGAGAAAGGGATTAGCCGTAAATACGTGAATTTAAACGATCCATCATTAGACTCAGCCAATGATTGACGTTTCAAGGGGAGCAGTAGTTGGTACTAATCGGTGATCATCGTTCAACAACATGACTTCAGATGAAACATAAAGTTAGAGCCAAATTGAGACAGAGTTGAAGAATAGCTGCTACACAGGGAAAGCCAAAAGTTTGTAATGTTGGTCCCAAAGCAATCTAAGAGGAGGGGTGAATTAGGTTTCTAAAAATACTTTTAGAAATATTAAGATTTTCCAAATAAAAATTGATATAATAGAATCAATGAAATAGTGAAGTAAGCAAGAGAGAATTTAATTAAACAGCCAACACTTCCAAGCTAGCAAGCTTGAAGCATCAAATCACTAGAATGCTTCACACACTTGGTTAGCCAATAATCTTTACAAAGTAGGGAAATTCTTGCTCACACTAAAACTCTTTTAGTTGAGCCAAGAATTTTACGTACAACCACACTTTCGTACAAGATTATTACTCCACTCAAAATTGAATTGCACTCTAAACTGCACACTAATACAATAAAGCACTATAGCCAATTTGTACTAAAATTGCTCTTTTCTAAGGCTTGTATTCAATGTATTAGATGATCTTAACAGAATATCAAACCAGTTATTTATAGGAGCAATAAATGGTGGTTGCAACTACTTCCCAACGGCTAAATAATAAATGCACAAAAAGTAGCCGTTGGGATTTCGGACGTCCGAGGAAAGTAGGATGCGTCCTACACAGCGTCCGATCTCCAATGCAGTTGGTGAAGAACTTCATTCGAACGTCCGTGCATGCGTCCGTTCCATCGTCCGAAGATTTGGTGTTTCAGACGGTCATGTTCGTTCGAAATAGACTTCGTTCAGACAGTTGTGTGCGTCCGTTGGAGAAGCAATAAGATCCTTGCTTTCTGTCTGTTGGTTCGGACAAAGGAATGCGTCTTAGAAGCTTGACATAGTTCGGACGGTGCAATGCGTCCGAACACCCGGTCTCCAGCAAAATAAGTAATAGTCCTGTTAAACTTGTTTACATAGTTAAGTGCTTATGTCATTATCAAAATAATGATTGGAAAACATCAATCTCCCCCTTTTTGATGATGACAAACATTCATGTAAAATCAATTAGATATGAGTGATTGTCACGGCCCAAAAACGGGACCGTAACACGCCGCGCTAATGGTACACCGGACCAAAGCGCAAGGCACAAACGAACAGAGCAACAAACTTAACCACAATGTAATAGAACCATCAAACCATTTCTTAACTATAAAAATCGAATATTTCATTTTACACAAAAATACGAATTACAAAATTCCTTCTTAGTACAAAAGATGCTACAACAAAAACAAAGTTCATCAATACAAAACCTATCTAATACACTACCCTCTCCAAACAAAGAGAAGCTTGGAAGATTATCCGAGTCCTACCAAATGTGGAATCGAGAAAATCTAAAAGTGCTAACGCTGGAGAGTCCAAAACGAGCACCCAATCAAAAATTATAAATCACGTGGGGTGAGCATAACTAGCTCAGTGGATATCATAAAAGCTCTTCAAATGGGGCCAAGCATTTCGATAAAAGAAAACATAAGGATAATAACATTTGTGAAAACCAATGTTATGAAGCTGTTTCTAACATGTCTCATGTGTATAAGAGACAGGTCCTTGCTTATGTAATAGTTTCTAAAATGTCTTTTGTTGAATCTTAAACGTCAGGCATGTCCAAAACATAGCCAAAAGATCCAATCATTTCAAAACATAGTATGCTAAAGCATATCCAAAACATAGCCAAAAAGATCCAATCATTTCAAAACATTTATGCTAAAGCATAGCGAACAAGATCCAAGGTACAGTTTCAATCCGGAAAATAATAAAATAGCATAAGTCATCTTTTAGGCTCAAAAGTATGACTTACTGTGAATGTTTTGAAGTATACTGATAGCCTAAAAGATACTTATGCTATTTTATTATTTTCCGTGTATTGAAGACTTTTTGGCTATGTTTAAAATATGCTTTAGATGTTATTTTTTGTAATCATTGGATCTACCATAGCTATGTTTTTCAAATGGCAAACATTTAAATGGCAACACACCTGTCTTTATACACCTCTAGATGTGTATGTTTTGAAAGGATAAGATGCTTTCTTATACGTATCAAAAGAGTTTGCAAACATATCTAATTGCTTAACATAAAATAGCTTGGTCTCGATTTCATATGTAATAATTCCAAAACTTGGTAAAAGTGCAATAAGAAACATCATACACATTCGAAAAAGAGGACGCCCAGTAATGGAAAAACGGTTAAACGAAATACAAGGCGAAGAGGATTTATGTTACCCACAAAATCCATTCAAACATATTTCGAAAGTCGTTAAACAAAATACAAGTGGAAGAGGATTTATGTTACCCACAAAATCCATTCAAACATATTTCGAAAGTCATTAAACAAAATACAAGTGGAAGAGGATTTATGTTACCCACCTGTCAAAGCAAAAACTGCACAAATGACCACAGAACGCGATCTAGGTGGCGTGGTACCTAAAACAGTATAAGAGGACTCTTAGAAGAGATGTAGAAGTTAAAGAATGACTAGGAAAGCGAAAACGCGAAACGATGAAAACGACACCAACAAACTCTTTGGTCAAAATTGACCTTTTCACAATTTCCGACCAACTGACAAGCTAAAACCCCAGTCAAAACACTTAGTTAACCCTCAAATTCATGACTAGATTAGGAGATAATAAGCTCGAAAAAAACCGAAAAACTTCGCCTCCCTAGGCTATAAGTAGGTTATCCTCCCGCCAACAAAATCCAATTCCAAGGTATTCAAGGGACCTTGGTTACAACTAACTCAAAACAACATATTCAACCAACCAACAAAGGCTAATGGTGCGACGATTGATTGTAAAGAGAGGTATGTGATGTTTCAGAAACTGGTTTAGATTCACCGGCTTGCTAGCTTGGGGGGTATAGAATAGCATTCCACAACAATCTATACCCCAAAACCACTACAATTAACTCTATTACAACATTAGAGCAACAACCTATGGTTGGAATTCCTCTTCACTACCAAACTGAAATTTTTACCGATTAGCCACACGCATGATCAAACATGCTTCCTAACCATCCCACTACCAAGGAAACACTTAAATACCACATCTTAGATGTGTTAAAGATCCTTCAAACATAACCAATTATCCAAATTATCCTATCTTGCGCCAAACTTCCGCTTACTTACAAAATAAAGGAAAATCAATTCCAGTGGGATGGTTAGGAAGCATGTTTGATCATGCGTGTGGCTAATCGGTAAAAATTTCAGTTTGGTAGTGAAGAGGAATTCCATTCATACCATAACACTCTAGATGCCACAAAGAGACTTTATGCATCTAGATGTCATAATTTTAAAATTTGTAATCTAACCATGGAAAGTTGTTAAAAATCAACCCCAATCACTTCCCAACCTCCAAAACACTAAAAACAACCCATAACATGCATAACATCATAACTTATATAAGAGCAAAGAGAGTATTTTTCAGCCATAAAGAATCCTACAAACTTGAAATTAAAGCTTGTCTCTTATACACATCTGGCATAATGCTAAAGTACAAAAATCTTACCTTCCAAGTGATTTCTACTTGAAATCCAAGAAAATTTTGGGAAAATGGAGAAGAGGAATTCGGCCAGCAGCAAGAGAAAATGAGGAAGAGGAGTTCGGCTGCTGCTAGGAAAAATGAGGAAGAAACAACAAAAGAAGACTTAAAAGCTCCCAAAGTTGACCCAAATAGTATGTTGACCAAATAGTCTCCAAGTTGACTATTTGACCCAAAACTAATTTTTGCTACTAAATTATCATTATAAATCAGCCATCAAACATCTCTTATACACATCTAGAAAAATCTTGCCGAATTGAAAAACGAATAAGTTGAAGTACTTTATGACTAAAAATAATATGAAAAACATTTTAAACCAGTTAAAAATCAAAGAACAAGGCTAGTAAAATACTGGGTTTCACAGTGATGACCAATCATTTTGCAATATAAATTACTACTCCCCCTTTTGACATCATCAAACAAAGCTCCCCCTGAGAACGTGAAAATATTCAACAGAGCGAGCGCAACAATTCATAAAAAGGATTAAAGCCCAAGTATTCAACAGGAGAAAACCCAAATATTCAAGAGTTCAACTAGTTCAAAGTAATACATAAATTGGTAAATCTGAGAGCAATTCTAACTAAAAAAAATAGAGAAATGCCAAAAACAAAAAAATAGAATATTAAATGAACTAATTCGAGTCATTTTTCTTATTCGAGCGTTTTTCGACCTTTTGGCGTTTGCGAAGGAGTATCATCATCAGTAGCCTCACTGTCTTCTACTGCTTCAGTACGACGTTGCATGATGAAATTGAACGTGTCGTCAACATCCTCATCGTCGCCTTCATCTTCATTGGTAGCACCTTGATTACTTGCGTCCTCTTCGTCGTCCTCACGAACATCCCTATCTTCAGCATTGTCATCACTGTCGGTAGAGGAGTCGAGTGGATATTGTGATTGAATGTTGGCAAATTGGACCTAAGCCAAAGCAGACATGCCTAGGATAAGTGCCTCTTGGAGAATCAGTTGACTAGTTTCAAGTCGCTTTAACTTACGATTAGTGCGACGTTGAAAGGAACTTACTTCAGTGCTCAAGGAAGTGAGAAGGCTACAGATTTGAGAAAGTGAGGGTTCAGAGGAAGATGGATGAGGATCACGGACCACACAGGTGTTTGAGGAGGAGGAGAATGTGGAATTGCCAAACTAGAGGTAAAGGCCTGGGATTTTGAACACTCAATATCAAAAGTTGCCTTGGTTAACCATATGATCGTTGAAAAAACGGAGGCCTTTTCGTTCAATCTAAGATTTTTTGAAATAAGGGGGAAATTGTTTGTTGCCGCTGAAGGGGATATCAAGGAAATCGAACACTTGGGTGAGAAATTTTCTAAAAGCAATGTGTCTTCGGGTATCAGTAAGAAAAAGTTCCCACAGGGAGCAAAAGAGATCATTTGTGTCAAGAGAAATGCCCTTGAAAACACAAAAAAATAAGTAAAGCTGCATTTTTTCGGGCTCAGTGCGATGCCTATCGGTTGGTAACAGCAAATTTGTGACAAGAGTGTATAGAATGTTTAGTTCAGGAGTTAGCAATGTGATTTTGGCTTCCGAGGCCTATTGGAAATTGATTTTAAAAATAGCTCTAACCTCATCAATGTCAAAACAAGTATCAATAGTGGGCCATTTATCCAAAGAAAAGAAATAGGAGAAATCATCTGGATTTGAGACTTCACATTCAAAAATAGTGTTGATGATGTTGGAGAAAATCTAAAGATTGATGCTGTTTTACACGAGAAATTAATGTGCAAAAAGTGGGGCCTTTCCGAAGATTGGCTGTGAATTGAAGCACATGTCATGATACACAGGTAAATCAATATGCACTAGGTGACCCCAATTTTGTTTTTATATGTTGCATGATTTGACAATGGAAAGATTATATTCATCAAAAATACTCTGACAAGCAGGACGTTGAACGATTATAGACTTGCTCAGAAGAGAAGTATACCGTTAGGATGACTTGGCATCGATGAATTTCGGTAAGGTGGGATTTGAGAAGACTGAGGATTAGCAGACGATTCCCCATGTTTCGGAGCTTTCCCTTTCATTTTTCGTCCACGAGTTGCTGTAGAAGAGCCTCCACGAGATTTAACCATTGTAAATGAAAGGAAGAAAGAGAGAGAAAAAAATGTAATTTTTTGAAAGGTTGGTGGGAATTTGATGAAATGAGATGGTAGATGGGTGGAATTAGGTACAATAATGGTGATGAATATGTTGGAAATGACAATTTTCAAAATAATTTTAGTGAGAGAAGGAAGAAATTTGGAGGAGATGTTGGAAAAAAAATTTTCGCCAGAGAGGGTTTCGGGGGTTAGGGTGATTCCGAAATGGGGGAAAATTGACTGTTTTAATCGAACATGGTGACCGTAGGATAAGCCAATGATTAGTTTTGTGCGTCCAAAGCTGAAACTGTTAACGGCCGATGGAAGAGCCAGTGCGTCCGATGTTCTTTCGGACTATGGTAAGCGTCCGAAAGAATTCCAGAGAATAATTGAAGAAATTGAATAGCGTTCGGACGATTATAAGCGTCCGAGGAAGGGAGGAGATTTTCGAACGATAGAGAGCGTCTGAAAGATAGTGTTGTTCGAACGAGTAAGTGTGTCCGAACGATGAGATTATGCCAAATTGATCTGTAAAATCCCCAAACATTTTCTGAGAGATTCAAAGTGATCTAGAGCCAAAGGTTTTGTAAAAATATCAGCCAGTTGATCTGAAGTAGGCACGAAATCAAAATGAATTTCCTTTTTACACACAAGAGCTCTTGAATAAAATTATGCTTAACATCAATGTGTTTGGTTCTAGAGTGCATAACAGGATTTTTTGTGAGACTAATTACACTAGTGTTGTCTCACTTTATAGGCACACAATAAATAACACCAAAATCTTTCAGAGTATGTTTCATCCAAAGAAGTTGAGCACAACAATTTCCAACAGCAATGTATTCGGCTTCAGCCGTTGAAAGAGAAATATAATTTTGTTTTTTGCTAAACCAAGACACAAGATAATTTTCCAGGAAATGACACATTCCACTGGTACTTTTTCTATCAATTTTACACCCAACAAAGTCAGCGTCAGAATAACTAATTAAATCAAATGTAGAGGGCTTTGGATACCACAAACCAAAATTTATTGTACCCTTCAGATATCTAAAAATTCTTTTTACAGCTATCAACTGCGATTCTTTGGGGCAAGATTGAAATCTAGCACATAAACAAATAGCAAACATAATATCTGGTCTATTGGCTGTTAAGTAAAGTAGGCTTCCGATCATACCAACAATTTATAGTGTTTTTCATCACCACCATTACCTCCTTCGTCTTTATCAAGTTTGGTTGAAGTGCACATAGGCGTACCAACTTGTTTGCAGTCTTCCATTCCAAATCATTTGAGTAGCTCCTTTGTATACTTGATTTGTGTAATAAATGTTCCTTCCTTTGTTTGGTAAACTTGTAATCCGAGGAAAAATTGTAACTTGCCTATCATACTCATCTCAAACTCTTTTTACATTGAATGTGAAAAGTCCTTGCACAAACTTTAATTAGTTGCTCCAAAAATAATATTATCAACATCAATTTGAACAATTAACAACCCATTTAAATCTATTTTTGTAAAAAGAGTGGTGTCAACTACACCTCTTTTAAATCCATTTTCAATCAAGAAACCACTTAATCTTTCATACCAAGCTCTTGGAGCTTGTTTCAAACCATATAAAGCTTTAGAGAGTTTGAAAACATGATTTGGAATATTTTTATTTTCAAAGCCTGAAGGTTGTTCAATGAGTGAAAAACTTCTTGATTGATAAAACCATTTTAAAATGCGCTTTTGACATCCATTTGAAATAATTTGAAATCATTGAAACATGCAAATGCAAGAAACATGCGAATGGATTCTAATCTAGCCACGGGTGCAAAGGTTTCATCAAAGTCAATACCTTCTTTTTGAGCATAACCTTTTGCAACAAGTCTAGCTTTGTTTCTTATGATTTCACCTTTGTCATTTAATTTGTTTCTAAAGACCCATTTTGTACCAATTACGGGATGAGAAGATGGTCTTTCAACCAAGGTCCATACATTATTTTTCTCAAATTGACTAAGTTCATCTTGCATGGCTTAACCCAAGATTCATCATTCAAAGCAACATCTACATGTTTAGGTTCAATGTGAGAAAGTAATGCACAATTACTATTCAAAGATTTATGAGAACGAGTAGTTACCCCATCGGATAGATCAGCTATGATTAAATCTTGAGGGCGACTAGAGACGAATCTCCAAACTTTCGGAAGATCCTCTTTTGGAGCATCCTCGTTCTTTTCTTTTTCATCATCTATTTGATGGTCGTTGACATCATTGCTCGATATGATCTCTTGATGATCTTCATGAATAGTGAGCTTTTCAATCCCCTTTAGAATACCTACACCTTCATCGTCGCACAAATTCTTTGAGATAACATCATTAGCTTCATCAAATGTAACATGTACAACTTCTTCAATCAAGAGCGTTCTTCTATTGTAAGCTCGGTATGCTTTCTTGTCACTAGAATATCCTAGAAAAATTCTTTCATCCGATTTTTTGTCAAATGGGAGCAAATTTGAGGTTTTCTTTGATTTTTAAAATAAAACATTTGCAACCAAAAACTTTGAAATAGCTCACAATGGGTTTTTTACAAAAAAGGAGTTCATAAGGAGTTTTGTTCAAAAAGGATCTTAATAAAACTCGATTCATGACATAACAAGCCGTGTTAACAGTTTCGGCCCAAAAGTATTGTGGTAAGTCGCTTTCACTAATCATAGTTCTAGCGGTTGTCTTGATGAGTCCTATTTTCCTTTCAACAACACCATTTTGTTGAGGGACTCTAACAACCAAAAATTCATGAAAAATACCATTATGATCACAAAAATCGGGAAAACCTCCAAATTTAAATTCGGCACCATTGTCACTTCTTAAACGAATGATTTTTAAATTCAATAAATTTTGAATTTTGGAAAACAATTTTACAAATTTTTCAAAAGCCTCATTTTTGTGAACAAGAAATAATACCCAAGTGTACATAGAATAGTCATCTACAATAACAAAGGCATATTTGCAACCACCAAGACTAGCATGTTGAGTAGGTCCAAATAAGTCTAAATGCAACAATTCTAAAGGTTTATGAGTGGACACAAAATTCTTTGGTTTAAAAGAAACTTTGACTTGTTTACTAATTGGCATGCATCGTAAATTTTGTTTTTCAAAAATTTTAGTTTTGGCAAACCTCTTACCAAATCCTTTTTAGCAAGTTTTTCAATTAAATCCATGTTAAAATGACAAAGTCTTCTATGCCAAAGCCAAGGATCATCTATGGAAGCGATAAGACATTTTACATTGCTATTGCTAATCTTATCGAGATAAATCACATAAACATTATTGTGCCTAATGCCCTTGAATAAAACAACATGATTTTTATCAAGAATAAGACATTCATGCTTGGTAAAAAATACATACAAATTTTTATCACAAAGTTGACTTACACTTAATAAATTATAGTTCAAATTATCAACAAGAAGCACATTCTTAATCAAGGTTTCACCATTTTTACCTACATCACCAATGCCGATTGATTTTGCTTTATTGCTGTCTCCAAAGCCAACTTTTTCACTATTTTTGGATGTGAGATTTGGGAAGAGAGAAGCATCACCCGTCATGTGCCTTGAACATCCACTATCTATGAACCAATTAGCATTGTTGGTGATGTTAAGTCCCTACACAATAAATCAATTGATAACTTTTGGTACCCACGTTTTCTTGGGTCCATTTAAGTTAGTGAAATGTCCTGTGCTATCAATCCATGCGAATTTCATTCCAAGTTTTTCATTCTTCTTGACATAACACATAATCTTAACATGTCCATATTTTTGGAAATATCTACAAATAGTGTTTTTATTTCCATATAAAGATGATTTTGATTTTACAAAACATAAGTCATCTCTTCTAAACATGATAAAATTTTTGTTGATTAATACATTTCTATTTCTTTTCAAATCAACAACATTGTCTTTCTTTCTAGTCAAGAGAACATCCAAATCAAAATCTTTTTTTCTTGAAGGCTTGTTCTTCCTTGACCTTTGATCTCACATTCATTCTTTTCTTCAATAGACAATTGGATTGACTGATAGCCTGTTATTTTGATTCACAAGTTTAGAGTTAGCATTCAATAAAGCATTTGATTTCTTTACTAACTCCTTATTTCTAGCATATGATTCCTTTAAGCTATCATGCTATTTCAAAATGAAAGCTTCAAGATCACTTTCATCATTTTCATCATTAGAGTCATAGTTCCTAAGAATTTATCTCAACATCTCCAATGACCATAAAGGCCATTTGTGCCGACTCCATTTCTTCTTCGACTTCTCCTTCGAAGTTGCAATTATCCCATGTGATTTGAAAGTTATTGAATATAGATTTTCTTCCTTCCTTCTTTTTCTTGGAAGGGCACTCATTTGCAAAGTGTCCGAGTTGACCACATTCAAAACATTTTTCGTTTTGCTTCTTCATTTCAAGCCTTGTCTTTCCTTTGAAATTATTTGAATTTGTAACTCCACCTCTTCTCATTCTTCGTTTGTTGATGTAATGTTTAAGAAATCCTTTGGTGATGAGTGCAAGATCTCCTTCATCAAGATCTTCATCTTCTAGATTGATGGAGCTATTTTCATCCTCTTCTTGAGAGGTCTTTAGAGCAATGCTCCTTCTTGGCCTTGCTTATTCATCATCCACCACTTTGGCCTTCAACTTCAATTCATAAGATGTAAGAGAATTGATTAGCGATTCCATAGGCATTGAATTTCTAAAGCTAAATTCTTGGCCTCCTCTATAGCAATTGTTTTGGCATCCCATTCTTTGGATAGAGCATTTAGGATTTTACTATTTTTTCACCCAAAGAATACTCCTTACCCAAGGCTTCAAGATCCTTAATGATGTCATTGAACCTACAATACATTTTGTCAATATTTTCATGTGGTTCTATCTTAAAGGACTCATACTTGGCAACAAGTAAGGATTTCTTTTGCTCACAAACATCGTCGCTCCCTTCATGGATTTCCTTCAATTTATCCCAGATTTCTTTAGCGAAAATGCATCCCTTCATGCGAGTTGATTCATTTGCATCCAAGGCATTATATAGCACATTCATGGCTTTTGCATTTAACGTTAAGTTTGCCTTGTCTTGTGGAGTGAGCTCATCCCTTGTCTTTTCTCTTCTTCTATTTGTGTGATCATCAATGATAGTAACTTCGAAAGGACCTTCATTGACAACATACCACAAGTCAATGTCAATAGATTGCAAAAATATTTTCAGCTTCTATCTCTCCAACTAATAAAATTTGCCCCATTAAACATAGGGGGCCTAGTAACGGATTGACCCTCAAAAATAGAGCATTGTTGGTTGCCATAATAGTTCTTTTCTCAAAAGCAGTTTAAGCAATAAAATGAGACCAAGCTCTGATACCAATTGTTGGTCTCAAAGCAACCTAAGAGGAGGGGTGAATTAGGTTTCTAAAAATACTTTTAGAAATATTAAGATTTTCTAATTAAAAATTGATATAATAGAATCAATGAAACAGTGAAGTAAGCAAGAGAGAAAATTAAACAGCCAACACTTCCAAGCTAGCAAGCTTGAAGTATCAAATCACTAGAATGCTTCACATACTTGGTAAACCAATAATCTTTACAAAGTAGGGAAATTCTTGCTCACACTAAAACTCTTTTAGTTGAGCCAAGAATTTTACGTACAACCACACTTTCGTACAAGATTATTACTCCACTCAAAATTGAATTGCACTCTAAACTACACACTAATACATCAATAAAGCACTATAGCCAATTTGTACTAAAATTGCTCTTTTCTAAGGCTTGTATTCAATGTATTAGATGATCTTAACAAAATATCAAACCAGTTATTTATAGGAGCAATAAATGGTGGTTGCAACTACTTCCCAACGGCTAAATAATAAATGCACAAAAAGTAGCCGTTGGGATTTCGGACGTCCGAGGAAAGTAGGATGCGTCCTACACAGCGTCCGATCTCCAATGCAGTTGGTGAAGAACTTCGTTCGAACGTCCTTACATGCGCCCGTTCCATCGTCCAAAGGGTGCTTCAGACGGTCATGTTCGTCCTAAATAGACTTCGTTTGGACAGTTGTGTGCGTCCGTTGGAGAAGCAATAAGATCCTTGCTTTCTGTCTGTTGATTCGGACGGAGAAATGCGTCCGATAAGCTTGACACAGTTCGGACAGTGCAATGAGTCCGAACACTCGGCCTCTAGCAAAACAAGTAACAGTCCTGCAAAACTTGTTTACATAGTTAAGTGTTTTATGTCATCATCAAAATAAGGTTTGGAAAACATCATGTAAGGAGTGTCATCTCTAATTTTTGGTAACCTAACTTTTATTTTCATTCTAGGTCATGGGGGAAGCCAAAAAGTTTGTAAGGAGTATCATTCCTCATACATCATAACATCCAGTCTACATAATTACCAACAAAACAAATGATGTATACTAAATTATAACTCTGATCTAACCATTTAACAGTAAAATAAAGAAGTAATACTTTATCGGCACAATGAAATTAAACTTCTACATATCAATTTAGATATAAAATCAATAACTTTATCGAATAAAAAAAAAAAGAGAGAGGAAGTACATGTAGATGCTTAATCATTTGCTTAATCAGATACTTCTTATTTAGTATTCACTAAAAGTTGGATGTTGATGTTGAGTTCTTCGTCTATTATTGTCGAATTATGTGGAGCAATAAATAGGGATGTTATTTTGCCATCATTTCCAGGTGCTACAAGTTTTCATACATTAATTTTGATACTGATTTTATTTTATCATCATTTAAATTGTAGGATGAACATCATTCTTACCGACTAAATAAGTATGGTAATAAGTATTCAAAATTTTTGACGAACTGCATGCTTACATTATCAACAAGCAAATTAAAATAAGCCAAGAAAAAAATTTTAGTATACTTTTGTTACTTCTATTATGGAAATTGCAAGGAGCAAAACGCTTAGCCTTTTGCAATTATTTGATGATCAATGATATTATAGTATTTGTTTCCCAATCATAAGCATTGTTAATTGTTTATTTGTTAGATCATTATTAGTTATTTAATTATTGAGTTATTATTTTCAATGACTATTTTATGTTATAATCTTTTGTAGAACCTTTTATCAATAATAACTTTAATTTGTAGGCATGTCCATACAACTAATTCAAAAGAAAAACTAACCATCTAAATATTTTCTCTGGCCAACGAATGCAACTGACATATTAAGAATTACATAAATTTGAAATGGACCCATGCATATGAATTATTACACAAATGATTAAGATTGTTTTGATACACAAATGCTTGATTGGTTATCTATCATAATCCACGAATAGGATGAAGAGAAATAGAAATAAATAGGATGAAGAGAAATAGAAATTGTATCTTTAATATATATATATATATATATATATATGAGAATTTTACAATCTCTTTTGGGAATCCTTAGATTCTCTTAACTTTAAAAGTTTATACAGTACAAACATTTAAAGCACACGATGTTGTATTGTACAAACATTTAAAGTACAAGAAAATTATTCCCTAAAGGGAATCGAAAAATTTTCCATATATATACAGGTCATGTTCATATATTCATTTGGACCAGGTTGAGACACAAAGTTGAGCTCAACTTCAATAACAAACAAGTGTGGGTTAAGAAAAATTCACAACTTGACTTGCAAAACTTAATATGAGTCTGAAGTTGTTCATGAATGCTATGATAGTTCTTAATTTTTCGTCATTTTTACATAAAGTTGCACAATGTAACTCTATAAATCAATTTAGCTATGGAAGATTTACTATTATAAATTGATATTCACATCTTTTTTGGTTTGCAATGTAGGAATATCAAAGAACAACGACTGCAATTGTTTCCATGAACACATTAAAAGAAAATAAAGATTCATGGACAATAAGGATATTGTTCACAAATAAATAAACAAACCAAATCTTATTCCCAATAAGTGCGGTTGACTGCATGAATTCTTTTACATCATTGTGCTTTGTCATGAATCATAGTCTCATTAATTCCTAGATAGACTATATCTTTCTTACTAGTTACCACCAAATCTTTTTCGCTCTTTCCTACCCCTCCTATGTCAATTACTCTTTCTAAAATCTACTTGACTGATAGGTACCTCTAGTGACCGTCTTAATGCATGGCCAAACCGCTTTAAACGTGTTCTTCTACTTCTCATTAATAGGTGCTACTCAAGTCCTATCCTGAACATGCTCATTGCGTATCATATCCATTCTAGTATATCCAAACATCCATTTTCAAACATTTGCATTTCTACTATTCTCATCTTCTGCTCCTGTGCATAATTCACTACCTAAAATTTAGACCTATAAAGCATTGGTGGTCTAGTGGTCATTCTATAAAATTTAACCCTTAAGTCTTAAAGGAATGTTGCGATCGCATAATATTTTCGATGCCATTCTACATTTCATCCAGCTCACTTGTATTCAATGTGTAACATATCTATATAAATCACCTTCACTTTGAAGAACTAAACCTAAAAATTTAAACTTTTCACTTATGGGTATCTCTTGATCTTCAATTCTAACACCTATTCTATTCCCATGTGCATTCTTGCTAAACTTAAATTCTACTAAGTTTAAAATCTTTTGACTCAAGTGTATCTCTTGAGACCTCTAGTTTAATATTAACCCCTTCTTTTGTATCATCTATTAAAAGAATATCATCTGCACATAATATACACTATGGTATTTCATCCTGTATGTGCCTAGTAAATTCTTCATATATGACCAATATGCAGGTAAAAGATAAGGGCTTAAATCTAAATCTTGATGTAAGCCTATATTTGTGGGGAACTCTCATGTTAACCTTCTTAGTGTTCTCACACTTGTAAACACATTCGTATACATCTCATTTATAAATTCTGTATATGTTACTTTGACTTCTATTTTTGCTAATACTCTCCACATAACATCTCTAGAGACTATGATAAATCTTTTCAAGAGCAATAAAAATCATGTGTAAATATTTTTTCTTATCATGGCATCTCTTAGATAAATCTCTTTAAAAATGCATTGCTTCCGTAGTCGATCCTCC
Source organism: Cinchona pubescens (assembly GCA_025175665.1). Lineage (NCBI taxonomy): Eukaryota > Viridiplantae > Streptophyta > Magnoliopsida > Gentianales > Rubiaceae > Cinchona > Cinchona pubescens. The sequence goes on from JANKKI010000155.1 coordinate 1,015,085, forward strand.
GACATTAATCCAAAGAGGTTATCTGACAACTTAGTCTCGTTTCTTAACCTTGTTTCTATTACTTCTCCCAAAGTTTCATAGTATAGCTCATTAACTTAATACCTCTATAATTCGCATAATTTTGTATGTTCCCTTTGTTTTTAAATATGGGTATCAAAGTACTCTTCCTCCATTGTTCAAGCATATTTATACTTTTCAATATCTTATGAATGAAAAGATTGGTAAGGCAACTTATGCCTTTCAATCCTATGCATTTTCATACCTCATTTGGAATATATCGAGGCCACATGCTTTTCCTTTCTTTATTTTCTTCAAAACATCCTCCACATCTAATTCCTGATTCCTTCGACAATATTATCTTAGAAAATTGATAGAATCTCATCCTGAGTCACACCGAACTATACAAAAATTAAGAAATTTTTATAGACTCATCTTTGTAAATGATGAGATAAGTATCAAATATACACGTCTTAAAAATCATACTAGATTAACAAATTAATCTATTTATTCTAACTAAATTTTCATTAACAAATTAATATAATTTATTATAATTGTTTTTTTTATGTGTTTTAGGTATCAAACACATCAAGCATAGTTGACCTTTTAGATGAAGATAATGATAAAAATACTTCATAATTTTAAGAGAAAGATCAATAGTCCAAAAAATGAAAAAGATGTCAACAAAAACACAATTAAACAAAGGGTTAAAAGCAATAATGCCCCCTCCAACTATTACTTTAGTTGCAAAATACCCCCTAAACAATTTTAATAGGCATTTTACACCCTTGACATGTGGCCAACTATCTAAAATATCATTTTGTTGGAAATTAACCATTATACCCCCAATACATTAGTTAAGTGAAATGTCATTTTCTTTTTTCCTTTATTTATTTTCTCTCTCTTGTTTTTCATTTTATTTTTTCTAATCCTTTTTCTCATTGCTAAAAAATTATATTACTTTTAATACTTTTTTAACTATAACATCTAATTTTACATGCGTCTTTAATTTTTACCATATTTTATTATGCACTTGTATAATTGTACAAGAAAATTATATTACTTTTTATTGATCATAAGACACATCTAAAATTAGATACAATAAATTTAGACAAAATATGTCAACTGAATGACTCTACATGCACAATTTTTATTTGTATACTTAGAATAAATTCTTTAAGTTTTTAGGTTATCTTTTTTGTAGATTTTTATTCGTTAATTTTAGTATTACTAATTCATTGCAAATTCTGTATTACAATAAAATATAAATTATTTTATTTTAATGTATTTTAATTTAAAAATTAAATCATAAGACGCATGTAAAATTAGATGTTATAGTTGTGTAAATAGAGACAGGAATATAACCATATACTGGTTCTGATATGTATGCAAGATACTGAATATATTTGCAAATAGTAAATCTTCCTGTCTCTTATACACAAAGAAAATGATATTTCACTTAACTAATGTCTTGGGGGTATAATGGTCATCTAGCAAAAAAGATATTTTAAATAATTGACCACAAGTCAAGGGTGCAAAATGCCTATTAAAATTGTTTATGGGGTATTTTGCAACTAAAGTAATAGCTAGAGGGGTAACCCTTAAAAAAAATTAAAGATTATAAACGTTGACTTTTAATGCTATATTTTAATCTTCGCTTGGTGAATTCCAAATATTTAATTTTTCTTTCAATTTCATATGTCTTTTTTGTCATTTATTCATTAACTATATTTTTGCTTAATAGAACACACTTGAATTGGTTTATGCTATAATATATATATATATATATATGTCCGGTAACTAGATATATGTATATATATATTTAGTTTTTATATCTTTTATTAAATACTTCAAAACTAATGATTTCCAATTAGACTACATCCAACAAGATAACATCCAACATTTAGTAATGGGCAACGGAGAGATTAAAAATAAATAACAAAATTTAAATAGTTGAATATGGTTAATTTACTTCAATGAATATCACGAAAACAAAATATCAAAAAAAATCAAGCCTAAAAACTTTAACCTAAAATGTAATAGCATTTTAATGAGCAAAAGCTTACTTTTACTAGTTCAACTTTTGAAATAATGCATTTATATGGTCACACAATTATGAAAATTATCTAATAAGATTTATAGACCTAGCAATAAAATTTCAACACACTCGCACATGTCATATTCCTATTTTTAATTTATTTCAATGAATATCCACAAAAACAAATTATTGAAAAAAAAAATCAAGCCTAAAAACCTGATAACACTAAAATTTAATAGTATTTTAAAAAGAAAAAATTTACTTTTACAATATCAACTTTAGAAATAATGTATTTATATTAACACACAATTATGAAAATTATCTAATAAAATTTATAGACCCAGCAATAGAACTTCATCGCACTCGCACAGGTCATATTCCTAGTAACCTTGAAAAAAGGCAGTTAAATAGTTTTCGTTTGCTCTACCAAAACTGTAAATTCTTTCACTAATTGAAAACAGTAAAAGTAATTTTAATGGAGTCGACAGCTTAGAATTCCCTCGACAGCATTGCTCATATTTTTTTTAGAAGTCAGGTCAAATATTTACCGACTAAAATTATTTAAATAAAACTAAACCCTGTTTCTAAACTTTTGAACTTGTTATGAAAACCAAAGAAGATTTTACCTTCAACTAAACAACACTTTACATGCAAACATTTGGCTCAAAATTCTAGAATATTTCATTGGATTAATATTTCCAACATCGTCGGCACAAAAAATGCTACATAACTTAGTCATCATAATTTTAAATCTAAATTTGAGATACATAATATGCATCTACATCCTAGTGCAACGGCATAACAAAAAAAAAATTATTCTGATGACATATAAAAGATTAATCCTATTTCATAATTATAGCAATATTTTAAAACTCGCCAAAAGACCCTTTATATACAACATAAAAAAGACTCATAAAGACTAGAAGAGCACAAAAAAGAAAAACTAGTGGAGAATTACATATATATATTTATACACCAGCAAATTCAGACCTACAAAAGCTAAGTTAGAAATGCGAACCACCACTTTTCTATCTTTACTAAAGCATGAAAGACGAGGGTCAGTAGCACATTGGCAACTGTTGGTAGGGTAGGATATGTCAATGTGCCCAGTATAAACCAATTGAGGCTCAAGAGAGCTACAGCATCAATGGCAGGTTTATTTTCAATGGTGGAGAAGAAATGGATCACACTCATCAATGACATGCCAACAACAGTAAAAAGAGCTACAACAAGAGGCATGCATGCCGTAACTCAAGGATCTCTGGCTTCCCACACAATCATCCCAACCAAAAGTGATAATGTGGCACTGAAAAGACTTCGGCATAGGGCAACCTCCCTCCTATGTTCAAGAACATTGTTCTTACCAAAATCCAAAGCAACTGTATCTTGAGAGTGTAGTAGTACAAGTCCAGAGACTTCTGAGACTTCTCTTCCTGCCTCATGCATTTCAGATTTACTTCTGTTCCTGTCCTTGCTACTTGCATCTTGAGCTTTGAAACCATTAGCACTGTAACTGGATCTTAATAATGGTATCCCAAACTTACCTGCATCCTTGGCATTTTGGCCAATCATTGAATCACCTTCATCTTGTCCTCTGCAGCTCCAAAATGCTTTACCCTGAACTTCCTTCAACCGATGATTTTCAACCTTCAAATCCCGCAACTGTTGAAACAAGAAGAGCCCATGCTCAAATTTTATTTGCAAATATATTCAGTAAGTGCTGCATACATATCAGAACCAGTATATGGTTACAATTTCACCAAGATGTGGAGACTAATTAACTCATGAGGCCTGTCTTGGTTTGGTGGAGTGGATCTAGGCTTACAGCTTAGTTTATCTCTGAAGTTGCATTATCAATACACTTGAAATATTTTCTGATAAAACACCCCAATTTGTGAAAAAGAAGTAAAGAGAATCTAAGATGTGGGAAATACTTGAAACAAAAATAATTTGGACTAGTCTACTAAATGTTAACAAAGGAGAAACTTAAGTTAAACTCATGCAATAAATCATTAATATCCTCATTTACACCATACCTTTTCAAAACAAATCTTCACTAAAATGGAATAGCTATTGCAGAATATTAGCAATGCAAAAGACTGCACACAGATTCTAAACTTCTTGACCATTTGGTCAATTATGAAATGCCAAAAATTTAGCACTACAATCTACTAGCTTCAAGAATTGAGTGATCACGGATAAAGATTTACCCCAAAAAATATGAATAAAGATATATTAACCTACCAAGTATCGCATCAAACGTCTAGCCCCATGATATCTAACATACTAACCTCTTGCCCAAACCTAGTTTATTTCTTGTCTGATTTTGGTCTTCCATTAATAGGGTTACACAGAAAGCAGGGTCCACTAAGTCTGATCTTGATTTGTAAATTGGGAGTTTTCCGGACACCTTCCTAGAATACATCGGCGTCCTAATACTATGGGATCATTGAACTACAGCAGGGAAGCAAAGCCAAATAGACGAACTCACTCCGGGTTTTATCAGGCTTGACCATAACTTGCACCACATCAAGGGTGGCATTCTCCTTTCGAGTTACAACCCTCAACTAATCACACTGGGAACAGAACTGACAACTCTGGTGTCAAAAGGTCAAGAAACACAATGCTATTACTATTCTTGTACAGAAAGACATCCTTTTCAGGGTTTTTATGAACATGAAATTTGTGGTCATATTTCATCTATAGTTGTAACTGCTACTATAAAACTTTTAATTAGAATACTTAATAATATGTGCGCATTAATGAATCATTACAGACTGGCATAGCTGTTGGGAAACTACCGTCAATTGTTTGGCTTTATGCCTTCTAGTTTGTTAGAAGAATGTAACATGCATAAGTTAATTCCTTTTAATAGACTAATTGTACTTCCTCTTATGTCGGTCTATTAATCATGCAAATAAGAATGGTGGCCTCTTTACAATCATTAGTAAACTTCGTTGCAAATGCATAGATTCCAAGATCCCTTATTATATGTGGTTGGTTGTACTTGATCATCATATATAACAAATCAAATGTTGTTAGCAAGAAAGCAAACTGCATGGCAAAATTTCTATTTCGTATGTAAGCACTCACCCAGTGACGAGGTAGGAAGAGAGTGAACATACAGTGAACAATTAGACGTGTTAGTCATTATGGGGCTTCTAATATAGGCAAGGATGGTTGAGAACTTGAGATCAAAAGTCATGTAAATCCCAACAGCCTCACATTTCTACGAACCTACAACCCTGAAAAAAGGCCTAAACAAAGATTTTGTAAAGTCATAATTCAGTATCTAAAAGATTCTCAAGAAAGGCAAATGGGCTAACTAAAGCCCATCTTTCTCAACGTTTCCAAGCAGGCATTTTCTAAAATTGCATGATCAGGAAGACATGTTGACCACCTATCGAGATTATAGAGATTAGATGTTATCCAGAACTACCAAGAAAAGGAGATTTTTGTAGTTAACTGCACATACCATTAAATTTTAAACTGATACGAAGATAAATGATTTACCTCAACATCTAGTAGCTCCATTTTGCAAATTGCCTCATCATGTTCATCCTCAAGTTCCTCTAAGAGGGCCTCCATCAGTCTACATTCTTTAATGGCCAACTGTAGTTGTTCCTCAAGTTTTTTCCTATGTAAAACCATGTTCTCCAACTCAGTTTGCATTTCAAGTATGCGGATCTCCAGCTGCACATATGCTGTTCTCAGATCAGTAACAGAAAATACTAAGACACTGCCCTATAATAACAACTCGTGCAGATTGTTGTGAAAGAGTTTTTCTTCCTATCAACAGAGAGAACAGTAGTTAAAAAAAAATGGCAGGTGGAAGACATTAGTAGATGATCATCATAATTGCCATTTAACTTTGCATTTTTCTTTTAGATTTTTATTACATTTCAGTCAGCATTTTTTTCCCTTTTTCTTTATTATGTTTCTCATTCCAAAAATATTGCTCTGTTTGCATGCAAATTTGGATGTGCATGCATGTATATGTGGTGTGTGTAAGAGAGAAAGAGAGTATTTGAGTGAGAGATGGAGGGCTTCGAAAGGGATAAAGGGAGGAGAGACTTGCAGCGAAGTAGCGTATAAAGCTGGTAGTTTAATGCTATCAGTAGATATGTTCAACATAACCTCTTTATGCATTGTATTTACTACTGGCTTTAACAAGTTCATAATCTGGAACTCAAGAGCTTTCAAAGATGATGACAGAAAAGCAGCAGGTTTTGTATGTAAACATATTGCCTTATATTTCGGTTCTCATTCCCAGACATCTAATAGACATACATAGCGAGATGTTAAAGAAACCTCAAAATTATCTCCAACTTGGAGGACCATCTGTTGTCCACAAAAAAAAAAAAAAAAAAAAAAAATTGGTCATAAAAGAAAGAAGGTTGTTAATCTCAATACCTGCTAATTACAAATGTACAGCTTTGATACAGCCAGGAGAAAGCTGAACCTAAAAGTGAATTTGATGGAATCTACATAGTGTCTGGGCTTAACGCGGTTTTGAGTTTGAGTGTTGCTTGTTTCCAATCCTTGGTTTAAATCTTAGCTAGATATTCTTGCCCTTCACTGAGACTCTTAAGATAGTGGTCTAAGACTACGCTGCCAGTTGCCAATGAAGCTTAACAATCTGAATAAACTAACTAGGAATTCTATAACAACTGATTCCTTCTATCAGTTAGAAATAAAAAGAGGATCCACAGGGCATTAATTCTTCAATCATGCTGATGGCTCATGACATAAAGCACAAGGAAAGCATGTGCAATAAACCGTGTCAAAAGCTGTTACTCAACATGATGTAGCACAAGTTAGGGTGATCATGTTTACAAGTGCGAGCAGAAAAATAGAGGGGATTTGGGGCTGTAAACAGTACCTGTGAACAGTAACCAAGGGGGAAAAAATCAAGAAAGAAGGGAATCCATGTATTCTTGAGGAAGAAGAACAAAATAAACGAAAACAAATCACTCAAATCTTTAATTCATTATTCTCTATCAGAAAACTCCGTGTAACAAGAGTATTTATAGACAATAAACTAACTAAAACATCGAATTTTAATCCTACCTTGAATATATATAATTACTACATCTATACTAATATAAATGACTCCTAAACTATTCCTGTAACAATAACAACTCCAACGGTGCATTTGGTTCATGGGATGACTTGGGATTGGATAACTAATCCCATGTCATCCCATGTTTTGTTGGATTTTAAAATATGGGATTATCATCCACTTGACTAACTTAATCCCCTTCAATCCCCTTCCCTGGTATTAATAAAAAATCATTGGTATTAATAAATACACCAAGCCGGATAAAACGTGAAATGTTTAAACCACTTTTAAATTAATATTTTCTTGTAATAGTTTTTTTTTTTTTACTTCAAAAAAAACTACTATTATATCATTTTTTATTTTAGGTGAAAGATAAATATTGTATTACATGATGCACACTTGTTCTTTTATTTTATTTTTCAAAGTACCATGCCTTATTTTATTTTATTTTATTTAAATGTTTCTTTTTAATAAAACATATAAACACTACTAAATAAATGCAAAGTAACAAGATGCTATATTCTTTCTAATTCGTGAATACAAGTACTAGTAATTTTTCAAGAGTAATTCAACATAATACTACTATTACAAATTTTATCACTTCTTGTTAATTTATGTATATATTTCAATAGTTTTATTATTTTATTTATTTTTAAACATGACATTGTAGGATTTAAAAAATATTTTATGTACAAAAGTTTTAAAGTAATTAAGAATAGTGGGTAATAATAAGAGATTTTATAATATTTCAAAATCCATAGTTCTTCTCCACCTATAATTTTCAATTAAAATATAAAATGATACTATTATTAAAATATCCGATCAACATGCTAAACAAACCAAACACAAGATTATAATCCGAAGATGACACATTCCAGGACTATCTTACAAACCAAACACAAGATTATAATCCGAAGATGACACATTCCAGGACTATCTTCTGAAGATAAGTTATCCAAGGATGATTTATCTATGAACCAAATGGGAAGTTCCATATAATAGGATAACTAAATAAGACTCAACTACTGAAAAATTCCTCCGAATAACGGAAAGACCAAAATGCATTTTAAGGCCTAAAATTATGACATTGTAGTGAACTCCTAGAAACACAACTATGACCAATGGAAGATGGAGCAAAATCTGGAAAGTCATTAAATTTAGCTTTTCTTGAACTCATTATCGATGCATAACAACTTTAATGAATATTAAGTACAATAATGTATACGAAACTTCATCTTTCTTTGTAAATCTTTTTCTTATTACCTTTTGACCTTTCTATTTAACACAATCCAGTAAGGCTGCGTTTGGTAGAGGGATTTGAGTGGATTTGGATTTCAAATCCAAATCATCCTAAGGCTATCCAAACAAGTTAAGGAATTTTGCTAGGAATTTAAAATCCAGCACCAGTGAGTGTGTTATGCTAGTGGTTAAAATGAGTGAATTTCAATTCACCAAATTTCATGTCATTTCAAAACCACCAATTTCAAATGCTTTCATTTGGAATCCTTACTAAAATTCAAATCCACCCATCCAAACGAAACCTAACTGAATTCTTTACATTTACAATAACTAGACTCCTTGTGGAAGGAGATGAGGAGAAGGAACTACCCACAAGTTTGATTTTCATTCCAGCTTCAGTTTCCTTCTATTTCTATTTTACTCAGAAGCTCTAGGCCTCCGTCTCAAAGTAGTACCTTTCGATAATGTTGAATTTTAAGTAAGAATGACCCATGTTGTAAGCGGCATACTTTGCCAAAAAGTAATTCATTCTGGGGGGGCAAAAAAAAACACCCCCATCTCAAGTCCTTCCAAACCCCATTGTATATGGGTAATTAATCTAAGTAGACAAGTATGACAAATAATTTATTTGGTATCGATTGAAACAAAAAGTTAACTTTCCTTACCTTTCAACTTCATATACCAGAAAGTCTTCTGTACAATGAAAAGGCATTTGAGATCAAGGATCAGGGAACATAGCAACTTAATATCAAACTAGCATCCAGAAGAGGAAAATTGAGGATGGGAATGAAGGAGGAAGATGAAAAAACAGCAAGTGGAATGTCACATTGATTCATTCTTGATCATTCAGAATACTGCTAATTTATAAAACTTAAACACACTCATTAGTTTTGTTTCTTTCTATTAAACTCAAGGCCAACTTATGTTATGGGGCTTAGCATGAGATCAAATATTGTCAAAATTTAAAATAATACATGACTAAAGAGAATTTAAAACATTGGACGACAAAACAAGAAGGAATTGTACACTAGCCATCACCATATTCAGAACTAACTTATCAGAAACCTTTTTACACATTTCAAAATACCTTTATATTCAATGGAAGATGAATCTTTCAGCTGGCAGCTAGACCAGAGTCTTAAATATCATAGAACCTAACTTGAAAATATTGCACTCACCATCTTTTCCCTTTGTAGTGCAGTCAAAGCTCGAACCGGAAGTGACAAAATAGCAATTGCCCAAATTATGACTTTCCAAAGTATTGTTAGTTGAAAATAGATGGTAGCTCTCAACAGCTCTATCCAGGTCTGAATTATTATGAAAATGCTTCTTAAACCAATTAAACAGGATAGCTTAACCAGTGACAAAGGTTTTGTCACCAAAACTATTGTTGTAGACACAAGGTCAAGTAACAGTGCCATCAGAACTACCCTTATGCTCCACTTCTAATGCTTTTGCTCCAACTACTTGTACATCATCTGCACAGGAAGTAAAAGTAAGTTTTCTAGTATTCTGAGTAGCAATCCTGGACTAGAAAAAAATAAAAGTGTAGCATTATCTTCTTTCCGAAATTGTCTATAAGAATACACACATTGAAAGCCAGAAAATTAAGATACAAAGCTGAATGATCAAGTTTAAGCTCAAACGTCACAGAGCATGCAGTACAAACATAATACTACAAGATTTCTATTGATGTCTGCAGAAACCAAGAAATGACAGTAATCTAGCATCTCAGTCATAAGTTTAAAGGACTCTTATATTCTTTCTTTTACCTAACCCTTTTTCAGCAGTAATGACATCCCAGGAGTATAGTACAAACCAGCACAATGCTCTAAACCTAGGTGATTTTCGAATGCCTGGAACCATATATAACCACCAGATCAGTTTCAAACTCAGCTAATATGGGAGTTTGTGGAAGCAGTCAACTCGCAAAGAACCTTCCTGATGTCCATAGATTTTTTTGTTTTTCCATCATTCCAGTGGCCCCATAGCTCTTGCACTAATTTTTTCCAACAAAATCATGGTTTCATGATGAGCCCAAGGAATGTAAATAACACAATCATCCACAACACACCTAACATTGCTCTACATGGAATATGTAAACCAAAAATTGAAAAGAGAAGCTGAAAGTTTAGAGAGCATTGAGACCTTAGGTTAAATTCAACAAACTACTCAACACCCGTACAAGTGGAATTTTACTATTTGGACACCATAGAGTATACAATGCTTCAAATGAATACATCCAAATCAACTAATAGAGTGAAGCCCCCAAAAAAAAAAAAAAAAAACCCAAATCAAGTAATTTAGTCAACCCAATAAATACAAAAGATTAAAAACAAGAAACTGAAACAATTCAAAAACCCTGAAAATCATATAAAACATGATGCCATTCTATTGCATGAGCTGAAGCAGATGCTATACTTTCACAAATGGGATAAAGACATACATACATACTTTTGCCACCTGGCATCTATTCTTGTTTCCAACATGGTAGACAGGTTTATGCAAGTAAGCTACTACCAAGATACAGAGAATATCATAAATCAAATAGATAATACTGATTAAACATTAGAATAAACTCTAAAAAGTTTCAAATTATATTTTAATATTTCTAATAACAAATCAAGTATAAAAGTTTGAGCAGCATTAGGATGCATTAAATTAGCTTCCGTTTAGAGGAAAGAATATTTTCTGTGGGATGTCTACGACTATACATCCGAAAGAAACCAAAGTTCTTAAGAGGCTAAACTACTGTAAGAACCTATTCTGGTACAGTAAAAAGAGTAACAATTGCGTGTGATTCTGCCGTGAACTTATGCACGAAAATTACTATAATCAAGGAATAATGTTTAAAATTAGAAGTGCCAATTTTAAATTAGTTTCTGATCCATAATCTTCATTGTTGTATGCATTTCATGGTTTGGAGCTGCATAAGCATAACATAAATCAGACCTATTGACACTTTCCTTCAGTCAAATGAACTCAAATAGAACTTGATTTGGTAGTAGTTTATGTAGGAATTAAATCAATAAAGACAGAATACACATCAAAGAACAAATGTAAAAGAACTTCCATCCTAAAATACGCAGTCATCCATACTGATGAAGGTAAACTACAAGAATTCAAATTTCAAACATTTAACGTACAAAAATTATGGGAATTAAACGATTCCATAATGGTCTATACCATAGTTACCAAAAACCCTCCCCACCCTACGAACTGCGTACCGATCCATACGTATCGAAACACTATTCAATTGCGTCCCAAAAAGCAACGATTCACGTTTAGGAGTGTCAAAGGTAGCGAATCTTTATTAGGATAAGGATGCTTTGTTTCTTTTTCTTTTTTTTTTTTTCCTTTTTTTCTACATGTTTCTTTTTTTTTTTCATTTATTTATTGAGAAAATGAGAAAATACTCTGTAAATTTACCTAATTAGAACTATTTAGTTTTGGATTGAGGAAAATGACTCTTAAAAGTTGAGCATTTTCTTTTCTTACTAAAAATTCAACATTTATTAGAAATTTGGTACTATCTACTACCAACTTCCTTCTTATCCCTATAATGTAGCAACTTTTTCTAGGTGATGTGCCGCAACGTATCGACTAAGTATACTTTAAAAAGTGGTGAATCGTGTCCCCATACCCATATCGCATTTTCTAGTAACTATGGTCTATACTAATATTCAGTCACTCTGGCAGATCTCAAGGATCAGCTTCACTATTTCCTTAATAAAAATCAATGCAAGGACCACTCCCTATGCCAATCAGCTTCAATCCTTGATTTGAGGTCAGCAATTTACTTCCAATTGAATGCACTCACTTTACAGGAAGAAAGAAAAGGAAAAAAAAAACATGGTTATCACAGGAATCTCTGGATCATAAGTGCAAAACTATGAGTTCAGATCTTACTTGTTACTCATTGTATGATAATACCAAAGTTAATCATATATTAGCTCAAACTCACAGAATGGAACCAAATTCTAAACATTGTCTCTCTTTTGTGGGCCTAACATGACACTGGCAAAAGAATCACAGTTTCACAAGCAATGATATCATGATGAAAATTTTAGACCTCTTAAGTTTCAATATCGTTCTACCGTTCGCTTCCCTTTTTTATCTTTTTCCCTCATTAAAATTTTCTTTTCTTTTTTTTTTTTCTTTTAGAAGGGGAGGGGGCGGGGGGTTGTTGGATGATGGGGGCCGGGGGCACATTTATGAGTTTTAAGCTATCCAAGCATAAATAGAAAGAAACAATTCTTCAATTCTTTCCATGTCCCCAAACAATTGAAGGCACATTAAATTTCTAAGAAATTAACATAGTTCACTATCCACGAAATTGATATTGTCATCTATCGAACACAGATTCCTAAAACTCTCTTATATCCTCAGTTTCCAGAGAATTTGAAACATTCTGCTTCCGATCTTTGTAGCTGACGTCCTATTACACCTCATACTTAAACTTGAATTTCCTGGATAACTTTGTTTGCTTTCTCTATCATTGGATTATCCATCAAAAGCTCCTCACACTTCCGATCACCAAAATATATCAAGTCTTCTTATGAAGTGCTAAAACTGTGCAGCATCCAATTCTTTTTTTCCCTTTCACATATTCCTAAATCTTCAAGTTTTCTTTATTTGGAGTCCGTTGACGAGGAATACTAGTTTCTGATAATGATTTGTTATATAATTACGCAACCAAAAACAGATTAGATGAATTAAAAATGAAAAATAAGTTCTAACCCTGGTGTCGAATATAATAGTTTGTTCACAGCTCTATCAATCACTTAGCAGCAACACTACAACCTAGATGGTCGCATAGATTTGCCAAGATTCTTGCTTGTTAAACAGCATGAAAACTACCAAAACACTAATCTGCTACTTATATGTGTTTATTCTGTTGGCAGCAATAGAAAAAAAAAAAAAAAAAAAAAGTACAACATCAAATAATCCAATGCATGTAAAATACTGAGAACAAGAGTCGATTGGAGAAGGGGGGTGAGCAATAAATGAAATTCATTTTATGAATTTCTCCTTTACACCTATACCTATCAAGCCCCAAGAATATTCTGCCAGCCAAAAGTAAACTACATCCCTAAATTTCTGACTGTTTAGGTTTAACGTTAAGAATTTAAACCCTGAACTACTTTCATAAACTAATTCAAGTCAATTAAGACACCATTTATATTTTTATTTCATATACGAAATCAAACAAAACTCAAAATCCATAACATTGTCAAGAACCCTTTACAGCCAAATACACAAAAAACAAAATGAGCTCATGCATGTTTTCTCACGAACAAATCACAAAAAAAAAAAATGAAAATATAAATGTATGAAGTCTAGAGAGAGAGGGAAAGACAATTCTTACTTGAAGCAACGGCGGGGTGATGAGGGCAGATTCCAAAGTGAAGTGGATAGAGAGAGAGTTTGGGAAGTTAGTGTGTGAAAAAGATCGAAAAGTGAAGAAAGGCGGAAGGAAGAGAAGTGGCGAAACGTGGGATAAGCAGGAGAGTGACACGTTGAAACTGACTCACTCCCAAACGTTGAAAAGGGTGTTGAAGTGAATACCAGTCTTGCGGTGATGCAGATGGATTTTGTTCATATCTTATGTAGTACAATGGCATAATCCGTTTGGAATGTAATCACAAACACTTGTACACTTTTGGAAAACACAAGCGGTTATATACTACTATCTATATGTATATAAATATAGGAAATATTTAGGTAGATCTTATTTTTTATTTTATTTATAAATTTTGTACTTATTTTTTATTTTATTTATAAATTTTGTAATGTAAACTAAATATTATAAAATTTATGATATCAGTTGATATAAAATTTTTTTTATAAGATTTAATTTTGATTGCGAGATATATAGATAGAACCAAAAATCGAATCTTATAAATATTTTCTTATAAATATTATATTAAAACCTCTTTTTATATTTTTTTTTTTTTCAAAATGTCATAAGAGAATAGTAAAACCTCTTTTTGAAGTGATGAGAATATGTCAAATGTCATGTTTCCATCTCTTATTCTATTTTTACTATTTCTTTTCAAAATTATAACTAATAATAAACTTAGATGGATAATGTGGGCCTATTCAAAAATATAATATTTAATGTATTAAAAAAAATGTTATAAGTAAGCTAACATCCACTCTCACATCCACAACACTGAATTATCTATTTTAAATATACATTCCAAATCTAATAATATATACACAATGAAGATTTGCAAGTAAATATTCAAAATGGGAGACGGAATTGATACACGAGAAGTTGCTAAAAAAATTGCCTACCATGCAAAAATCTACATCTGTACTATAGATATTATATACCACTAAATATCTTGTGCTATACACGAGAATCGGAGTTGTATTCAATTTACATAAACAAATTTTGTATGTGAAGAATTTTCAGTAATGAAATTCAATGAAGAAAATCGAGAAACATATTTGATAATTAAATAAGTATCAATAATATAAAAATATAGGAATTAAACAGTTGAATGTTTAATTTCAAACTATTTATAAAACATAATAGAGGTAGAAAAATGAATCATTTTATTAACAATGCAAATTTTATTTTGTATACATTTTAAACAATGCAACTTCTAATTACTTACCTATATCTTATTGTTAGCAACTTTATTTGTTCAAAATACTTACTTTATGCACATACATCTCAACACATGATAAATCTATAATTATGTTGTTTATGATAAGTAAAGAAAATAAGTATGTATTAAAATTTCTTTATACTATACTATTATGGAAAAAACCTCCAATTTAATAACATTATTATTTCTCTTAATTTGACTATGTATATAATATATTTTTTAATAATACGTCAAATTTTGCTTTGTTAATGACATTGTTTTCATCTTTCTATTTATCTCCAATTTATCCGAGACCAGAAAAAGTTCATCTTCTCAGTTGATCCATTTAAATCAAATTTCAGTTTTATACCATTTGAAATCAATATAAAAAATTTATATTTGACAACAAAGTGCAATTTAGGTGATAAGACATTTTTTCTATGACCTATTGGTCATGGTTCGAGTCACCAAGGAAAGTGGGAAGGGTGATTTTAACAAAAAATGAATAAAATAAAATAAAACTTACATTCTCATATTATTAATCGATATCCGTATTTTAAAGTTATAAGATTTCAATTGTTAAGTAATGTTGATGCCTTTGTTGTTTCATATATATCCGTATTTTAAAATTGTAAGATTTCAATTTTTAAGGAATATTGATGCCTATGTTGTTTGTTAGGAATTTTTCAACCTGTTAAGAGGAATTTTCTTTTGATTTAATTTTCAAAGGTTTTAATTTTTTACTTATAATTAATTCACTAATGTGAAAATTGATATGACATCTAATAAAATTATATAGGATTCACAAAAATAAGAGGCTGCATTTTCTTGGTTAGTTGGGTAGACTTTCTTCTAAAATATCAAACAAATTAACTAAATTAATGGCAATCTAAAGAATAGTTGGAATATACTTATTTTTATTTATTATTCATCATGTTTATATAAATTATTTTCATATAGAAAAGTGGGGTGCATCACATTTAGAAATTTCAATATGTCTCGATAATCAAGAAGGCATTATATTCAACTATTTTATCTTTTTGTACATAAATTGATGGGAAGAAAATATGTATACTTTTGGGTAAAAATTTAAACATTGAAATAAAATAGATAAGATACTATGATGTATTTTTTTTTTTTTTTTTGACTAATTGGTGGTGCAAAATAATATGTTGCTGAGTTGCAATACTGTCGTAGACACTCAAAATTAAAAACTTTCAATAAAAATATAGTGGTGGTGAGTACAAAGATGTCAAAATTTAGGGATTACGTT
This sequence comes from Cinchona pubescens, assembly GCA_025175665.1. Lineage (NCBI taxonomy): Eukaryota > Viridiplantae > Streptophyta > Magnoliopsida > Gentianales > Rubiaceae > Cinchona > Cinchona pubescens. Next base: position 1,031,293 of record JANKKI010000155.1, read on the forward strand.
TGACTCGTATTTGAGCTGAATTTAAAATCTTGATTGTACTTGAATGTCTCTTATACTAAATCTAAATGTAGTATAATTGAAGAAAATTTGATGTAAGAAATTGTGTGGTTTTAATACATATCCACCATGGTTATTTCACTAGTCGATCATTGACACACAAGATAATTCAATTTTATATCAAGCACTAATTGAAGAATTAACCCAAACGAATACCAATTCAAAGTTGATTCTTATTTCTTCATAAAGTTGGTTATGAATTTTCAACACGCGATCCAATTAACCCTAACTATAAATTTAACCAAGACATACGCCAAAGATTAATATAATAGAAGCTTTAACAACAACAAAAACAATTAGACTAATTAAACATGAACACACGCTGTTATGCCAATTAGATGATTAATTTTCCTAAATTCAATAACACTAATCGAGTAATTATCAAATTCAGTTGCTTCATAGCAGTAGATTAATTCTAATAACTTAATATTCTGCAATAATAATAAGTTAAAAAGAACAACAATAAAATTAATTGCAGAAAAATAATCAATACTTGACATATAATTGAGTAAATTCAAGGACAAGAAGTCTCACAAGTTTGTAGAATTGACCATGGCTTCAATTCCCTCGACCAAGAAAAAAGTTTAGGCACAAAGTGTCATGAAAGAATAAAGAATAATTTTCTACTAAAAACCCTAGCTAAACAAGAAAATAAAGTGTCCATCTCCCTTTCTCTCACCCTAATTGGGGTATTTACAATGAGTTATTACGGATACAATTAAGATCTATGTATAAGAACGTGAAATCGGGTGAAAAAGAGTCCAACCGGGCAAAGAAATCTGCCAAAAATCTAATTCACGCCACCCTCCTGCCTTCCGCGCACATGCGTTGGGGTCTTAGAGCGCATGTGCTCGCGATGCAGAACATCTCTTTGCTCTTTTATCTTCTGTGCACATGCGCGGAGTTCTTAGAGTGCATGTGCATGTGAACTCCATCTTCAATTCCTCTTCTGGATGCAGCGCACATGCGCTGCACAACTCCAGCGCATGTGCGCTAGCTCTTACAACTGTGCTCCGCCTTCATCTTCAATTTTCACCTTGATGATTTTGGAATTTGAAAAAGTGTAAAACATGAAAGTTGTATCTCTCTGCCTTATCTTTCCAATTCATCTTAAATCACATCAATTGAAGGTCAGGATCAAAAGTTACAACTGAAATACGAAACACCATCCGAAATGACTTCATACTCGTGCCTGTTCTGCCCTTGGCATTAATGAGTTTCTTTCATCTTTTCCCATCTTTTTCAGTTCTTTTTCACTTTAATCCTACAAAAGCGAATAATAACCAAATTAAGCTCAATAATAACTCATATCTTGCTTACAACACATAAAAATGTGGTAATTGACACATAAAATATAGTACAATTATGAACTTATCAAATTATCCAACACTTAGCCTTTGATTGTCCTCGATCAAACATAAAATTAAAACACTTAAGCATAACACATTTCACTCAACATATTCCTTCAAATATCCACATAAATAATCAATAATCAATCCAGCAATTAGAGTAGTCAAAGAACCCAAGAGCTCAATGGCTAATAAAAATCAAAACATGAAATTCATGTGTATGTGTGTTTAGCCATTCAAAAATTCAGATTTGATAATATTTAGATTAAATCTTGAAGACCCTCTAAATTTTTTCTAAACACCCCATAGCTTACTCTTCTTACATCCCTCCACTAATCTAGACAACCGATTCAATTTAAATTTAAATAGGACATCTATTTTTAGCTCGTACTATAGGTTAGGATATTAGTTAGTCAAAGAAGGGAGAGAATATAACAAATAAGAACAAGAGCTTTATAATAGTGGTGGCCACACATTAAAATAAAATTTCTCTTCACATGCAAAATATCATACATCCACAACCCCATAAAAAAAATTCAAAACCAAACATGCCAACCTCTCTCGGACATATATACATCACATCATCATTTTATTTTTCTATGTCCGCTCACAGTACGGGTACCAGTGGTAGGCACTACCCACAACATATAAGCACCTAGGTACCAGAGATTGGCACTACCTGTAAATACAGGTACCAGTGATGGGCACTACCTGCAAATACCAACACTTCCATATTCATTTTTTTCTCCAACAATTTTTTTCCAATACCCTATTTCGCTACAAAAATGTACATCACTCACTTCTCACAAACTTCCACCCTTATACCCCCTTAACAAATTATGTGCACCATAAGCTCTTAAAGGGAAAATTTAGGATAAAACAATGAATAAAGAACATTAAGCTCAATAAGGATAGGCAAATTGAGTTTATGTGAAAAAAAAGTGAATGATATTTCCTTTCACAAGAATAAGGCTCAAATAATGTACATAGAAATAAATTGTTAAAATGGTTGGCTAGAAAGGTTCAACAAACGGAAAAAGGCACTACCCTCATATTTAAACTAAATCAGGTCGTCTAAGAATTAGCTTCGAAAATGTAATAAAGTGAGTTTTTGGGATGACAACATAATTGAGTCTACATAAATTTCTCTAAATATCCCAAATCAAAAATTAAAGTATGGCTTAGTGCTAAAAAATCTTGAAAATCATGAATGGAAAATATTAACACTGACTACTCATTCATGCATGGTTCAACTAATGATTTATTATGCAGAAAAGTGGAAAAAATACGTTAAGCAAATATTTTTGAAAATTTCAAAAAATGGTCAAATAATCCACAAAATGTATTCAAAAATTTTGACAAGCTCTCAGATCAAAGGAAAAGTTAAAATATTGCAGCAAAATTGAGTAAATTACACCAAACAACTTAAAAATCCAAATAACTCTCACCCCACACTTAAAATGAAGCATTGTACTCAATGCAAAAAGAAAAGCATAAAATGGGAAAAAAAGAAAGTTTCTCTGGATTTAATTCGCGCTTGGAGCTGTATCCACTATAAATATCCCCTGTCGCAAATGAAAGCCGGAGAGAACACTAAACAAAACAAAACAAAACAACTAAATAATTCCCTTGAAACAATAAGAAAAACAAGAAAATTGTAGAAAATAATTCGACAATAATCCAGAAAAACTTACTCCCTTAAGGGAATACACAACTAAAAATAAACAAAACACACGATTACGTAAATAAAACATAACTAAAAGGAAACTAACTAACTCAAATTAAACCTAGCTAACAAGAATAAATGGTAATATAGTCTAGGAAATCAATGACTATAAATATCAAACAAAGAAAATAGCCCAACACATAGGCATAAACAAATTAAGTCGCATGGGGCCTCGTTCAAATCCTGCTGAAAAAGAGGAAAAGGTGGAAATGCAGAAGGGTTCTCTCCCTGCTCTCTACCCATCTGACGAGCCCTCCACGGTCTGCTGCCACGTAAACTGATATTGCATAAATGAATCAAAACGTTGGCCCATCCGCTGTTGCTCTGCCAAGATTTGATGTAGAAGCTCACCACACCACTTTCCAAACATAGAGTCCTAATCAGATGGGGAAACCATAATCCTAGTTGCCTACTGGTAGCGGAGAAGCAAATTTGTTGACATATAAGCTGATCGACATCTATAGCTTTCCCGGAAGCAATACAATACAGCAATTTGGCCCTTTCCATAGTGACATGGGTGAGATGGTTTACCGGTAGAAGGCGGCCCAAAGGAATTTAATCCAAACAAACCATGCTGGCTTAAGTTTATTCGTGTGAAAATGCCAAGCCATCATGCCATCTGCCGTAAAAGTCCAGTCCACGTCTCAGTCACAAAGAATGCTTGTGATCTGTTGAAGCTCTACATGTGGCTGTCAACTGGCATTACGGGTGTCGGGGGCCATTCATCATTACGAATACGAGTGACCTTCAAAACTCTGTTCATTTCATTGGTAGAGACAGCCACTTCTTTTCCCCGTACATATATTCTGGTGGAGCTATAATGATCAAAATTAGAATAAAACTCACGAACCACCGGAAGGACGGCATCTATGGGAGTTGAAGTGAAAAGCTCCCATCCATGATTGCGAATGGCTAACTTGATTTCTAGCACCCTTGCCAATGGAACTTGTATGCCCCTTTCCTTAATTGCAGCCCATTTTGAGATATCATTGTCATATTTCTGTTTGGTTGCCGTAGTTAAAAACCGTAACCCTTCACCGACTCGAGGTTGTGGAGCCCCGGATGATGAGAATTCTCCGATACCCTTACCTGTGGCTATTTTCTTTGCTGTTCGTCCCATTCCTATAAAACATAAACATGCATCATGACCCCCAAACAAACAATTACAAAACCCCCACACTTAAATAAAAGGCCATTCCCCCAAATCATAGTATAAGCCTTAGATTATACATGAAAATCCAAGCAAAATAATGCCTAAAACTAAGGCTTATATACAATGCATGAACATTCCTATGCATGAAAACTAATTAGAAAGAATTCACATGGCATAATCAATGGTCTAGGAAATAAATTCGTGCATCAATGTCTTGTGTTGAACATTTTTATTCAATGAGACAAATTATCAAACACATGACATGCATAAAGAAAGATGAACTTTTTGTGCATATAATGAACATGCAATCCATTCTCAATCAACAATCCAAACAATAATCATACCAAATTTATGTTTTAAATTCAATCCACATGAGATTTCATCAATCAAAGCATAAAAAGACTCAAAATATTCTTGAAAATTAATTGAAACCCATAAGGAGAAATTGTAGAAAGAGAGAGAAATTCATACCTTGATTTGATTTTCCCTCAAGGAAGAAGAAATTTGGGTGTAAAATTGATAGAATTGGGATGAGTTTTAGAAACTTGGAGTGGGGGATTTCGAGGGTTTGAGAGGAATTAGAAATAGAAGAGGAATGTGAAGAAACAAATGGGATTTGGAACGGTTACGTTCCTTATGTCCCTTAGCGCGCACGTGTGTTGCTTCCTCAGTTCCCACACACATGCGCTGGGATTTTAGCGCCCATGTGCGCACGAGGCAGAAGCCACAATTCTATGGGGTCTCAGTGCACATGCGCTGGGCTTTTAGCGCGCATGTGCCCTCGAGGCAGAACAAAATTACTTACATTTTTTTTTTTTTTGTAAATTAACACATAAACATTCTACCCTAAATAACTCCCATAAAACACATAAACTTCAAAGGACCATTCTTATAATTTAGCCTCTTAATGCAATATATTTCCCAATTAACAACAAAATTAAAATATGTTGTCCTTTTAAACTAAAATAAGCAAAATAAAGTTGCAAAAAATAAATAACAGAATAAAATTGAAATGGGCATGGACATGGGTTGCCTCTCATGAAGCGCCTTTGTTTACTGTCATTTGAAAGGGCTTGACGTAATACTCTTTCACCAATCAATTAACTCCCATGTTAAGGAGTCCATGTATCTTCCGCTTCACTATTTTCACAAATGATGGACTCAATCTCCTTTGCTCTTTTAGAACCCGAACAAGTTTCTCTTCTTGCGAGTGGCTAAGTTGACTTGAGATTATCACCCCTCCGTATCCTTCAAACATATGTATTTAAGGTGACCAGGAAGGCGATTATAATCCGGAATTGTTCCCTGCACAACATATAACTTCAATTTCTCGTTAGAAAGTGGTAAAGCATTAGGACTTCCATTACTTGTTTGTTGCAACAAGTCCTTGTTCTTTTCCTTGAGATGCTCTTCATGGTTCGTATCCACTTCCTGATTATTGGTATGTTTATGAATTTCCTGTATTGGAGGCTTACACACATCAATTAAGAAATAAGTTTAGTATGGTCAGTCGATTCAACATCATCATAAATGCTAAATTTAACAGTTGTATCACCAAATTCCATACTAAGAGTGCCATTATTAAGAACATCTATCTTAGTTTGGAAAGTAGCTAGAAATGGTCTTCCTAATAAAATATGAGCATTGGAATCACCTTGTTCCATTTCTAGAACATAAAAATCAACAGGAAAAACTAGACTTCCCACTTGATCTAAGATATCCTCTACAATTCCCTTAGGATAGGCTAAAGATCTATCAACCAACTGAATTACCACACCAGTTTTACTCAATGGTCCTGTTTTCAAGGCATCATAGACAGAATATGGCATTACGTTAATAGATGCACCTAAATCTAGTATGGCTTTTTCCAAGTATGTATTTCCTATCTTACAAGGAATAGAGAACATACCTGGATACTTACGCTTTTCAGGTTGGGATTTTTGAATAATAGACGAGACATTCCTCTTAACCTCTAACTTTCTAACCTTCTTCTTTTTTTGCTTTCGTTTGTGGGTACACAATTCCTTCAAAAACTTAGCATAACGAGGTATTTGTTTAATAGCGTCTAATAAAGGAATATTTAGCCTCGCACTTACGAAATGTATCATACAACTCTTTGTCGGGATCCTCTTTTGAAAATTCTTTCAATGCCTCAGGAAATGGGGGTTCGGGCTTATCTCCAGGCTATACAGGAACATTTTTATCTTCACTGCTGCTACTTTTCTTCTCGTATGGGACAACATTCAAAAGACTGTGGTCTCCTTTTTCTAGGCCCCAATATATTCAGGAACTATTTTGCGTTGCACTTCAACCTCTTTACCATCCCTCAACTTAATTGCACTCACATTCTCCTTTGGGTTGTTGATAGTTCGATACGGCAACTTTCCGGAGCTCTGCGCTTCCAACCTGCTAATCGCGGTAGCCATTTGTCCCATTTGATGCTGCAACTACTGAATACTGACTTGGGTATCCTATTGAAATTGAATAGTATTATTGATTAAAATATTCAGCCATTCCTCTAAAGACTTACCAGACTGATTATTCAAATTGGCTTGTTGTCTTTGAGCGAATGGCGGTCTGTATGGTTGGAAGTACATTTGCCGATTCTGTTGAGGCTGAGGTTGTGCTGGATTCCCGTATCTCAAATTAGGATGATCCCTCCATCCAGGATTATACGTGTTCGAGTAGGGATCGTAATTTAGTCGTGGTTGTCCTGGGAATCCTCCCACTACATTTACTTGTTCTTGGCCTTGGTCTTGTACTGTGGGTCACATATCTGTCGAGTGTCCCTCATTTGAGCAGATACCACATGGTTCTGTAGTCGGTGCGTATACCTGAAGCCAACTGTCGAACAAAAGAAGTCAAACTAGCCATTTGTTGTTCTAAAGATGAAACATTTACCTCATTCACACATTTGAGAGGTTGATCGTGTCGTGTCCCGAACTTTTGAGAATGCGCGGCCATATTCGATATATGCTCACGAGCAATGTCTATGGTCAAATTGTTTAACGCCCCTCCACTTGCGGCGTCGACCATTTTCCTTTCATTCGGCAACAAGCCTTCATAGAAATATTGAATTAATAAGGAGTCACTTATCTGATGATTAGGTAGACAGCTTGCACACAATTTCTTGAAGCGCTCTCAATACTCATACAAGGATTCGTCATTGATCTGCCTGATGCCACAAATTTCCTTGAGAATATTTGTAGTTCGAGATGCTGGAAAATATTTAGCCAAGAATAGTCTGTTCATCTTCTCCCAAGTTATGATACTACTCGAAGGTAAATCAAATAGCCAATCCTTTCCTTCATCCTTGAGCGAGAACGGAAATGCTTTCAACTTGATATGCTCCTCTGACACCCCGGTAAGTCTCATACTTGTGTAAATTACATGGAACTCCTTAAGATGCTTGTTCGGATCTTCAACTGGTAATCCAAGAAAAGAAGGTAATAAATGGATTAGTCTATATTTTAATTCAAATGTAACATTAGCATCTAATTCTGGATATGTAATGCATAAAGGTTGTTGGTTTAATGTGGCCGCTGCTAATTCTCTCAAAGTCCGTTGTGCCATGTTCATCTGCCATTGATCTTCCTTATCACCTGCAAAGATAAATAATTAAACAGTTGTTCTTCCCCTAACTATCGTTCTCTTAATTCTTTTCCCAATCTGCGTAATGTTCTCTGTATTTCTGGATCAAATTAGAATTCAACTTGTCTAGCAGACCGGGTCACAAGCATATACAGTAAGCGAAAGACTAATAATAAAAAAAAAGAAAAGAAAAAATGAAATAAATAGTACAAAAATAATTCAAACCGCTCCCTAGCAACGGCGCCAAAACTTTGGTGGTGCAAAATGATACACTGCTGAGTTGCAATGCTGTCGTAGGCACCCAAAATTAACAACTCTCAATAAAAATGTAGTGGTGGTGAGTACAGGTCGTCCCACAGAGAACGGAGTTTATTCTCATGCTAAATGGAAAAAAAAGGGGTTTTGAATGCTTTTAAACTAAAACTAAAACAAGAAAATAATTGAAGAAAATTTGATGTAAGAAAAGTCTTGGTTTTGGTCATATCCACAATGGCAATTTCACTAGTCGATCCTTGACACACAAGATAATTTTATTAATTTTATGTCAAACACTAATTGAAGAATTAACCCAAACGAATACCAATTCAAAGTTGATTCTTATTTCTTTATAAAGTTGGTTAATTTTCAATACGCGATCCAATTAACCCTAACTATAAATTTAACGAAGACATACGCCAAAGATTAATTTAATAGAAGCTTTAAGATCAACAAGAACAATTAGGCTAATTAAACATGAACACAAGCTGTTATGCCAATTAGATGATTAATTTTCCTAAATTCAATAACATTAATCAAGTAATTATCAAATTCAGTTGCTTCACAGATTGAATTAAACACATGCGGTTAAAACAATCTAGTAGTAGATTAATTCTAATAACTTAATATTCTGCAGCAATAATAAGTTAAAAAGAACAACCACAAAATTAATTGCAGAAAAATAATCAATACTTGGCACATAATTGAATAAATTCAAGCACAAGAAGTCTTACAAGTTTGTAGAATTGACCATGGCTTCAATTCCCTCGACCAAGAAAAGAAAATAGGTTAAGTATAGGCATAAAGTACCATGAAAGAATAAAGAATAATTTTCAACTAAAAACCCTAGCTAAACAAGAAAATAAAGTGTCCATCTCCCTTTTATACACCCTAATTGGGGTATTTATAATGAGTATTAGGGTTACAATTAAGGTCTAAGGATAAGAACGTGAAATCGGGTGAAAAAGAGTCTAACCGGGCGAAGAAATCTGTCAAAAATCTAATTCACGCCACCCTGATGCCTTCCGCGCACATGCGCTGGGGTCTTAGCATGCCTGTGTGTGTGAGCAGAACCTCTCTTTGCTCTTTTGTCTTCTGCATACATGCGTGGAGTTCGCACATCTGAAATTCCTCTTATAAGAGAGCACACATGCTCTTACAACTGTGTCTCTGCCTTCGGCTTCAATTCACTATGATGCTTTTGGAATTTGCCAAAGTGTAAAACATAAAAGTTGTATATCTCTGCCTTAGCTTTCCAATGCATCTCAAATCACCTCAATTGGTGCTCAGGATCAAAAGTGGCATAATATGCCTGAAATACAAAACACCATTTGAAATGACTTCATACTCGTGCCTGTTCCGCCCTAAGCATTTTCTTTCAATAGTTCCCATCTTTTTCAGCTCTTTTTCACTTTAATCCTACATAAACTAATATTATAACCAAATTGACCTCAATAATAACTCAAATCTTGCTTACAACACATAAAAATGTGGTAATTGATACATAAAATATAGCACAATTATAAACTTCTCACTAATTATACCTATTAATTATTTTTAATTATGATATAACTAAATAAAAAGACCATTATATTCAAATATTTTCATCTTTTGTACTTAATTTGATGGAAAAAACAATAGGTGTATTTTTGAGAAAATACAAACCATGAATCAAATAAATAATTTAAATATCTTTAATTAATTATTAACTTATATAACCACCTATTAACTACTTTTAATTATCACATGACTAATACAAATACCTTCGTATGCAATTGTTTTCATCTTTTGTACTTAAATTGTTGGTAAGAAAAAAATGAATAAAACCTTGTAAAAAATACAAACATTGAAATCATATAGATAAGTTACTATATATTTATTTGATTAATTATTTACTTATATAATTACCATTTTATTACTTTTGTCAAGTTTCACATGAAGATTTAAATTGCATGTTCAATCTTCATATTCCTGATTTTCTTTTTATTGTTAATTACTTTTAATTATGATATGACTCGATAAATATACCTTTATATTCAACTATTTTCATCTTTTGCACTTAATTTGATGGGAAAAAAAACAATGGGTGTATTTTTGAGAAAACACAAACAATGAAATCGAATAAATAATTTACTATGATAAATATCTTTAACTAATTATTAACTTATATAACTACCTATTAATTACTTTTAATTATCACATGACTAATAAAAATACCTTCGTATGCAATTGTTTTCATCTTTTGTATTTAAATTGATGGGGAGAAAAATGGATATAACTTTGTGAAAAATACAAATATTGAAATCATACAGATAATAAAATTACTATGATATATTCATTTGATTAATTATTAACTTATATAATTACTATTTTATTCCTTTCATAAAGTTTCACATGAAGATTTAAATTGCATATTCAATCGTCATATTCCTGTTTTTTTTTAATAGTTCTTACACTTATATGACTATCAAAGTTGTTACTCTATTTTGTTTCTTCTTTTAATTTAATTACTAAAAATTCTTATATTATCACATACAAAATTTGATTATATAAGTGGAAAATATCACTTATCCCGTGCAATATTTTACTAGTATATATTAAAGCAAAAGGGATGTTTATGGAAGCGCTCAATATTTGACATGTGACATGGTAAATTTCTTAACTCTACTTTTACTTTTGTAGATTAAAAAAAAAAATAGAAGTAAAACATGAATTACACAGTTAATACTGCAAATTCAAATTAATTACCTTAATCTTATCTTTAACTTTGATTTTTCAATTACATAGCAGAAGTAAAAAATGGATCACATAATTAATAGTGTGAACTCAAAAAAAAACAAAAAATTAATACATAATTTACCGTGGAAATTCATAGTAATTACTTAATCTTATTTTTAACTACTTTTATTTGTTTAGATAAATAACAAAAGTAAAAAATGAATTACGTAATGAATATTGCAATTTTATATATTATTGAATTTTATCTTTAACAATTTTAATTTGTTCGAAATCCTCATTTTATGCATATACACTTGGGTATGGCAAATGAATCGTGTCGGCAATATTCACGAGTTGGGCGTGACGAGTTAGGAACTTTAACTGGTCTGGTCGACATGAGCTTGGAATAAAAATATTAGTCCCAACCCAACCCCATAACGTAGGTCCACAATAAGGCATGTTGGGCCAAGTGCTATCTCACATTCTGGTCCACTTTTGATTAACTAAAATAATTGAAAATATTTTACTAATGTTTTTTATTGTACTTCTTATTACAAGGAAATTCCAAGATATTGCTTATTATTACAAGTAATTTCAAGTTATCTTGATTTAGTACTTCATTTGTCCATTTTATATTAGTACAAGGTACATATGGCTATATTGTATATCAAAACTCCCTTTTGTGAGATGCCTAATTTTGACTAGGCGAGCTAGAGAAATACAAATTTAGGTCGGTTAAAATCCAATTGCGTGTTGAAATCTCTGTATACATCTCTTATAATTAAATTTTTATCCTACAAAAGTAAAAATATGGTACAAAGCATCATATAATTCTCCATTATTAACAATAAATTAGGAAAATAAATATTTAATCATTTGAAAAAAATAAACATATAATATTTTAAAGGAATATTCCTAATAACTTTCATTTAAATAGTATGAGATTTATAGTAAAAAATGAAATTATTTATATATTATATAATGATAGTGAAAAATGAATTACATAACTGATAGTAAAAATTGAAATTAATTACTTATGTATTAGTTTAACTATTATTATCTCTTTGAAGTTCTCACTTTATGTATATATATCTCTTGTGATTGAATATTTTCAAAATAATTATAAAATTTTAAAATATAATATAAATAATATTATATTATCAATTACTAACAATAAGTTAAGAAAATAAATATGTATTAATTTGAAAAACAAGCTTATAAATATATTTAAGGGTTACTCCTAATAATTTTCATAAATAGGAATATATTAGGCATTAGTCTAAATATATTTGATTAATATTACTTTTACAACCTAATTACATATAGTATAAATGATTCAATGTTTCTCATAAAGAGTGATATTTCTGTAGATACAGTATAGATTTTATAAAAAAAAAAAAATAACTACTATATTATAAAAAGTAATAACAACTAAATCAATTTATTCTTTGAATCTTCTTCCAACTTTATGTTTATTGATAGTTAATATTTAAATGTCGATAGATGTTTAATAAGGTACGTTTTCTAAAAATAATATCGATTTTTCTCTTTGACTTCTCTTTCCTACATGGATCCTACTGCCCTAATATATATATTTTTTAAACCCACTTCTCATTCCTACCCTCTAACGAATTAACAGTTACCATCCATGATATATTAGTATCAATTAATTATATACAGTACCACTTATTTTTTTTAACCTAATTACATATAATATAGATTATTCAAAGTTTTCTTTAGATATAGTATAGATTCTATCAAAATAAAAATAATACTACTATGTCACAAAAAAATAATAACTACTAAATCAATTTAACAAAAAAATAATAACTACTAAATCAATTTATTCTTTACATCTTCTTCAAACTTTATATTTATTGATAATTAACATTTAAATGTCATTGGATGTTATTCTTAATTGGTATTAAGGTACATTATTAAAAACAATATTAATTTTTCCTTCTAGCTTTTCTTCCCTAGACGAACCCAATCCCCTAATATATTAGTATCATTTATCAATTATTACCTATTCTCTCCATTTCTTATTTAAACATCTTTATCCTCTTTATTTTATCTTTCCATATTATCATATATATATCTCAAATCATCTCTACAAGCTACAAACCATATGTCTATCCACAAAAGCTTCTTATTCAAAATATCATTCCCTCATGTTTTTCTACATTAGGAAGATTATATCTTTTCAGAATTGTCCACTTTATTTTTTTTTACATAAATTTTTATCATTTTATTATTATTTTTGAAAATTTGATAAAATTGTATAATTTATAAGTTTCTTGATTATTCTTGAAAAATATTCTATTTTGTCTACTTTTCTATTAATTTTCTTTTGTAGACATTTTTTCAAAAAAAACTGTTGTTTATCAAATTATATAGTCTACTTTATCAATGTAGTTTTATTTATATGAAAATAATTTAAAACTAAAAATGTAATATAAATCGTCATATAATTATCTATTATTAACAATGGTTAGAAAAATAAATAATATTAATTTGAAAAAATCTATATCTATATTATATGTATATATATCAAAGCTTTGTTGTTTTTCAATCATTTTTATATGACAGGAATATGAACATTATAGATGTATATTTAACAATTATTTTTTTAGTTCTATATTATAATCAGTAAACTTTCATATAGATATATTGCTTAGTTTCGTTTGTATTTTTCTGGTTTAATTACTAAAGGTTCATATTGTTATCATTATTATATCCCGTGCTATATTCATCTCAGATAGTTCTGAACACACGTTATAATCTTTTGAATTCTATAAGGAAAATGGCCATAATAATTTCTCAAATTTTAAGTTTGTATTTTTTTAGTCTATATATTTAACATGATATATTTTCATCTCTCTATCATAAATTTTAAATATATTATTTTGGTATTTTGATACAATTACGAGTATATTTTGCCTTAAAATAGTCACGTGTGATGCGTGTTACATGTTACATTTTTAGGGACAAAATTGACAAATACATAACACACTAAATTGTCCCAAAAAATAAATAAATAAATACAACCCTCCACCACCTAACTACCCTACCCTTAAGACAACAAATATTTCATGCAACCATACCATCTCAAAACGATGCCTTTGCTAGCCTTCATCTACCCCTAATTCCATCTCACAAAAATTATATGTCACCAAATCAAATCAAGTGAAGATGTCAGTCATAGGAATCCATTTGAACTGTGAATAATTTAGGGAGTTTTGGAGTGAGTAAGTTGTCGAATTTGGGAGTAGGAGAGTGAATGGTGCATGAGGATTAAGGTGTGCTGTATAAGGGAGAGAAGTTTGGGGTAATGGAAAGAGATAGGAGCTATGGGAAATAGACCTGTAAGAGGATGGGAAAGTGGGTACGACTATGGGAGGGAGGGGGAAGAGGCAAGGTATGTGGGAGCAAGTGAAAGAGGGAAAAGGGATAAAGACTGTGGAAAGGGGTTATCAGAATAGAAGGAGAGGAAAAAGCAACAAGAATGATGGGGAAGGGGGTTGCGTTGCATAAGGGAAAGGAAAGGGAATGGGGCTATAAGAGGAAAGGGTTGTGAGGGAGAGTGAGTAGGGCTGGTGCTATAGGAAGAGAAAGAAGATTGGGGCTAGAGTACTAATGGGAAAGGAAATGGAGAGGGATAGGGGAAATGAGGTGTTGATAATGGTGGATGAGAACTTTAAGGTGGTGTATAGAAGAGCTTTTAGTAGTATTGTTTAGTGTTTAGAATTTATGTTGCCAATTTTGTTGCTAGAAAATGAAACACGTGATACATATGTGATTATTTCAGGGCAAAATATACCTATAATTATGTCGAGGTACCCAAATTTTGCACTTTGAATTTGTGAGGGGCATGCCTGTATGATTTTGAATGTCAGAGATTAAAAAAGTACAAACGTAAAATGTAAGGTAATATTAAGTTGTTTTCCCTATGCGCAAAGAAATTTTGAGTCTGCAGAAATTAACAAGACAAGAAATATAATGATAAAGTATAATTTAATTATATCAGAAGAGAATGAGTTCCAATCTCTAAGATGTCCTCCGATTCTTCTCTTCCATTGTCGATTCGAAGGCCTCACGGTTTGATCTCACAATTTGATATGATCAAGAGTTTGACAGCTTGATCCTGAACTTCATCTTGATTGAGGGTTTTGCAGCTTGATCTTGAACAAACTTTGACTTGAGGACTTGGTAGCTTAATCATGAGTTTTGACTTGATCGAGAGCTTGATATCTTGGTCTTGAATGTTGACTTGATATAAGGGATTGACAGTTTGGTCTCGAACGTTGAATTGATCAGGGCTTGACAGCTTGGTTTCGAATGTTGACTCGAGAGTCTGATAGCTTGATCTTGAATTAGGTTTTGACTTCTTCAATCCTTGATTTGTAGAAGGTTTGAAGAACTTGTTAGAGGACTTCACATCTTCATATATTGAAGACTTAAAAACTTGAAGAATTTTGAGAGTTTTTGCGGTTCCAAGAATATGTGTGTTGTATGCCTAGGGGTAACCCACTATTTATACATGTATGATAGGAGGGGTTGGAGTGGTTTGGCATAATCCCATTCCTAACTTTTCTTCTAAAAAAACATGAAGTGTAAAGTCATTATACTACTTATGTATCATCTTTATTTCTTAAAGAGATAAATAAAATTATAAGAGAACTAGTCTCCTTAATTATTTACATCTCCTACAGTAATATAAATACATAAGGAATTTAATTACTTATAATACTGTCCCTTTATTTTATGTTATTTTTTTAAATAAATATATAAATATTAATGTATATATCTCTATGACATGGGGCGATTTAATTAAGATACCATTCTAAGATGGCGATGCAGGAATCTTTCAATTAGACTGAAATTTTGCTGTCAACAAATGCTCCCTCGGGACTTGTTCATGAATCCAATGAGTAAGAAAGTGAATGACTCACAAAACATGAATTTATCCATCCATTTACACAGGTGTTCATCCTTAGAAATCAAACGAGAGAAATTTACTTTATTTTCATTTTTGATAGGGTGTGATTGAACTAAGAGTTAGCATCCAAGTTGCCTATGTACCCTTTTAGGGATCAAACTAAACGTAGTGTAGTTAAACATATAATACAATTTTTATTTGTGCCAAGGAGTTTTAGATTTAAGATATGTAGAAAGTTTATTCTCGAGTCATGGAATCTAGGATTTTTTGAGATATGCAAACAATTTATTCTCATGTCGAGGAGCATATGACATGAATGTGCAAACAATTTATTCTTGTGTGAAGGAACATTAGATTTAATATATCTAGATAGTTTATTCTCGTATTAAGGAGTTTTGAACATAGATATGCAGACAGTTTATTCTTGTACCAAGGAGTCTTGGATTTGATATATGTAGATAGTTTATTCTCATACTAAAAAGTCCTAGATTTAATATATGTAGACAGCTTATTCACATGTCAAGGAGCCTTGGATTTCAGAATTGTAAACACTTTATCCTCATATGTCAAGAAGTTCTGGATTTGAGATATGTGGATAGTTTATTTTGTCCAAGAACATATGACATATATATGTAGACAGTTTATTCTAGTGTCGAGGAGAATAAGTAGATAGTTTATACTCATATCAACAAATTCTTCATCCAGGAACTTGAACATTTATTGATAGTTTTAACTTGTGTCAAGGTGTCATCTTGACAGTTTAGACTCGCCCTTATTCAGGACAATACTACTTCATTCATGTGGGAGTGTCTCTTTCTTGGATGGTGCATAAATGTGGTATTTGAGAAAATTTGCATGGTTGACGATGGCTGCTTGATTAACACTTGCTTTCTTTTCTTCAAGTAAAACTTTTCCTTCTTGAGCTAACTTCATTCTCCATCCTTGAAGACAAATCACCTTTTGATAGGATGCCTAATTAAATGATAATATTTGCAATAATTTGGATTGTCATATGCCCCAATTCTTTAGGTCCCTTTATCTAAGGCAAGTTGACTAGGTTTGCTTCTAAAACATCATTGAACATGTGCGACATTTCAAAGTCGATAAATGGATACGCCTTGTTCTTTATCTCCTTAAAAGTTGCTCGTTTTCTCCCTTTATCTTGTGGGGGTTTTAATCTTTCCATCCATCTTTCCTGAAATATTGATAGATAGAATGCTTGTTGTCATTGACTCTTCATTCTCAAATTTTGATGCGTCTATCTTGTTGCCTTCATGTAGTTGTTGAATGGATGGACCTTGATTCCTACCAGCAATAATACTCTACTCCATACCATGGGCATGAATGGATAATTGGTTGAAGGATTTTGGAAGTATCCATGCAGAATATAACTTAAGTCCCAATGCATATACCTTGAATGCATATCTTGATGGCAGAACTTTTAGAAAGTTGATCTTTACAATTTAGACTCAGATCCCTCCACCTATTGATGTAGTAAATGATGGGTTCATTCTTCCATTGACGAGTTCAAGTAAATTCAACCATGCTAACCACGCGGTGCATGCTATAGAAGCAATCAGGAAATTGTTCTTTGAGTTGATTCCAGCTATCGATGGAGCCAGGCTTTAAGTCGATGTAATAACTGAAATCATTGCTCTTCAGTGATCATACGAACCGCTTGACAAGAATGTCACCATCAGTTCAAACATTATTACAAGTCTCAAAAAGTGCACCACATGTTGCTTTGGATTTCCTTTTCCTTCAAATTGTTGGAATTTTGATCGATGATTGATAGCCAACAAGCATCCATATGTTGTCAATTCTTTGAGCATAAGGCTTAGCATAAGTGAACGGAGACTTCTTGCCCCAGTCATACTTCTCTTTGATCGTGCCTTCAACAAACTCTTTTAATGATCAACATCAATCACCCATCTTGAGAAATTTGAATCTTTATCATCTTTCTTTGTGATTTTGAAGACTTTCTACCTTTATCGTGACCCGCAGGTTGCTTTGAGTCCACTTGACTTGTTTCTTTGTTACCACCTTTCTGGTAGATAAGTTTGGCAATTACATCTTGATCTTGAATATGCTTTGCAAATGTTTCAATGACTTTTGTTAACACAACAGCTTGTTCTTCAAGAAATGTTGATTAAATCACCATGACTTCTGCAATGTCACAATTGCTGGAGATGTAGGAAGTTAAATTTGAGAAAACTGTTTCACAACTTGACTCATCATGAAAATTTGCAGCAGGCTACTTGACCGTAATTGGGTGAACAAACACTGCATGTGCTCACCCATAGAAGAGTCATTCTCCTTTGCCTCCAACAGTGTGTTGAATCCCTTTGCCCTTATCAAAGAAGAAGATGTGATTTCTTGTACAGGACAGCCGACGATTTTAGCAAATCATGTCTTCACGTCTTGTGGAGCAAGATTTGAGTAGTCAACTCCACGATTTGAGACAACCTTGAGGTGGCAAATTTGTTATCGTCAACCTCCAAGTAAACAGCTTTTGAATTGTCGCTTTTTAGAGCCATCAATGAAATTTGCGTATATATTTATGAAGAGAAGATATGGGAGTAGAGACGGTCCCACCGAGAATGCCAAAATTGTGCGCTAAGAAATTTTGAGACTGCATAAATTAACAATCCAAGAAATGAAATGATAAAATACAATTTAATTATATCGAAAAAGAATGAGTTAAAATTTCTAAGATCTTCTCTGATTCTTCTCTTTAATTGTCGATTCAAGGACCTCACGGCTTCATCACGAAATTTGATATGAGCGAAGGCGATTAGACATCTTGATCCCAAACTTTGACTTGATCGAGAGCTTTGCAAATTGACCTTGAGCTTTGACTTGAGAGTTTGACAGTTTGATCTCGAAAATTGACTCAAGGTCTTCACAACTTAATCACAAGGGCTGACTTGATCAAGGACTTAATAGATTGGTGTCGAATGTTGACTTGATCAAGGGCTTAACAACTTCATCTCAAACATTGACTTGATTGAGAGCTTGACAGCTTAGTCTCGAATGTCGAATCAAAGGCTTGATAGTTTGATCTTAAATCAGGTTTTGACTTCTTTAAACCTTGACTTATGGAAATTTTGAAGAACTTCTTAGAGGACTTCACATCTTGATATGTTGAAAAATTGAAGAACTTGAATAATTTTGGGAGCTCTTGTGCTTCCAAGAATATGTGTTGTATGTATAGAGATGACCCTATTTATACATGTAGGATGGGAGCAATTTCAGTAGTTTGGCATAATCCTACTCCCAACTTTTTTTCTAAGAAACATGTATCAGCTTTAAGTGTAATGCAATTATACTTCTTATATATCATTTTTATCCCTTAAAGAGATAAAATTAAAAGAGAACTAATTTCTCTAAAATATTATCTTCTAGAGTAATATAAATACATAAGCAATTTAATTACCTATAATACTATTCCTTTATTTATTTATTTATTATTTTTTAAATAAAAAAATAAATATTAAGGTATCTCTATAACATGGTGCGATTAATTAGGATACCACTGTAAGATGATAATGTTGGAATTTTAATTAAATTGAAATTTCGCTACCTACATTCCCATTTTATAATAGTATAAGCATTTAATGGCATACTAATATGGTATTGTATAAATTTTAAAAAATGTGGTTATATTGGATTGTAAAATTAATGAGAATTGTAGTTTTAGAAAATGGCCATTTCCATCCAAGAATTGTCACATGTCTGTTAAACAATATTTTAAAATTAACAAATTGATCCCTAAAATTTGGACTGTGAACCAAATTAGTCCCCAAAGTTTCAAAATCTAAAACACATGGAAACATTAATGTTTAGAACATCAACAAATGTGGAACAATAATATTTCTTCCTCAATTATCAACCAACACCACCATGAGTATCTGGCAGAAAATTTTTCTAGCAATCTATATGGGAACAATAATTTTCTTTCCTCAAAATAAATTCTTCCAACTCTATTTTTTCTGATGGAGTTTCTCTTTGAGCACTCCCAACTCCAAGCCTTCATCTCCTTAGTTTTTCTCTCTTACTCGTTCCCAAACAAAATAGACCGCTGCCCAATACTCAGTTCTCGTCTCCCAAAGTTCACACGCTTTAACGTATAGCTTACACAAACACATGTAGTCGCAAACACATGCACTCAACCCCACTGAAAAATAAATAAAAGTGAGTGGAAGGGAACACAATTAGGCCACTTTTGTTGCCCCTAGGAACACCCCGATTGGCTATCTTATTCTTGGTAAATGGATCACTCCTTCAAGCTCTTAATCTTTCCGGCATGCTTTAATGATCATTTTGTGGATTTTTGGATTAAAATCCGAGTAGGAAAACACGGTCTTTGTTTGGGAGTCTTGTATTCAATTTTGACAACTTTTGAAGTCAAATAGTAATCATTACAAAAAAATTGAGTCCCACTATGTACATTTTTTAACCAATCTGGTGGTAGAAATATTTTTTTAGTAATAACTCATGATAATGTTGCCACTACATCACAGACCACCGCCAAGGTTTTTTCGCTATTGTTGTTTGCTCATGCTAGCTCTTGAATAGCAAAAAAAATAGAAAGATTTAAAAAACCTTATTTGTCCCACATTCGTAGATATTCCAAACATTGAGAACCTAATATGCTTTAATCGAAACTTTGGAGATTAATTGTTCCATGACCTAACATTGATAATCAATCTATCAATTACAGAATAAGCTTATCATCAAACTTTTATTTTTATTTTTTCAGCAATGAACAAGTAACTTCTACGTGACAATATTTGTACAGAATAGGCCACATTCCATCAATTAGTCTCCTTACTTGGTGCAAAAATGAACATTAGGAATTTAAATTACTGATAACTCTAGAAAACTAGAGTAATTTTACTTGTTAAACTACAACTTTTTGATAGTTTAATCCCAATTTTTGACATTTAATTAAGTATTTTAGTTTAATTGCTTGCATTAAGTATTTGCTTTTGCATTACTTGTAAATATTAATATATTAACACGAGTTTTTGCTTAATTTTAGTATAATTTGATTACTTATTAAGATAAGTGTTTCGCAAGATAGAAAAAGGTGAAAGTTTAAGAACACAAGAGCCAAAGAAGAAAAATGCAAAAATGAAGATTGAACTTGAGTTGGAAGAAACTCGATGTCACAATGTGGAATGCACGATGTCGTGACGTGGAAATACAAGATTAAATTTTAGCTTGATGTCGCGACATCAATTATTCCATGTCGCAAAATCGAGATGCGACAACTTAAGTTATGAGGGCATTATGTAATTTTGGATTTTAGCTTCCTTAAATAGTCATATCTTGTATTCCACTATAGTACACATAGTTTGGGTGTAGTTCGTATTTTCTAGATAATTAGAGTAGTTAGGATAGCTTAACATTCAAGTTTAATGCAAAAGTTCTCTTTCTTTTAATCTTATATCTAATCTTTAATCTCTTGCAAGTTTTAAACTTTCGTGGTCAATATTAGTGGGTTTTTCATTAGTTTCAAGTAGATATAATTTTTTTTTTTACATATTTTAGCTTTATATTTCTTGAAAACCAAGTTGCATCCATTTCAAGCTTCCTTTAAAGTTTGTAAAGTCTTTGCTAATTTAGTGAATTTCTAGATTAATTCGTCAATTTCTTGCATTAGTATTTGGTAATTTTTAGTGGGCTTTCTTTGATTAAAACAAAAATATAAAAATTTATAGTTTTAATCTAGTTTTCCTTGCAAATTTCTATAACTTTTAATTAATAAGAAAATGAAAAATCTCTTTGCTTTCACTATTCTTTTAGTCAATTTAGGTTTAATTGTTTTCATATTTCCTTCTTGTTTTAGTTAATTTAAATTTAAAGATAATTTTACTTTATTTCATTAGAGTAACTTAGTTCTTTACTTGCTATATTATTTGCTTAAGTATACGGTAGTTTACTTGCTTGTTTGCTTTGCTTTTAGTAGTTTTAACTAGTTCTTGATCTTAATTTGTTTGAATGTTCGGTTTACGAAAATGCTTAGGGTTAGTTTTCTCTCTACTTTGACTTGGCCTAACTATGCAATGACCTTTGAATCCTAGTACTTGCCAACCAATAATCCTTGTAGGAGATACCCACTTACCGTATACTACTACCTACCCCATATACTTGCAGGCGTGAGGGTAGAGTTAAAGGGTTTAGTGTAGTTTTTTATTATCTAATTTGGTTTAATTTGAACTTTACCCAAGCAAACGAATAGCAACGCTTATGGAGGCGAACAAGTTTTTGAGGCCATTGTTTGGGATTGTCCTTGGTATATTGGTAATATTAAGCACTTTAAGGGTTACATAGCGCAAATATTAGGCATTTTTACTTGTTTCAGTAGATTAACTTTCGCTTTAATTAGGAGTTCTTTTCTTGTTTATGATATATTACTTGCTTTTGGTAAAATTAGCACTTGCAATTGACTTGTTGATTTTGCTATTGTACTGCATGGTGTTAGAGAAGGAAGAAGAATTCATTAGCCTTGACAACGAATTGGAAAGGGAGTTGAAAAAGATTAGAGAAGAGAAACAGGTACAATAAGAATTGGAAAGAATCAACATCAAAAATCCCTGACAAAATTTAATGATTTTGAATGATGATAATGAATAACGTATAGAAGGAATTGGGAATAATAGATTGGGAGGTATAGTCTTGGTAACAGAAATGGAGTTAATGGAAATGGTAATTTCAATGGTGAAGTAGGAAATAATGGGCATGGAATGAATGTGAATGGAAGATTGTTAAGAGATTATGCAATGCCAAATTTTGACAAGGTGAATTCTACCATTGCACTTATGCCCATTCAAGCCAATAATCTCTTTGAAATCAAACCCGTTCTTATTCAAATGTTGCAAACTCACGCGATGTTAATGTCCAAATGAAGATCCATATACACATTTAATAAATTTTGAGGAAGTATTGGAGACTTTCAAATACAACGGAGTCCATCTCGATTGTATTTGTATGAGAGAATTTCCCTTCTCTTTGCGAAATAAAGCAAAATGGTGGTTGCAATCTTTTGAACAAGGGACATTCACCACATGGAACTAATTGGCTCAAGAATTTTTGGCAAAGCATTTTCCTCCATCAAGAACAGCCAAACTTAGAAATGAAATCATTTCCTTTAAGTAGGACATGGGTAAGGCCTTAGTAAGGCGTGGGAAAGGTTCAAAAAATTGTTGAGAAGTGCTCACATCATGCTATCCCCCTTTGATTTCAAATTCAAAAATTTTATAATGGATTGTAACAAGAGACTAAATCAATTGTGGATGCATCAGTGGGAGGTTCGGCATTTTTCAAAATGCCAGAGCAAGCTCAAGCATTGCTCTATAGTTCAAATTAGATGGCATTTAATTATTACTATCATGATCCATTTGCTCAACCCGGTGCTCAACAACAAGTCTAATAAGCCAATGTTCAACAAATAGGTGTTTTATATTTTAACTTAAATGATGCTTCGGTTGATCAACAAGGAATGATGATGAATGTTAGAAATAACTTGATGAATATTTTGGAGAATTTGGAAGAGGAAATACCGCAAATTCCATAGCTTTATCATCTCAAGCCCCTCTTGTTTGTGATTTTTGTGGTGGTGGTGATTTAAATGGTCAATGTGAAGTTTTCATGGGGTCAAATGAACAAATGAATAACATCTCAAATTAACCATCCTCTTCAAGAAATCCACCCGGTGTTTATGATAATACGTACAACTCCTCTTGGAGAAACCATCCAAAGTTTCCTTGGAGCAATTAAAATCACCAACAAAATGTCTCTTCTCAACCTAACCATTCACAACAAAATTTCCAAAGCCAAGCCTCATCCTCTTCTAGACCTTACCAACATCCTATCACGTCAAAGAAATTTTCAACCCAATTCTTATCCACCTCTACCAAATCCTTCTTACCAAAATCAACCACAAAAGCCTTCATACCAATCCCCCAACCATTCCCAACCAATGTGTAATGATCACTACTCTCAAAGGGACAATACTCAAGAGGATAATCTAAGGATTGGAAGTTTTGAGGAGGGAGAATAAAAATTGGAGGAAGGATTAGGAGAATTTTAAAAGGGATCAAGAGGTTGTCACTAGGAATCAAGGAGCCACAAATAAGAAATTGGAAATTCAAATTGGCAAAGTAGCTCGGCACACCAATGGAGGACAAATGAGGGCTCTCCCTAGTGACACAATTCCTAATCTAAGGGGCCAGAATTCAAGAGATCAAAATGAAAGGGAACATGTGCAAGCAATTACTCTAAGGAGTGGAAAGGAATTGGTCAGCAAAGAAGGGGATGAGAGAGGCAAAAAAGCAAAGGAACATGAGGAAGTTCCCAAAAAGAAGGAATTGGATAAATCCAGAAAAGAAAGGGAAAGGTACTTGATGAGCCCAAGGAAAAAAGAAAAGATAGAATGGAGATGCATCCATTAAAGCTTAACAAGACTATTTGAATACCATTTCCCCAAAGATTGAAAAATGAGGATCAAGTAAAGAAATTCAAAAGGTTCTTGGATAGCTTAAAAAATGTGGAAATCAACATTCTATTCATTGAAACTTTGGAAAACATGCCGCGTTATGCTAAGTTCATGGAACAATTGTTAACAAGTAAGAGAAAGCTTATCGGGGATGACATGTTGTGCTTACCTAAAGGATGTAGTGCAATTATTCAAAAAAGTTTCCACCTAAATTGAAGGATCCGGGATCATTTACCATTTCTTGTGAGATTGGAGGTATGGGTTTGGAGAATGCCTTATGTTTTCTTGGAGTTTCAATAAATTTGATGCCATTGTCTTTGTTTAAAAGTTGATTGGTAATGGTTTGAAATTTGATAAGTTCATAATTGTACTATAATTTATATCAGTCTTACCAATGTCAATTAACACATTTTTATGTGTTGTAAGCAAAATATGAGTATTATTGAGCTTAATTTGGTTATTCTTAGTTTTTACAGGGTTAAAGTGAAAAAGAGCTAAAAAAGATGGAAAAAGATTAAAGAAAATGCGAAGAACGGAACATGCATGCGTATGAAGTCATTTTGGATGCTGTTTCGTATTTTAAGCATAACTTTCTAGCCCAAACTCCAATTGAGATTATTTTGAATGATTTGGAATGATATTGAATAGTTCTACAACTTTTCTGTTTTGAGTTCTCCAAGAATCTATAGGTATCTTGTTCAAATTGCAAAGTTCAAAAATGTGCACCGGCGAGGAGCAATTCTGATATAGTTTGGTAGATTCATCATAACTTTCATATCTGAGTTCCAATTGAGTTGATTCAAGATTTTTTGAAAATATAAGACAAAGAGCTACAACTTTCATGTTCTGAGTTTTCCTAAATTCGGTGTGCATCAGAGTCAAAATCAAAGCCGAAAGTGAAGCCCAGCGCACATTCGCTGGGGTTGTGCAGCGCATGTGTGCTGGCAACTTTTTTGCACTTCCTAGGGAGCACATGCACCCAAAATGGGCAGCGCATGTGCGCCCAAAGCCACAAAATTGCGTATTTTTGAGTTTTTGACAAGTTTCTTCCCCCGGTTGAACTCTTTTTCACCCGACTTCACGTTCTTATCTGTATGCATCAATTGTAACCCTAAGAACTCATTATAAATACCCCATTTAGGCTGAGAAAAAGGGATGGGCACTTTTATTTTCTTTTGGCTAGGGTTTTAGCAGTAGAAATTCCTCTTTATTCTTTCATGGCACTTTGTGCCTAAACCCTTTTCTTGGTCGAGGGAATTGAAGCCATAGTCAATTCTATAAAGTTGTGAGGCTTCTTGTGCTTGAATTATTCAATTTTAGATCAAGTAGTGATTATTTTTCTGCAATTAATTTTATGATTATTCTTTTTAATTTATTATTGCTGGATAATATTAAGTTATTAGAATTATCCTTATCTACTGCTAGATTGTTTTAACCACGTGTGTTTAACTCAATTTGTGAAGCAACTGAATTTGATATTACTAGATTTGAGTTATTGAATTTAGGGAAATTAATCATCTAATTGGCATAACCGCGTGTGTTTATGTTTAATTAGCCTAATTGTTCTTGTTGATTTCAATGCTTCTATTAATTGATCTTTGGAGCGTTTCTGGGTTAAATTAGTAGTTAGGGTTAATTGGATCGCGTGTTGAAAATTAACCAACTTTAGAAAGAAATAAGAATAAACTTCGAATTGGTATTCGTTCCAGTTAATTCTTCAATTAGTGCTTGATATAAATTGAATTATCATGTGTGTCAAGAATCGACTAGTGAAATTGCCATGGTGGATATGACCAAAACCAAGACTTTTGTGACATCAAATTTTCTTCAATTATTTCATTGTTTTAATTTTAGTTAAAAGTATTCAAAACCTCCTTTTTCCCATTTAGAATGAAAACAAACTCAGTTCTCTGTGGGACGACCTGTACTCATCGCTACTACATATTGAGAGTTGTCAATTATGGGTGCTTACGACAACATTGCAACTCGACAGCAGCATCATTTTGCGCAGACCAAAATTTTATAAGCGTCGTTGCCGGGGAATGGTCTGATTTATACACATTTTGTGCTTCAAAAAAATTTTTTTTTTTAATTCAGTAGTGTAGACTTATTACTTGATCTCTTTTTGATCTCTATCATGGTTACCAATTCGCACGGGGTTTATTTTTCTGATTTCATTGTCGATCAATTACCACCACAACCTTGGTATGACCCTTACACATATAAGTACAATCAAGGATGGATTGATTATCTTGAGTTTGGTTATCCATCACAAGATCTTCCGTGTGTACATCTAGTTTTACCACAACAACCTTACACCCAAACTGGTAAGTTTTTGGAAGAATTAATTTATTCTGTTGCTGCTAATACTTTGGAATTTCAAAAGGAAATAACAGCTAGTCTACAAAGTTTGGAGCATCAACTAAGTCAACTCTAATAAAATTCTTCCATAAGTAGACCAGAATCTCAAGTGACTGAGGGTAGAGAAGATGAAGAAAATGAGCAAGAACTAGGGATGGGATTAATAGATGTGAAGCCTATTGAGGATAACTCTTGTTCATTGTCTCTAATTTCAGTGCCTCAAGATCTTCCAGAGCAAGAGCCAATCAAGGTTTCAGGCTTAGCTATGGACGAAACACAAGAGATTCTAGCTCTGTGAAAGATACCTACTTGGCTGTTAATAGGGATTGCATACACATGCCAGTATACCCCATATTTTTGTTGGCCCTAAAGCAACTTAAGAGGGGGGGGGATGAATTTGGTTTCTAAAAATACTTTTAGAAAGATTAAACTTATTGAGATTTTTCAACTAACAATTAATATAATAGAATCAATGAAGCTGTGAAGTAAGAAAGAGAGGAAATTAAACAACCAATACTTCCAAGCTAACAAGCTTGAAGTATTAATTTACTAGAATGCTTCACACACTTGGTGAGCCAATAATGTTCTACAAAGTAGGAAAATTTTTGCTCACACTAAAACTCTTTTAATTGAGCCAAGAATTTTACTCACAACCTCACTTTCATACAAGATTATCACTCTACTCAAAGTTGAATTGTACTCTAAGCTGTACACTAATACAGTATAGCACTATATCCAATTTGTACTAAAATTGCTATTTTCTAAGGCTTGCATTCAATGTATTAGATGATTTTTACAGAATGATAGAGTAGGTATTTATAGGAGCAATAAATGATGGTTATAACTCTTGAACCCCAGTTATGATAATCATATTTTGATGATGACCAAATCGCACTAACAGTTTGAAAATAAGTGTGCAGAAAAATAGGGAGTTACGGACGTTGATGATTGTCCAAAAGAAAAACAATTCGGAAGATGATAATCTTCCGAGACAAAGAACCTGAAGCCATCTCAGACGAAGAATAGCGTTTGACCATATTTTCAGAAGACATTGCATCGGCCAGACGCAGGTTCGAACGCTTGCTCCGACGTCCGAAACGAATACCCTCAGAAAACGGACGCAACGTCGGATGCAGGGTTTAGCAGCGGCCGTTCGAACGGTCCAACGACTAGTTCGTTTGGACTCATAGTTGCTCTATCGGCCGTCCGGAAGGTCCAACGACCAGTTTTCCAGTAAGCAGAAAATAACCGTTGGAAAGTTGTTAGAAACAAATTATGGATTCTTCAAGTGTAAGAGTGGAGAGATAACAATTATAACAAAGGGAGGTTGTGAGTGTAAAACTCTTGGCTCAACTAAAGGAAATTAGTGTGAGCAAGAGTGATCCTCATTTGTGTACAAGAATCTATTGTCTCGCCTACTTTGAAGAGACTTTTCGTGGCTAAACTTGAAGTTGAGAACTTGGTAGTTGCCTTGTAAGAAGCTCTTTGTAGTTGTAAGTTCCAAGCTTGAGAACCTTGGGAGTTTGGTTTGAGTCTCTTAATCTCAATATTCTTTTTTGTTCTTTAAGTTTAAATTGTTGAATATCTACTGTATTCATTGGTGCTTAATACCTGTTTTTATTTGCTGCCTAAAGTTTGAATTTCTATTAAGCACATAAAAAGGTTTGTTTTAGATACAACCTAATTCACCCCTCTCTTAGGTTGCTTTTTGGGCCAATAGTAACTACTTTATAACGGCTAAATAATAAATTCACAAAAAACTAGCCGCTGAGGTTTCAGAAGTTCGAGATAAGTATGATGCGTCCGACACAGCGTCCGATCTCCATGCAGTAGGTGAAGGACATCGTTCGGACGGCCATGCATATGTTCGTTCCATCTCCGAACAGAGTTTCAGACGGTCGTGTTCGTCCTAAAGAAATTTTGTTCGGACAGTTGTATGCATCCGTAGAGAAGCATTAAGAAACTTGCTTTCTGCCTGTTAGTTCGGACGGTGAAATGTGTCCGTGAAACGTGACATAGTTCGGACGGTGTACTGCGTCCGAACACCCGGTTTCTAACAGAAAAAGTAACAGACCTGCAAAGTTTGTTTTCAGAGATTAGTGCTTATGTCATCATCAAAATAAGGTTTGGAAGCAAAAACATCAATCTCCCACTTTTTGATGATGACAAACAGTCATAGAATAATCAACATGTAAAATTAATAGATATGAGTGATAACCAATCATTTTGCGATATATTTCTACTCCCCCTTTTGACGTCATCCAACAAAGCTCCCCCTGAGAAAGTGTACTCAAATAACCAATATGAATTAATATCAAGGTTAAGCTTGGATCATCATCAACACCAATAGTAAAAAAAAGTCAAAGTAATTCATAAAATGATAATGAGAGCAAATCCAACTAGTCAAAGGAAAAAAATTCAAAGAAATGCCAAAACTAAAATACATATTATCATAGAATCTAAGTCGAGTCATTTTTCTTCTTTGAGTGTTTTATGATCTTGCGGCATTTGGAAGGAGCATCATCATCGGTAGCCTCACTGTCTTCATCTTCTTCATTACGACGTTGCATGATGAAATTGAATGTATCACCAACGTCCTCATCGCCACCTTCATCTTCATTGGCATCACCTTGATTATTTGAAGGTGTCCTCTTCATCATCCTCACGAACATCCCCTTCTTCGGCATTGTCATCACTTTCTGTAGAGGAGTCGAGTGGATAATGTGATTGAATATTTACAAATTGAACCTGAGCTGAAGCACACATGCCCAAGTTAAGTGCCTCTTGGAGGATCAATTCACGAGTTTCAAGTCGTATTAACTTACGATTAGTGCGCGTTGAAAGGAGCTTACTTGAGTGCTCAAAGAATTGAGAAGGCCATAGATTTGAGAAAGTGAAGGTTTAGATGAAGATGGACTGGATCATGGACTGGTAGAGGTGTTTGAGGAGGAGGAGAAAGGTGAGGTGCCAAACCAGAGGTAGAGGCCTAGGATTTTGAACGTTCAATATCAAAGGCTGCCTTAGTTAACCATTGATCATTAAAATAACGGAGGCTTTTTTGCTCAATATAAGATTTGTTGAAATAGGGAGAAAATTGTTTGTTTCCGACGAAAGGTACATCAAGGAAATCAAATACTTTGGTGAGAAATTTTAGCCTGAAATGAATGTTTCGTTGGGTATCAGTAAGAAAGAGTTCCCGCATGGAGCAGAAGAGATACCCAAAGTCAAGAGGAATTCCTATGAAAACGCAATATAAATAGGTAAAGATGCATCTTTCCGGGCTCAGTGCGATGCCAGTGCGATGCCCATCTGTTGGTAATAGCAAATTTGTGACAAGAGTGTACATAATATTCAATTCAGGAGTGAGCAGTGTAGTTTTGGCTTCCAAAGCCTATTTGAAATTGATGTTAAAAATTGATCTGACCTCATCAATGTGAAAGCGAGTATCAAGAGCTGGCCATTTATCTAAAGAAAAGAAATAAGAAAATTCATTCGCATTTGAGACTTCACATTCAAAAATAGTATTGATAATGTTGGAGGAAATTTCAAGATTTGTGCTGTTTACACGAGAAACTAAAGTGCGAACAATGGAGCCTTTCCTAAGATTGGCTGTGAATTGGAGCACCATGTCATGATAAACGGGTAAGTCAGTATGAACTAAGTGACCCCAATTTTGTTTTTCAAAACACGATTTGACAATGGGAAGATTAAATTCATCGAAAAGACTCTGAGAAGTAGGGCGTTGTACGATTATAAATTTGCTAAGAAGAGATGTATACTGTTCGGATGACTTCTCATCAATGAATTTTGGTAAGGTTGGATTTGATGAAGCTTGAGGATTAGCAGACGATTCCCCACGTCTCTTATACACCTCTTGATTTGTATAAGAGTTGCTGTACCATGGAAACCTCCACGGGATTTCAAATTGTGAATGGAAGGCATAAATGCCTGTGATTTTTTTTGGAAAGTTGGTTGAAATTTGATGACATGTTATCTCATGGAAGATGGGTGAAATTTGGTGCAATAATGGTGATGAAAACTTTGGGAATGACAATTTTCCTAACAATTTGTGGAGAGAAGAAAGAGTTGGAGGAATTTTTTAGGAGAAAAATTCGCCAAAGAGGGTTTCGATGGTTAGGGTGAGTTCGAAAAGGAGGAAAGTGGACGGTTTTAATCAAGCAGAGAGACCGCTCAGACATCCGAACGATTGGTGTGCGTCCGATGATGCGTCCGAAAGCTGATGAACGGACAGCCGATCGAAGATCTAGTGCGTCCGATATTCTTTCAGACGATGGGAAGCGTCCGGTAGAATTCCAGTGAGAAAGTGAAGAAATTGAGGAACATTCGGATGATCATAAGCGTTCGAGGCAGAGAGGAGGTTTTGGGATGAGTGAGAGCGTCCGAGACAGAGTGTTGTTTGGACGAGCTGGTGCGTTCGAACTAAGAGATTATGCCAAATTGCACTATAAAATCCCCAAACATTTTTTGAGAGATTCAAAATGATCTAGGGCCAAGGGTTTTGTAAAAATGTCAGCCAATTGATCTAAAGTAAACACAAATCAACACATATTTCCTTTTACAAACTAGATCTCTAATAAAATGGTGCTTAACATCAATGTGTTTGGTCCTAGAGTGCATTACAGGATTTTTTGTGAGATTAATTGCACTAGTGTTGTCACGATGCCTTATAGGCACTCAATCAAAAACAACACCAAAATCTTTTAGAGTATGTTTCATCCGCAGAAGTTGAGCGCAACAATTTCCAGCAACAATGTATTCAGCTTCAGTCGTAGAAAGGGAAATAGAATTTTGTTTTTTGCTAAACCAAGACACGAGACAATTACCTAGGACATGACACAAACCACTGGTACTTTTTCTATCAATTTTACACCCAGCAAAGTCAGCGTCAGAATAACTAATTAAATCAAATGTAGAGGACTTTGGATACCATAGACCAAAATTTATTGTACCCTTCAAATATCTAAAAATCATTTTTACCGCTATCAAGTGCGATTCTTTAGGGCAAGATTGAAATCTAGCACATAAACAAACATCAAACATAATATCTGGTCTGCTAGCTGTTAAGTAAAGTAGGCTTCCGATCATACCTCTGTAGTGGTTTTCATCAACACTATTACCTCCTTCGTCTTTATCAAGTTTGGTTGAAGTGCACATAGGCGTACCTATGTCATTGTTTGCGATCTTCCATTCTGAATCGTTTGAGTAGCTCCTTTGTGTACTTGATTTGTGTAACAAACGTTCCTTCATTTGTTTGGTGAACTTGTAGTCCAAGGAAAAATTGTAACTTTCCCATCATACTCATCTCAAACTCTTTTCGCATTAAATGTGAAAAATCCTTGCACAAGCTTTCATTAGTTGCTCCAAAAATAATATCATTAACATAAATTTGAACAATTAACAAACCATTGGAATTTGTTTTGTTAAAAAGAGTGGTGTCAACTACACCTCTTTTAAATCCATTTGAATCAAGAAACCACTTAATCTTTCTTACCAATCTCTTGGAGCTTGTTTAAAACCATATAAAGGTTTAGAGAGTTTGAAAACATGAATTGGAAAAATTTTATTTTCAAAGCACGGAGGTTGTTCAACGAAAACTTCTTGATAAATAAAACCATTTAAAAATGCACTTTTGACATCCATTTGAAATAATTGAAGTCATTAAACAAGAATGTTGTGTATAATGTGAGAAACATGCAAATGGATTCTAATCTAGCCACGGGTGCAAAGGTTTCATCAAAGTCAATACCTTCTTCTTGAGCATAACTTTTTGCAACAAGTCTAGCTTTGTTTCTTATGATTTCACCTTTATCATTTAATTTGTTTCTAAAAATCCATGATGTTCCAATTACGGGATGAAGGATGGACTTTCAACCAAGGTCCATACGTTATTTTTCTCAAATTGACTAAGTTCATCTTGCATGGCAATGACCCAAGATTCATCATTCAAAGCATCATCTACATGTTTAGGTTCAATGAGAGAAAGTAATGCACAATTACTATTTAAAGGTTTATGAGAACGAGTAATTATCTCATCGGATAGATCACCTATGATTAAATCTTGAGGGTGACTAGAGACGAATCTTCAAACTTTTGGAAGATCTTTTGGAGTATCCTCGTTCTTTTCTTCTTCATCATCTACTTGATGGTCGTTGACATCATTGCTTGATGTGATCTCTTGAGATGATCTTCATGAATAGTGAGCTTCTTGAGCTCCTTTTGAATACCTACATCTTCATCTTCACACAAATTCTTTGAGATAACATCATTAGCTTCATCAAATATAACATGTACAACTTCTTCAATCAAGAGCGTTCTTCTATTGTATACTCAGTATGCTTTCATGTCACTAGAATATCCTAGAAAGATTCCTTCATCCGATTTTTTGTCAAATTTACCAAGGTTTTCTTTGATTTTTAAAACAAAACATTTGCAACCAAAAACTTTAAAATAGCTCACAACGGGGTTTTTTACAAAAAAGGAGTTCATAAGGAGTTGTGTTTAAAAATGAACTTAATAAAACTCGATTCATGACATAACAAGCCGTGTTAATGGCTTCGGCCCAAAAATATTGTGGTAAGTCACATTCACTAATCATAGTTCTAGCGGTTTCTTGAAGAGTCCTATGTTTCCTTTCAACAACACCATTTTGTTGAGTGACTCTAACAACCGAAAATTCATGTGAAATAAACCGTTGCGATTACAAAATTTGGGAAAACCTCCAAATTTAAATTCGGCACCATTGTCACTTCTTAAACGAATGATCTTTAAATTCAATAAATTTTGAATTTTGGAAAACAATTTTGCAAATTTTTCAAAAGCTTCATTTTTGTGAACAAGAAATAATATCCAAGTGTACCTAGAATAGTCATCTACAATAACAAAGACATATTTACAACCACCAAGACTAGCATGTTGAGTAGGTCCAAACAAGTCTAAGTTCAACAATTCTAAAGGTTTATGAGTGGACACAAAATTCTTAGGTTTAAAGGAAACTTTACTTGTTTACCAAATTGGCCTGCATCACAAATTTTATTTTTCAAAAACTTTAATTTTGGCAAACCTCTTACCAAATCCTTCTTAGCAAGTTTTTCAATTAAATCCATATTAAAATGACAAAGTCTTCTATGCGAAAGCCAAGGATCATCTATGGAAGCGGTAAGACATTTTACATTGCTATTGCTAATCTTATATCAAGATAAATCACATAAACATCATTGTGCCTAATGCCCTTGAATAAAACAACATGATTTTTATTAAGAATAAGACATTCATGCTTGGTAAAAGATACATTTAAATTTTTATCACAAAGTTGACTTACACTTAATAAATTATAGTTCAAATTATCAACAAGAAGCATATTCTTAATCAAAGTTTCACCATTTTTACCTACATCACCAATGCCGATTGATTTTGCTTTATTGCTGTCTCCAAATGTGACTTTTTCACTGTTTTTGGATATGAGATTTGGGAAGAGAGAAGCATCACCCGTCATGTGCCTTGAACATCCACTATCTATAAATCACTTAGCATTGTTGGTGATGTTAAGTACCTACACAATAAATCAATTGATAACTTTTGATACCCACGTTTTCTTGGGTCCATTTGAGTTAGTGAAATTGCTATCAATCCATGCGACTTTCATTCCAAGTTTTTCATTCTTCTTGACATAACACATATTCTTAACATGTCCATAGAAGAGTTGTTGGAAATATCTACAAATAGTGTTTTTATTTCCATATAAAGATGATTTTGATTTTACAAAACATAAGTCATCCCTTCTAAACATGATAAAATTTTTGTTGATTAATACATTTCTATTTCTTTTCAAATCAACAACATTTTCTTTCTTTCTAGTCAAGAGAACATCCAAATCATCCAATCTTTTCTTCAAGGAGGCTTGTTCTTCCTTGACCTTTGATCTCACATGCATTCTTTTCTTCAAGTCACAATTTTTTTGTGATAGCCTGTTATTTTCATTCACAAGTTTAGAGTTAGCATTCAATAAAGCATTTGATTTCTTCACTAACTCCTTATTTCTAGCATATGATTCCTTTAAGCTATCATGCAATTTCAAAATGAAATCTTCAAGATCACTTTCATCATTTTCATCATTAGAGTCATAGTTAGAATTTACCTCATCATCTCCAATGACCATAAAAGCCATTTGTGCCGACCCCATTTCTTCTTCGACTTCTCCTTCAGCGGAGTTGCAATTATCCCATGTAATTTGAAAGTTATTGAATATAGGTTTTCTTCCTTCCTTCTTTTTCTTGGAAGGGCACTCATTTGCAAAGTGTCCGAGTTGACCACATTCAAAACATTTTTTGTTTTGCTTCTTCATTTCAAGCCTTGTCTTTCCTTATTTGAATTTGTAGCTCCACCTCTTCTCATTCTTCGTTTGTTGATGTAATGTTTAAGAAATCCTTTGGTGATGAGTGCAAGATCTCCTTCATCAAGATCTTCATCTTCTAGATTGATGGAGCTATTTTCATCCTCTTCTTGAGAGGTCTTTAGAGCAATGCTCCTTCTTGGCCTTGCTTCTTCATCATCCACCACTTTGGCCTTCAACTTCAATTCATAAGATGTAAGAGAATTGATTAGCGATTCAATAGGCATTGAATTTAAATTCTTGGCTTCCTCTATAGCAATTGTTTTGGCATCCCATTCTTTGGATAGACCATTTAGGATTTTTCTATTCTTTTCTACCCAAAGAATACTCCTTACCCAAGGCTTCAAGATCCTTAATGATTTCATTGAACCTACAATACATTTTGTCAATATTTTCATATGGTTCCATCTTGAAGGACTCATACTTGGCAACAAGTAAGGATTTCTTTTGCTCACGAACATCGTCGCTCCCTTCATGGATTTCCTTCAATTTATCCCAAATTTCTTTAGCAGAAATGCATCCCCTGACGCGAGTTGATTCATTAACATCCAAGGCATCTTATACCACATTCATGGCTTTTGCATTTGACGTCAAGTTTGCCTTGTCTTGTGGAGTGAGCTCATCCCTTGTCTTTTCTCTTCTTCTATTTGTGTGATCATCAATGATAGTAGCTTCAAAGGGATCTTCATTAACAACATACCACAAGTCAATATCAATAGATTGCAAAAATATTTTCATTTCATCTCTCCAACTAATAAAATTTGTCCCATTGAACATAGGGGGCCTAGTAACTGATTGACCCTAAAAAATAGAGCATATTGCCGTTCCCATAATAGTTCTTTTCTGAAAAGAAATTTAAGCAATAAAATCAGACCAAGCTATGTTACCAATTGTTGGCCCCAAAGCAACTTAAGAGGGGGGGTGAATTAGGTTTCTAAAAATACTTTTAGAAAGATTAAACTTATTGAGATTTTTCAACTAACAATTAATATAATAGAATCAATGAAGCTGTGGAGTAAGAAAGAGAGGAAATTAAACAGCCAATACTTCCAAGCTAACAAGCTTGAAGTATTAATTCACTAGAATGCTTCACACACTTGGTGAGCCAATAATCTTTACAAAGTAGGAAAATTCTTGCTCACACTAAAATTCTTTTAGTTGAGCCAAGAATTTTACTCACAACCTCACTTTCGTACAAGATTATCACTCTACTCAAAATTGAATTGCACTCTAAGCTGCACACTAATACAATATAGCACTATAGCCAATTTGTACTAAAATTGCTCTTTTCTGAGGCTTGTATTCAATCTCTTAGATGATTTTTACAGCTCAATGATTGAGCAGGTATTTATAGGAGCAATAAATGGTGGTTGTAACTACTTCCTAACGGCTAAATAATTAATGCACAAAAAACTAGTCGTTGAGGTTTTGGAAGTCCGAGATAAGTATGATACTTCCGACACAGCATCCGATCTCCTTGCAGTAGGTGAAGGACATCATTTGGACGGCCGTGCATGCGTCCATTCCATCGTCTAAATAGAGTTTTAGACGGTCGTGTTCGTCCGAAAGAAACTTCGTTCAAACAGTTGCATGCGTCTGTAGAGAAGCATTAAGAAACTTGCTTTCTGCTTGTTAGTTCGGACGGTGAAATGCGTCTGAGAAACTTGACATAGTTCGAACGGTGTACTGTATCCGAACACCCTATTTCAAGCAGAAAAAGTAACAGATCTGCAAAGCTTGTTTTCATAGATTAGTGCTTATGTCATGGATCGACCTTAAGAATTGATGATCAAGAAGTGGCTCATAAAGAGTTCAATATCATCAAATCTCTTAAGGGTCATCCACTGAGGAAGAGGTTAAGTTGGTTTACATAGATGATAATGGGGTCAAAGTTGAGTTTATAATTGATGAAGTCAAGAAGGAGGTTGAGAATATGTATATGATGAGCAACTACCAGGAGAGAGCCTATGAAAGACTGCTAACAATTATTGAGCCCTCTTTTCTCTGGTATAGAGATGGTTATTCTGACCATCTTGTTCAAAGTCAAGCCAACGACAGTAAACAAAAGCGTTGCATGGGAGACAACCCATGTTCATTTACATTTTATTCCGTTTATTTGTTTTTGAAGTTTTATTTTTTGTTTACTTTATTTTTAGTGTTAGCTTAGTTTTATTATGTTGTTAGTGCAGGAAATCGACTTAATGGATTAGTTAAGCTGATAAAATGGTCCTTTAAAAGGGAGCAAGGAGAGGACCCTTCTACATTTCCTCATTTTCCGCAAGACTTGGGGCCTCACGCTCCCTCAATTTTTTTATGCCTTATGTGTTGGGCCATTTTCTTTTTTGATATTTAGGGATCGTCATTGATTTCCTAGACTATATTAGAGGAAAATTCTTGTTAGTTAGGTTTCATTTTGTCATGGTGTTTTCATTTCTTTTTGTCGTGTATTCACTTAAGGGAACTATTTGTTTTGTTTTGTATACATAAAATCATTTTGAATGATGGTTTCAAATCTTGTAGGCAACCCCAAAGGCGTTTGAATCTTGTTTTGAAAGAGATGGTAAGAAAAGAGGTTTTAAAACTCTTAGATACTAGAATTATCTACCTTATAAGTGATAGTCATTGGGTTAGTCCACATGTATTTCTCCTAAAAAAGGGAAATTTACAGTTATAGCTAGTGTTAAGAATTAAGAATCAGTTGATACCTTCTAGAGTTGTAATCGGGTGGCGTATGTGTATTGATTTTCGAAAACCCAATGAAGACACTAGGAAAGATCATTTTCCTCTTCCTTTTATTGATTAAATGTTGGCATGACTTGTGGGGTATGCTTACTATTACTTTTTGGATAGTTATTCGGGATATTTTCAAATAGTCATAGCTCTTGAAAACCAAGAGAAAACTACTTTCACTTGTCCTTTTGGAACATTTGCTTATCGGTGTATTATGCCTTTTAGGTTATGTAATGCTTCATGCATGTTTCAATGGTGTAAGTTTGCTATATTCCATGTTATGATTAAGAAATGCATTAAACTTTTCATGGATGAATTTAGTGTGTTTGGAAATTCATTTGATGCATGTTTGCATAACTTGTCTCTTGTTCTTGAGAGATATGAGGAGACTAACCGTATTTTGAATTGAGAAAAATGTAACTTTATGGTAAATGAAGGAATAATTATAGGACATAAGGTGTCCCCAAAGAAATGAAAGTGGATAAAGCAGAAGTTGAGGCCATTGAAAAGTTACCCTCTTCGTGCAATGTGAAAGGAGTTAGGAGTTTTCTAGGTCAAACCAATTTTTACTGGCGATTCATTAGGAACTTCTCTCACATTTCTAAACACCTTTGTGCTTTATTACAAAAGGATGCATCCGTTTGTATTTGATGATGCTTGTTTACATTCTTTTACTGTCCATGCTTTGATTACCACTCTAGTCATAGTTACACGAAATTGGGAACTACCATTTGAATTGATATGTGATGCAAGTGACTATGCTTTGGGTGTGATGTTATGTAAAAGAATAAATAAGATTTTACATGTGGTTTATTATGCAAGCCGTACTTTGAATTAGGTTCAAGTGAACTATTCTACTACCAAGAAGGAGCATCTTGATATTGTTTTTACTTTTGATAAGTTTATGTCATATTTTATTGATAGCAAGGTCATTGTGCATACCAATCATTTGGCTATCAAATATTTTTTCTCAAAAAGTGATGCTAAACTTAGACTTATTAGATGGATCTTATTGTTGCAGGAATTTGATTGAATCTTGGTTGACAAGAGGGATAGTGAGAATACCATCGCCGATCACCTCTCAAGAATAGAATGACTGATAGGAAGGAGTCATGATGATGTGCCTATTCAAGAAACATTTCTAGAAGAGCAACTAATGAGGGTTGAAGAATCTACACCTTAGTATGTTGATATTCTCAACTATTTAGTTGGCAAGGTGATTATTTCGACTTTGAATGGGGATCAAAAGAAAAAATTTCTTTCAGAGGTTAGATACTACTTTTGGGAGGACCTTTTCTTGTACTGAAGATGCAAGGATCAGACTATAAGAAAGTGTGCTCCTAATGAAGAAGTAGTTGATATCCTTTATCACTACCACTCATCATCGATAGGAGGACATCATGGTTCATGAAGAACGGCGGCCAAAGTTTTGCAATGTGGATTCTATTAGCCAAGTCTATTCAAGGATGCTAGGGCTTATGTCTTGCAATGTGATGAGTGTCAAATATTCATGGGCCCATTTCAAATCTCTTACAACAAGAAATACATCTTGGTAACGGTAGATTATGTATCCAAATGGGTTGAAACTGTATCATTACCCATCAACAGTGCTAGAGTTATTGTGAACTGATAAGTTCATATCATTCTAGTATTGTACTATATTTTATGTGTCAATTACCACGTTTTTATGTGTTGAAAGCAAGATGTGAGTTATTATTGAGCTTAATTTGGTTATTCTTAGTTTTTGTAGGGTTACAATGAAAAAGAGTTGAAAAGGATGCAAAACGATGAAACGAAATGCTAAGAACAAAACATGCACGAATACGAAGTCATCCCAGACACTGTTTTGTATTTCAAGCATAACTTTTGATTCGAAGCTCCAATTGAGGTGATTTAAGAAGAATTCGAAAGCTAAGACGTAGAGATGAAACTTTAATGTTTTGATTTTTCCTAAATAATAAAAGAATCAAGGTGAAAATCGAAGCCAAAGGTGGAACACAATTAAGGAAGTCAGCGCACAAGCGCTGTAGCTGGCCTGCGCATGTGCGTTGAGTCCAGAAGCTTAAATGCCAAAAATAGCTCTTGCACACATGCGTGCTAGGATCTCTGCACATGTACGTGGAGGACAGAATCGGCTGGAACATACTGCCTCCCGCACAATACCTCATATGCGTTACCTCTAGATTGCGCATGCGCGCAGAGGCCAGTGGCAAAACGTAAAATGAGTCTTTGAGGTATTTTTTCAGCCCGTTGGACTCTTTTTCACCCGATT
Organism: Cinchona pubescens; assembly: GCA_025175665.1. Taxonomy (NCBI): domain Eukaryota; kingdom Viridiplantae; phylum Streptophyta; class Magnoliopsida; order Gentianales; family Rubiaceae; genus Cinchona; species Cinchona pubescens. Next base: position 1,071,357 of record JANKKI010000155.1, read on the forward strand.
TCACGTTCTTATTAGTAGACATTATTTGTAACCCTAAATACTCATTATAAATACCCCAAGTAGGGTGAGAAAAAGGGGCGCAAACTTTTATTTTCTTGTTGGCTAGGGTTTTAGTAGAAAATTTTCCTCTTTATTCTTTCGTGGCACTTTGTGCCTAAACTCTTTTCTTGGTAGAGGGAATTGAAGCCATGGTCAATTCTACAAAGTTGTGAGACATCTTGTGCTTAAATTATTCACTTTTATCTCAAGTATTGATTATTTTTCTGCAATTAAATTTATGATTGTTCTTTTTAGCTTATTATTGCTGCAGAATACTAAGTTATTAGAATTAATCTACCGCTAGATTGTTTTAACCGCGTGTGCTTAATTCAATCTATGAAGCAATAGAATTTGATAACTCTTACTGGAATTGTGTTATTGAATTTAGGGAAATTAATCATCTAATTAGCATAACCGCGTGTGTTTTTGTTTAATTAGTCTAATTGTTTATGTTTATTTTAATGCTTTTATTAATTAATCCTGTCTCTAAACACATTAAATGAAAATAGTTAGGGTTAATTGGATCATGTGCTGAAAATTAACCAACTTTAGAAAGAAATAAGAATCAACTTTGAATTGGTATCCGTTTGGGTTAATTCTTCAATTAGTACTTGATATAAATTGAATTATCTTATGTGTCAATGATCGACTCGTGAAGTTGCCATGGTGGATATGACCAAAACCAAGATCTTTCTTAATTGAATTTTCTTTAGATATTTTCTTGTTTTAGTTTTAGTTAAAAAGCATTCCAAACCCCTCCTTGTTCCAATTTAGCATGAAAATAATCCCAGTTCTCTGTGGGATGAACTCGACTCACCACTACTACACAAGCGATGATCCTAACAAAGTCTTAATCCAAAGACTGGTCATCTTGTTAAAAGAAAGAACTTTTTCCTCACGAAAAAGATGAATATTATTGATAAAAATCTGCTGTAAATTCGTCCATATGATGAGGCCTATTTATAGGCTTAATAAAGTCCTAAAAACTAGCTTAAAAACTCCTAAAAAAGTAGTGCTAGGGTTCAGCCATAAGTGGCCCCAAGAGTTGGGCTAAATGGGCCTTATTAAGGCTAATTAATGAGCCTAAAAACTAAGAATTAAATCAACTTAAAACCAACTTAAAATCAGCCCAATTTACACAACACTTTAAATTATTATTGGGCTTTACATAATAAAGACCAAACTAAAATAAACTTGAAAGGAAGTCCGCCTTCTTGCACTCAAAGGATCTCCACTTGTGCTTCACTTTGAAGAATTGGACTTCATGTATTATTGAATTGAGAATAGTCCAATCCAACTTGATCGAAATACCACGAATGTACTCCAATCTTGGAAAGAATGAATCCATGCTTGCTCTGTCGTTCATATCCTCATATTATCTGACACATATATGTGCATTTAGATCCATATCACGAAGGATTGGCTATTCGATTTGCCTTCGGGTAGTATCACAACTTGGGAGCAAATGAATAGACTATTCTTGGCTAAGTACTTCCCCGCTTCTCGGACTGCAAATATTTGCAAGAAAATTTGTGGAATAAGGTAGTTCAATGAAGAATCTTTGTACGAGTATTGGGAACGCTTTAAGAAACTGTGTGCAAGCTATCTGCACCATCAGATAAGTGACTCCTTGCTAATCCAATATTTTTATGAAGGGTTGTTGCCTAATGAAAGGAACATGTTCGACGCCGAAAGTGGAGGTGCATTAGACAATTTGACCATAGACACTGCACGTGAGCTTATATCGACTGTGGCCGCTCACTCTCAGAAGTTTGGGACACGACGTGATCAACCTATCAAGTGTGTAAATGAGGTAAATGTTTCTTCATTAGAACAACAAATGGCTAGTTTAAATTCTTTTATTACACAATTGGCTTCAAGTACTAGACCGCGCTGACTGCACAACCATGTGGCATATGCTCAAATAAGGGACACTCAACAGATATGTGTCCCACATTACAATATGAAGGTCAAGAGCACGTAAATGCAGCCGGAGGATTCTCAGGGCAGCCACGACAAAATTATGATCCCTACTCAAACACTTACAATCCTGGATGGAGGGATCATCCTAACTTCAGATATGAGAACCAAGCCAGAAATCAATCTCAACAAAATCGCCAAAACTTCCAACCTTATAGGCCACCCTTTGCTCAAAGACAACAATCAAATCTGAATAATCAATCGGGTAAGTCTTTAGAGGAAAAGCTGGATATTTTAACTGAAAATACCATTCAATTTTAGCAGGACACCAAAGCCAGTATTTAGCAGTTGCAGCAGCAAATGGGACAAATGGCTACTGCGATTAATAGGTTGGAAGCTCAGAACTCCAAGAAGTTTCCGTCTCAAACCATCATCAACCCCAAGGAGAATGTGAGCGCAATTACATTGAGGAGCCATTGGTACAGAGATTGATGTGTAGCAGAAAATAGTTCATGAACATATGAAGGCCAAGAAGAATAAGACCACAGTCAAAAAAGAGGTTGAACCATGCAAGAAGGAAAGAAGTAGTAAGAAAGATAAAAGTGTTCCTGTATACATCGAAGATAAGCCCGAACCCATCATTCCCCGAGGCATTGAAAGAGTTTTCAAAGGATGATCCTGACAAAGAGCTGTATGAGACTTTTCGTAAGTGCGAGGTAAATATTCCCAAATTAGATGCTATTAAACAAATACCTCGCTATGCTAATTTTTTGAAGGAGTTGTGTTCCCATAAAAGAAAGAAAAAAGAGAAGAAAGTTAGAAAGGTAGAGGTGGGAAGAAATGCATCGTCAATAATTCAAAAATCCCTAACCGAAAAGCGCAAGGACCCAGGTATGTTCTCCGTTCCTTGGAAGATAGGTAATGCACACTTGGAAAAGGCCATGCTGGATTTAGGTGCAACTATTAATGTAATGTCATATTTTGTGTATATGATGCATTGAAAATCGGACCATTGAATAAAACTAGTATAGTAATTCAGTTGGCTGATAGATCTTTAGCCATTCCTAAGGGAATCGTAGAGGATATTTTGCTTCAAGTGGGAAGTCTAGTTTTTCCTGCTGATTTTTATGTGTTATAAATGGAACAAGGTGATTCCAATGCTCCTATTTGTTAGGAAGATCATTTCTAGCTACTTCCCAAACTAAGATAAATGTTCTTAAAGGCAATCTTAGTATGGAATTTGGAGATAAAATTGTTAACTTTAGCATTTATGATGACGTTGATCCATCTGACCATACTAAACTTGTGTCTGTTATTGATGTGTGTATGCCTCCAATACAGGAAACTTATGAACATACGAATAATCAGGAGGTGGACACTAGCCGTGAGGAACATCTCAAGGAAAAGAACATGGACTTGTTGCACCAAACAAGTAATAAAAGTCCTAACATTTTTCCACTTTCTAACGAGAAATTGAAGTTATCCGTTATGCAGGGAACCATTCCAAATTATAATCACCTTCCTAGTCATCTTAAGTACATATTTTTAAAGGATAAGGAGAGGATGATAATCTCAAGTCAACTTAGCAAGTCGCAAGAGGAGCAACTGGTTTGGCTCCTACAAGAGCAAAGGAGAATGACTCCATCATTTTTAAGAATAGTGAAGCGGAAGATTCTTGGACTCCTCCACATGGGAGTAACTTGATTGATTGGTGAACGAACATTCAGTCGAGCCAACGACAGTAAACAAAGGCGCTGCATGGGAGGCAACCCATGTCCATTTAAATTTTATTTTGTTTCTTTTTGCAACTTTATTTATTTTTACTTATTTTCATTTTAAGGATTTAGATTTTTAGTTTTGTTATTAATTGGGAAATCAATTGCGTTAAGAGGCTTAAATGATAAAAGAGAGCCTTGATGGGTTTATGTTTTATGAATTTTACAACAAAAAAAATTATTTCTATTCTGCCTCGCTCGCACATGCGTGCTGAAGAACTTGCTGCACAGGTGTGCGCGAAGAGATAAAAGAGAGGATCCGTTTCTTATTCTCTCTTTCTTCACATTCCTTCTCTAATTCAACTTCCTCTCAAAACCCCAAAATCCCCCACTTTTAAATCTTTAAAAACCACCCCAATTCCATCAGTTTTACGCCCAAATTTTTTTTTTTTTTTCAAGAACAATCAAATCAATGTATGAATTTCTCTTTCTTTCTACAAATTTTTTAAAAATTTCAAGTAATTTTCTAGAATAACTAGAGTATTTTTATGCTTTGAATTGATGAAATTTCGTAGGGATTGAGTTTAAAACACAAATTTGGTGTGATTTTTGTTGGGATTTTGATTGAGGATGGATTGTATGTTCATAATATACCCATAAATTTCCTCTTTCTTTATGCATGCCATGTGTTCGATAATATGCCCCAATGAATAAAAATGTTCAAACACAAGGCAGTGATGCATGAATTTTTTCCCTAGGTCACTGATTTTGCCATGTGATTTCTGTCTAACTCCTGGTTTTCATGAATAGGAATGTTCATGCATTATATATAAGTCTTAGTTTTAGGAAATATTTTGTTTGAATTTTCATGTGTAATCTAAGACTTATGATTTGGGGGAATGGCCTTTCTATAAGTGAGGGGTGTTGTTTGTTATTTGGGAGTTATGATGATTGTTTATGTTCTATAGGAGTGGGAAGAGCAGCCAAGAAAATAGCCACAGGAAAGGGTACCGGAGAATCTTCATCATCCGGGGCTACACAATCAAGGGTTGGTGGCGGTTTATGTTTCTTAATGGAGGCTGCCAAACAAAAGTATGATGATGATGTTTCTAAGCGGGCTATAATAAAGGAAAGAGGCATCTAAGTTCCATTGGCAGGAGTGCCGGAAATAAAGATTACTATTCACAATAGGGGATAGGAGCGTCTTACTTCAACTCCCATCAATGTCGTTCTACCGGTGGTGCGTGAGTTCTATTCTAACTTTAGTCATTATAGGTCCACCAGTGTCTATGTACGGGGGAAGAGTGGGAAGTGGATATCTCTGCCACCGAAATCAACAAAATTTTGAAGGTCAATCGTGTTCGCAATGATGAATGGCCTAATACCCGTAATACCAATGTAGGGCTTCAGCAAATCTCTAGTGTTCTGTGTGACGAGGATGTTGATTGGACCTTTACGGCGGATGGCAGGGCGGCTCGGCATTTCCACGCGAATAAACTTAAGCCAGCATGGTTGTGTGGCTTAAATTCATTTGTGTCCGCCTTCTACTGGTAAACCATCTTACCCATGTCACTATGGAATGGGCTAAATTACTATATTGCATTGCTACTAGGAAGGCCATTGATGTGGGTTAGCTCATATACCCACAAATTTGCTATTCCGCTACCAATCGGCAATCGGGATTATGGTTTCCTCATCTGATCACGACATTATGCTTGGAAAGTGGGGTGCCGGTTGAGCCTTCTGAAGAAAAATTGAGGTCAGGCCAGATGATCACAATGGAAGGTCTACGGGCTCTGGTTAAACGTACGAGAGCCCAAGCTTCTACATCACAAGTGGAGGAAGCCGATGATTCGGATGACGAGCCAGTACTTGCTCCCTCACAGTCTCAGGAGGACCTTCTACATCAGATCTTGGCTGAACAACAGCGGATGAGCCACTGTTTTGATTCATTTATGCACTATCAGTTTAAGTGGCAATAGATAATGGAGGCTCGTCAGATGGCCAGAGAGCGGGGCGAGGACCCTTCAACATTCCCACCCTTTCCACATTTTTCACAGGATTTGGGCCCGCATACCCCTTGATTTCTTATGCCCTATCTGTTGGGCCGTTTTCTCTGCTAGTTATTGAATTGATTTCCTTGACAATTTGCTTAGTTATTTTATTCGGCATTTATTTTCGTTGGTTAGGTTTTATTTTTAGTTAATTAACTTATTTTTTGTAAGGTTTCTTTCGTTATTTTGGTTCTGTATTCCCTTAAGGGAGTAAGTCTTCTTGATTATTGTAGGATTATTTCCTACAATGTTCTTGTTCTTCTTAATATCTCATGAAGGGAATTATTTATTTGTTTTGTTTTGTTTTGTTTAATTGTTCGGAGCTTTCTTTCGCGACAAGGGGTTATTTATAGCGGATACTGCTCCAAACGCGACTTAAATCCAAGAGAAGCTTTTCTTTTAAAAATTTTATGCTTTTATTCTTTTGCATTGAATCAATAACTTATTTTTAAGTCTGGGGTTTAAGTTACAGTTTGGAGCAGTATTTGGTGTATTTTACTCGATTTTGCTGCTATATATTTCAACTTTTTCTTTGATCTGAGATCTTGTTAATTTTTGAAAATTTTTGTGGATTAATTGACCATTTTTAGAAATTTTCAAAAGTTTTTGCTTAATGTATTTTCTCCGTTTTTCTACATGATAGTCATTAATTGAACCATGCATGAATGAGTTTCGGTGTTAATATTTTCCGTTCATGATCCAATTAACTTTAACTATTAGAACTGAGCCATACTTTAATTTTTGATTTGGGATATTTAGAGAAATTTATGTAGAATCAATTTATGTTGCATCCCAAAAACTTGCTTTATTACATTTTCGAAGCTAATTCTTAGATGACCTGATTTAGTTTAAATATTCGGGTAGTGTTTTTGGGTTTGATGAGCCTTTCTAGCCAACCATTTTAACAATTTATTCTAAGTACCTCATTTGAGCCTTATTTTTGTGAAAAGAAATAACATTCACCTTCTCTCACATAAACTCATTTACCTATCCTTATTGAGTTTAATATTTCTATTGTTTTATCCTAAATTTTTCCTTCAAGAGCTTATGGTACACATTATTTGTTAAGAGAATATAAGGGTGGAAGTTTGTGATGTACATTTTTGTTGCGAAATGGGGTATTGGAAAAAATTGTTGAGAAAAAAATGAATATGGGATTTTTCGAAATATGCAGGTAGTTTTCATCACTGGTACCTGCATGTTTTGATATTTACAGGTACTGCCTAGAATACACATCTAAAATTGCAGGTAGTGCCCGTCATACACATACCTAGATGTTGTATATGTTGCGGGTTCCGGGTGGGTACCATCCCTATAAGAGCATGTGAGAGAACATAAAAACAATGATGATGTGATGTATATATGTCCGAGGGAGGTTGGCATGTTTGGCTGTTTCGGAATTTTTTCAGGGTGTTTGTTACTCAATATTGGGGTTGTGGATGTATGATATTTCTCATATGAAGAGAAATTTTATTTTAATGTGTGGCCACCATTATTATAAAGCTCTTGTTCTTATTTTCTATAACCTTTCCCTTCTTTAGCTAACAAATATCCTAACCTATTTTTCGAACTAAAAGTCCTACCTAAATTTAGATTGAATCGATTGTCTAGATTAATGGAGGGGTGTAAAAAGAGTGAGCTATGGGGTGTTTAGAAAAATTTTGAGGGTCTTCATGATTTAATCTAGATATTCGCAAATCTAAATTTTTGAATGGCTATACACACATACACACGAATATTCATGTTTTGGTTTTTATTAGCATTTGAGCTCCTGGGTTCTTTAACTACTCTGATTGTTGGATTGATTACTGATGGTATTATGTGGATATTTGAAGGAATATGTTGAGTAGAATGTGTTAAGCTTAAATGTTATAATTTATGGTTGATCGAGGACAATCAAAGACTAAGTGTGGAGTAATTTGATAAGTTCATAATTGTACTATATTTTATATGTCAATTACCATGTTTTTATGTGTTGAAAGAAAGATGTGAGTTATTATTGAGCTTAATTTGGTTATTCTTAGTTTTTGTAGGGTTACAATGAAAAAGAGTTGAAAAGGATGCAAAACGATGAAAGGAAATGCTAAGAATGGAACATGAACGAATACGAAGTCATCCCAAACACTGTGTTTTGTATTTCAAGAATAACTTTTGATCCGAAGCTCCAATTGAGGTGATATAACAATAAGCTCCAAAGATAAGATGTAGAGCCAAAACTTTCATGTTTTGAGTTTTCCCAAATAATGCAAGAATAAAGGTGAAAATCGAAGCCGAAGGTGGAGCACAATTAAGGAAGTCAGCGCACATGCGTTGGAGCTGGCGCCTGTGCATATGCGCTGAGTCCAGAAGCTTAAATGCCAGAAATAGCTCGCGCACACATGTGCGCTACAGAATTGGCTGGAACTTACTGCCTAGCTCACATGCGCACAAACGATCCTGCGCATGTGCGCAGAGGCCAGTAGCAAAACGTATTTTTGAGTCTTTGAGGGATTTTCTTCGGCCGGTTGGACTCTTTTTCACCCGATTTCACATTCTTATCAGTAGGCATTATTTGTAACCCTAAATACTCATTATAAATACCCCAAGTAGGGTGAGAAAAAGGGGCGAACACTTTTATTTTATTGTTGGCTAGGGTTTTAGAAGAAATTTTCCTCTTTATTCTTTCGTGGCACTTTGTGCCTAAACTCTTTTCTTGGTAGAGGGAATTGAAGCCATGGTCAATTCTACAAAGTTGTGAGACTTATTGTGCTTAAATTATTCACTTTAATCTCAAGTATTGATTATTTTTCTACAATTAAATTTACGATTGTTCTTTTTAGCTTATTATTGCTGCCAGAATACTAAGTTATTAGAATTAATCTACCGCTAGATTGTTTTAACTGTGTGTGCTTAATTCAATCTATGAAACAACTGAATTTGATAATTACTGGAATTGTGTTATTGAATTTAGGGAAATTAATCATCTAATTAGCATAACCGCGCGTGTTTATGTTTAATTAGTCTAATTGTTCTTGTTGATTTTAATGCTTCTATTAATTAATCTTTGGCGCGTGTCTGGGTTAAATTAATAGTTAAGGTTAATTGGATCGCATGTTGAAAATTAACCAACTTTAGAAAGAAATAAGAATCAACTTTGAATTGGTATCCGTTCGGGTTAATCCTTCAATTAGTGCTGGATATAAATTGAATTATCTTGTGTGTCAATGATCGACTCATGAAGTTGCCATGGTGGATATGACCAAAACCAAGATCTTTCTTAATTGAATTTTCTTTAGATATTTTCTTGTTTTAGTTTTAGTTAAAAAGCATTCCAAACCCCTCCTTGTTCCAATTTAGCATGAGAAAATAATCCCAGTTCTCTGTGGGACGAACTCGACTCACCACTACTACACTAGAGTTGTTAATTTTGGGTGCTTACGACGGCATTGCAACTCGACAGCATAAGTTTCGTACACCATGAACGTTGTGAAGAATAATATTTTTGCAAGGTTTGGGATACCAAAGACCATTATAAGCGATGGAGGAACTCATTTCAAAAATGCCTTATTTAAGTCCTTGTTCTCAAAGTATGATGTGAGGCATAAGATTGCTCTTGCTTATCATCCTCAAGCATCCGGCCAAGTTGAGGTGTCCAATTGAGAGTTGAAAGAATATTGGAGAAAACAGTGAACTTTTCAATGAAGAATTGGTCTAAGGAGTTGGACGATGATCTATGGGTCTATGGAATTGCTTTGAAGACACCAATAGGGATGTCACCCTACTGGATGGTTTAGGGGAAGTCATGTCATTTGTTGGTAGAGTTAGAGCACAAGGCTTTTTGGGCGGTCAAAATTCTCAATTTTGACTTGACTAGAAAGAAGCTAGTGACAAAAGATTTTTGGATCTTAATGAGCTTGATGAATTTTGAAGAGAAGCTTATGAAAATGCTAAGCTCTACAAGGAAAGGACAAAACCATGGCATGATAAGCATATTCTAATGAAGTAGTTCAAAATCAGTGATTTGGTGTTGTTATACAATTCATGGCCCAAGCTTTTTCTGAGCAAGTTGAAATCATGATGGAATGGTCCATTGAAAGTGGTGAAAGTGTTTTCCTATGGAGCGGTAGAATTAGAAGGAAAGGACACAACTTTCAAGGAGAAAGGGCACCGTTTGAAGCTATATCATGAAGGAGTAATTGAAGAAGGATGGGAAGCCATCCATTTTTCCACTACTTGATCAATTTATGCCATAGTCAAAATGATTACTATAAGATCTTATTGGGAAGCAACCCAATATTTAATTTCATGTTTTGTGTGGTTTTTAGCTTTATTTCTTGTTAAAATTTGATTTTTTTTGATTAGGTTAATTTTAGTATATAAATTTAGGTTGCAAGTGTTTCTTATGCTTTTAATAAATTTTGCTAAGGAACTAAAGTGAAATGTTCAATTATATTTTTGTTTTTCATGTTTGTAGGTGATGAGAAGAAGTGGAAGAAAAATTTAAATTTTGGATAAGTGTGAAAAAATCTGTTTTGTTTTGATGCCGCGACATCAACTTTTGATGTCGTGACATCAAATTCAATATATCAGGTTTTAGCTTGGTGTCGCAACATCAAACTTAATGTCCCGACATCAAATCAAACATATTAGGTTTTAGTTTGGTGTCGTAACATCAAACTTAATGTCCCGACATCGACATAAAACTTCCACAAAGGCAAAAATTTTGGCCTGCTTCGATGTTACGACACTAAGAGTTGATGTTATGACATCGACCACGTGAGAGACACACATAACTATCGATGTCATAACATAAAAAATCCTGTGTCACGATATTGAGGCATACCTGTCACGCACATGACAAGTGATGTCGTGACATCGTCGAATATTTGATGTCGGGACACTAAAATCGGAAGAAGCTTTTGAAATATGATTTCAGCCTATTTTTCTCAAACCAAAACCCATTTTACCCCAAAACCTAGTCGTCACCCTTCTTTCTTCCCTTTTCCAATCTCTCTTCTTCTCATCTCATCCACCCAATTCTCTCATAAATCAACCCAATGAAATATATTTATCATCTTTCATCCTACAATTTTGGAATTCAAAGAATGAATTTAAAACTTCAAGGAGCATTTTCACCAAAATTCGAAAACAAATTCCAAGGGCTTCAAGAGGTTAATTTTAGTTTCAATCTTCAGATAATATCTTCCTATGATGTTCAATCTTGTAAGTATTGTTAGTCTACAATCAATTTTGAAGTATTAGATTTGATTATTTTGGAATTTTTTGGCAAATTTTCCTTGAATTTGTGGATTGAATTTGGAGTCGAAAAATGAATTAATTTGTGTGTGCGTGTTTAGTAGTAGACTTAGTTTCTTTTTTTAATTGCTGTAATTACCAAATTTTGTGGACTTTTTTGTGGAGTAACGAGTGGAGTATTATTAGGTTTAAATATAGGAGCATTAGGAGAGTTAGTGGGATGTGCTAAAATCTTTTTTTTTTTGGGAGGGAGAGGGCAAATAATTAATTTTTATTACTAAAACACACACAATACAAACTAATTTACTATTAATAGCTTGATTTGCAAAAATCTTGGGGGGGACGGGTGCGGTTGCCTCTCCCCCATCGCCCGGTCATCCGCCATTAGATATGACTCAATTTTGTGACTAGTTTATCAGGTTAACTAGTTGAACTATCGGCTGGGCAAGGCTATGGTCTTGACTTTATTAAAGCACCAATTCCTTTGTTCAAAGATTGTTTTCATGCACCTCTTTGTGATATTTTCCAAATTGTTAGTGGTATTCTGGTATTTTCTTCAACATGCTCTTTCACTGAATGCTTCTTTTTTCTACCACTGCAGTACAATCCATTCCCCTATCCCCCACAAACAATTTTGATCCACTTTGGCCATTCATTTCCTTGGATAGCCTTGGCGGTTTCCTATTTGAACTGTGGAAATTATCTCTTCTCGCCAGCACCAAGTGAATTTGTTTGCCATGCATATGGGGTTGCATTTTGTTGCATGTGCAACTTGTCAACATAAGGTGAAACCAAATCACTACTTGTCTTTCTACCTCTTCTTTTGTAGGAATTTGGAGGTTTATTTCTAATCTTCAGTCTTATGCACAAATTCATGTTTTAAATACTATGTCTTTTCCCTATTGGCTTTCTTTGAATTTCATTTTTTCTTTACATTGGCTAACCTAGCAACTTCTGAATTTCCAGGTCTCAACAAAATTGTTAAAGATGACTTTCAAAATGTTTCCCATTATTAGAAACTAAAAAGCTAGAAATCCTAAATCAACAAATAATGTTTTTCAAAAAGAATTTTCGAATAGACTTTTCTCTTATTGGTGTTAGCGGATCTGATTCAACCCATTTAACAAAGCAATCAACTGCTACATGAACTAAGTACCATGGATTTCTGATCTGACTCATTTCATTGCTAGGTTTTCTAACAATCTAGTCACAGATGTGACACTTATAGCGTATTTTAACTAGTTCTACATCTTTATAGATTATAAGACAATAATACCCAACTAAAAAAACTTTCTTAGCTAATATATTTGGCCAAATGCTGCTTCCAAAAAATTCTTTGTCAATCTCTTTGAGCATGTAAATTACTTCACAGGGAGCAAGTTACTTGAGAAGTAGATTTAAGTAAGGGTTAAATCCACTTTTCCCCCTAAACTTGTACTATTTATCACATTACATGCATCCTGAACTAATTTTTTTATCACTTTTCCCCTTAAAGTTATTATTTCTTAACATTTCAACCCAAATCTTGACAGAAGTTAGAAAAGTAACAGAATATTTGTGACTTTTATGCATATGTTGGCAACAAAGAATTTACTGCTACTTCTTTTTTGTGGAAGGGATAGAAGTGTGTTAAATATTTTAGTTTCCTTAGTTTTTCAGTTTTTTCTTTTATTGTCTTAATCTATCCACTTTAGAAGACAAGTTATTTTATTTTTTAAAAAAATAAATGAGTGGTCCAAATTGGGCTCCATTTCATGTGCATAAACTATTTTGGCTCTCAGTTATTTTTCCTTGATTTACTAATTTTACCCTTTTTAATTAGGTGAGTGCATATAACTCGCAAATATTTCATTGCTTTTCTAACTTCCGTCAAAATTTGGGGTAAAATGTCAAAAAACAAAAAACTTTAAGGGACAAAGTGATCAAAAAATTAGTTCGGATTCAATGTGATAAATAGTGAGAAGTTTAGGAGGACAAAATGGATTTAATCTTTTAAATAAAATAGACTATAGGGTTATCCATCTTCTAAACGATATCGACATGATTGGATCCTAAATACTCTGGCATGTGCCTTCGACGCTGATAGCCTTTATGCTATATGGACTCTCCTCTCACCCCCAGAGTACTCGTGTTTTGCCGTGTCGATATGGGTGTCGTTGTAGAATCCATGTCCAATATGATCAACTTTCAATTGGGTACTTTGATTTTTTTTACCAAGTCAAAAGTTATGTTGATTTCAATATGGTTGTGATTTCATCATATGAAAGGACTGATAAGATAGACAGGAAGATTAAGTAGGAGGGAGAAACATATGAAAATTGTATATTAAATCACTAAATCTTGTTAAGTTATATATCATTCTATTATCTTCTTTATTTTAGAGCATTACTATTCTTTAATGGTATGCAGAAACATATTTATTTTTAAAAAATGAGTTATAAAATAATGTTAAAATTGTTTATGTCATCAAATTTTATTAGTACTACATTAACTATAGTAACATATACAACCATAAAAGATGCACTCCCGTATCTGTATCTGACTCTTTTAGAGTGTTCCCATATCTTTAATTTATAAAATTGACGAATTGGACACCTAAATATGTATCTGTACCCGACACTCATATTTGAATCTAGGTAATTTAGGCTAGCACCAATTGATAAGTAAGTGATGATCACTAACCTAATCAACCTCATCGAACTCGGTTGCTTTAGTACTCCGTTATTCCAAGACTTCCATAAGTACGAATATTCAAATGTCAATTGAAAGATTATGTGAGTTTGGGTAGTGCATCTATTATTTTCCTGATTTCTTGATTTTTTTGCATACGAAAATATTCAAATTGAGCAAATAACTGCTACCCTCCAAGTATTTTTCATGAAAATTAACAATTATTTTCCAGTGTCTAAATATATACTTAATACCATTTGCTAATAATCTTACAACAAATATTATATTATATCATGTATTTTTATCAAGATACATTAATGCTTCTTCAGCATTAAAATATGGTATTTAGGTACCTAGAAGTTCTTCATCATTCTCTCAAGGAAAAATATGATTTTCTTTCCTTATCAAATGATCTTACAATCATTGGGATACTCATTCGATGTGCTTTATCCATATAGAGCTTTGATACATTTTTAGTATAAGTTGATTGATAAATGAAAATGCTATTGGTTAAGTGATAGAAGACTCAAATTGTAGTCCTATACAAAATTTGGTTTTGCCTTGGTCTTTCACCTCAGATTCTTTCTTTAAATAATTCATTACCTATTGAATTTTTTTAAGAGCTCCAATAATGTTCATATTATCAATATATATATTAACTATCACAAAATGTGATCCAATTCTTTTTTATAAAAATACAAAGGTAAATTGGATCATTTTTATAACTATCATTCAAAAGATACTCAATGATATGGTTATACACATACACCTAGATTCGTTTAATGCACATAAGGATTTATGCTATTTTATTGAACAATTTTCTCAAGAAAATTTTCATGCTTTGGGCATGTGAAATCCTTCTAGAATTTTCATAAAAATGTCTGTATCAAGTGAGACATGTAAATAGGCTGTAAAAACATCCATTAGAAACATTTCAACTTTTTCGCGAACTACTAGACTAATAAGATACCTAAAGATGATTATATCTACCATAAGAGAATATGTCTCTTCGTAATCAGATTGGGTCACATTTACAAAAATTCTTGTACAACAAGTTATCTTTATACCATACATTTTCATTTTTCTCATTTGAATATTGCACAAATACCTATTTTTACCCTACCATCTTTATACCTTTAGGCATTTAGACTAAAAGTTCAAAATTTTCATGTTTTGAAAGTGAATTTAATTCTACTTGAGTTGTGTCGCTCCATTATTGCCGATCATTTCTATTTTGACATTCTTCAACAGCTTAATATGTTCAGAATCTTCGTTTTCATTCAAAACAATAGCTCCTATGTTAAAAGCAAAAAATGTAGTCAACAACAATATCTAAACGATTCCACATTTTTCCGATAATGACATAACATATTGAAATCTTTTTATATTTATTAGAATCAGTTACCTAATCTACTTTCGGGGTTTTAACATTAGTTATATCTAGCTCTCTTTAGGAGTACCCGCTTCGTTATATAACCATCTTGAATATTTGCTCATTTCCATTTTTAAAGATTTTTATCACTAGAACCTATTAGTGGCTAGCTACCATGCTTTAGGTATAAGTTTTAATCAGTTTTACTAATACATATTTCTACTGGCACATCAATTCTAATTGGAGACTTTTTTAGCTAGTATATGAGATTTGATAACTCGTTTTATTAGGCCAGTAAAGAAATCTTGTGGTTGATTTGCAATATTTTTCAAATGAATTATCTTTTTAAACTTCTAATTCATATTATTTTGTACAAGAATTAAATTGTGACAAAGATAATTCATTCCATTCAATTCTATGTCAAGTTATTTATCTTCTTCCCCTAATGTTGGGAAAATCTGTTTATCAAAATGACCTATATATAGCAAAACATGCCGTATATAAGTCCTTATTAATGGTTCAAGATATTTAATTATAGAGGAGACTTATATCCAACATTATTCACACAAATTTTGAGTAAGAAAATGATACTGAAAATCAAGAACAAAAAATTAAAAAGGTCAATTCTATTGATTTAATCAACAAAAGTTAGAGAACTCTAGCTTTGACTTCTATTTTTACAAAAAAATATTTTCTTAATTTTTACTCCTTTAGAATTGTAGATTTATAACCAAAATAAATGATTGTAATTGAAAGAATATTGTTCGTAAGAGAACACTTGAGTAGATTCGAAAAAAAACATCTCTTGATCTACGAAGAGCTTGAGAATTTGAACACTTGAATACATCTTGAAGAAGAACGTCTCTCGATCTATGAAGTACTTGAAGATTTGTCAACCCTTGAGGATTTATTAATACTTGAAGACTTGAACAAATCTTGAGGAAGAACTTCTCTGATTTGTGAAGGATTTGAAGATTTTTCATACTTGAACACTTGAAAATTGACCATTTGAGGAACGCTTGAGGATTTCTCAGCCCTTGAAAACTTGAACACTTGAGAAACGTGAAGATCTTGCAGCTTTTCGAGGATTTGATAGTCGAAGAATGTGAAGATCTTCAAAGACTTGGGAGACATGATGTATGCAGTGGATATCTAATGTAGTCTTTTCTGTTTAAATTCTGGGAGCACCCCTATTTATAGGTAAAAGTAGGATTTGTGACTCTAATGGGTTCCTTGGTAGTTAAGTTACTCATTATCAAAGACAAAATATTGGGCTGACTTATTAACATCAGCCCAAACCACTTTAATAGACTCTAGTCAATTTAATTTATTTGATCGAGTCCAAATTCAAGTAAGTACACTTATTACATCTATAAATTATTGGGATTTGTCTTGAACCTTCTATTCAAATTAATTAATCAAAATAATTATTTAATTACAGTCTTAACTAATAATCATTTAAAATTTTGATATCAACAAATGCCCTCACTGCTTGAAAATATCGATATCGGGGCTTGAAGTATTTTTTTTCTCATTTAAATAACCCATTTTTTTTTCAAGAAAAAAAAAAAAAAAAAGGACGAAGAAGAAGAAGGCCGCTCCATCATTTTAAAAGAAAAGTCTCCAAACGCCAAATGATGAAAACCCACAAGTTAGAGTCAATGCTTTGAGCACTTGGTCTATGGTCCCTGGATGGCGTGGCAGGCACATGAGATCTTAGCATTGAAGGCTCAAGACTTGCACTACAAACCCGAAGACTACCGGAACATTTACGAATTTGAAATTTTCAGTTTCAAGTTCTTAACTACTTGTCAATTGCCATTAACAAATAGGAAGTTGCAGATAAAATGACATTGGATTTGGTATAGCTTGGTGCACGCCACTACATTTGGAAGCTGCTGTATTCAACCTCGAAACTCTTCAACAAGACTTACAGAAATCTTTCCCTATATTTTCACTCCAAAAGTTTCCATTCTTTTCGGCCAATCAATCCAACCATTGCAGGTGGTTCCTTTTTTTTTTTTTTTTCCAACTAGGGCTGAACACCATTCTTTTTCCTTTAACAAAGTTGGCAAGAAAACATGGCAAGTTCTTTCAATCTTCCTACCTTTTTTCCTGCAAACCTTCTGCAAAACATGAAGAAAGCCACTTTGAATAGCTTCCAAATTGCAAGTCTGTCAATTTTTTTTCGTATAAGAAGTTGGAAGTGCCACACTTAGAAGTTAACCGCCACTTTGCAACTTCCAGAACTGAATTTAGGTTAATTTGGTAATCGTTGAACTTGCAGCTTCCAAAATTATTTTTCCTTCAGTTCCCAAAAGCACAGCAGTCCAACTTTAGGAAAATTACCAAATCGTTCACCTTGCATAGTATGAAAGAATTCTTCAGAGTTCAGACTTCATCCACCACCTTCTAGTTCCTATTTAAAAGGAATGCCCGACACCAATTCTTCTACTTCACGGTCTTGAAGGAATCGCAACCGGACGTAGTTGATAGAGGTAGCTCAAGACTTCGTCCCCTTGGCAAGTTATGCAGGTAAGTGTATATCTCCTCAATTGTATTTATTCTAAAAGTGATCTTTTTTTTCCAATTATGAACTGTGTACATAACGTTTTTCTTTTTTCTTTCTTGAACCATGCCACTCTTCCCAGTGATATTCTGAAAAGTTTTGGATTTCAACGAGTTCCCAATGCTGCTGAAATCTTCGATCTTTTGTTGTTGCGATCAACGACTGGCCACTTGATTCCAGCAAAGGTCTTGACAATTTGAAGTTAACATAGTTAATTTCAATTCACAAAGAAAGCATTGTCACGGGCTCTTACTTGTATCGCCCTCAGTTTCTGCATTGCAACGGAACCGCTGCAATCCTACTTTTATGTCGGGACGTCATAGTTTTAAAAATGCAAATGTTGACGAACTGTTGCCATGCTTCGATTCCTAAATTTGCTATTGTCGCTACAGTTCTCCTGTGCTCCACTTTGACATGCCAATTTTATACAAAATCCACTCGATGGTCCTATTATTTTTCCAGTTGCATATGGTCATTCACGAACAGAGCATAATAGCGTGATGTTGTTCCCCTTCTTTTTGAATAACCACCATCATGATCATACTCATCTCTTGTGGGGGATTCAACTCAATAAGTTGCTCTTTGTGATGATAGAATATTAGTCATGGACCGAACTTGCTTAGGCCCCCTCCCCAAATCTCAAAAGCAAAATTCTTTTTTTTCCCTGGATTGACTAAATTCTTTAATAAAACTCACTCTTATCTTAAATCTCTACATGAATTTTGCTTCTAGATGGTGAAAATCATACATAGTGAAATCGCGCAACTTTGTCTTCAACTTCTTGATCGAAAGCAAGGCTCAAACGACATGGCTTGTGTCTATACTCTATTGGCAACCTTGCTTTAAATTTTGCTTCTAGATGCGATGCTTTACCTTTCCGAGTAGTTGGCCAAATATGCAAAAGTGTTTCGTTGTACTTCTTCGTCACTTTCAAGTAAAGAAGTGCCTGTGGTGCCATCTCATGAACATGATAAGGAAGAAAGCGGCAAAATTTTTCGCCTCCACTCAATTACACTTGCTTGGACAAAGCTACTGGAATGCCTGTATACTAACTTCGGCGAAATTTCTTACATGTCATACTACAGGAGTGTATTGAAGATGTCCTCTCAAAACATAATAAGGTGCTTCTAAACAGGTCAAGATCTACGATGTCGTCCGTGCTTCCTTATTCATATATGTCTATTGTGATAACGTCTTGCACGTCTTTCTCAAACTTTGGTATCACGTGAGCATACATTTCACTCATTAATTAGCGAGTTGTCCATCTAACTTTGGTTATGTGCATGTTCAGCGGTCTTCTAGTTCATGACATGCTTTATGATGAAATAATCCCTTCAGTTGAACTCCGTGGTGCTAGACTAGAAGAGAATATTGGTTACTGGAAAATTCCTTCCACCTGTGTAATGGAGATTACTCAAATTCAAATTAATATAAGTGCAATTCGTCTAATTCGCATGTATTTTCTTGCACAATTCTTTCCACATGCTTTTCATATAATTTTTCTTTGTCTTCAATTAAAAAAGATTCTAACAAATTTATCGACATGACTCGAACGATCTAAACCAAAATGGGATTTTGACACTGATATGACTGAACTTGAAAATAACTTCCAAAGTGCCTATGTATCCCCAAAAAAGTGGGAATCAAGTCATCATGTTGTTCGAAGATTTTTTTTTTTTTTTTTGCTATTCACAGTTTTAGTTTGTGTGGGTCAGAAGCAACATGCAGTTTCAACTCGTGCTTGAAGGAGTACTTCAAGATTTCCAATTTGAAGACATTTTACTCCCTTGTCAAAGAAACTTTTAAGGACTTGAACTTAAAGGCACTTTACACTTGTGCCAAGGAGGTTTTGAAAGATTTGAAACTTGAACATAGTTTACGCTCATGCCAAGGAGTACTTGAAGATGAAGAACTTTACAGACTTAACTTTGCAGACAATTTATACTCATGTCAAGGAGTACTTGAAGATTTGTAACTTGAAAAGAGTTTATGCTCGTGTCAAGTAGTGCTTGAAGATTTATAGCCTAAAGACAGTTTATACTCACGTAAAGAAGTGCTTGAAGATTTGTAACTTGAAGACAGTTTATTCTCATGTCAAGTAGTACTTGAAGATTTTCAACTTGAAGATAGTTTATGCTCACTGTTGTATCAAGGAGTACTTGAAGATTTGCAACCTAAAGGCAATTTATGCTCATGTCAAGGAGTGCTTGAAGATTTGCAACCTGAAAACAGTTTACGCTTGTGTCAAGGAGTACTTGAAGATTTTCAACTTGCAAACAGTTTATGCTCGTGTCAAGGAGTGCCTGAAGATTTGCAACCTGAAGACAGTTTATGCTCGTGTCAAGGAGTATTTGAAGACTTGCAACTTTGAAGACAGTTTATGCTCGTGTCAAGGAGTACTCGAAGGCTCTTCATCTCAGAGACATCACTTGTGAGCATGATAACACTCCAAAATATCCACTTTGTTGGAAAAATCTTCAGGTGTTCTTGTCTACCAACTTTAAATTGGGAAAGTTCCCGGACTTCATCCTTCATAAATTCTTTTAACTTCTCATTTTCTTGATCTTCAACAGAGGCATTCATGCTATTGTTAGCAATGCTTAGCTCTAGGTCGCAAGCTTTAGTTGCCAATTTATCAAATGGTCTTGGGTTGAGTTCCTTGAATAATGTATGAAAGTCTCCAATGCATACCTTGTATGCACATTTCTATAGGAAAAGTTTCAGACAGCCTATCTTTGCAACTAAGACACAGAGTATGCCAATGATCAATGTAGTCAATGATTGGTTTATTTTTCCATTGCTTTTCATTAGTGAGTTCTATCTTGCTGATGATGCGAAGTGTGCTATAGAGATGATTCAAGAACTCTTGCTCCATCTATTCCCAAGTATACATTGATTTACACTCTAAATTTGCATACTAGTTAAAGGCATTGCCTTTCAAGGATCGTATGAAATTGCTTTACAAGAAAATCACCTTCTATGCTAGTATTGTTGCAAGTCTCAATGAATTGGGCAATGTGTTTCTTTGGATAACCCTTCCCATTGAACTATTGAAACTTCGGAAGTCGGTAACTGAGCGGCATCTTAAGACTATCGATCTTCTTCGTGTATGGTTTAGAATAAAGAAGCAATGATTGTGTTGTGTTGTCACCAAATTGAGTTCTTATGGAATTGGCTATCATGGCTTGTAGTTGCTTGATTGAAAGAGAAGCCATAGACATAAGTCATTCATTATCTTGAAAAGAAGCCTAGTTGTGGGAATTCTTTTCAACATTCTGGTTTCCGCTAATAATTTCTAACTTATTCGTCAACTTTACCATTTGAAGATCTTTCTTTTCCGTGATGCTTTCCTGATCATCGATCTTCTTCAACATCTTGATCACTTGTTCCTCTATGTCAGAAGCACTGGTCACCATGGATGGCAAATTAGTTGAAACATCAAAAGATGGAGAACTGTTAACCTCAAAATTGACTTCTTCCAGACTTCTTGAGATTTTTTATATAGATGAATTGGAAGACTTCCCAATCCCAGTAGAACATTCATTGCAACTAGTGCAGAGGTCCTTTTTCCCAGTGAATTGCTTAGATCTAATCGACTCCAATGAGATTGCATATCTTGGCTCAATGGTATTTGTACTTGAAATTTTTTATTGTGCTACTTTGGTAGTGAGCGGTTTAATTGTAATGCGAGTCATTGGTCCAAAGTATGACTTCGTACATGGAGTTTCGAATACAATGATCTCTTCAGCAGATTGATTTCCTTGGGTATCCATGAAACTTCTAGATAAGAGATGAAGGCTAGAGTTGGTCCCACCGAGTGTGCCAGATATTGAATATTAAGAACAAACAATTAAAAAGGTCAATTCTATTGATTTAATCAACAAAAGTTACACAACTCTGACTTTGTATTCTTTTACAAAAAATACTCCCTTGATTCTTGTTCCTTTAGAATTGTAAATTTATTACCAAAATAGATGATGGATATAGTCATAATAATTTAGTAATTAAAAGAAGATTGTTCTTCAGAGAACACTGGAGTAGATTTCGAGCATAAACGTCTCTTGATCTACGCAGGACTTGAGAACTTGAACACTTGAATAGATGTTGAGGAAGAACGTCTCTCGATTTGCAAAGGACTTGAAGATTTGTCAAAACTTGAGAGCATTTACCAACACTTGAAGATTTGAACAGATCCTGAGGAAGAATGTCTTCGATCTGTGAAGAATTTGAAGATTTTGTTAGACTGGAACACTTGAAAATTAAGCACTTGAGGAACACTTGAGGACTTCTTCACCCTTAAGGACTTGAACACTTGGAGAATGTGAAGATCTTGCAGAATTTCGAGAACTTGATAGTCAAAGAACGCGAAGAATTTCAAAGACTCGGGAGACTTGATGTATGAAGAAGATCTCTAATGTAGTCTATTATTTTTAAAGGGGAGCACCCTATTTATAGGTAAAAGTAGGATTTCCTACCCTAATGTGTTCCTTGGGAGTTAAGTTACTCATTATCAAAGACAGAATATTGGGCCAACCTATTAACATTAGCCCAAAATATTTTAATGGACTCTAGTTAATTTAAGTTACTTGATCGAGTCTAAATTCAAGTAAATACACTTACCACATTCTATAAATTATTAGGTCAATGAACCTTCCATTTAAGCCCCTCTTCCTTGAGTTTAATTAATTATGAAAATTATTTAATTATAGTCTTAACTAATGATAATTTAAAATTTTGATGTCAACAAACATATATTCCCTACTTTCTTTGAAGACCCATCTTTTTACATTGTGATGGAGCAATTGGAAAATATACCACACAACAAAAAACTTAGATGGGAAATATTAGACTCCTGACCAAAAGTTAATTGTAATGGACAAAATTTAAGATAACTTATTGGTCTAATGTGTACAACTACTTCTACATATAGAATAGCATGCTTCCATACAAAAGTAAACAATTTCATTCTCATACATAATGGTCTAGATATTAATTGGTGTTATTTTATGAACGATTCTGCTAGACCATTTGAGTATGAATATGGGTTGTAAGATATTCAATAAGTATACCAATTAATATCTAAAAGTCATTAAATATCTGAGATATAAATTCACTAGCAATATCAAGATGAATTTTCTTGATTGAATAATTTGCAAATTCTACTCTTAATCAAATTATTTGATATACAATCAATCCTACAAATGTTAGGTTGCAAGATGATAATAAATACACATGTGATTATCCAGTATAAAATTGTAAAATATCTAAATAGTCTACATGATTGGCAAATGGGTCCATAGAAATGTAAGGGTTCAATCCCGATTTAGCTAGTGATGTCTAACAATTAATTTCCCTTGAGACAAGTAACAAAAAGAATTCACTAAATTGAGTAATCTTCAAGTTTTTCAATTTATGTCCATGTGAAGTTTACAAATCATAATTGTCCAGGGATGGCCTAACCAATCATTACCATATAATAAGAGTATTTGAATCAATAATTTTTCGATTTATTGTAGCATGTAATTCAATTGTATATGTGTGTGTATGTATATATATCTGTGTGCATATATATATATATATATATATATATATATATATATATATATATATATATCTGTGTGTGTGTGTGTATGGATGCATTCATGCATGTATGTGTGTGTGCATGTATATATGCATACATACACACACAATGTATATATATATATGTATGTATATATATATGTATGTGTGTGCGTGTATATATATATATAGTACAAAACATGAGATAAAGTAAATAATTTTTCAAAACACATTTCTTCCCTCATATTGTTTTTGTGTTATAAAAAAGTTAACAATTTAATAGCTACTAAATTAACATTAAAGGCATAATTTCTTTGAAATATGCTAACTAAACCAAATAATTTTTCAGTTAAGTTCTCAAACTATAAAATGTGTTTCAAATTAGCCCTTGAGTAAACATATGTTGTCTAAGCAACAATTAACGAAACATACATCTTAACTCCCTAACTTGAAAGTTTAGGCCCTCTAGCTAGGATCGTAATTCACCTTCTTTGAGTAAATGACTCCAATGGTCCCTAAACTTTTACTAATAGTTCTATTTAGTTCTCAACTTTTAAAAGAATCTATTAAATTCTTGAATTTTTAAATTTGGTTCTAAATAGTCCCTCAATTTCAAATTCAAGTATGATCATTTAGTTACTTACTTTACCACCCGAAGTTTTGTTTTAATGTCTACTTCATTCCTCTAAATTTATTGAATAAGGCATTTATCACTATTTAAGATTTTTGGATAAACATTAAATAATTGAGTAATTTAACCCAGAGAAAATGACAACAATCCCTTCTAACAATTTTACATAAATTAAAAATTATAAGAAAAATATTTTTAAACTATTTTTTTCATTTATACGTCTAATACTTTTGTAAAGTCAAAGATTATATACTATGATAAATATTGATAATGTGATTTTTTTTATTTATTTCCTTATTTGTTTTATTATTTTGTTAGTTGTATAAACTATACACAATTATTTCTATTTTACTAAGCCTGTCATTGAAATTCAAATAATTTGATTAACCCATAACAATTATGATTGAATAAATATTGTTAACAACATATTAGAACAAAATATATGATTGAATAACATGTGTTAAAATATTAGTTTGTCAGTTTATTAGCTATTTAGTCAATAGTTAAGTATATTTGCATATTATCCAAAACTATCAAAATGGAATAATTTTGCCTAATTTTTGAACTTGTGAGGGTCAAATTGATGATAAACAAAACCTTTAGGGGACAAAGCAAAAATTACAATGTGTGAACTTGACATTGAGGGACCATTTAGAACCAAATTTCAAAATATGTGGATCTAATAGATACTTTTAAAATTTGAGTGTTGACCAAGTATAGTTACAAGTAAAAATTGAGGGACTATTGGAGTTATTTACCTACCCTTTTTTAACTAAAACTAGACAAAGTGGCACACCTTACATGTGTGCAAATAAAAGAAAATAATTTAAGAAGATAAATTTAAAAAAAAAAAAAAAACTACTTTGTAGTGGTTAAGGAGAAATTTTGAGAAGTTACATATAGGGGCATTAATGGAAAGGAAAAATCTTACACCAAAATTGATTTTGTCAAGCATTATTAAAAGTAGTAATGTTATTGAAACTATAGCATATTTTTCAGGTGATTAGCCTTTTATGAAGTTTAGACCAATTACACAATAAGAGTCAGGGCCGTTTAAAGATAATCTGAATGTTCAAATGGCTTAATTAGAGTATGTTATAGTTTAGGGACTGAAAAGCAAACATTTTAAAGTTTAAGTGTTGAAGGAGTAATTTACCCTAACAAGAAGAAAATACGGCACTTGGTGATTTTTCTTGTTGCAATTTTGTGAAAGACCATAATGTGTCAGATTTCGAATGTAAGGCTTTAAAGATAGAAAGCTTCAAGAAAAAGCATGCCTCGGCCGTTTTGGCCTTTTGTTTTTTGGTTTCACGAGATACGTTTGGTTGTGGTTACATGGTAGTACACCCTTCATCATCAAGATTTATTTAATTAATCGCCAAGCCTCCTTTTGGATCCTGAATTTGGATCCAAGAAGGAAAAGTTCCTTCTCGCTGCTCATATTCGATGAAAATTAAAATTTTGCAAAAAAAAAATTAAAGACATTTTTATAAATAAATATTTATGTGATGTGTAATTTGACACCAACATGTCATAACTAGTAGGTGGCACGTCCCACAAGCACTCGACACATGTGACCAACTCGCCCTCCAATTGTTCAACCTCCTTGAAGTTAGGAGTTGATGTCATATCAATAGTTGTGGCTTCACCAATATATTGAACTAGATTACCTATAGCCCTCATGAATTGATATTGATACTCAATTTGTCTTTCAAAGCTTCCCTAAGAGGCTTTCCACATGTTGTTTGGTGGTTGAATGATTGCTTGAGTTTAATACTTTTTCTTTTCACAATTGCTTTGAACTTGTTTGCATCCTTGTGACTACCCAATTATCAATCGGCTTCCTTGTAGTAATCCACTTGTCTTTTTGTTCATCCCAATGAACTCTTGCATTAAGACACAACTGAGTGACTAAACAAGGAAACCATAGTCCCTTATTGAAGGAATTATGGAATCCAAAGGAAGGAATACATCTAGATCTAGAGTTCTATCCATACAAAAATTTGCTCATGAATTGCACAGCCAATATCAATAAATTTTTCCCATATAACAAGCAATAATGAGACACAATTCTATCTCTAGTCACAATAGTTGCATGCAAACCCTAAATTATTGAAGTGTTCATAAAATCATGCCAAACCTTTGCAATTAGGGTCAAGAATTTCATTGGAAAATATTTCTTTGTTCATAAAGCATTTTTAGCTATTTTCCAAGGCACATCAACACCATCACATAAAAATTCAGACACCCTTCCCTTGGATCCCAATCCTTTACCCTTTCCCTCTGCAATCCCTTTAACCTTCATCTCCAACCCCATCCTTGCCTCCTTTTTGCTCACCCCTTCCCTCTTTTTACTGATTTATTTTTTCTATTGCATCTTATTTGGTGAAGTTGCAGATTTTGTGAGTTCTTGTAAAAAATGTTTAAGATTTTGTTAGATTGGCAGCTAATGGTTGTTTGATTTGGTTTAGGGAAGTTTATGGATTAATTTTTCCTCTTTGTGTGGAAGAATTTCAAACCTGAGTGTATAGTTCAACAAAGACGGTTCTTACTAGCTTAGTGGGTTTTATCGATTTTGTTTGATTTTTTATAATTTTCGACTCTAATACTTCACCATATCGGTGCCTTGGCCAGTTCTTGATTTTACTTGTCAAACAGGCCCATTCGGTTTGGGTTTACAATACTGCTCGCAAGTACCATATACTTACTAATCATTTATCCAGGAGTTTACCAAATTTTGTAGAAATTGCTCTATTGGCCTGACCAAAAACTCCCATATATCACTAGTGTGAAATTGTGAACACCTATATAACTATGCATGATGAGCGCTCTATTGACCCTTCCACTACCAATTCCAATCCTTCTTTCTATGGGGCAACTCCTCCATGTAGAGAAGCTATAACCTCTACCACATAGCATGAAGAATCTCATTATTGTTGACCATTTTCAATTTTATTAGTTATCATTTATGTTTGTATAGTTATGTTTGTTATACTTTGTATCTATCTTGTAGATAATTTGAATTGTACATTGTAATCATGATATCATTATACTATAAATAAAGATGACAAGCAACCCTTTTGGGTTCGTGACTATATTATTCTTCATGGATCAAAGCATTAGAGTTTCTTGGGTTCCTCTAAAAAAAATCTATTTTTTCTTCCTTCCATCATCTGACTTCTATCTCTACTCCCGGTCAGACCTCTCAATAACCTAAATTATTTATTCCTTCTCATGTTCCTCAGATCTCTATCATCAAAAACTTTATTCCTCTTGAACTAACCTGCACAAATTTTCTTACTTATACACATCATCTTTTGTATAACATTTCTTAAAAGTCAAAAGATACTCACTACTGTGATAGAGACCCTTCTCTTGTTAAGAACTATCAAATGAATCGTATGATCTTTGGGTTCAATGTGATACCACTGTTCATAGTTGGATCAATGCTACACTTTCCCTTAATGTTCTAGAAATACTTCTCAATCATGGATGTGAAACTACTTCTCATGCATGGAATACTTTGGAATGTCTCTTCCTTGACCATGCTGCATCATACTACTATGATTCACTTGAAGCATAAATTTTAAAATTTTGCAATTGAAGCATAAATTTCAGAATTTTAACAAAGGTGATTTGACGATAGAGGAATATCTTTAGCAATCGCACTCCTTAGCTTGCTCTCTCATAGTTATTTGAAAGTCAGTATCATATGAGGATTTGGTAGTCCAAAGCCTTCAAGGACTTCCATCCAGTTATGTTCTTTTTGTGACCGTCATAAATCCTACTCATCCTTATCCCGTTTTTTTCTTCCCTTTGTCCTCTTCTTCTTAGTGAAGAAGATCTCATTAAAAAAACCAATACTACTGGTGATGTTGTCCCCTCTTCTGCTCTTTTTTCATCCACTCAAAAAAATCCCACTCCTAAACCAAACACACCAAACACTTCCAATGGTCGTGGATCACAGGGATTTTCCAATCGTGGGAGGGGGCGTGGATGTGGTGTGGGCGTGGGCATGGTGGATGAGGCCATGGAAATTCATTTGGATATCCTAACAATAATAAATTTGACATTCCAGTTCAGAATGGTGTTCTTGGGAAGTCTCATTATAGAATATACAGAATACTTTATCTGAGCCTTCTAAATCTATGGATACATGAATCATACAACCTTGCAGTGTGGAAATAGATTTAATCATGCTTATACTACCCTGAATCTGCATCATTCCCTTGCTACAACTAATCTTGATCCTACTTCATCCACTACTTGGTTTCCAGATACTGGTACTTCCGCTCAAATGACAAGTTGTCCTTATTTATTAAATTCTCTAGTTCCTTATACTGGTCCAACTCAAGTCATGATAGGAGATGGAACACTTCTTTCGGTCACTCATATTGGCTAAACCTCAATTTCCTCACCTTCTACATCTCTTAATCTTCAGAATGTCTTACTAGTTCCCACACTTAAATAGAACTTACTTTCAGTTCAACATTTTTGTGTTGATAATAATATCTTTTTGAATTCACTTTTCATGGATTCTCTATGAAGAATTCAAGGACAAAGCAGACTCTCCTTTAGTCAAGGAGTAATACTAGAGCACTCCATAGTGTATCAATTCTATGGGCTGCCTTTTTCTTGTCTTTCACAAATGCTCCTTCAAGTCTAAATTCCTCTACACTCTGGCATCAGCGTTTATGACCTTCTAGTACACTTGTGTTAGATTTTCTATCCAGGATTAAATTTATTCAGTGTAATAAGCAATTTGAATGCTCTTCCTCTAATGTTTGTCATTTGGGAAAACAAACTAAATTACAATTTGATAATTCAATTTCTACTTCTCTTATTCCTTTCTCATTAATTTTCTCAGATGTTTGGCAATCTTAGAATACTACTATTTCTATTTTAAAATATTATGTTGTTTTTATTGATGCATGTGTACAATTCAATTGGATATATCTTATGAAAAATAAATCTGAAACATACGAAAAAAATTCTTCTTTTTCATACAATGATAAAATATTTGTCATAAATCTATCCAAGAGTTTCACTCAGATGAAGATGGCGAATTCTAAAAATTGATTCCATATTAAACATTAATCAAAGCATTCTCTATCTTGTCTCTATACTTCTCAGCAAAATGGTGTTGCTAAATGTAAACATTGGCATATTATAAATGTGATTCGGTGTTTATTGTTTCAAGCACACTTACCTTCTTCGTACTGGGTTGAAGCTATTTTATATGTGATATGTCTTATTAATCATTTGCCATAAGAAAAGTTAAACTTTAAATCACCTTATCAACTTTTATTTTCCACCATTCCCGATCGGAGTCTAATTAAATCTTTTTGGTGTTTGTGTTATCCAAGTATTGTCAAGAACAATACTCAAAAAATCAGTCCACAGTCTACCCCATGTCTTTTTCTTGGCATTTCTACCCATCACAAACGATTCTGCTCTCTAGATCCTTCTACATACAAAATTATCATTTCTAGGCATGTTTACTTTGTTGAATTTGTATTTCCTGCTCATCTCTTCTTATCTTCATCTTTTTCAGACTTAATTTGAAGTTTTTAATTCAAATTTTAATCTTTACAATAGTTCAAATCATTTGACATACCTAATTTTACTCACATCCAACCTACTTCTAATCTATCTCAACAACCTAGATCAATCCTTCCTAACCGATTCTCATCACAACCACTTGGGTCAATCCTTCATACTACATCCTTATCATAACCTTATTTGGTTGAAAATTCTTATCCTAATCCCAAAAATTCCTTATCTGTATATTCCCAGTCTTTATCCCCTACTAACTTATCCTCACCAAGTTGTTCAAATTTAAATTCTTTGTCCATATCTTCTCCACAATCTCACTCTTACCCAACCTCATCATCATTCCCTTTCATCTCAGATGAGATTTCCAATTCTAATCAACGTACTCATTCGATGATTACCCGTTCAATGACAAGAATCATTAAACCAAAAGTTTTACCTTCTCTTCTCTTTGTCTCTACTCTTGATATTTCTACAACTCCTAACTCTGATATTTCTACTACTGGCTTGCTTATCACACCTACTTGTTATTCTGAAGCCATAGATGATCTGTATATCCCGAGAGGAATGCAGCTATGAGTGATGAATATATTGCTTTATTGCATAACCAAACTTGGGATTTGGTTCCTTCGCATCCTTCTCAAATTTTATTGGTAATAAATGGGTATATTGAACTAAGTTGAAACTTGAAGTCTCAGTTGCTAGATTCAAAGCTTGTTTGGTTGCTCAAGGGTTAAAACGACAAACAGGGATTGACTTTGGCCAAACATTTTCTCCTGTTGTTGAACCCACAACTATTCGACTTAATATCAATTGCATTATAGAACAATTGGCCTGTCCAAAACTTGATATAAAAAATGCTTTTTTGCATGGAAACATTTTGAGATGGTTAACATGAAATAACCCCACGGTTTTGTCCATCCTAATCTCCATGATCATATATGTCTTCTTAAAAAGGATTTGTATGGATTAAAACAAGTTCCAAGAGCTTGGTTTCACCGGTTTTCTAGTTTTTTTATTTCATGAGATTTTCAACAAAGCAAATTAGATGCCAGTCACTTTTTATCTCCAGAGCTCATCCACCTCACTTTATCTTCTACTTTATGTGGATGATATAGTTATTACAAGGTGTTCTTGCGAGAATATTAATAATTTTGTTCAATACTTTCAAGCAAAATTTCTATGACAGATTTGGGTGCTCTACATTATTTTCTTTGAATTGAAATATCCCGAACAACTTCTAGCTGGTTTTTATCTCAAAAAAATATATTTGTGATCTCTTTAGTAAACATGGTATGGTTAATTGCAAATCTATACGTACTCCATAATCTCCCAAATATAATTAGAGTTCTAAAGATGGAAATCTTCTATCTATCCTCAAGAGTACTTTAGTTTAAGCGGAGCACTTCAATATTTGCAATTTACAATACCAGATATCACTTTTGCTATGAATATGGCTTCCCAATATATGCATCAACCTTGTAGACATCATCTTCAAGGGGTTAAACAAATTCTTAGATATTTATCTGGTAGTCTTGACACCGGTCTATTCTTATACATTGACAGATACAGATCTTCAAAATCATCATTGACTGTTTATTCTAATTCAGATTGGGCCGGTTGTCCTGAAACTTGGCATTCAACATCAGGATAGTGTATTTTTTTGGGCCAAATTAATCTCTTGGGCTGCAAAAAAAGCAACCAACAGTAGCTCGTTCTAGTACAGAAGCAAAAGTATCACGCTCTTGCTGCAGTCACAACAAAGGTTACTTGGATATAAAATTTGTTATGTGAATTACACATTTCACTTCCATCACCTGTTCAAGCATTTTGTGATAATACTGGTGCCACCTATATATCTAAAAAGCCTGTCTTCCATTCACGAACAAAGCATATCTCTATAGATTATCAATTTGTACGTGAAAAAGTTGTTCTTGGGGATCTTCACATTTCTTATGTTCCTACAAATCAACTGATTGTTGATATTTTCACTAAGCATCTTCCAACTGATTGTTTTCGTCATCTACAGTCCAATTTGTGCTTGCATTCCACAGCTCAAATTGAGGGAGGGCGTGTACCATGTTTCAATTTTATTAGTTATCATTTATCTGTGTACAGTTATGCTTGTTATAATTTGTATCTATCTTGTAGATGATTTGAATTGTATATTGTAATCATGATAAATTGTTCTTATACTATAAATAAAGATAACAAGCAAACCCTTTGGGTGCGTGAGCATATTATTCTTTAATTATGAGAGAAATCACAAGGAATTATTTGAGTGGGAAATGCTTCTCAGTGATGATTCGTAGGATCAAAGAATTACCGGCTTGGTACTCCAAGTTGAACCCTCATCATGCAGCTCATCATCTGCCAAAGAAATGTGAAAGAAGTTGAGAAACCTGAGGATCTAGAAGTTGAAAGTCTTGTCCAGAGAACATCCAACAAGAATGACATGAAAATCCTCCTAGGCAACATGAGAACAAGTCTGTCATCTCAGTCAGTCCAAAGGAATGAACCTTAAAAGTAGTAGGATCAAAGCCTACTCAAGAAAGTTGAAGGACTACAGTGACAGATAAAAGTTTGTATGTTGTGTGCTACTCTTATACGAATAAGTACAAGTATTTCCTATTTTATTGAAGAGATCATGTATGACCTCTTCCCTAACTACGTTCACCTCTTTTTCTATTATAGAACTACCAACCCTATGGACATAGTTCTAGGTTCATGGTACTCTCCAGTACGAATACAGGTACAAATACGTGGTATGTCACTTTGAAAAAATATGGTATGCGATGGAGTAGGCTTAGTTGGCACGTTATTTCGATACGTGATATGCTCGATTTCGGTACATGAAATGTTTGGTTAGTTTAGCCGGTACGTTACTAATATAAATTTTTATATAAACTTAAATAGCATATATACTTTTGTCTCAATTCTAATATATCCTCCACATGATCAAATTACTAACCGAATTGAAGTCTCCAAAATAAATAAATGAAAACACTGAATAAAAAAGGAAAAAATAGAAAGTAAATCTTCAAAATAAACAAATAAAAACACACTGAATGAATAAAAAAGTAAATCGACAAGAAAATGGCATAAATAGTGGAGCACGGTGAGGCACATTGAATAGAAAAAAAGGAAAAGTAAATGGATAACTATAAATTGCTGAATCTAGTAGTAATCCACTACATGTGAATATTTGTCAACATCAACCTTCCATTTTCACGCCATTTTATATAACATCAATTGCTACTTAAGATGGCAATAATTAATTTCTCAAAAAGAAGATAACAATAAATATTGATATATTAATTATAATCAATATTGATATATAAGATAGATACAGACATATCTCCACTATACAATATACTTTTGGAGAGTCAGTATCTATATTATCTTCAAATCCAAGGGTCCAAAAACAATATCATCTTCAAATTCAAGGGAATTACTTCAGTAGATAGAATGGCAAGGATAATAGATATAGTAAGACTATAAATGTTTATGGGCAAATTTGAAACAATCCAGAAATGCTTGAGAAATTGCGTTGGAATGGGGATTGACTTAGTATATTTACTTAGTTTTGTGGCAATTCGTATTTTGGTTTCTCATGTAATTTTTGATTCTTTTCCTCCCTTGTAAGTACTGTGTAAGTTTTATCATCAATAAGATCACAAATTTATGATTATAAAATAAAATAATAAAAAATCTCTAGTACATAAAGTGTAAAAATTACAATGTACAAAGTGTATAAATAAATAATATCATCTTCAAATCCAAGGGAGTAACTTCAATAGATAGAGCGGCAAGGATAATACATATAGTAAGACTATAGATGTTTATGGGCAAACTTGAAACAATCTAGAAATGCTTAGGAAATTACATTGGAATGGGAATTGCCACTTAGTATATTTACTTAGTTTTGTGGCAATTGTATTTTTGTTTGTCATGTAATTTGAGGTTCTTTACCTCCCTTGTAAGTACTATGCAAGTTTTATCATTAATAAGATCTCAAATTTAACTATGGTATATGAAGTGTACAAATTACAATGTATAATGTGGACAAATATTGCATTTTTTAATTGATCTAATTTTTTTTGGATACGTCAAATTTAGTGAATCGGTATGTGTACTATAGTGTTCCAAATCACAAAAGTATCGCAAATCTTAACGCATGAACTGGTACATGGTACATGAGGTTACTTAGTGAATTCAGTGGATCATTTGGTTGCCTACTAGTCAAAGATGATCATCTTGAGCCACTTTACCATATTATAAAGAGGGTGAGAAAGCCTTAATGGGCCAACTTAGAACTGGTTCACAAAATTTACTAAAAGGGAGTTCCAGAGTTTCGAGCAACTAGGGAAATGTTTCTTGAGAAGTTCATCTCTCAACAATGAATAAACAAAACCACCACATACTAGTTTTGAAGCAAAACTGAGGGAGTCCCTGAAAGACTATCTCAAATGCTTCAAATTGGATGCCTTGCAAGTAATAGATGTCTTAGAGGAAACATAAATAATCGGCTTCTAGTTAGGGTCTACATTAGAAAGTTCTCCTTTGAGATCACTTAGAAGTTGTTCAAGAATCTAACTAATGATATCAACCTCTATGACCAGGAAATCATCATACAGAGGTAGACGAGCAAGAAAAAAATTAAGAAATAGACACTCCCCAAACCTGAAAGAAGTAAGAGAAAGAACTTACAAGATGAGCCCAAGAAAGAGGGCTCAAAGGAAAAATGTACAAAGGAAGGATTGTCTATTGCTAGGCCTAGAATGAATGATTCTCTTCCTATTGGAATTCATACACCATTGAGTTCCTATCCTGGTTATATCTTGGCTGTTAACAAACATTAAGTGGCCTCTTCCTATCAAAACTGGGGATGGTATCACAATAATCACATCCATGACACCAATGTTATGATACGAGGAATTTCGAGGCTTGAGAAGATGGGAGCCCAAGAAAGGAGTATGAACAAAGACTATGAGGGCATATTCTTCACAGAAGATAAAGGAGTTCTAATAGACAAAACAACAATCACCGTCGAGAAGAGCCACTCAACAAGTAATAAAAACCATATCTGAAGGACCTTCAAAAAAAGATAGTCAATCTAACACATGGAAGAAGTATGGTCGCCAGATCAATAAGACTTTGTCTGTCAAGAAGGAGAAAGTAGAAGAAATCTCTTTTGAATCCAATGACTCAGATGGAGTAATTATGGCACATGAGGACCCTGTGATAATCACTCTCCCTATCACTAACTGAAACATAAAGAGAGTTGTAGTATACAATAGGATTTCAATAGATGTAATTTTCCACAACACATTTCAAAAGATTAAACTACAAGAAAGCCATATCAAGCTGATTGATAACAATAAGAAACTAGAGTTATTTTGCTTATTTACTATAACATTTTGTTAGTTTTGTCTGGGTTTTAGAATCTAATTATTTTTTTTAATGTAGTTTTATTAAATTTAATATTTGCATTTGCATTTTATAAATATTAGTGTATTAGCATTAGTTTTAAGATAATTATAGTATAACTTTGTTTCTTATTAAGTTTATGTGTAATCTGCAGGTTTAGATTAAGAGGACTAAAGCCTAAAGATTGGAGAAGTCAAGGAGCAAAGTACAAAAGAAGAAATTCAAGACTTGGTTGAAAAAGCTCCATACCGCGATGTCAAAGTTTTGTATAGGAATTAATACCACAGTATCCAAGCATAATTTCGAAGGCTTATTTTTGGTGTAATTGATTGATACCGTAGTCCAAAATTCTTGGAGCTTTTAGAATATGCCAACTGGTAATCTTTTGGTTAAAACTTTCTTTTAAATATACTATTGTGTAAAACCATAGGACGCATTAGTTTTCGGTATAGTACACAATTAGAGTAGTAGAGAAGTTTCAGTAGCTTAACTCACTCTCCAACACATTTTCAGATTATGCAAATTTCTTTCTTAAATTTCATCTAATGTCTACTTTATATGCTTGTCTCTTTTAATCATTTAGATCTAAATTTAGTAGACTTTTCGTTAGTTTCAAGTAGATATAAAAAATTATTGGTTTTCAAATTATATTTTCTTGTGTTCTTGCTATTTTTAGTATTTTCTTAATTTAATCCTTCATTTTAAACATTTTCTTGTTGTTAATCTTAATAGAATCTAGTGGACTTTTTGAAAAACCACATTTTAATCAAAAAATTCTTAGTTTTATTCACTTTTTCTTGTCATTTCCTAGTAATCTTTATTCTAGTAAAAATTATGCTTTCTTAGTTTTCATGCTTGGTTAATGTTTTCTTGATTTAAATTTACTTTTATTACTTTTATGCTTTAATCATGCCATCTTAGACTAGTTCTTAGTGGACTTTAGTACTTTATTTGTAGTAATTTAGATAGTTCAAAGTGCTATTTACCCTACTTGCTTTCTTGGATTAGTTGTTACTTGCTTTAATCATTTTAACTATGCTTTCTTAGAGTAGAATTGATTGATAATTGTTATTACTTTCTTTAGAGTAATTTGAGTAGTCAAAGTGTTACTTAATTTACTTGCTCTCTTTAGTATTAGTCTAGTTAAATTGCAGTTATTAATTGTTTACTTGCTTTCCCAATTTTAGTTTGGTTAATTAGTGGTTGGTTAATGCTTTCTTCATTTAAATTCTTAGTAGTTACTGGTAAAATATACTTATCATTTGTCTAAATAACCCAAGGACTTTTTGAGCTTAGTAATTGCCTACAATAGTCCAGTTGGACGATACTCACTCACCAATAATTATTCACCACCTCGTATCTTTGCAAGTGTAAGGATGATAGGGTTGACTGTTGATAGAATTTTATTACTTGTGTCGATTGATTTTTACATTTACCATATCCCGAACAACAAGAAGTTTTTGGTACCGTTGTTGGGGATTATTCTTGTTTTCGGCAATCTTAGATACTTTAATGGTCGTTCTAGATTAGTCGTTCTTAGTTTAGTTGTTAAGTTTTAGTTCTATAATAACTAGTATTTTCTTATCAATGCTCTGGATTTGTTATTGGTGCTTCGTCATTTGAACTTGACTTGTTTTTGGTTGTTTCTTGTAGTTTATGATTCTTGAAGAAGGGGAATTATTACCAATTGATTGGGAGATAAAAAGACTCATCTTGAACTTGACACATTGAAGAACCTTAACAAGAATCCGAAAAGGAGAAAAGATTACAGCAAGAGCAAGAAGAACTTCAAATGACAGACCCTCAAATGAATAGGAGAGTAGATGATGAGAATCTTAGAAATAATAACAATGAAAAAGGTTTTTGTCATAATGGTTTACGGGGCAGTACTGTTGGCTATGGGTTGAATGATAATGGAAGGCCACTTACAGATTATGCCATGTCGAATTTTGATGATGCTACTCCGAGTATTGCTAGAATCCCAACTGAAGCAAATAACTTTGAGTTCAAATCGACTTTAATTCAAATACTTCAAGCCCATGCTATGTTTATGGAAGGTCTGAATGAAGACCTATATACCCATTTGATGAATTTTGAAGAAGTCCTTGACGTATTCAAGTTTAATGGACTATATCCCGATTGTGTAAGGATAAGGGCTTATCCTTTCTCTTTATGGGATAGGGCTAAATGATGGCTACAACCATGGGCAAGACACATTTACTTCATGGAATATCAATTGGCCAAGAGTTTCTTGCAAAATACTTTCCACTCTCAAGAATGACAAGATTAAGGAACGGAATCACTTTTTTCAAGCAAGATGCTAGTGAAAGCATAAGTGAAGCATGCGATAGATTTAGGGAGCTACTTCACAAATGTCCTCAACATGCAATTCCATTATGGTTTCAAATTCAAGCATTCTATAATGGACTTTATCAAGAGACTAAATCTATAGTGGATGCATCGGCTGGTTATTCTCTTTCAATTAAGACTGCTGAGGAAGCTCAAAGATTGTTAAATACCATGACATCAAATTACTACCCACACGGACTAGCTCTACCTCATTTGGTTCAACAACAATCGTAAAATCCACAACAACGAGAAAGGGGTGTTCTCCAATCAAACCTTAATGATGCATTGTTGGCACAAACTAGTATGATTGCAAATATGATGACTAACCTAACAAAGACATTAGAGAATCTTGGAAGAGAGAATGTTGTGAATGCCATGTTAACACTTGAATCTCCACAAATGCCATTGGTGTGTGATTTTTGCTCGAATAATCATCCTAATTGACAGTGTTCAAGTGAAGGATATTTTATGCAGAATAAACAATTGAACTATGGGAGGTAATCAAACTTCTTCTTCTAGACCTCCACTCAATGTCTTTGGAAACACCTATAACCCATCTTGGAGAAAACACCCCAATTTTTTATGGGGTAGTCAACCATCTCAAAATGCTGCTCAGTAAAATTTTACTAGCCACGCTTCCTCCTTTAGAGTGTATTTACCATCTCATCAAACAAAATTTCCACCCAACTTTCAAAACACTCAACCTAGCACATCCTACCAAAACAACCAACCAAGCTCTTTTTATCAACCCCATAACCAACCACAATTTATGCATAATGGTCAAAGTTCTCTAATAGAAAGGAATGATATATATGTCCAACTTGCGAAATTGAGAAGAGATCTTGAAGTTTCAAGGAGGGAGAGTGAAAATGCAATGAGGTGAAGTGAAAATGCAATTCAAAAAGAGAATGAAATGGTAAGAATTGAAAATGAAGCTCTTAGAAGAGATCATGAAGCATTTGCAAGAAACCAAGGGGTTTCAACAAGAAATTTAGAAACTCAATTGGGACTAGTAGTGAGACAAGTCAATGAGAGACCAAATGGAAAACCCCTAATTAATACTTTTCCTAATCCAAGAGACTACCATGCAAGGGAACATTTTCAAGCTATCACCCTTAGGAGTGGTAAATAATTGGACAACAAAGTGGTAAGAAAGGTCAAAGAACAAAGAATCTGGTTGACAACAAGACGAAACATGATGAAATTTCCCAACATGAAGAGATAGGGAAGTCTTCAAAAGGGAATGGAAAAGAAATTAATAAGCCTTACAAAATTCCCACTAGAAGAGTTGAAGATGCAAGGAACCCTCCTTTGGAGCCTCAGGAAATATCCAAATCCCATTCCCACAAAATCTACATGAAGAGAATAAGGAAAAAAAATTCAAGAGGTGTTTGGATATTTTAGAAAGATTGAGATCAATTTTCCATTCATTGAATCATTGGAGAATATGCAAAGCTATGCAAAATTCATAAAACAAATGCTCACAAGTAAAGGAAGTTAATGAGGGATGCAATCTTATACTTGTTGAGGGATGTAGTACCATAATTCAAAAGAGTTTTCCACCAAAAATGAAAGATTCGATATCGTTTTCCATCCCTATTGACATTGGTAGAGTTAATTCGGAAAAGATTTTGTGTGACCTTGGGGTCTTAATCAACTTGATGGCACTTTCACTTTATAAGAAGTTTATTGGATAAGGTTTGAAACCAACAAATGTGACTCTTCAATTGGTGGATTAAATTGTTAAGAAACCAGTACAGACCATTGAAGATGTTATTGTCCAAGTAGGAAAGTGATAGAGTTATCTTACCCTAAACTTGACGGTTTTGCCATTAGTTTCAAGCATTCTTAGTTTTTTAGAGTGTGTACTTGTCTATTTTTACTTTCATGTGTTAAAATGTGTTATTACTAACATTATTTATCAAGTGTTTTAATACTTATTTAGGTATCTACTATCTTATTTTATTATGTTCTTGTGTTTAAAAGTTGTGTCTTATCTTTAACCTAACTCTCTTGGGAGTTAGGATTTTTCATGTCTTTGTTTGTCTTTCACTTTGATATCTTTTGTGAGTATTTTGTTTAAGTGTTTAGGAGTTCTTTCATGTGTTTATTATATCTTTTAATTTTCTCTTATCTGTTAGGATTTAATAGGAGAAAACGACGCTTGAATTAGACATTAAACGAAGATTTTCGGAGCAACATAGTGAATTGCTGTGATGTACTGTAGTCGAGACATTTTTCTCAAAATTTGAGACTGCGATCTCAAACCCAAATTCCAAGAGCAGCTGTTTTAGAGTTTCAGTTGAGACCGCTGTCTCAAAGGCGGTAGTAAAAAAGCAAAAAAGTCTTTATTCGAGCCTGATTTTGCTACATCACTCCCCCACTATCCTAGCACTAATATATATACCCCTTTTAAGCCGCATTTTAGACATATAAAAGACCCATTAGAAACGTAATAGGAGTAGGTTAGAGTAGAAATTAGAATCTCTTCATTTTTCCTCTCCATTTAGAAGGGTTTTCTTAGATTAGGATTTATCTTTCTTGTAGTTTCAAATTCCAAGTTAAAGATTAAACCTTTTTAGTTGTACATGCTTTATTTATGTTCATACTCCTTTAGTTAAACTTTAAGTTCATGTTCCTTTAGTTAATTAGTTTAATTACTTTAAGCTAATTACTTATTTCACTTATTTCTTAGTTCAATTGGTACATTAATTCATGGGCTTGTCATTTAATTGCTTTTTTTACTTGATTTCTTAGTGTAATTGTTAAAATTGGTTTTTGGGCTTTCTTTAAAAATGCTTTCGTAATTAGTGTTAATTTGAAGTTTAGATTAGTTAATTAGGGTAGTTAATTTTAATTTCATTCCTATAATTGCTTTCTTTACTTACTTTCTTAGCATCTTAGTAATTGGTAGATTAATTAATTGATTTTCTTTAATTATACTTTCTTAGTGTTAATAAGTAGTTTGTGTTAGTTAATTGTTTCCTTTAAATGCTTTCTCTTTTACTTGCTTTATTTAGTTACTTCTTAAAATTGCTTTTTAGTGTTAATGTCTACTTTAATGCTTTAGTTAACCATGGGTAATTGCTTTTCTAGCCTTTATATTGCGTTCTTAGTTTCTTTAAATTTTAGTTTCAATAAAGTCCTTTTTAATCAATCACTTCAAATAGTAATCTAATCAAATAATATGTTATTACCGACCAATCCTCATGGGTTTGATCCCTACTTCCCTTTACTACTCGACCTTTTCGTAGACTTATGGTAGGCCACCTAGTTAGTTGTATGATTTAGGTCTTTATAAATGATATAACTAGGTGTTTAAGGCATCAGAAAGGTGTTCTTACCGGTCGACTTCATTATTCTTGAGATGGATAAAGACACTAAGATGCCGCTTATTCTTGGCTCTAGAGACCACTTTTAGCAACTAAAAGAGTTTTAATAGATGTTGAAGAAAGCAATTAAAAATAAGAGTTAATGGTGACATTGTGTATTTTAGTGTTTTTAATTCTCTTAAATTTCTTTCTTTATATGATGATGTGATGAGAACTAATATAATTGATGAGGTTGTTAATAATTTTTGTTGGGACAATCTTAAGAAGCTTTCCTTGGAAGTGGCATTTGTTCACGAAGATGAAGAAAATGACTATGAAGAGGATATCCAAGGTGATATTGGCATACAAGAGGAAATTCAATCATCGAAAGAGGATGAGTGCATGGTCTCGAGGAAAAAGGTAAGTGTCTCTGGCCAACGAAGCCCTCAAGATTGAGTTGAAGAGCTCTTCCCTCACATCTTTGCTATGCTTTCCTATGAGATAATGAGACATACCCCGTGATTGTGAGTTCACTTTTTACCCATGATGTGTTGTCTTAATTACTTGTGGTGTTGAGAAAACATAGGGAGCTATTGCTTGGGAGCATAGATGACATAAAACGGATAATCCCCACTTTGTGCATGCATAAGATTTTCTTAAATAAATACTACAAGTATTATAGACAACCTCAAAGGAGACTAAATCCTATTTCAAAAGATGTAGTGAGAAATGAAGATGTGAAACTCCTATCTCATTAGTGATAGTGGATAAGTTAGCCCAACACAAGTTGTGCCTAAAAAGGAAGGGGTCACGGTTATATCCAATGAAAAGAATGAGTTAATACCCTCTAGGATTTTAACTGGTTGGCATTTTTGCATTGACCATAGAAAACTTAATGATACCACAAGAAAAAAACCATTTTCCTATTCCTTTAATTGATCAAATGTTGGAGCAATTTTCGGCACATGCTTTCTATTATTTCTTGGAGGGTTATTTGGGGTATTTTCAAATTGTGATTACTCTGGAAGACAAAGAAAATACTATATTTACCTGTCCATATGGCATTTTTGCCTATAGGTGTATGCCTTTTGGTCTATGCAATGCCATTTCCAAGCAATTTCCAACGTTGCCAATTTGCTATCTTCCATTGAAAAATTTATTGAGATTTTTATGGATAACTTTAGTGTGTTTGGGGATTCTTTTGATGCTTGCTTGCATTACTTGTCTCTTGTTCATGAAATATGTGAACAAACTAATCTTGCATTGAATTGGGAGAAGTGTCATTTTATGGTTAATGCAGGAATAGTTTTAGGACACAAGTTTTCTTGTGAATGCATAGAAGTGGACAAGGCTAAGGTAGAAGTGATAGAGAAGTTACCTTCTCCATCTAATGTGAAGGGAGTTTGGAGTTTCTTGGGACATGCCAATTTCTATTGGCTATTCATTAAAAACATTTCTCACATTTCTAGACCTTTATGTGTATTGTAATAAAAAGATGCTTCATTTGTTTTTGATAATGAGTGTTTACATGCATTCCATTTGTCAAAAAGTGCTTTAGTTACCGCCTTGGTAATAGTTGCTCCAAATAGGGACCTTCCATTTGGAACGTATAGGTGATGCAAGTAACTATTCTGTAGGGTGGCTCATTGTCAAAAGTGCTTTAGTTACCGCATTGGTAATAGTTGCTCCAAATAGGGACTTTCCATTTGAACTTATATGTGATGCAAGTGACGATGCCGTAGGGGTGGCTCATTGTCAAAAGATCAACAAAGTTTTGTATGTTGTCTATTATGCTAGTCACACTTTGAATGAGGCACAAGTTAACTATTCTACCATAGAAAAAGAGCTTCTTGGCATAGTATTTGCATTTGATAAGTTCAGATCATATCTCTTTGGGAGCAAAGTGATTGGTCACACCAATCATTCGGCTCTAAAATATTTTCTTGCAAAGAATGATGGTTAAGCAAGACTCATTTGTTGGAATTTACTTCTACAGGAATTTGATTGGGAAGTGGTTGATAAAAAGGAAGCAAGAATACCGTAGCCAACCACCTCTCAAGGATTGAAAGACCAATGGGAAAAAGTCAATAAGATTTACCCATTCATTAAGAAAACTTTCTGGAATAACAACTTTTGATGGTTAAGGATTCTACAACTTGGTCTACGGATATTATCAATTGCCTTGTAGACAAGGAAATTTCTTCAACCATGAATGGAAATAAAAGAAAGAAGTTACACAGAGACCAAGTATTTCTTTTGGGAAGATCCTTTCCTCTACTATCAGTTTATGAGAATCAAATTATTAGAAAATGTGTACTGGAGGAGGAAGTGTTGGACAGCCTCCACCATTGTCAATTATCATCGGTGGGAAGGCATTATAGTTCTCAAAGGACAGTGGCTAAGCTTCTTCAATGTTATTTCTTTTCACCTAGCCTTTATAAGGATGCAGGAGATTCTGTATAGCAATGTAATGAGTGCTATTGAGTGGGCAATATATCAAGGAGAGATGAAATGTCACTGAAAAATATTCTAATTTGCGAAATGTTTGATGTGTGAGGGATTACCTTTATGGGAACCTTCCCAAGTTCATAAAACAAGAAGTATATTTTGCAAGTGGCGATTGATTATATTTCTAAATAGGTTGCAGCCATTGCATTACCCACCAATGATGCTAGAGTTGTTGTGAACTTTATGAGGAAGAACATATTTCCTAGACTTGGGTATCACAAAACAGACTCATTTCAAGAATGCACTATGTGAGTCTGTTTTGTCAAAGTATGGTGTGAGGCACAAGATCCCTCTTACATATCATCCATAAACATTCGATAAAGTGGATGTTTCCAATCGAGAATTGAAGAAAATTTTGGAGAAGACCGTGAATTCATTGAGAAAAGATTGGTTGAAGAAATTAGTTGATGCTTTATGGACTTATAAGACTGCTTAGAAGAATCTTATAGGGATGTCTATCTGTAACATGGTATATAGTAAGCCATATCACCTCCTAATGGAGTTGGAGCACAAAGCTTATTGGACAACCAAGAGCCTCAATTTTGATTAGAAGGATATGAGTGAGAAGAGGCTCTTGGACATCAATAAACTTGATTAATTCAAAATGAGAGCATATGATAATGCAAGGCTTGATAAGGAGAAGACCAAATTGTGGCATGACAAGCACATTTTGAGAAAGGAGTTTAAGGTCAGGGCATATAGTGTTGCTTTACAATTCTAAACTTAAACTATTCCCAAAAAAACTCAAGTATGGTAGAGTAGGTTAATTGAGGTAGTTCAAGTATTTCCATATGGAGCAGTGGAATTGAAGGGCAAGGAAGCAAATTTCGAAGTGAATGAACACCGTCTCAAGTTTTACCACATGACCATCTTTTTGCCATAGTCAAGCTAATGACCATAAGGAACACTCTCAGGAGCACCCCAAGCTTTATTTTATTATTTATGTCTTATTTTTAGTTAAAATTTATGTTTCTTAGAGATAATTTTTAGTAAATTAAATTAGGTATGAAATAGGTTTAAGTTTGGTTGTTTTGTTGCTAAAGCGTTTTGGAAGGGAAATGAGTGAAAATA
Source organism: Cinchona pubescens (assembly GCA_025175665.1). NCBI lineage: Eukaryota > Viridiplantae > Streptophyta > Magnoliopsida > Gentianales > Rubiaceae > Cinchona > Cinchona pubescens. The sequence goes on from JANKKI010000155.1 coordinate 1,115,343, forward strand.
TTTACTAATTTGGTGCTGAAATTTGGGTTGAAGATGAGAAATGCAAAGAGGGAAAATTTTTGGCTAAGTGTTGAAAAAGAGGTATTGCTGAAGTTCGAGTCAATACCGTGGTATCAAATTCCACACCACAGTATCAAGTTTCAAAATTTCAATCCATATTGCAGTACCAAGTTGAACTTCTGAAAGTAATGTTTTTCCCTATCAGTCAATACCATGGTGTCAACTCTAGTACAAAAATTCAATGTTGTGGTACTGAAATCCTTTTCCTGAAAAACTTTTAATCCAATACCATGGTATAAAATTTGATACTGTGGTATCAAAGTCAGGCGGCACTTATTTTAAGGCTTTTTAGCCACTTTTCACCCGAAAACTCAAACATCCCAACCCTAATCCCTCTTTTTCCCCCTTCTTCCCTTCACGAAATCTTCTTGCCCTAATTTTAAAAACTCCTATATTCCACCAAAACCCAACACATCCAAACCATCTTCCACAACTTTTACCACAAAATTGGCATCCAAATAGGTTTTCCAAGCTTTCAAGGAAGATTTTCAAGAATCATTCAATAGGAGGCTCAGATCTCAGTTTCCTTTGGTAAAATTATCCCAATTTTTGCTCAAAGTTTGTATGTTTTCTTGGATTAAATTCTTTTCACCTTATTTCTATGGTTGATTTTGGCAAAAATTATGATTGTACTTGTGCTTTTCTTGAATTGAGGATTGTGACTATTGTGGGCTTGTTGGAATTGATTTTTGGGCTTGTTAAATTGATTTGTGGGTTGTTTAAATTGTTAATTTCTAGGGTATTTGATTAAATTTCCTCGTTAATTTCATGATTTTTGCATAATCAACATGCCTAGAAGAGTGTTTAGAATGAGAGGTTGTGCTTCCTCCTCGGGTTCAAAGAAAAGAAAAGTAGGAGAAGGGCATAGTGGGGTTGTTAAGGTTAATGTTGAACAACTTTTTGTTAATTATTAGGCTAAAGAACTCCTTAAAACCAACTAGAAGTATAATTGTGTGAACCCAAGATGGTAAATATTTGGTTCGAAGTAAATTGGTGGAGTAGATTTAATGTAGAAATGATCAAAGCCTTTTATAATTTGCATGATGTGACTAACCAGGAATCAAAGAGTTTATGGTTAGAAGAAAATATATAAATGCCATTAAGAACCTTCTATACTTTAGTGATATCTATACTTTAGGGATATTAATTGGATAATGAATGCTACTGGACAAACATTTATGAGGTTTCCTTGTAAGGGCCGCCAATGTTTATCGAAAATTTGGTTCTATTTTGTTAGTTACAGAATTTGGGGATCAAGTACAGTGAGCAATGTCCAAAGGAATCGAGCATGCCTAGTGTATGCCATCCTTGAAGACAAAACCATCAACATTGGGAGGCTTATTCATAGGTTTTCCTAGCCAATGGGATATCAGGACGGTACGTTTGATTACCTGAGTGGGTAACATTTTTATGTGTTGATGCAATTTGCCCGATAATTCCTAGTGAGCCTCAAAATTTGAAAGAGGCTACATCAACAAGAAGTATGTCCACAACATGGTGCGTCGGTTGATGGGAGTTCAAGAGTTATCACCAAGACCTCGAACCACCACTTCAACCACCTCAATGTCAACGGGCTCCTTATATTAATATACCGATTGAGAATGTTTTCAATGCACCAGAGACTAATGCAAAGAGGAATGAACTTCAAGGATATTGGACTTATAGACACAAAATCCTCCAACAAAACTTGACACTCATCGATCAAACCCTCCAAACTACCGCATAGAACACATGGATCCATCCTAGGCCATCTCGGCTTGGCACTATTGGGCACTCTGCGAGCAATCCTTTTACTCACCACATAGAGGGCCTATCCAAGAACCACAAGAAGAACCAGTTGGAGGAATAGATCTAGCTTGTGGGACTAGAGGAGTTCAAAGGAGGACTTTGAAGAAAACCAAGACAGTGGTGCGAAAGAAGGCAATGATGGAGTAGATGAGGATTTAAATGAGGTGGAGGATGATGCATGATAGATTGCCATATTTGGGCAAAGACTTTATATCCCTTTTTCCTAATAATATTCCCCAATCCCCCCAATGGTTTTTGATTTCGAGTTGCAAAATGAAACATTTTCATCAATATTTCCTTTACATTCCTTTAGTTTTTAGTACTTTTATCTTATGCTTTTATTATGCTTGATGCATAGTTACTTTTGAGTTGATGTGTTTTAATAATTAGCTGAGGATGGATTAGTTGAGGCCAATTAGTTTTATTCTTGATGACATTAACTTTTGTTAGGCTTATTGTAGAAATTATTTGTTTTTTGATGATCATGCCTAGGTTTCTTGGTTTTTCAATTTTAGCTATTTGGTTGTGAGCTTGTTCTTGGGCTGGTTTGGTAGAACTTTACTCTTTAATTATGTATTTTTATGCTTTGAAATAGTAGTATTTGTGCTCTATTTTGAGTGAGTAGTAGGATGAGTTGTACTCATTAATTTAATAAATAACAGGTTTGGTGGTATTATTTTGAGTCAAAGTTTGCCTCAAAATGGTTTGGTGTGTTAGTAAATATGTGTTAGTACTACAATTGGATTGAAACAAATAGTGACAATGGTACTCGATGATGATAATTGACTTGCAATAGAATACTATTGTTATATTTGAATTGGACATTTCAAAATTTTTGTGTGTGTCGTGTTGTTTCTTTTATAAGTAGAGGTTTTAAACACTACTCATTACTAATTTCAAATAGAGAGGAAACATTACTCATTGCTAATTTCAAAAAGAAAAGGGCTACATTTTTAAAAGAATTCATTTGAAACATCTTTTGTTCGTTCTCAAAAGTATTCTTTTTTGTTCACAAGCTAGATTATTTTTGAAGAAATTGTCAAAGTGATTGGAAATGAATTAGGCTATTTTTATGATTACTGCTTGGAGTGTTATTCTATCTTGTGAATGTTTAAGTCTTGATATGATTTTAGGTGCGCTTTGTCCTGTTCTTTGGTTTAGAATGTGTCAAAAACAAAAATATTTCACTCTTAGGAATAAGACAAGTACAGGATTCCGGCATTACAAATGTTTTTTCTTTACATAGAAATATGCCTTTATGGTAGAAATAAGCCAAGTACAGGATTCCGGTATCATAAATGTTATTTCTTCGAAATGGCCATTAGGATTGCTTCTTAAAATAAGGCAAGTAGAAGAAAAGTCTTCGAAATGAGTCTCGCCACTTTAGTATACAAAGAATTTGGGGATAAGATGTTCTGTACTACCCATTATTCATATCGATCAAAACATTCCTTGCTAGACTAATACTCCAAATCATTTGACATGTGCATTCTAGGTAGAGGGCTAATGATCATTTCACTTCCAAATGGTTTATCGAGATGGCTTGTTTAACTTGAAGTTCTTTCAAGTCAAATAAAATATGTTTTACATGAATTGGAATGTTGTCAAATCCTTTTTGATTGAGGACAATGCTCAGTACTTTGAAATTTTTGTTGATGATTGAACTTTTTTTTTTTTTTTTTGGAAAGTTGAAAATTTTAGAATGATTAGTTTGAATATCTCAATTGTCATATGTTATTTGAGGTCATTGATGAGGTCACCTAGTAATTCAAAGTACATACTTGTGCCACCTTTTGTGTTTCCATCTTGGTGGTGTTTTTCGTGTCTATGTACTGCTTAATGTGTTCTTTTTCTTTCTTATTTTGCTTGGAACTAGCAAAATGATAGGTTTAAAGGTGTGATAATTCTAAAAAACTAGAGTTATTTAGCTTATTTACTATAGCATTTTATTAGTTTCGTCTGGGTTTTAGAGTCTAATTATGTGTTTTTATATAGTTTTATTACGTTTAATGTTAGTATTTGTATTTTATAAATCACTACTAGAAAAATAGACTTTAGCGACTAATTTTTGCCAAAAATCCATCACTAAACGATTTAGCGGTGGATTTTTCAACCAAAAAAAAATCCGTTAGGATATTACTCGTTGGTAAAATTTAGCAACCGATTTACCGACAGAAATATATCAACGGATATCTCTGTCAAAAATTTCTGTCGCTAAATTTAATGCAGGAATACTAGCTTGGAAACAATTTATCTATGGACATTAAATTTTTTGGTTGCGACCAAAAAATTCATCTCTAAATTTGAAATTGGCGACAGAAATATCCGTTAGTAATATACATTTTAAAAATTAAAAAAACATTTTTTCGTTGCTAATTAAAAATAGTAAAAATATTATTAATACCATTAAATTCCAAACTTGTCAATAATAACCAAATATAAACCAAATACTATCCAAAGATTCCAACAAACAAATATGCATTGAAATATGTCTGCAACCACTATAAATCAACTATATTAATAAGAAATGTGCCATAAAATGAAATCCCTACAAACAAAGTAAAAGTAACAAAATATAAGTAAATAAGTACAAAGTTTATCAACTAGTATCCAATGATAATGTCACAAAGTCATTCGTCATCCCTGTCTTCCTCCTCATTATCCCAATTACCATCTTCGTCTTCATCATCATCTTCATTTTCATCTTCATCTTTATCTTCAACTATAGGACATAGTGGCTTTTTTTTTATTTTTTCATACCACTTCCACCATCATTAGAAGGTACTTGAGACATAGTTTCTCCTATTTTTGTACATTCTCCTATTCACAAACCAAATAAGTAGTCATGATGACCTAGTAAGGTTTGATTCTAACCTACACAAAAACTTAAAATATTGTATAGTACTTACAAAACTTTGAAATTCATATTAATTGAACAACATACACAAAGCAACAAAAATAACAATATTTTTTTTGGAGAAAGAGATTGAAGGATGGAAAGAGGAAAAAGAAATAAAAAGGTTATAGAAGTCGAATGAATAGCTTGCATGCAAAAGCTTTCATTTTTTAAAACGGACATCAAAAGTATTACCTTATTCACTTTCTTGCAAATGCTCTCTAATGCAGGCTATTACTCCAATAGTTTGGCCCAAAGTACAAGCAACCTTCTACATTATAAGTTGCATAATAAGTGGTCAAGTCAAATTTTAACACTTTTATGTTTCTTTATTTATTTTAGATCATTTTTTCATGATAGATCATTATATTAAATCATGTTTCAATTACATAAGTTAGAGTAGTTTTGAGGATTACTTTTAGTTGTATTTTTAAGTTCTCAATTTCAATCTTGCTATCATGAAAAACAAACCAAAATGCAAGCAACACATTTGCAGGTTCAAAACATAAGATTAATCCTCAATCATTCCAAATCCCATACATGGCGCGACCTAATTATATACATTTACAAACTTCAATATTGTGTAGGGACCAAATACATTTTAAATCCCTCATCAGCAAGTTATATCAACTACAGGGGCGAAGGCACATACAGCCTTGGGTGGGTCCCCCCTTCAAAAAAAAATATAAAGTCACTTTAATATACTATATATTACATTGAATGCCTTGTCTAATGCACCCCTCAAATAAAGACAATTTAGGGGCAATAATGTAAGTTAAATAAATGTCACTTTGCACCTTTAAAGGAAGCTTACTTAAGGTAGGAAACTTCCAACTTTGACTCTTTCCAAACAATTGCAAAGATATGCAAATGCTAACATTTATGGGAATTGGCAGAGAAAAAAGGCTTAATAATAGGATAGACAAAATCATTTAAAGGAAGTCAGAGAGAAGAGGAGAACTACTATTACCAAAACTTGTACCTTCCAATACTTCCATAGCCCATTTTGAGAAGGGAAAATTTAAAAACGTAACAAGCCAAAAATAAAAGCAGATTTCTAAATCCACCATTTATTTTTATCTGCACAAGAGATGGAGAGGTTAATTTGTCTGAGTATTTTTTTTGCCTTTTAGCCTTCCTTAAGTGTCTACACGCGCCTGTTCTTAATTTTGACAGTTCGGCTATTTGGCATCATAGGCTGGTACATGTTCTTGCTTATTGTACTTGTCAATTAAATGTGGATGTTGACTATAGCTGATAACTTAAAAAAGTAAAAGTTATCAAAAAATATTAATTATTACTATTGTGTCATCTATTATGTATTTATGCATTTACCGAATCAATATGTTAAGGGACATATAAAGTGCAAAAGGTTAGAACAATTAAACAATATAGTCAGTTGCTTACCCTTTTTTCACCTTATTTGTTTAATTTACTGCCCATTATTATTATTGTTATTATTATTATAATTATAGATGTATTATTATTGTTAATTATTATTATTGTTATTATTATTATTATTATTATTATTATTATTATTATTATTATGATTATTATTATTATTATTATTATTATTGTAATTCTCATTCTATATTACATATAAAATTTGTAATGGTTTCACTTGGTTATTGGTTTTCCAATGTTTTTTATTTTGTTAAGATATAATTTCAATTATAATTAGAACTTAAATAAATTTATTTGATTAAATAGGAATGGAGAAATTTCTTACAAGAAAATCAATAGTATGTGAAGAAAAATCTCAAAGAGAAACAAACTCTCAAGAAAGTTTAGAACTTATCTTGAAGAAGCCTCGAGTAAAGATTAATTTGGATGATCTTCAATCAGATCCAAGTTTTAGGTTAAAAATTTCAAATTATATCCCAATGATCGAGAAAAAATAAGAAGAAAGCATACATACAAAGAGGGCTTTGTCAACCTCGCAATCACAACTTTTCACAAAGAAAAATCTAGATGTGTAACTATTGTTTATCTTGGTTTGGTGAATTTGGAAATTGATTAGAGTATAGCATAAGTAAAGATGCTGCATTTTGCTTGTGTTAATACTTATTCCGACCTGAATTTGGAAAATGAGATGGAGATTCATTTATTACAGATGGGTTCACTAATTGGAATAAAAAAGAAAGATTAATTGAACATGTCGGAAGGCCAAATAGTGCACATAATCAAGCTTGGCAAAAGTGTGAAGATTTGATGAAATAAAGTAAACATATTGAAGTTGCTATCCCTAGGTAATCAGAGCATACTTGAAGTATTAATAGGATAAGGTTAACTGCATCTGCAGATTACATTAGATTTTTGTTATGTCAAAGTTTAACTTTTCAAGGGCACATTGAATCTGAAAATTCCATTAATCAAGGTAATTTTCTTGAATTTTTAAAGTTCCTTGCCAATCATAATGAAGAAATAAAGAATGTGGTTTTACAAAATACTCCAGAAAATAATCAGTTAACTTCTTTCGATATTTAGAAAGATCTTGTGAATGCTTGAGACAACTAATGCAATAATAAATGAATTTGGAGATGAATTTTTTTGCATTATGGTTGATGAGTTACGTGACATATTAGACAAAGAATAGATGGCTGTTGTTTTACATTATGTAAACACAAGAGGCATGGTTGTTGAACGTTTTCTTGGAATTATTCATGTTAACGACGCTTGTGCTTTGTCCCTAAAGGTAGCACTAGAATCATTACTTTTAAAATCTGGGTTGAGTATGTCTAGGATAAGAGGACAAGATTATGATGGTACAAGTAATACACGAGGAGGGTTTAACGGTCTTAAAAGTTTAATTTTGAAAGATAATCCTCTTGCTTTTTATGTTCATTGTTTTGCTCATCAAATCCAACTTACCATTATTGCTATGGCAAAAAAATCATCTCCAAGTTGCTTCACTTTTTAACCTGATTCCTATTCTAGTTAAAGAATTGAAGGGTCATGAAAACAATACAATATTTTTTGAGAGAAAAAGATGGCTAAAATTAGTTCATTAGAAATAGAGAGATTTTTAGTGGTTGTGGTTTGAATTGAGATATTGAGCTAAAACATCCTGGTGATACTCATTGGGGTTCACATTATGGTACACTTATAAGTCTAATTGTGAATTTTTCTGCAGTTCTTGATGTTTTAGAATACATAATAGAGGAAGGTTCTACTATGGAGCAAGAAGCTGAAGTTGCTGGACCTTTGGATTCCATAGAATCATTTAATTTTGCTTTCACTTTGCATCTAACGAAGAATATTTTAGATATAACAAATGAACTCTCGCAGGTTTTGCAGAGGAAAGATCAAGATGTTGTTAATGCTATGAATCAGGTTAAAACTCCAAAATAGTTCATTTATTTATCAATTTTATTTTTGTAGTTTGTTTTTTTAAGATTATAAATAGTGTTGAACCTTTATCATGTGACATTGATTATTTTTTTTCTTTTTAATATTTTGACTTAGGTTAGAATTTCAAAGGAACGATTACAATTGATGAGAGATGATGGATGGGAAGCTTTATTAGATGAAGTGACAACATTTTGCAACCAAAATGATATTGTAAGTTCCAAACATGTATGAAATTCGTGTTCTCAAGGGTAGATCAAAGCATAAAGCTCCAGTTGTTACTAATTTGCACCACTACAGAGTAGATTTATTTTATGACGTTCTAGACATACAACTTCAAGAGCTTAACGAACATTTCACAGAGGCAACCACTGAACTACTCTTTGCACATAATGTTTTATCCCAGATAATCTTTTTTTTTTTACTTTTGATAAGCATAAGTTGCTTCACTTTGCTCAACTCTATCCATCCAAGTTTTCTTCAGTGAAGATGATGGTGCTTGACAATCAGCTTGATAATTATATCGCAAATATTTACTTAAGTGAAGACTTTGCAAATTTAAAAGAGATTGGAAGCCCTTGCAAGGGAGCTAGCTAAAACGAAAAGAGATCTTGTATATCCACTGGTATATTTAATTATAAAACTTGCTCTTGTTTTACCTGTGGCTACAACAACTGTGGAAAGGGCATTTTCTGGTATGAAGATTGTGAAAAGCCGACAGCAAAAACGGAATGGAAGATCGTTGGATGAATAATTGCTTGGTTACTTATATTGAAAAGGATATTTTTGACACTATTGATAATGAGTTAATTTTGCATCGCTTTCATAATATGAATAGCCGTTGAAGATGTTTGTGAATTTTGCATAACATTAATTATTTTTTGTTTGAGAAAATATTTTTGTTACTTCATTTAAAAGACTATTACTTAACGCCTATATATAGTTTGCCCCCTGAGTACATGGTCTTCGCTTCGCCTCTGATCAACTATATTCCTTAAACAACTTTCAGACTTGAAAAAAATTTAATCACATGAAGAATAGTTACTGGAATCATTGATTAGAGAAAAGAAGTCCATCATCACTAAACCAAGTTTAAGCAAAAGCGACGTTGGACATCTCATTCCAAGAAAATTAGTGACTCTTGTATTGAACAATCACTGCCATAATTTTTAACTCAAAACTAAACAAAAGCTGACTTATTCAATCTTGAAGCTATATGCTTTCCATCCTTATATGTTAACCCCCACTTATACGTATCAAAAGGTGATTAACACTCAATTTAAGTTTAATTTGCTTTTTCAGTTTGATATTTATCACAACTTGCAAATTAATGGATCGTATTACATCACAAACTGCAACACGAATAGCCTCTAGAAATGCACTAATAAACTTAAAAACAATTACCTTTTACAAAAAATGAAACTATATTCTTGTACAATTCCCTCTATTACTTCATCAAATTTCCAAAAGTTATCGAGAATTAGTTCGACAACTATAACCACAATACTTTATTAATTCAGGTAGCCAAAGCTTATGGAATACTATCTTAATTTGCCTATTCGGATACCTACTAAACTCACATATTTACATGTTCATCAATTTTTTTGTACAACAAAAAGAGTCACTTCTTCGCTGTCAATTACTCATTTTCAACATACAAAATACACAATTCAAAATCACCAACAAATAGAGCACAAAAATCAGAAAATTCACAGGCACCATCCTGGTGCAATTAAGACTGGAAAACAACGCAAGTTTCCACATCTATGGACATTAAAATCTTTACAGTGTTATAGTATCTATTAATTGCATTTAGTTTTACCAGCCCCTGTCCCCGTAGATCTCCTTGCGTCACATTATTACTATTATTCTCCTTCTGACTATTAATTATTCCATTCTAAACTTTAGAATCATGCATGCAGTTATATATTATATGATACACAGCATCTTGAACTCTGATTTATTAGAATCTCAGATTGACTCGATCACTAGTCAACGTTTAACTTGGATTGAAATTAGTGTTGAACTTGATTAGCTAGATTAATGGATTGAGAAAAGAACTCAATCTCCATTCATATTATTATTAGTATCTGTGCAGTTTCTTTCTCTTTTAAGTTGCATAGCTACCAAGTGCGAGATAGAATTAGCCGTGTCTTTGCTTTTTGTCAAATTTGTTAAAATGTTTGCTTCTTTCAAGTAAAAGTATATTCACATATTCGATAGAAAGGGAAAAAAACATCTTTTATTTACACATGCACCAAAAAAAAAAAAAAAAAAAAAGAAAATTCTCTACATTCGACTATAACTTTTTGAGTGAGTGATGAATATGTAGAACAATAACATATCATAGACGTAGAACAAATGGAAACATGTTGAGATTTTTATATCAAAGTCAAGATTTATTTATTGAAGTAGGGATTCATATAAAGCAGGTTTTAATTTATTCAAACATTGGGTACCACATAACATAGACGTAAACATACATGGATGGAGATTGTACTCACCGTTGTATTCTTCTAGCTATTACTAGTATTTAATTTTTAATTAGAACATTTACTACTTGAAACAGAGGGGAATTCATTACATTCATAGCTAGAGCTTTTAGCATTGTAATTAATTATACATTATATGCAGGCAGAAGAAATCCATAAAATAGTCGGGCTGGTAAAAACGAAATGGAATCAACAGATACTGTCACACTGTAAAGATTTTAATCTCTTTAGATGTGAAACCTGATCCAAACTTGAATTGACAATTTTAACCGAAAATTCAATCATCCACATTTTGAAGAGCATCTAGTACTAGGTGGTAAGTTTAACTCCAATCTTAATAAATAGTAGTAGATTCTCATCACGATGATCAATAGCGCAGTGAATAAAAGAAACCCTTCTCAGAGCCAGTAAAAAGCCCGTATCTTATTAAAATCCCTGTCTCCAATTAATTAAGAGTTTCACACTGTATGTTAATTGAAAAGAAAATTAAAGAAATCAAAAAATTGATTGGACTCTAAAATTGATTGTAAAATTGCACAAATCAAACACATCAAATAATGATATTGAGAGTTAAATTTAGCTGTTGATAGGTGTAGATTAATGGTCACCTCTTAATACATGGCCGATCGAGTGGTGGACATTAATGCTGTCGCATGTGGAATGGGGACAAAAAGGAAACGGGGAATGATGATGTTGATTAGTGACACATAGCATTTTTCCTGGATTGTTCTAGAAGTGCTTACGTGGCAACCTCATTAAGGGCAATTATGTAACATAGCCTCAGTTGAGCTAGTATAGTGATAGCCTCATGCCCCCTCATGTATATCTGTAAATAAGGGGTTTGGGTGCTACGGAAAGGGGATAGAAACTTAGAGAATCAGACATACATTTTCTACACTAATTCCAATCACAAATTCTCCTCAGTTCTTCCACTTTCTCTCTCCTCCTAAAATCTAATTCTAGTTTCGTCATTTGGCGCCGTCTGCGGGAATCGATAGATTTCTATCTCTTTCAATCAATTCTCAATCATCTGAGTTATTTGTTTTTGCTTTGGGGAGGATGAAGAACCGTGGAACACTCCGAACTGCTAGCAAGGACGCGGAGACGAGAAGTCAACACCTCGTGGTAGGCATACCGATGAGCTAGAAAACATCGGTACACCAGCCGAGGCTCAACAAAAATAGAATGATGTCCTGAAGTACATTGCTGATCATTTCGAGTCTTTTCGAGTGTTTGTGGAGCAGCGCGAGAACAAAACTCCATCCGAGTGCTCTAACTGAGCAGCCACTCCACATGCCGAACCACAATGCGCCCCCGGCAAACGGCCTGGGAAACAGCCGATTAACGCATTGAGTCCAACCGACCTATGCCACAAATTGACAAAGTCACGCTCAGACGAGCGATCTGATGAGTCACACTCATCGACGAGCGGATCAAAAAAATTACCAATGCTCGAAAAACTCGGTGCGCATTCCTCGAAAAACTCTGATTCAAGAGGACCCTCCTCGGCTTTTTTAACATAGCTCAAGGAGCAAAGTCTCGAAAATAAAATTCAAGAGATTTTGAGATCTTATAGAAGTCTCTAATACTAGATCTAGGCAGAAATTGATAGAGATCCATTCACAATCTCTATCAAAATTGAACCATTTTCAATGCAATTCAAGCTACCGCACCTTGACCACTACAAAGGAGAATCTAATCCGTCCTATCATCTTCAGCACGTGGTAGCGATCACTAGCCTTTATGGCTATAGCGACGCAACCCGCTGCAAGTTATTTTCCACCACTCTTCAAGGTCCGGCACAAAAATGGTTCCAGGAGCTACCGATGAACTCAATTGCCACTTTTAATGACCTGGAGAAATCCTTCCTTTGCCACTTTCAGAGCAAATCAATATTGCAAAAGGACACATCGCACCTCATGAACATTCGGTAGAAGTCCGATAAATCGCTTCATAAATTTGTGGACTGCTTCAATGATGAGGTAGTCCAAATCAAAAATGTAGATGAAAGAATTCTGGTGGCTGCTTTCTGCAGCGGCATCTGACCTGGCACCTTCAACGCGGATCTGGCCAAAAAGATGCCGAGCTCCTGGAGAGAGCGTCGGAGTTCATACGAGGCGAAGAGTCAAACAGGATAAAAAGAGAACTTTACAATACACAATGTAAAGAAAAGGTCCTAGAAAACTCTGAACCCCACTTCCTCTAAAAAGCTGAGGGTCACAGATAGGTTGAGCTATCCCAGAACCGGACCATTGGCGAGCCGGGTGGTCTACCCGGACAACAATATCGGGAACCGACCACCGCGGACAATAAGCCATCTAGATGTTGACTTCACACCACTCAATACATCAAGGTGGGAAATTTTGTACCAAGTACGGCATTTGGGTCTCTTAGAGCCACCCCCTCGAATGGTGTCAGCCCCGGATAAAAGGGACATGGCAAAGTACTGCACCTTTCATGGTCAACACGGCCATGAGACCGAGGCCTGCAATCACGTAAAGGTTGGAATCGAGAGGGCCATTCAAAAAGGACACTTGTAGCAGTTCATCAGCCGAACTACTGTAGAGTTCCAAAGAAACGCTGCCAATCAAGAAAATTCGGCGCAACCTCACCCGCCTCATCAACAGAACTGAGGCGGTCAAAATAGAAATAATCCTTTGATAAACCAAGATGAACAGATCCGTGTAGTTGGGGTAATAAACACAATAGCCGGAGCATCGGCGACCGGAGACTCTAACAATGCCAGGAAAAAATATGCCCGAAACATTCCATCGGGAGAGGATCGGTTGAAGCGATTGAAGCCATTCATGAACCTCGGATACACTTTCGAGGACACCGTTCCTAGCCGAATGCCACACAACGACCCTGTGGTAATTCAAGTAAATGTGGGCGGCTATGAAATGCACAATGTGTTCGTCAACATCGAAAGTTCAGCGAACATTATTTTTTGGGACGCTTGGGTCAAAATGCACATGGATGCCTCCTTGATAAAGCCTTTCAAAACCCCACTGGTTGGCTTCACTGGTGACTCGGTCGTGCCTGAGGGACAGATAATGCTCCCATTGTGCCTTGGAACTCCCCCGAAGCACAAAATTGAGATGACCAATTTCGTCATCGTCAAAAGGGACAGTTTCTACAACATGATCCTAGGCTGACCCACACAATACACCTACAGAATCCTTCCTTCTGTGTTCCATATTGGAATAAAATTCATGTTGAGGGATGGATCTGAGGGAACAGTCATTGGAAGCCAGCAGGAGGCCCGAGCTTGCTACATGATGTCCTTGCGGTCCCAGTGACAAACCATGCCCATCACTGACAAGGCCTACTTGTAAACTTTTGATACCTCATCTACCTGGGATGGCCTAGAAAAGCCTTTGACAAGTCAAAGGGAGGAGGAAGAAAATGTGGGGCCTCGAAGAAGTGCCACTGAGATTCCCGAGCCTCCCGAACCCATGGGGAAGGGCAAAGTAAGAGTTGAGCCCCAAGACGAGGTCCCCATTGAGGAGGTACTAGTAGATCCGAGCCTTCCTGATAAGAAAATTAAGATCTGTGCTACCTTCCCAGTAGAATTCAAAGCCCATCTCTTCAGGCTTCTGGCTGAGTACAAAGACGTGTTCGCCTGGACCGTCGAAGACATGCCGTGTGTCCCTCGGGAAGTAATCGAGCAAAAGCTCAGAGTGGACCCGGCATCCTTGTATTCACAGACCAGTGAAGTAGAAGACGCTCCTCTTCGATCTAGAGCGCAGTTTAATAATTGAAACCAAGGTGGATAAACTCTTATGGGCTAGACTGATTAGAGAGGTATTGTATCCCACTTGGCTTTGTAATCCAGTCCTTGTAACTAGGCAAGATTCTTCTTGGTGAATGTGCCAAAATTTTACTAATTTTAATAAAGCATGTCCAAAGGACAGTTACCCATATCCCCGGATCGATACGGTAGTAGATTCATTTGTTGAATTTTATATTTTGCACTTTTTAGATGCATTCAAGGGTTACCATCAGATATATATGGCCAGAGAAGATGAAGAGAAAACCTCTTTCATCATCGACCGAGGCACGTATTGCTACACTACGATATCAACGTCTCGTCAATAAAACCTTCAAGTCCCAAATAGGACGAAACATGGAGGTATACATTGATGACATGGTGGTCAAGAGCCGAACCTATGAGAAAATCCTGGAAGATCTCAGGAAATATTTGAGACGTTAAGATCGATCCGAGTGAGGATGAACCCCAAAAAATGTACATTTGGGGTCCTCTCGGGAAAATTCTTGAGATTTATTGTCTTTCATCGGGGAGTTGAGGCGAACCCTTAAAAGGCGTAAGCCATAATCGATATGAAAACTCCTACCTCGGTAAAGGAGGTTTAGAGTCATTGGTAGAATGGCACTCCTGAATCGATTCCTGTCCAAATCAGTAGAAAGAGGCTTGCCGTTTTTCCTGCTCATAAAGAAGACTGAGGGCTTTCAATGCACAGAAGAAGCTCGTAAAACCTTTGAAGAGTTTAAAGAATACCTGGGCAATTTACCGAAGCTCGCATCTATACAAAAAGGAGATCCGCTATACCTATACATCTCAATCACTAAATTGGCAGTCCGCTCGGTTCTACTGAGGCAATATGAACACGGCAACCAATGCCCTGTCTATTTTGTAAGCAAAGTGCTTCAAGGTCCAGAAACAAACTACACCCCTATAAGAAGGCAGCCTTCTCATGCAGCCTTGGTGGTGTCGGCTCGGAAGCTAAGACCTTATTTTTATGGCCACAAGATAATTATTTTGACCAACCTTCCTTTGAAAAATATCTTAAGCAAGCCAGACGCTTCGGGCAGAATGCTAAAGTGGTATGTGGAGCTGTTCAGTTTGATATAGATTCAGGCCTCGGACAGCAATCAAAGCACAGGCTTTCGCAGATTTTATTACAGAAAGCTGTGACATCGAGAAGGTTGACCTCATCATGGAGATTGATCAAGCAAAAGAATAGAAAGTGAGAGAGGATCTCACATGGGAGCTTCATGTTGACGGAAGCTTCGTGTGAATCCAGAGCCGGGGTAGGGATAATAATCCGATCCCCAAAAGGGGACTATCTCACTTATGCCCTAAGGTTCGATTTTTCAGCAATAAACAACGAAGCTGAGCATGAGGTCCTAATATGTGGCATGGAGAGATCCCACCAGATGGGAGCCTAAACCTTAAAGATACATTCTGATTCTCAGCTAGTTGTGAATCAGAGTCCGGGAAATTATGAGGCTCGAGGCGTGATCTTGAAAGGTACCTAGTCGAGGTCAAAAGTTGGATTGAGAAATTTAAAAAAGTGGACATCATTAAGAATGCCCGAACAAGAAACACGCATGCTAATGCCCTGTCAAAACTAGCCTCGACAATATACTTACATTTAACGAAAGAGATTTTTCTAGAACTGCGAGAGTGCTGGTCTGTTGACTTCTCTGAAAGAATCTCTTGTGTCCAACCAGACCTCGATTGGATGGAACCCATAACAAGTTATCTGAATAACGAGAAGCTCTCTGAGAACCCTGCCGAAGCTAGAAAGATCAAGTACAGATCCGTCAAGTATACACTTATCGACGGAATCTTGTATAAAAAAGCATACTTGTGCCTCCTGTTGAGGTGCCTCACGTCTTCTGAAACTAACTATGTTCTACGAGACGTGCACGAGGACATATGCGGAAGTCACGTTGGTCCTCGGAGCTTAGCACGCAAAGTCTTGTTGGCCAGGTATTATTGGCCGACCTTACACTCTGACGCTAAAACCTTGGTACGGGGGTGCCATCAATGTCAAATATATGCGCCAATACCCCGAAGACCCAGCTCGAACATGGTCCCTATTTAGAGCCCATGGCTATTTGCTTAGTGGGAATTGACATTTTTGGCCCACTTCCCAGAGGGATAGGCAAACTTGAGTTTTTAGTAGTGGCGGTTGACTACTTCACCAAGTGGATCGAGGCCGAGCCCTTGCCACAATCTCGGGAAAAGCAATAGAAAAATTCTTTCAGAAAAGCATTATTTGCCGGTTTGATATCCCTATTGTGCTCATTTTTGAAAATGGAAAGCAATTTGAAGGGGAGCCTTTCAAGAGCTTCTGCACTAACCTCGCATTAAACAGCACTTCACCTCGGTCGCTCATCTACAAGCAAATGGACAAAGTGAAGTATGTAACCAAACCCTATTTACGGGGCTCAAGACTAGACTTGAACGAGCCAAGGATGCTTGGGTTGAGGAATTGCCTAGTGTCGTGTGTTTATGGGCATACAGGACCACACTTTGAACGGCTAACGGAAACACTCCGTTCAGCTTGACTTACGGGTCTGAGGCTGTTATCCCTACGAAGATTGGGCTACCCTTGGCTCGAGTGTTCTTATGTGCCTTGGAATTCAACAATGAGGCCCTGCGAGCTAACATGGATCTACTTGAGGAAGAGAGGTTGGATGCATCCATCCGGGAGGCCAAGTACAAGCAGGTCATGGCCAATCACTACAACGCCAGGGTCAAGCATCGATATCTGCGGCTCGGAGACTTGGTGCTTCAAAAAAATGAAGCAAGACGTGTAGAAGGGACTTAAAATTTAGATCCCAACTAGGAGGGCCCCTATCATGTAATAGAAGCTCACACTTCAGGCTATTACAAGTTGGTCGACATGAGAGGGGATTCTAATCCTAGAATGTGGAACATTGTAAATTTGAAAAATATTATCAAGGAATGTAATGCAAGTCCCTTCTCAAAAGATAGATTTTTGAGCTGCTCCAAGTCACACCCCTCAGAGGTTCGGATCAAGTTCAAAATAAATGCAAATATTGAGGACTAAGGCTTAGTAGCCCCCCCTCAATGGCAGAGGCTTAGTAGCCCCCCCAACCAAAGTCAAGCTGCGCCAACCCTCAGAGGTTCGGTTCAAGCATAGTAAACAAATATGAGCTGCTCCAATCCTCAGAGGCTTGGATCCAGTTCAACATAAATGCAAATGTTGAGGTCTGAGACTTAGCAGCCCCCTCAAAGGCAGAGGCTTAGTAGCCCCCCAAGCAAAATTAGGCTGCACCAACCCTCAGAGGTTCGATTCAAGCACAGAAAAAAATTTGAGCTGTTCCACCCCTCAGAGGTTCGGACCCAATTCAACATCAACGTAAATGTTGAGGGCCGAGGCTTAATAGTCATCCCTCAAGGGCAGAGGCTTAACCTTCCCAAGCAAATTCGAGCTGCACCAACCCTCAGAGGTTTGGTTCAAGCTCAACAAAAGACAAAATTGAGCTGCTCCAACCCCCAAGAGGTTCGGACCCAGTTGTATCAATATCAACGCAAATGTTGAGGGCCAAGGCTTAGCAGTCCCCCCTCAAGGGCAGAGACTTGGTAGCCATCCCAAGCAAAATGAATTTGAGAGGATCCGATCCTCAAAGAGGCTTGGAAGCCCTGCCCAAGCAAAACATTATTCCTTTGACCCTGGAAGGTCTGATTCAAATTGAATAGCTAAGGAAAACATAAGGAACTAGGCCTAGATCTTTTGCCTCAGCTCGGAAGGGTCTAAACAAGGCCTAAGTTCAAAATGAAAGGCAGACTTAGAAAATTTTCTATGCTGATATCTTAAGTGTTATAAGCTTGTTATCTTCTTATATCATAAAACTTTTACTTTGAATGCAGAAAATAAAGAAACTAAAAAGCAGGTAAAGGCCAGAAGTAAAAAAAAGTCGAGGCTCTTATCGAGAGGATGAAGTTGTCAAATCTTGAAAATTTCATTGAAAAATCCTAACTATTACATAAAAAGTTCCTAACTATTACAACAGAATTATGTCAGCCTGCGCACAGCAGAAGTAGAAGGCATTGGTAGAGGAGGTGGAGGCTTGGTTGGCAGCCTCTGGACCTCCTACTAAGAATGCCTTCTCCTTCAGGTCATCTGGGGATCTTTACGGGCTTTAAATTGAGCTTGTAAGCTATTGATGACCTCCTCGGTAACAGAAGCATCATATGGCAACCCCTCGTACAAATCAGGATTCTTCACCAAGTGGTCACAAGCCAGTGTAAACCCCAAGGAGAAGACCTTCTTAGTAAACTCCTTCAGCATCTCATCTGCTTCGGACAAAGTCACGAACTGATTTCTTCCTTCAATCCGTAGCTTCACCTCCTGAGAAGCGAACTTTGACTCGGTCAACTGAGCTTCTTCTTGAACTTGAAAAATCCTCTGCTCTAGATCTGCGATCCTCTTGTCACGATTGCTGGCATCCACTTCAAGGGTCTTCTTTTCCAGCTATAAGAGGCGAAGCTTGCCCCTCACTTCGGTCAGCTCGACTTTCCACTCATCGTACTTCTTGCCTGCCTCAATATTGTATTTCAGCTTCATTGGCTTTAACAGCCTCTTTCATACCTGATCCACTCCAGACTTGGCGTGAGCCAACTCCTGCTTCATGGAGTTAATGGTAGAGTTGAAGGAGGAATCACACTCAGCAATGGAGGGCAAGATAGTAATAGCCTGCAAAAGAGCAAATGTGTGAGTTAAAGTATGAGGTGCAAAAAATTGAAATTTCAAGAAGAGTTAGTCAGACTTATGTTCATCAGGCTGACGTGAAGCTCATCCAGCATCTGTTGGGGGGTAAGCCTCTTTACATAGGCTATGTCCCGAGGCAGAGCAACCATCTTTGCCTGCTCACGAGCCAGTCTTGGGAATTGAGCCTGGTCGTTTATGTCAATTGGCTCCATTGGATGGGTCGGTGACCGGTACTTCCAGAGGTGATCCTGGAAGAGGATCGACGGGCTCGACCCCAGGGAAATCTTGTGACCCTTAAACTTTCTCTCTTCCTCGGGAATGTATTTTTTATCACCTGAAAAGAGAAGAGTGTCAGCTCTCAACTGGGAAGGAAAAAAAGAATAAAAAGTGGGAAAGAACGAGGCTAAGCAATCCATACCATACGAGGTGATGAGCTGCTTTGACAGCAGGACATTTTCAGAAGCTGTCCTTGGGGTCCTCACCAGCGCCACTGGACCGGAGGGCCTTGGGGGCAATGACGTAGATGAGAGGGTCATTGCCGAAGAAGGGCCCTTCCTGAGGACTGCAGCCTCTCTTGACCTCTTCCTAGTAACTCGAGTCGGCTCGGGTTCGATGATCCGAAGAGTGTATAGGTTACTAAGCCTCTGTCTGGTCACATCTGGTGTGTTTCCGGCCTCAGCACCATCCTCGGAACTTGGAAAGTTGAAAGTAGTCTCAGGATTTCCTGAAGGAGTATTGGTGGTGGCAGATGAGGATCCGCTTGTTGATGAAGAGGACTGGTTGGAAGTGCCTGCTTAGTAACAGGTGTGGCAGACACTAGCCCCCTGAGAAATGCTCCGAGCTCTGCAAAAGACAAAAAGTAAGTAAAAAAAAAAAAAAAATAAGAAGGTGATGACTTTTTCGATGGGTCGTAGCTAGGGGGGATGTCATGGGTAGGGAACAGTCCCGCCCAGGTAAGGATGTTGCTGGATAAGATGGCAGGTTGGTTGTTAAAGTTTATTCTAAGGTTGGATTCTACTAGCCTCCGGCGTGTATGGAATCCGGGGGAGAGGCATTTTTGGTTTTGAGGTTTTCTTTGGCAAGGTTCCACTGGCCCCGAGGCATTGGAGGGTCGAGGTATCGGATAAAAAAAAAGACTTTTTCCAATCGTAAATGGATAAAGGGTTACTCGAGATGAGCTGTTTGCCAGCAATTCTGGGAGAATGTAAAAGTATCCCTTCGTAGGGGTTAGTTTTAACATCATTCTAAAGGTGTCTAAGGAAAGGGGGATGTTGTGTAATCTACATAGGAAGGAGAAGCCGGCAATAAGCCGAAGTGCGTTTGGGGTCAGCTAGGATATACTAATATCCCAGTGGTTGGACAGGTGGATGAGGAGTGGTGCTATTGGGAGCCTCAGCCCTGCCTCAAGCTCCTCTTAGTACAAACTGTTAGGTAACCAGGAGAAGGCAGGTGGCCTCGGTCCTTGGGGGCAGGAAGTTTGATGTGTACCTTCTTAGGAAAACGGCATGTACCTAGACCAAAATCATGTGTGTCAGGTATGTGAAGGATGTACCATGTGATAAAGCTATATCGGATGCCAAATTACACATCATCACTTGCCTCCAATCTCAAAGCCAACCTATCCTACTTGGGAGGAATCTTGAGTTCAAGTGCCTTGATGCCAGTGTGATTTGGTGCTTTTTTAAGGTTGAATAGATAGGCCCAAATTACTTAGTTAGCCATCTCGAGGTAGAAGTATAAATCTTTACAAGAAGGCTTGTATTATGTTAGAGTATCAAGTCAGTTTTTAGGAGATCACTTACTATAAGAACCCTGTGTCTTACTTTGTGAATAAGATTTTATCCCATATTCTGATTAGGGTTTTTCTATGTCTTCTTACATATTTTCATCAAATAATACCATGTAGCCTTCAAAAACATTTTTAGGAGTGATGGACTATCAAATTTTTCCTTCAATAACGAAGAGGATAAGTATGAATTAGAACCTTGAAAAAAAAATTTATCAATTGTTCCAAAATTAATTATAATAGATCCTAGAGGGAAGAGGAAGCATATGAGTTACCACTCACAAATAGGGAGCTGCCAATCAGTCTCCTAGGAAGGGGGCCATCCATTCCCATTGTGGGAAAGAAGAAAGGCCCTATTGATGTGAGAGGATTGGCTAGTTAACACAACCACAAGAGGAACACGATCGTTTTCTTGAGTTGGAGACGCCCTTAAACAAGGATTTCCTGTCTCTATTAGGGCTTTTTTACTACAAGTTCCTTTGTCAGGACATACTGGTCTTACTTTAGTTCACCTATTCCATCTAGAGTTAGAAATTTCACTTTCTAGTGAATGATAGAAGGGATGGCAGCAAGGCCACTGAAACACGGAGCCTTATAATGGTACTATATGAAGATTGGAGCTTGGATACCACAAAATTTATTAAGTTGTCATGGCATACTAAGTCTTAGAGTTGTTGTTCGGGATATGGTAAGTATAAAAATCAATCAACACAATTTATAAAACTCTACCAACACTCAATCCCATCACCCTCATGACTTCTAATTCTAAGACAATAATTACATTTATATTTGATAACCTACTTTTCCTTTTCATTCTTGGTCTCAGATAGAAGTCAAAATGTTTTATACAAAAAATAAATTTTATTCAACTAATGATTTTTGTTTCATTTACCTTAGTATTTTTGATATTTTTGTTCTGAAAACCCCTTATTTTAAATCATTTGATACCTACACAATAAGCGACATTATGGATAATAAACAAACACTAACAAATTGAAATTAAATTATATTAGTATTACAGTAATTAGCCATTTAATTATTGATATCAATTGAATTCTTATCAAATCAATTATAAAATATTAATAAACTCTTTAGTATTCAACTAATAGTTTTTTCTTATTCTATTTCCCAATAGAGTTATATTTTCCTTCAAAAATATTTAAGGTTAGAAAAAAATATGATTTTTAATGACAATTGGATACATAATTTTTAATTTTCAAAATACTTTGAAGTTTTGTTACCGTCAACGAAAGTAAAATTTTATGTAATAAGATGACTTCTAACTCTAACACAATAATTACATTTATATTTGAAAATCTATTTTTTTTTTTTGGCTTCATCCTTGGTTTCAGATGGAAGACAAAATGTATTACACAAAAAATTAAATTATATTCAACTAATGGTATTTTTTCATTATATTTTCTTAATGGAGTTATCTTTTCCTTTAACAAATATATGATTCAAAAAAAAAAAAACGTGATTTCCAATGACGTTTTGTATACACATTTTTTTTTTAATTTCAAAATATTCCAAAGTTCTATGACAGTTAAGGAAAAAAAGTTTATGTAATAAGATGAATTCTAATACAGTAATTAATTTATTCTTGATAACATAATTTTCAATTTCATTCTTGATCTTGAGAGAAAACAAAAATGTTTTATGGGAAAAAAATAAGTATTGAAATTCAAGATATCAATAACCGCACAAGTATTAAACTTATTTTTTGTGTACTCTAACATGTTCAGTGCTAAAAGGTGGAATTTTAGGAAAGTGAAGTAAGTTTAAAACTCATGAAGTTTATATTTAACTTTATTTAGAAACATATTCATTTGAAAAGCTTTTTCGCAAGGAATCACTTACTTTTTTTGCCAATTTTTAGTAAAACTTATGCAATTGTATATAAATTATTAGATAATTGGTCTATTTATTTACAATCTTTTACAAATCTATATTTTAATATAGCATGTTAATCCACGAAATTGGGTTAATTTAACACATTGTGTTTCTTAGTTATAACTAATTATAATAAATATTGAAATTAATAGACTCTTTTTTTACGTCAATATTAGGAAAGCTTTCAACTACTATCCTTAAAATATATGTACTAAGTAAATAAATATATATAATAGCACGAACAACAAATTCAGATGATATATCTAATACCTTATAAACACACACATATTTAATAGATATACACAAAAATTGCAAGTGGATAAAATAATACAAATCAACAATACATATCTTGTATAAAATATATCTTTATGAAATACATATAGACAAATAACTATATAAGTAACATTGTATAGGAGGGGATTAAAATGTATTTCTTTTTTATTAAAATCATAAGGAAAAAATTACATGTGATATACATGAATTTTTGAAAATAAAAAACAATATAGTATTTTTTATTATTATAAAATCCAAAACCAACCTTTACATGCTTTTAGTTCTCACTTGCTTAATGTCTTTTGAAATTCCATATTAGTTTTAAAATCTCAATCAAATGCAACAAATATAAGTTAAAAGTTATTATATGTATATAACTCTTCAACAATATAAGTAAAGTTTATTCGGGGAAGATTATCTCAATAGTCCTCCAACTATTTCATGAAATTCAGAATAGTCCTCAACTTAAATTTTAACCTAATTGGTCCCTCAACTAAATAGTTGTATCTGATTTGAAGTCCCTACATGGCGGTGGCATCCAAAAGATAAGTTTTTTGAATTTTGACCTGTATTGACTAAGGGAAAAAGCGTCAATTTATCTAGACCTGCTACTTTAAGTGTTAAGTCATTACCCAAGTAGTTCTCCAACTTTTTTATTAAAACCGAATTGGTCCCTCAACTAAAAATTTAGCCAAATTAATCCCTCAATTGAAGAAAACCCTAACCTTTACCCTCCCTTCCTCACCTTCTCCTTCTATCAATTGCTGTCCCCTTCTAACCTCTACCAATAACCACCTTTTCCACCCACCCTATCCATCCCTACTCCCTCCACTTCCTCTCCTTCTCTACAATCCGCTATCCTCTCGAACCTCTCTTCCTCATCTACCCACAGCCACCTTCTCCTTCATTTCCAGACACCACCAACCCCTTTTCCTCTCCCTTCCACTCTACCAGCAACCATTCACTCAACCTATCCCAGCCACCGCTATCAAACTTGGACTAGACTAATTGACATCTTACTTCAAGTTCATGGCTAATTTTGAGTCGTTTGTAGTACATATATGAACCAATTATCCTCAAAGAGAGTCGTGAGATGATTTCTGCATTGTGAAAAAAATTTCAAGTAATAATTTTTCCAATTGTTGGGAACTTAAGAGGGATAGAAGATCCAAGTGGCTTAAACACTTTCAAGAGAAAAACCAAACTTGTTGAGTCAAATTGTCCGAGACTTCGGAAGAGATATGATCATCTGTCTCCTTATGCATGTTCTTCTCTAAATCATCTTGAACTCCCTCTCCCGGTTAACTTACAGATGGAGATAATCATCTGAACCCAAGCAAAGGATTTGGAATTTGAAAAAGTATAATTTGGATCCTAACTATCCTCTAAATATATACCGGGGAAATGATTTTGTTTCTCACAACTAACTCTTGAATCTCTTGATTCTGAGCAATCTTCAATGTAAGAATTTTTAATTGAGGGACTAATTTGGCTAAATTTTTAGTTTAGGGATAATTTAGTTTTAATAAAAAAGTTGAAGGACTATTTGGGTGACAATTTAACACTTAAAGCATCAGGTCTAGGTGAATTTGACACTTTTACCCTTAGTCAACACCGATTAAAATTCAAAAAACTTATGTTTTGGGTGGTATAACCACTTAGGACTAAATTAGATATAACTATTTAGTTAAATTAGGCTAAAATTTAAATTGGGGGCAACAACTAACATATGTAAGTCGAATTTTATAATTTAAAATTTTATTTCCCATATATATATGAAGATGATAGAATTGTTTTTTTAAACTTATTAGATGTTGGTGTGCTTATTTAAGAATACAAAACTTACATCATAGTATATAAGAGGCTAATAAAAATCTTGAAGAAAAAAGCGGTTAACTCAAGTTTTGGAGGAAAAAAGAGTTAATCCAAAGCTTGAAGAAAAAAGGTTCATCTATAGTTCTATATGTATTTTTTTATCAAATCATTAGGGTTATATCATCATGAGTTTTAATACGCTATTATAAATACATGACTAATTCAAATTGCTACTCTTCTAAACTATCAACAATTTTTGACAAACAAATAAAATGAAAGAAATTAACCAATGAAATAATTATCATACACATGTTCTTTTTATCGTATCACGTACAAAGTACATGTGCAATTCTTAATTTAAAAGAAAAGTTAAAACTGAAAAAATGATTTTTTTTTCTCAACATTCTGTTGAATTTCATCTAATTGTTAGTTTCAACTATCGAAAATTGATAAATTATTATTCTCATTCATAGGTAAAGGAAAAAAAAAAATGCAGCTGATTTGAGATCATCAAGAAACCAAACAAAAATGGTTGCTAGCAAATTGAAAGTCACCAACTCTAATGGAAAGGGAAAATGAACCTAATAGTGCTTCAAATTTAACGTTTGTAATTTTTAGTACTTCACTTTCAAAATCATGTAATTTCGTCTTTCACAAATTTAAAACACATCATTTTGATCTTTGGATCCAAACTCTAGTAAGAATTTGGTGTTCTGAAATAGTTACATGCTTATCACGTACAATATTTTTTAAGGAAAAAAACATATAACTTAAGTTTCCCTCCATTTAACACCACTTAAATAGTCCATCAAATTTTATATTTACCCTTGTTTAGTTCTTCGTAATCAAAATGATGCACTTTTGTCCCTTACAAATTCAAAACACTTCATTAATTTAGTTCATGTACATAATTCTAATGATATTTTAACCTGAAATAATTACGTGCATATCATGGGTCAAAGTTTTTATGAAAAAATTGACAAGACATAAATTTTAAATAATAAATAATCCACCAGTGCAAAGTCGGGTTATACCACCCAAAAACCTTCCTTAATCACAATTGCCACTCGTTTACAAAACCATCACTGTCATTTCCTCTTCCCCAAAACCCATTCGTTCTCTAGTCCCTTTCCATCACCTACAATCCCTTCCCTTCTAGCAACAATTTATCAGTCTCTCCTATCCCTCTAACTTTACAAACCTATTTTCAGGTCAAAGTTTTTTGGACTGTCTTATTTTTTTTTCAAAATTCTATTGAGTATGAATGGACAAGACCAGTTAATTTTGGACAATTTGTTTAACCATCAA
This sequence comes from Cinchona pubescens, assembly GCA_025175665.1. Lineage (NCBI taxonomy): Eukaryota > Viridiplantae > Streptophyta > Magnoliopsida > Gentianales > Rubiaceae > Cinchona > Cinchona pubescens. The sequence goes on from JANKKI010000155.1 coordinate 1,141,491, forward strand.
GTCAAATAACTTTGTATTCCTTTACTCATTAACTTAACATTGAGCCTAAATAATAATAATGTTTCAATAAATTATACTGACTAGAAAAAAGGCATTAAGATAGAAAAGGAAAGAAAGAACGCATACTTACTTATATGCTTAAAGGAATGGGGAATCGTTAGAAACGAAGTGGGTTTCGGGCAAGAGAAAATAATCGTGGTGTGGTAATGGAGATGATGGTCATTGGGGAAAGTTTTGGGTGGTAGTTAGGGAAACTTTTGTTCTGGGAAATATTGAATTGTTAGGGTTTACGATCATCTTGCGGACTTTGCTGTGCAAAATCTAACCCATGATGTGTAGGCAACTACTTCAGTCAAAATATGATCTTAATTGTGTTTAGGGACCAACCAACATGTTTTGAATTTGTGAGTGACGAAGTCGTATCATTTTTGATAAATGTGCGAGGTTAAATAATCTAATCATGAAATGTGAGGAACTATTTACATAGTGTAAATATCATTTTTAATGTGCGAGGTTAAATAATCTAATCATGAAATGTGAGGAACTATTTACATATTGTAAATGAGAGAGAATAACAAGGTGCCAGTTTTGCCCTAAGAAAAGATGGCATGTGATGAGCATGTGATTTTATTTTAAATCCAAATATGGCTGGAATTGAGTCTAGAGACCAAATTATTGTATTTTGAATTTATAGAGGACATAATTATATTATTTTAAATGTAAATAATTAAAAAAGTACAAACTTTTAATATGAATTATTTGGGTAGTTTTCGCTAATGGAAAAGTGAAAATAAGTGCCCATAATGCTGAAGTGAAAATCTCCAGTTGCTTGGTGAGTTTCACTATTTGGTCGGTAGCAATTTAACCGACTGGAGAACTCTTGGATTATATTGGCTTCTGACCACCTTTTGGCCACCGAATCTAGCTTCTGGATGCGAGATTGGGCATTCAACGTCACCATCTATTATTTTCTTTATCATTGTGTTTGGTTCGAATTTGGGTGAAAATTTAAAATTCATACATTTGTTAGAAGATTTATAAAATTAAACGAATGAATTTTAAATTTATTAAAATTAAAATTTTATTTAAAATTATTTATTTCACACTCTTTAATTTAGATGAATTTAAAATTAATTAATTTCAACCTTACAATTTATTCTAACAAATAAATAAATTTTAAATTCTTACTCAAATCATCGATCCAAACACAACTTTTAAGAATTTATTTAGCCTTCACTCTTTGTATGATTATTTTGTGAATAGAATGAAAAGCTCCTATTACTACTAAATCGAACGGCAAAATAACTTGCTGAGAATAATTCGACATCGAATAAAGCATCTAAAAGATTGCCTTCATTACACTCTAAATATGGTCATCAGGAAGAAAAACACATCAAAAAATTACCAATCTTTATTTTTCCCTACCCTTGACGAAGAAAAATAGAAAAGAAAATTTGAGTGAAACTCATTCACTTTGACTTTGTGCTACACCTTGGATATATAACATCTCCAACTTTAGGAAACCGAAGATGGCAATCAAGATGCAACCAGAACTTTACTGAACCAAGCAACCCCACTCTCCACCTCGTCCTTGTAGTCCCTTTCAGGTCAAAGACAATTAGCTTTTGGCTCAAAGACACGTACACATTATTTTGTTCTGCCGGGTCTAATGGGATTGGCGACGATTCAACTTCATACTTCAATACAATCGAGTCATTCTTGCTTACATCGATCGGATCAGCGTGCAACTCTGCTACCCTCACGCCATGGAAACCTAGTAAAAATCTCGTTACGTAAAAACTCGCACGAGCCTTAGCATTGTCATTTTCGGCCTTGAGGAAAATGGTGATCTTAACGGTTAGAACCCCAGCTTGATCGTAGTCAAGACGATCGAGTTGCGCGCTTGTGACGCTCATTTGAGGCACCTTAGGCCGGATAGTCGTATCATTCGAGGTAACCGATGAATACGATGATACCGGTGATTATCACGGCCACGGTTAAGAGGGTACAAAGTAAGAGAGCACACAAGATTAAGGGATTGGTGCGTCCTCCAGGATCTCGAACTGGCTTTGGCATTGGAAGAAGGTGGTGTTGGTGGAAGTTGGTGGATGGAGAGCGACAACATTCAGAGGAATGTGATGAGGGGTTTTTTGTTTTTTTGGGTATTTTATGATGACAAATTTTGAGATATGGACATATGGTTCTTGGCCTTGATTTGTGGGGAAGGTTTTGGTATCTTCTTTTCCTAGGGATAAAGCGATCTTAATTAGTTACTCTTATGTTTCCTCTGCATGTAGGAATTGCACACTTTTTTCACGAAAAGTTGAAATACCAAACTTCTAGCTGGTACGACCTTCAGTATAAAGTAAACACATAAACCTTAGGCCTTTTCAATTTGTTTACAGTTGAGACGTAGCTTTAACATCCATATCATGGAAAGATCATGGGATCGTAATATATTAAAATTTCTACAAGATCATGGGATTCAATCCAAAATATTTTCTTTTTGAGGGGTTATTTATGTGACAAAATATGGGTATAGTACTCTTTATCTCGAGAAGGGAAATGATGGGAAGGGGAAATGATTTGTAAAATCATAAATTTAAAATTATTTATCAAGATTAATTTATATGACAAAATTATAGTGAATTACTAATTTATTGATTTTAGAGGTTTGACCAGATTCCGTTTATTTTTTTCATAATTTTAATAATGCATAAGTGAGTTTATTACTTTAATAGATGCACTCGATAGGAAATTATTGGAATTATGTTGAGAACTTTGTTTTGCAACGGTGCAACCACTTAGTGACATGACATGATAAGGACTAGCATAGCAATTTAGTACATTCAAATAATAATATAATTTTAAGATTACTTGACAAGATAATTGACTTGTCATTATATGTGTGAAAGAAAAAATGAAAATATCTAAAATTAGAAGTTAATAATCTAATAGGAACATTTTTTTATGTAAATTTTTGTTCACAAGTAGATTTGAATTGTGGTTTTATAAATGATTTTTCATTCAAATCAGTACATACCACAAATTCAAGAACTATTGAAAAAACTACTAATGTGTAATTAGACTTCTGAAAGAAGAATTTTTGTTGATAGCATGGTATCATTGTAAGAGTGTTTATCGGTCAGTTTTTGGGTATTTGACTCAATTTTTTTCAGCTTTCTGTGCATGAAAATTAAAACAAACCCTAACCAAATTTTCTTCAGTTAATTGGTCAACCAAATTGTTTTGAGTTTCAAATATTTTAACTGATATTCATTAGTTAATTAAAAAATAAAGAATAAAATTAAATACAGAAGTAATAAAATTGATAAAGCAAAAACTTAAAACTAATGGAACTAAAAAGAGAAAAAAGAAAAACAATCCCAAGTATTGAATGAATGAAAATGTGGAATTAGTTACTAAAACTAATAAAGTAAAGGATCGGTTATTGGATTATTGATTTTATCAGTAATCAAATTCAAACCAATATATAACTAATTTTTTTATTTGGTTTTATTCAATTTATACGAACAACGACTATGTAAATAACAAAAGTCAAATTAATTTGATTTCATCAATCTATTTGATTAAATCAAACTATGAACACCCCTACCAGTCTACCGGAGTCTAACTATAATAGCAACAGTGCTACAATGGTGGTGACATAATTTAGGATACTGTATAGAATGAGGGAAAAGAGTGGCTTTAATTTATTAATAAGTCAATCCGAGTAATTTTGACACGATATTACTATAACATATTCACATTTAGCAGAAGAAGAACAAAAATTGGACAAGCAAGTCAATATATTTTAGATGATTAATTATTTATAAAGAAAACATATGACTAATGCCAACATTTTTTATGGTTTTAATATCTATTCTGACATATGAGCCTAATTATAGATGGGACTTGGATGTCAGATTTAAAGTAAGAAATTTTAATGTGAGTTTCAAATGAATTTAGATTCTCTTTCTCTAATTTCAACAATTAATTTTTGAAGTAGCTTCTCCCAAAATTCGTATCAATTGCCATCAGAGTACATTGATAATTGATCCGACATAGTTCACCCGATCGTCAAACCTTCAAAATGATCCACCCAACCTTTTGAATTTGAGACCAAACTATAGACCCAAATTGCAACTACAAAAGGCCCAACTGGACCATATCCAGCAGGACTAGCCTACTGCCCCAAACATCTTTCGAACGAACTCTACCTCCTCGTAACAACTCGTCTTCCTTGGCTATTCAAGCGACTTCAAGAACCAATTTTCCAGGCACCCAAGTGACGACCCAACCACTGCAAACTCAATCTTGGGAAGCTGAATGATAGAATCATTTGGCCAATGATCTCTGTTTCCGATGTAACAAGAAATTTGCTCCGGGTCATAGATACAAACCTACGAGGTTCTCACTAATGGAGCTCACAGAAGGCGATTTTCCAGCAGGCAGAGAAGAAGAAACTACCGACGATCGGCGACCTACCAGCAAAGACTTGGCTGAGATTTATTTTTCATGCCATTCTTAGCAAATCTTCAGCACCACAATGAAGCTTTTAGGTACTGTATAAAAGACGCAAAGCCGACATAATTTTATTGAGAAGAAATTATTGAAGAAGTAGGGTTGCCTGTCAATCTATTGCTTCTTTTGGAGTTTGAATTGGTAACGGTGATGTGATCAAGTGCAATTACATTTGTCATGAAATTCCGGTACAGCTTCCCTGGTTGGTGATTATCCAAGACTAGTAGTTCGCAATTGGTAGTGATGATCTTGTATTGTGTACAGAATGGCATGCCTCTTTAAATACAATAAAGGCCAATTGGAATAAGATGTTCTTAATTTTTCATTGGAATGGCAAGCAATATAAACCTCAAGGAGTCCCTCACAAAGCAAAAGTAAACGCCAACTTTCAATATTTTTCAAAAAAGTAAGATATCAGGTCCTATCCAAAATTCAGAAATTCAAAATTTGCTTAAGTTGATTTTGAATCTGACTTTTAGGAACCCAATACCCTTCCACCCTTGCAGTCCCTTGCCCACAATATACCATTACTTCCAAATTCAAAAACACAAATATCAAACCTTATTGATATCCTTTATTTCAAAAATCTAAAATTGAAAATTAGGTTTGTAATTTATTATGTTCAGGTTTTGTTGCCTTAGTACCGCCCCTTCGTCAGTCTTGTCCTTTCAGTCAAGAAAAATGATAATTCTAGGCGTATGTGTATGGATTACCGAAGCTTAAACCAAATTACTTTTCACGATAAATATCCAATACCCAACATTGATGATTGTTGAGCTTCTTGATGAATTACACAGTTTCCCACTATTAACCTTGAGGATTAGTTATCACCAAATACACGTCAACCTTGCTGACATTCCCAAAATTGCCTTTCGAATTGATTCTGGCCATTACGAATTTATCGTTATGGCGTTTGGTCTCGGTAATGTCCCTTCTACCTTCCAAGCTGCTATGATCTATGATTGACCTTTTCAGACCTTATCTCTGCAAATTTTATCTTGGTGTTCTTTGATGATATCCTGGTTTCTAACCAAATAGTTCAACAACACAGTCAAGATTTACAAATCACACTCATGCTTCTCAAGGACAACCAATTTTTTGATAAAGCATCTAAATGCTTTCTTGGTTGAACACAAATTTCCTTTCTGGGACATGGAGTATCAGCTAAAGGCATTGTAGTTGATCTAGAGAAGATTCAAGTAGTCCTAGAATCTAGATACCACTCAACATGAAACCGCTTCGTGGGTTCTTGGGATTAACAGGTCATTAACGTGGCTTTGTAAGGAATTAGGGGGTTCTGTTAACGCATTAACAAATCTCACCCAGAAAAATGGTTTTGCGTGGTCTTCTGTGACTGAAACGCCTTTCAAAAGGCTCAAGCAAGTGTTGACTTCAGTACCTGTCTTGCAATCACCAGATTTTAGTCAACCATTCACGGTGGAATATGATGCCTCTTCTGAAGTGAGCCATGTCAGTGCAATACTTCTCAAATCTAGCCACCATATTGCATATTTCACTGAGGACTTTTCTTTCTCAAATCGTTTAAAATCTACTTATAATTTGGAATTGATAGATCTTTTACTCGCCTTACAAAAGTGGAGTTCTTATCATAACAGAATTTTAGCCTTAAATATATATTGGAACAGTGGATTACAACGAATGAGCAGCAAAGGCTCCATATGAAGTGGCTGACATTTGATTTTTCTATCATTTAAGGGTTATAAAAGAAAATAATGGGAGATGCACTATCTCGGCGTTCACAGCATGTTGATTTTTTTAGCTCTAGCTATTCCTATTTCATTGAACTTAATGGATTTGAAGCTTTTCAAGTGGATCCATATACTAGGGAAACAATGCTTCACTTGAGCAGAATTCCAATTCTTATCCAGATTTCAAGTAGTGGCCAAAAAGCTTTACTTCAAAAACTGTTGTCACCCAGACAACACTCCTCTTAATCGGAAGCTTTTATCTATAAGCTCATCACTCATTATCTGCGGGGCATAGGGGTTATTTGAAAACTCTAACAAGAATTTCTTCTAACTTTTTCTTGTTAGGTATGAAGCAAGATGTTAGGTTATTTGTTCAAAACTACTTATCTTGTCAATAGAACTTATACCAAGCCTTAGCTCCAGTATATCTTTTGCAACCTCAACATATACAAAAGAGGATATGGGATGGTATCTCACTCGATTTCATCATTGGCCTTCCATTATCCCATCCATTTACTGCCAAAATAAATTTTGTTATTTTTTGCAGGAAGGTAATAAGACTTCACAACATTCCAAGATCTATCCTATCAGATCGAGATGTCATATTTTTTAGTAATTTCTGGCAGGAACTTTTCAAATTAAGCAACATCAGTTGAGAATGGGAACCTATTACCACCCCCAATCTGATGGCCAAATAAAGATAGTTAATCAATATTTGGAAGCGTATATATCTTCGGTGTTTTTCCATGAATAACCTCTTACTTTGAGAAGTAAAATTCTAACTTGAGCAGAATATTCGTTCAATACCAAATTTTATACTTCAACATGAACAATTTCTTTCAAGGTTGTCTATGGGAAAGGCCTTCCACCACTTCATCCATTCGTTTTAGGAATGACACGCAATACAAAATTTGAAGTGCCAATCTTATTACTCGCCTTGATATGCTGAAACTTTTAAGAGCCAATCCTTTAAAGCCTCAATCATGAATGAAAGCACAAGTTGATTCCAATAAAAGAGAATTGAGTTTCAATGTTGCAATCCTATTTTTCTAGGAGTTCAATCTTACAGCCAAAATTCTCTGGTTAAAAGAAGGTATGAAAAACTTTCAATGGGAAGGTCGTCCTTTTGAAAAAGCTAGTTGAGAAATTTATGACCTTTTTGCTGGTCAATTTTCTCTTTCTGCCTTGAGGACAATACGTTTTTGTAGGGGGGATGTACAGATATGGTACCACGACATTTGCGAACTTATTCACGAAGAAGGAGGAGAAAAAGTACGCATGGTGAAGATAGGGATCAGTTTTCAATAGACCAAGTCTACCTTAGTCCACTGTGGGGATTACTGGTTCAGTATCTTGAACAAGTAGTCAAAGATCTTCTACAACAATCTCACTACCTCCAAAACTCCACTCAAGCCATTTCAGTAATTATTTCCTGCATTTTAGAAGTTTGTTTATGTTTATAGCATAATACACAATGGATATTTAGCATAAACATCTATATGACATGTGGTTTTCGTCATTGAGATTATTGTTATTTGTTATCTTTTGGAGTTTTGTCTTCTATATATAGACAAGTTTATTGGTTGGAATTGTGTTTAAAATTCTTGCACGATTTGTTGTCAGTAAAAGTGTAAAATGTTTAGTTTGTAATATAAAATAAATTTGGAAAAGTTAATGAGTGAATCTTGTAATTTTTTTTTTTTTTTTTTTGAAAAAAAGGTGTAGCGCATGTAGCACACATGCACTACAACCTGAGACAAAATTGAGAAATGCAAGTGCACAACTTGTGCTTTTATTGTGCAGCGCATGTGCGCACATGTTTCAAATTCTTAACTGTTGGAATTTTAAATAAAAATGGGAGAAAGAAAGGAAGTTGTAATTTTTGATTCAAGAGATGTGTTCTAATAGTTCTTTCTGCACTTCAATCTTTACAAAAGACATTCTTACTATTTCAAAGAGAACAACATTATTAAAATCTATCTATCTTTATACATGGTTGTTGGGTAGATTTCTAGTTTTTGCTATTAGAAGTTTTCAAGAATTTATTGTATGCTAGAGGTAGATTGGTAGTAACCTAAGAGCAAACTATTAAGCACAGTAGAGTCAGTCAAAACCTTAAGGAAAGTTTTATACATGCCTCAAATTCTAAGTTTTGATTTCCCCTTTTGTTAATCTATATACAGTCTATTTGTTTCCATCTATCCCTTTATTTCTCAACAATCTTAATGTTTTGACTTTGTTAATCATAGAAACAAGTAGTAAGCCTGCTTTCAAAGTGATGAATCAAGATTTATTTTCTCAAGTTGGATTGCCTTGATGGTACTAGAACAAACTTTAACAGATGAAAGGACAAAATGATGCTTTTCCTTACCGCACTCAAGGTTGCATATGTCTTAAATCCTGCATTGCCTGAAATTCTTGTACCAAAAGATGATGACTAGAAGGATCTTAAGGCACAACATGAGAAAAGAAAGAAAGATGAAATCATTTGTAGAGGCCACATTCTCAATACACTTTCTGATTGCCTCTATGATCTCTTCACAACAGTCAAATCACTAAAGGAAATTTAGGCTGCTTTGCAGTACAAGTATGCTACTCAAAAATAAGGTGCAGATAAATTTCTTATTAAGAAGTATTTTGAATTACGAATTGATGATTCTTCTTTTGTTTTGGATCAAATTCATGATCTTCAAATAATTATTTCAAAGTTGAAAGATCTTGATGTTGAAATTCTAGAATCATTGCAAGTGGGGGCAATTATGGCAAAGTTGCCTTCTAGTTGGAATGATTACCAAAATTCAAGAAGTTGCTTCATACTACTAAAGTTTTGACTATAAATCAAGTTTTAAAACACATGAGAATTGAAAAGGACCTAGAATCCTTCAAAACAAGGAGTTGGAATTTGATTCAAAAGTTAACTTTGTTGATTTCTATTAAGAATCAAATCACAAGTTCTAAAAGGAAGTTTTCTGAAAATACTAATTTTAAGGACAAGATTAAGAAGAATAGAGTTTGTTACAATTATGGCAAAAAAGGGCACTATAAAAATGAATGCAAGTCTAACAAGAAACAAAAGAAATATAATGTCCCTAAAGCAAATCTTGCTAAAAAAAATGTTGATGAAATTGCTGTAATGGTAACAAATTGTCACATTGGTATGATCACTAAATTGAATGTGGCTGCTTCAACCAATTCTAATGATTGGTGGTATGATTCTAGTGCAACTGTGCATATTTGCAATGATAAGTCACAATTCAAGACTTATGAAGATGTGTTTGACTTAATGAAGTGCTCATGAGTAATCATGCAATTCAGCCAAAGTTTATGGCAAAGGAAGTGTGGAATTGTAGTTCACTTTTGGCAAAAGACTTGTATTGATGAATATACTTCATGTTTCATAAATTAAGAAAAATCTTGTATCAGCCGATGTATTGAATAAAAAAGTGTTAAAAATTATACTAGAGTCTACTAAGGTTATTTTGTCCAAGAATGGTGTATTTGTAGGAAAATGTTGCTTTTGTGATGGCATGCTTAAATTAAGTATTATAAAGACAATGTTTCTGTTTATATTGTTGATTCTTCTTATTTTTTGTGACATGGTAGATTAGGACATGTTAGTCATAAAGTACTACATTTTATATCTAAACATGGATTAATCTCATTTAAAGACAACTTTAAGAAGAAATGTGAAACATGCATTCAAGCAAAAATCACTAAGTTGCCTTTTCCTAAAGTGTAAAGAAATACTCAACTATTAAAACTTGTGCATTCAGATGTTTGTGAATTAAACAAATTTTTAATAAGAGGTGGTAGCATAAATACTTCATTACTTTTATTGATAATTACTCAAGATATGTGCATGTTTATCTGAAGAAAGCAAAAGATGAAGCATTTAATAAGTTTAAATATTATAAATCTCCTGTTGAAAATCAATTGGAAAAGAAAATTAAAATATTGAGGAGTGATAGAGGTGGTGAATATTTCTCCACTGAATTCTCAATATTTTGTGAACAAAATGGCATTATACACCAAACAAGTGTACAATACATTCCACAATAAAATGGTTTGACTAAAAGAAAAAATAGAACTTTACTGGACATGGTTAATTCCATTATTTTAAGTTTTGGATTGCTAAAGAATTTGTGGGGGAAAGCTTTATTAGCTGCTTGTCATGTACATAATTGAATTCCATCTCTCAAGACTAAAGTGTCACGATATGAAATATGGAAAGGGAAAAAACCAAACTTTGCTTATTTTAAAGTTTGGGGGTGGATAGCATTTTTTAGAGCCCCGGATAATAAAAGAATAAAGTTGGGATGTTGGTAGCACTTAAAAGTGTGTTTGTTAGCTATGCTGAAAATTCAAAAAACTTATATTGAATTTTTTGAGAATAAATTTCTTAAATATTTAACTATGGATGTGGATCCAATTAAAGTACAAGAGCCTATTCCAAATATTGATCCTTCTAATGACAATAAAAGAAAGGAAGTCGATAGTCCTATTGAACTTAAGAGAAGTCAAAGACAAAGAAAAGAAAAGCATTTATCTTCTGATTTCATATCTTCACAAGCTATTGTTTTCCTCGTTGAATGCAATAGAGATTCCTTACTTGATAAGACACCAATCTTATTCAATATAGAGGACGATCCTAAATCTTTTAGCAAAGCTATGGCATCAAGAGATGCAACATTTTGGGGAAAGGCTGTAAATGATGAGATGGATTCAATATTATCAGACAATACTTGGGTTCTTGTGGATTTAGCTCCCGATTCTAAACCTATTTGTTGCAAATGGGTATTTAGGAGGAAATATGCTACTGCTAGATTAACTAGATTATAAAGAAAGACTTGTAGGCAAAGGCTTTAGACAAAAGGAAGGAATTGATTATTTTGATACTTTTGCACCTGTTGCTATAATTACATCCATTATAGTGCATTAAATGGATATTAAAATAACATTTTTTAAATGGTGACTTAAATGAAGAGGTGTATATGGAACAACCGGAAGGTTTTGTATTACCAAGAAATGAAAATAAAGTTTGTAAATTAGTTAAATCTTTGTACAGTTTAAAACAAGCACCCAAACAATGGAATGAAAATTTTGAGTCAGTTTTACTCTAATGGATTTAGTTATAATAGTGCGGATAAGTGCATTTATTGAAGAGTATGGTGTGATTATTTGTCTATATGTAGATGACATGCTAACTGTTGGTACTCCTTACAACGGTATACTTGAAACTAAGAAGTATCTATCATCTTAGTTCAAAATGAAGGATCTTGGTGAAGTAGATACTGTCTTAGGGATTAAAGTTAAGAGGCAAAGTGGGGGCTACGCTACTAATGTCAAACACATTATGTTGAGAAAATCTTAAACAAGTATAAACATTTAAGTATGAAAGAAGTAAGTACCCCTTTTGATCCTAACTTTAAATTAAGTAAAAATACTTGCAAGCCCATTGCTCAACTTGAATATACAAGTGTAATGGGAAGTTTAATGTATGCAATGAGTTGCACGAGGCTAGGAATTTCCTTTGTCGTATCTAGATTAGGTAGATATACTAAAAATATTGGTATTGATCATTGGAAAGCAATTGAAAGAGTAATTGGTTATCTTAAAAGAACTAAAAATTTAGGACTTTTCTATAATAGTTTTCTAGCCGTACTTGGGGGATATTCTGATGTTAGTTAGTTTACTAGTGTTAGTGATAAAAACTCCACAAGTGGTTGGATTTTTACATTAAATGGAGAAGCAATTTCGTGGGTTTCAAATAAAACAAACTATTATTGCTCATTCTACAATGGAAGTGAATTTACAGCTTTGGCTTTAGCTTATAAGGAAGTAGTTTCGAATAGTTGAAAGACTTATTATTAGACATCAAGTTGTGGCCTCAACCAATGCCAGCCATTGTTTTGAATTGTGATAGTGAAGTCACAATGTCTAGAGCATTGAATAAAATCTACAATGGTAAATCTAGACATATATGTCTAAGGCATATTTATATTAGACAATTATTAAATGATGATGTCGTAGCTGTTGTGTATGTAAGAACATATAATAATTTAGCGGATCCATTGACTAAAGCTCTTGTGAGAGACTTAGTGAATTCGACGTCATTAGGAATGGAATTGAACCCTTTATCTAAAACTACTAGCAATGGTAACCCAACCTTTCTTCTAGTACTACCACTAGATTTTAAGGTTTAAAGGGTAAGAATAAGTTGCTAATAAGTAGTTGTGAGCACTAAAGTTTGTGTATACCATTCCATATAGTTTAGTACAAATTGTAACTCTTAAGTGAGAAGGTTGAGTATATAAATATTTACACTCTTAATGAAGTCATCTTTTCGTACATTTTAATCTTAAAAGTTTGAAGAGATTTCACTTCTATGATTATTAGAAGTGGTGTTGCTTCTAACAAAAGTTTGAGAGTTTCTTTTGTACATGACCATGAATTAAGAAAGAGTACATGGTCGGTAATAGTGCAAAATTGATTTAGTGAACATTTGTATAAGTTTAACAAGTTCATATGTGTGATAGTTCTATTCTAATATTAAATCATGGTTTAAGCAATCTTGCCACCTTAATTTAATTAGAGTTAGTGAATTATTTATACTAAGGAAAAGTTTAAGACGATAGTTACTTTTCTTCATGCATGATGTTTAAAGAGATAGTGTGTTGTTGTTTATATTAAAAACTAAGTGGGAGAATGTAAAATATTTAGTTTGTATTATAAAGTAAATTTGAAAAAGTTAATGTGTTAATGTTGTAAAATTTTTTTTTTTGAAAAAAAAGGTGTAGTGCACATGCACTACACAAAGTAGCGCACATGCGCTACAACCCGAGACAAAATTGAGATTCAGAGCAAGTTTCAGTGCATATGTGCTATTATTGTGCAATGCATGTGCGCACATGTTTCAAATTCTTAACCGTTGAAATTTTAAATAAAAACGGGAAAAAGAAATAAAGTTACAACTTTTGGTTCAAGAGATATGTTCTATTGGTTCCTTTTGCACTTCAATCTTTATAAGAAGGAGACATTTTCACTATTTCAAAGAGAACAACATTATTAAAATCTATCTCTCTTTGTACATAGTTCTTGGGAAGATTTATAGTTTTTGCTATTAGAAGTCTTCAAGAATTTATTGTATTCCAAAGGTAGATTGCTATTAACCCAAGAGCAAACTATTGAGTATAGTAGGGGCAATCAAAACCTTAAGGAAAGTGTTATACACGCCTCAAATTATAAGTTTTGATTTCCTCTTTTGTTAATCTATATACATTCTATTTGTTTCTATCTACCCCTTTGTTTCTCAACAATAATCTTCTATTTCTTTAATCCTATATACAGTTTGTTTGTTCCCACCTATCCCTTTTTATATTTTCTGCCTCTATCATTTTGATATCAGAGCCATCCACCACTTCTCCGAGATGCAATCGTGCATTATTTGTCCTAGACTAGTTGCAACACTAGAATTGCAGTGTTTGCCAGATGCTAGAAAAATCTAGTGCAAATCCATACTAATACAAAGCTATCTTATGTTGGTTCTATGGAGTATGGTGGATCGTTATGAGTTTAATTGTAAGGTATGAGATTTGGATCCCACATTGGAAGTATAGGATTCGAATGTTGTTGATATGGCTAGGGGGTCTCTATCCTCAATAGCTAGTTCTGGAGGTGAGTTTTTCCAAGGTTCATTTCATTTTGCTTTGACATTTTACATTCAAAATGTCCAAAATTAGAGCCAATAACCCATAGCTTTACTAAAAAAAAATCGCGATATTTGCACCATTTCCATATATATTTTGTATATTATGCATCTATATTTAGTATTTGCAGCGTGCACTCATAGTTATAACCCGGTCAGGGAAGGAATTACATGTCAAGAATGTGGATGAATGAGTTACTGGTTCGTTTCATGTTACATTGACATTTGCATTCAAAATGTCCAAAATTAGAGCCAAAAATTAGAGCCAATAACTGATCATATCTTTATTGAAAAAAAAAAATAAAAATCTTGATGTTTGCACCATTCCCATGTATGTTATTATATATGATGCATCCACATTCAGTACTTGCAATGTGCACTCACAGTTATTAAATCCGACCAGGGAAGGAACCTGTAAGGACTGTTGATGAATGGGTTATTAGTTCAACCAATGAGTCAATAAAAAAAATATTTTTACAAATACTAGACATATTGTGAAAATATTGATAAAATATCTTGTACTATTATTTTAATTAATTCTAAATGAATTTTTGAATAATTAATCTCTCTAAGAAGTATAACAAAATATGTTATAACAGTTTTCTTTAAGAGGATCGATAGTAGTTCTCCACCTAATCATTTGGTGGTTTGAATCTATGACCTCAATCATAGAAGAAGCGTAGTCCTTACTATTTTAGCTAAACTTTGTTGTCAATATAATAAAAGATTTAAGTTTAATTATTGAAAATAATTACTATAAGATATATAATAATACTAATAATAATAATAATGTATAAACATTGCATATGAAATTGCCTTTCTATTATTCATAGATGGTTACTTTATAATAATACTAGTATATTTGCGTATAATCCATCTATTTGTTTAGAATTTTTATATTATATCCTATTTTTCAAAATTTTAATCACACAACATTATTGGATGTTCATCGTGATTTAAAAAACATAATATTCGATTATTTTTTTAATATATGTATACTAAAGTTTTTAAATAAAAATATTATTTAATGTTCCAAAAAACTTTTCTTTTATGTTTTGAAACTAAAGATTTCGTAGATAACATAAGTATATTAGTCATTTTATCTAAAAGAGGGGAAAAAGAATTAAGAACTACAGCTTGAAAAGTGAATAAAATAATTGCAATGACTAATTAAACATCAACTTGATGTTGTGGTATAGCTGTTGTTTGTAGAACATGTTACTTCAAAATTGTGAGTTCGAATCTTCTATCATAAAAATTTTTCTACCAGCGTGAAAGCAAACAACCCGGACGACTGCAGTTGAATTGGTTCCCAATTTTAGCTGTTCAATCGACAGGTTATTGAAAAGTCATTAGTTTCCGTTCTAGGTAGGTAGAACTTCCAACTCATGAGCCAGCTACCAGGTTGGCCGGCGGGATCAGGTTATAAAATTTTCTACCAACTTGCAAGAAAACAAATTTGATGAATTCTGCTAAACTACCCTGGTTACAGTTTGATGGTTCAACTGGTAGGTTGTTAAAAAGTCAACAATTTTCTTCTCTATCAATTGAACTAGTAATCAAGTCCGGTTAAGTAACTGGTTCACTAAATTGGCTAGTCGAATCACCAAGCCGAACGGGTGGATAATACTGTTTACAACTTATAAAGTGAAAGGATATGAATTTGAGAACATGAAAACTTGCAATTACAATAAGTTGCGCAATTCGACTAATTAGTTCAGAGATTGTAACTTTTGTTGCTTACAAAACTTACAGGATGCTAAGTTAAAATTGGTGAAAATACTAAGGTACAAAATATGATTGTACAAAATTTTGAGGTACTTTTTATTTCTAATTCTATTTTTTAAGTTTAAAGAATTAATATCACTCATGGAAATTTTTCAGGCATTTATTCAATCATCTTAAATTGCAAATAGATATCTGAATACTTGCTTTTTTTATATTATTATACATATCCACAAATATAGTTACTGATGTGAATCAGCCAGCATAGTTGATAGCCAAAATAGGATACCACAAATTAGCTAATATGGTTGCAACTAGTTAAAAATTGGCACATCATTGTTGATGAGGTCATAATGTTGTTGACATTGAGTTTGAACTATTAGTCAATCCGTCCATGCTTATATCGGTACGGATACTAATTCTAATGCTAATTAAGTTAAGTGGTGTTAGTAAAGGCTTTCTTGTGTTGAGGTATAAAGTTTTGCAATAAGGTATTGTCGATATCGACGAATTTATGACAATTATGTTGATATCATTGGTATTCATTAAAGTGTTATCATCATATCAATAATGTAGCAAATCAATGAATGCATGATGATATTAGTGTTTCCAATTAAATTTTATTAGCAAATCTGTAAGAAGTATTGACTCAGCAATTTGTTGGGAGTACACATGGAATAACCAGAATCTGCAAAGCGGCAAATCAGCTTGAAATGAGAACATAGGTAAAATTATGGCTGAGTAGATAAGAAAAGGAGTGAAAAGTTTAAATTCGAAATGACAGTTATTGATAACAATTGCCAAAGATGGAAGGCCAATAAAAGTGTAGAAGTATACAAGAGAAAGACATAACAATCAACTACCCAAAAAAAAATATCTCACAAATCAAATAGTTTAGCCTCTTAAAATTACTCTTTAAGCACGAAATGATTTAATCTCTAATTTTTGTCAATTGATTACTTTTTATCAAGAAATTTATGTATGTACATTTCAACAAGCATTTCCCTTTCTAATTTGCAGATTTCCTTTCAATCATTACATAAATCAGCAAGTTTAATTCAAGTTTTGTCTCCAAGTATTTCTTTTCATATTACTCTTTAAATATGAGTTCTAAATACAACATTATCCTTACATTTCCTTACCGATCATTCCGAATTCAAGTTCTTGAACTTTTAAGTCCTTGGTAAAAAGGCAAACGAATAGCAATCGGTCTAAAAGTCAATTTTAATATTTCGATGCTGAGTGATTGTCTAATTCATTAAGCAAGTTAACTATCTTCAAACATTCAAAAAATAGACGATGTGTAGTTAAAATATGAACACTAAATAGTTATTGACTTATAACGTAAATTACACAGAATCCCTTATGGTTCAGCGAACATATATGTTACCCCTTATCATTTTGAAATATACATTTATCTCCTCTACTTTAAATTAAAGAATAGAAGAGATGACAAAAATGACCTTCACCATCCCTATATCATCATACCGATGGAGATTAACCCCAAAATCCCCCACTACCTACCAGCTCCATTGGTGATCTTTCCAGAATCAATTTCGGCCACCATCATGCCTCTCTCTAGCCGTCGTTCTTTCCTTCTTCAATCTCCTTGTTTCCCTAATGTGATTTGTGATGAACAAGGTAAATTATCTAATGAAAATTCTTACTAATTTCACAAATGCATGGTATCAATGTAGTAGAGTGAATAGGGATCATTCTCATGAGGAAAACACCCAAGCAAGCACCAAAAATGGCCAAAAGTTTCTATCTAGACAATAAAAGAGAATGATTGGATTAAAAAACTGAAATGTGAAATCATACGAAAATTAAAGACTAAAATGACTAGACTTCAAAAGGTGATTGGTCAAATATTAAGAAAATGGGTCAGGTACTATTCTAGAAATTTTTTTTTGAAATAACTTTATGCACCAAATCAATCAAATTAATGCACATTCATGGAGATTCAATTCCTAAAGTTCTACTTAACCCCAATCTCTCGTGATCTGAGAAATGTCCTATCAACCTAATTGTTTGTTAGGGGGAGATTACTCTCGAGCCTAATCCCAATGAAATTGAGTAGTAAGTATATGGAATTATCAAGAATCAACTAGATTCAAATTGGATATGATTATGAATTTATAATCTAATAACTCTTACTCATCCATGGCGGAGGATCAACTCACTTGTTACTTTGGGCAATCTACCTAAGACTAGAGTTATCTACTCTCTAGAATTATCTCATTTGCAATCATTATCACCCATGAGTGCAGTTAAATCAATTGCCCTGTTAATTATGTCAATTCATTGGAAAATTATTCGTCTGTACCTTACCCTAATGAACTTAGTTCATGCTTGAATATATAGAAATGCAAAAATTAATAATAACACAAACAAAGAAGATAACTATTACACTAAAAATGGATTAGATAGATTGCAGAAAATTAAATACCAATAATAATAATAACGGAATTAAATTATGTAAATGGAAGAGGACACCAAAATTGTTTCGAACTTCAATAGAAACCTTGAATTGATTGAACTCGTCATGAAAAATAAAAACCTTTAAGTAAAGAGTGTAATGGAGAAAACAAAGAACTAGAGAATTGGAGAGAAGTATTGGATATTTTCTCCTAATTCTAAATTACTGCCAAAATGTGGAATGAATCTCCCTCACAAGTCCAGGAAATCCCCCACTTATTCCTACTTAACTTCTAATAATTAGTAGGTTTCATAATCAAATAATTTATCAAAATGAAAGCCTACTATGAGTGAAAAACTAAAATTCCGCCTAGGCAAAATATTTTAAAAAATGGCCCTCCAGGTGTGGTTTGAGCGGTGCATAGATTTCTTCTTGGAATGTTCGCCACAGCAAAGTTCGCTTCTGTCTCTGGTTCGCTGCAGTAGATGATTGGAACATGGAACGTTACTTGATCTTGACTTCCAACTTTGGTAAAATTATCTTTTCACCTGCATAAAAATTAAACCAAACATAAATTACTAAATATAACTTAAATAAACACAATTGTCTGTAAAATTACTTTAAAACACTTAATTTGTTCTAATTAGAAAATTTGACACAAAACGTTAATAAAACACAATAAAACAACTCCAAACTATAAAAACTAAGCCTAAAAAGACATAATAAGAGCCTTAATTCTAAAGTTATCAAACTCCCCCCAACTTTAGCCTTTTGTTCATCCCGAGTAAAAGAAACGGAAACAACAAAAACAGACAAACAACTACACAATATGAATCTAAATCAACTATATCAATATTAGTGAAATCAAAACTGAACCAAAGTCAGATCAGTCCAATGCATCGGAAAATTTGACCCACAATCCCATATTCGTCATAAATATGCCATACTCTTACCCTCACAACAAGAAGTAAGAAGCAGAGTCACTTATCTTACTAAGCTTGGCAACTTACATCTACCAAGTTCAGCCATACAACAACATGGTTGGGCACAAAGTGTAATCATCTTCTAAATATTAATACGAACTAATTCAAACCAAGAATTAAATAGGACACATTATAAAAGCTTGTAATATAGGCCGGGGAAAATGGTAGGATAAATATAGGCAATGTCGCTAAAATCACCTTAGTTACACCAGAATTCAACTTTGCACCAATTCCTGCATCCTCAATAATTACCACCATAACTAGCCAAACCAAAAACTTACAAATAAAAGACATACACCTAAAAAAAATAGCTAATGTTATAATAGCTGCACATTAATTCAAGAGGTAATCATCCTCTTACTCATAATTCCATCAGCCCAAATAACAATATTCATGTGTGTATTTACACAATAATTTTTTTTGCTAAACCAAACACACCAATGCATCCTCATTTATCCATCATACAAAATTAACAAAACAATGCATATATAGCATCCATGTCGACCAAGGTGATAATTTCCAAAGTCCAAATGTTGCCCATATTTGTCAAATACAATAATCCTCAACACATTGTCTCCAGCAAAACAAAGTTTCCATAAGACATCAAGATTTACACTTAAGAAAATTACAATGCTGAACCCCACTTGGTCACATTGTACTTGGGCATGTATATATAGGGAAATAGCATCTTCATGAGTCAATGAGGTCACAACGCAAAAAACTCCTATACAATTACAAATACCATTTCAATTAAATTAACTCATCATTCAATGCCAAAGATACAAACTCATAGAGTTACTGTGTGTACTTCATCACAAGATACTTAAACACAATTAGAAAACACATAGATCAAAACATACGATGTAAAGACACAAACAATCTATACTAGACACTTAAAAAGAAAAATGTAAAATTTAAAAGCACATAACATAACCTAAATCATAACACAGAAACACCATCGTAATAACACAAAAACACCATCTTTAATCCCCCCAACTTGAACTAAGCATTGTGCTCAATGCTTGCTGAGATGGTAAAACATAAGTGCAGAAATTGTTCATTTACAAAAAAGAAAAAAGAAAAAAAGAAAAACTCCCTCAAACAGCTCCAGATGGCCCAGCCTCATCTTCCTTCTCATCATACTTTGATTGCAACTGGAGTGATTGATATGGGGGTACTTCGGCCATCGGCTCATGTCAAATGGCATTTACAGCATAGCCAAGCTGTAATGTCTAACTTCATGTGCAAACTGCGCAGTCTTTCACTCTAATAATGCATAACATCAATTTTGGTTTCCCAACTGACTAGAGCATAAAAGACACGATCAAGATCATCAGGTTAAGGTGGCTACGATAGAGGTACAAGTGGAGAATCTAGCAGGGTATCTTCATCCTCTTCATCATCACTGTCTAAGTATTCTATTAAAGCATCCTTGTCCATATATCTGCCTTGAATGTGTCGCATGAAATCTTGATGTTAGAGAATAATCTTTTCTAATCCCTAAAGAGTAATGATATTTTTGGGAGCGATTTTAACCTTACTTGTAGAGGTCATACCTTCTACGGCACAAAAATCTATGATAATGCAAGAGAAAATGAACTCCATATCTGTTTAGAATCCATTACGTTTAATGGACATCCTCTAACAAGGGCATAACATAAGAGTAGGGTGCATTCTCTACTAACCATGCAGGGATGGGCTACTAGCATCAAGTTCATGCAGACAAAGTGATTCCAAGCCCTGGTTTCTAAAGTCAAGAAAATAGTCTTAAACCATTTGTACTTCCCATATGTGCTCTTATCCCAAGTGTTCCTGGAATTTGTTAACACATCGATCACCTTTTCAAAATAAATGTCACTAAGAACGAATTCAATGAATTCAATATATGGAATGTTCAGAGTGTCAGAAATCTTATTCACTCTAACAGACGTAACATTAATAGGCTTTTGCCTAACCCAAACTGTATTGGATTGTAGTTCATAAGAGTTCCCTACAATTCACAAACCAAATCAAATCTCCTTAGTAATCATGCATTAAGGAACATTCCCCAATTTCTTTTGTTAATTTTGCTCAGAAAATAATCTCGGAGTTCATTAGATTCATGCAGGAGGACCATTTCTTTCACTTAAATCAAAGTACCATTGATAGCACACGTGCGTTTGTATTCATCATTTTTCAGCTGAATATTGAGCCTCAATATTAACAAATTTTTCCTTTTTCCAATTATCCAATGCAACAGATTCCATTTTAAACCTGAAGACAAGACTTTCAATTTAAACAATTGCTCTAACCAATTCAAAAAAGATCAACAAGAATCACCATGTTCCTTTGAAAATTGAAAAGATCCTACCTTAGCCTTGAATAGTTTCTTGGATGTAGATGGAGATGGAAGATTTTGGTTTTGGTGATGCTATTTTGGACAGAGATTGTACTAATTTGTGGTGACGATTGAGGATTTAAAGGGATTACGTGGATTTGAAATGGGGATTTGGTTGAGGTTTTTTGGTAGGAATAGGAAATAAAAATAGAGAAGAGAAAGATGTTTTGGAAGAGACAGATCCAATCTGAGAAAAGGAAGGGTTTTAGAAGAGATTGAGGGTAGGAAAAAGGTAATTTTTGGCTATTAAGGAGAAATAAGGGAAGAAAAATTTGGGTAAGTGTTTTTGCTAAAATTCAAATTTCCAATTTTTGGGCATTCGTCACGGCAAAGGAGTATGCCTTTAAAAGGTTTTCCTCGATGAAAAATACTTCTATTTCTCAAATTAGGGTATTCGCCACGACGAATGAAATTACATTAGAAGGATTCACCGCAGAAAAAATTGCTTCTGCTCAAAAGTTCCATTGGCTTGTTGTGGTGAATCAAAAGGTATCAACTCATTCACTGCGGTGAATTTTTCTTCTGTCTACGAGTTAACTTTTTTTTTGTTTAGTCAAACATTCCCCTATGCTATTTCACTTCTTCATCTACAAATGGACAGTAAAAAAGGCTAAACATATAAAATAACTAATCTAAGGAAAATAAAATAAACGAAGTAAATTTCTTAAGTTGCCTCCCAAAATTGAGGGCCTTGATTTCCCAATTGCCTTATGCTCTAGTTCAACTAGTAAGTGACATGACTTTCCAAACACCAACCTATAAGGTGAAGTACCAGTAGGAGTTTTGAATACTATCCTATATGCTCCACAATACATGAGACCAATCCCTACAAGAAGCGATGGCAGTTTTTCGAGGATTCTTTTGAGTTCGCAATTTGATACCTCCACTTGCCCTGAAGTTTAGCAATAATAAGGTAATGAAACTTTATGTGTTGCCTTGAATTTTGACAATAAAGCTTCAAACTAAGAATTTTTTAAATATGAAACTCTATCACTAATAGTCACTTGTGGAACTCCAAACCTTGAGAAGATACTTTGCTTTATGAATTTAGTGACCACACAAGTATCATGGGTAGGTAATGCTATTGCATTCACCCATTTAGAGACATTGTCCACAACTACTAAGATGTTTTTGTTAAAGAAAGAACTCAAAAATGGAACCATGAAGTCAATACCCTAAACATCAAATAGTTCAACTTTTAGGATACTATTTAGAAGCATCTTATCCTTCCTAGATATAGTTCCTACTCTTAGACAAGCATCACATTCCTCCAAAAATAATCAAGCATCTCTGAATAATATAGGGCTCTCTAATATAGCCCACTTTTGTAGTTCTCTACGATGGTTTCCGTAATGATCACTGTACAAGAGAAAAGTAACACATTTTCAATACATTCTCCATCTCTTCGTCAGGAAGACATCCCCAGATTAATTGATCTCTACATCTTTTGTACCAGTATGGTTCATCCCAATAGTGGAATTTTAAATTAGAAAGGAATTCATTTTTTTGATTATAAATTATCTTGGGGAAAGAATCTTTGCAGCCAAATAGTTCATCAGATAAGCGTACCACAAGATAACACTAACTACCATCAGTTTCTCATCTGGAAAATCCTCTTTAATTGGTAACATTCCTTCTCAATTTCCGGTGATGGTTCTAATCTTGAAAAATGGTCAGCCATTGTATTATCAAAACCTTTCTTGTTGATCACCTCCCAATCGAATTCCTGCAACATTTAAATCTAATAGATAAGTCTTGTTATAGTATCCTGCTTAGGCAATAAATATTTCAATGCAACATGATCTATATGCACAATCACTTTAGAACCTATCAAATATGAACGAAATTTGTCATAGACAAACATTACATCTAGCAGTTCTTTTCAGTTGTGGAATAATTAATCTTAGCTTCATTAAAAGTGTTGCTAGCATAATATACAATATGAAGAACTTTATCCTTTTTTTGACAAAGGACTACACCTACAGCATAGTCACTTGCATCACACATTACTTCAAAAAATTTAGACCAATCAGGTGACGCAATTACCGGCGCAGTTGTTAGTACTTTTTTTGAGAACTTCAAATGCATGAAGACATTTTTCATCAAAACTAAACGCCACATCTTTCTACAACAATCGCATAGGGGTTTAGAAATAAGATAAAATTTTCTTACGAATTGCCGATAAGAACTAGCATGTACCAAGAAACTCTTTCTTATTTCTTTTACATCGCCAGGTGGAGGTATAGATTGTGTTGGAACACAAGACATCTGCTAAAGGTTAGTGTCTTCAACATTGAAGAACGAAAGACAAATTATGCAAACAGTCATCATTGTGGTTCCAAACACAGAAAAGTCATCCCTAAAAAAATCAATACACTTTTCAATCATATCATATCATAAAAAATAGAAAATATGCACATTTTAAAAATTCCTGGTGCATAGCAAACTCCAAAACGCATTCTCCTATATGCAACAGTACCATATGGACAAGTAAAAGTTGTCTCTCTAGGTCTTCTAGGCTATGAAAATCTAGAAACAGTTGGAATACCCATCTAAAAAGTAATAAAATTAAATCATGACAGTATTTGATCAACGAAGGAAAGGAAAAAGTGGTCTTTTCAAGTGGCCTCATTTAATTTCTTATAATCAATACAAACCCGCCACTAGGTGATTATGGAATTAACTCATTATGATCATTCATAATCGCTGTCATCCCCTCTTTTTAGGAACTACCTAGGTAGGACTAACCCACTTACTATCACTAATGGCATGTCAACATTTAACAATTTCATTACTTCATTTTTTATAGCTTTTTTCAAAGTAGGATTTAATTGGTGCTTTGGGTTGTTTGCACGGTTTGTAAGCATTTACCGTTAAAATTTTATGCATGTAGATAGAAGGGTTAACAACGTCACCTGTGTCAAGTTTTCTTAGCAAAGCCAATCCCAAACCTGGGTAAAAGAGGAGTGTTGTGTTAGGTGTGGTGTTTAACCTCAGAACATAGGCTATTGGTAGTGGACACAGGTCTAAACATCACATCTAGAAAAAGAACCTACCTAGAACACCAAGAATTAAGTAGAGGAATTTAAAGAAGGAAAAAAGAAGAAATTTTTAGGAAGAATTTGTTAGGGCAAAGTATTTGGGACTTGCAAGCTCTCTAATATGACACGTTATGCACACACATGGCAGATAGAGCAAGAACAGTGGCTAAGAAAATACTTAGAGAGTCAAGAGGTTATGCTCATATGAATAAGAAATCTTGGTAGTAGGAAGAAGATTTAAAAAATAAAATCAAAGTTATGAGGGTTAGCTATAAGGCTTTATATAGTTGTAGAAGTGAAAAATACAATCATCCTAATAGATATAAGCTTGCTAAAAAGGATGCAAGAAAGGCTGTAGGAGAAGCGAGTGATAGGGCTTTTGAATATTTTTACCAAAAATAAGAATCTAAGGAATGGAAGCGAGATACTTATAAAATTGCTAAAGCAAGAGCCCATAGGACGAAGAACTTAACCCAAGTCAAGTGCATTAGGGATGAAAATAATAAGGTTCTAGTAAGATATGAAGAAATTAGGGAAAGGTAGGAAAGGTACTTCCTTTAGCTATGCAATGAAGGCAATGAAGATGATATCATTTTAGGAGAGTTAGATAAGTTTGAGAAGTATAGAAACGTAATGTATTATCAAAATATTCAGGAATCAGAGGTGGATGAAGCTTTGAAAATGATGAAGAAAGGAAAAGCAGTTGGCCACGATGATATTTCAATTGAGCTATGGAAATGCGTAAGAAAGAAAGCCATAAGCTGGCTTACTAGTCTCTTCAATAAAATATTGAAGGTTAGAAAGATGCTCACGACCAATGGAAGAAAAGTACTCTTATACCCATATTAAAAAATAATGAGAATATACAAAATTGTGCGAATTACAAAGGTATTAAGTTAATGAGCCATATGAAGAAACTTTGGGAGAAGGTGATAGAAAGAAGATTAAGAAACGAGATTAAGATGTCAGGTAACTAGTTTGGTTTCATGCCAGGAAGATCAAATACTAAGGCCATACATTTTTTAAGGAGACTTACCGAAAGATACCATGATAAGGAAAAGATTTGCACATGATTTTTATTGGCATTGAAAAGTCATACGATAGAGTCCCTAGAGCAGTTGTGCAGGGAGTTTTAGAAAATAGAGGAGTCAGAGTAGCATATATAGAATAAATAAAGGAGATGTATAGGGTTGTGGCTACAAGTATTAGGACACCAGGAGGATTGACACGAGAGTTGCCTGTAAATATAGATTTATACCAAAGTTCAGCTTTAAGCCCTTATCTGTTTGCATTGATTATAAATGAACTTACAAGGCACATACTTGTACAAGAGGAAATACCATGGTGTATGTCATTTACATATGACATTATTTTATTATATGAGACAAATGAAGGAGTTAATACTAAACTCAAGGTCAGGAAAGAGGTAATTGAGTCAAAAGATTTTAGACTTAATAGATCAAAAACACAGTATATGAAATAAGTTTAGCAAGAATGCACATAAGAATAGATTAGGGGTTAGAATTGAAGACCAAGAGATACCCACAAATGAAAATTTTAATTATTTGGGTTCAATTTTTCAGAATGATGTTTGTGTAGATCGAGTTGTTACACATTAGATACAAGCAGGTTGGACAAAATGGAGATTGGTTTCGGGAATATTATGTGATCACAAAATTCCTTTAAGACTCAAGGGTAAATTTTATAGAACGGCCATTAGGCCAGCGATACTCTATGGGTCTGAATATTGACAGTGAATTATGCACATGAGCAAAAGATAAGAGTAGTATAAATGCAAATGTTAACATAAGAGAGGCATACCAGGATCCTTATGGACAAGATATACAATAAGCATATTCGTTACAAGATTGGAGTAGCACTTATTGATGAGAAGATGAGAAAACCATGCTTAAACTAGTTAGGTTATGTGGTAAGATGACCAGTAGATGTGCTTGTCAGGCCAATAGATTTTAGAAAGGGTAGTCAATATAAGAGGGGTAGGGGGAAGACCGAAAAGATTTGGTTGGTAACTATTAAAAAGATATAGCCCATCTAGAAATTAAGGAGGATATGGTTCATGATAGAGTGCCATGGCGTAGCGGGATTCATGCAGTCGACCCTAATTAGTGGGAATAAGGTTTGGTTTATTTGTTTGTTTATCTAACAGGGTTAATCCCTTAAATATCACTTAAACTCCAATTTTAAATTTATGCTTTCGCAAAACAGGTAATATATCAATTTCTCCCAAAATCCTTGCAATTGATCATCAAACAAGATGCACTAATAATAACAGCTAATGTATCATTTTCTCCCAAATATGCATATACACATGAGAAGGAAGTTCTAGAGGTTTGAACTTTACCTTGGGAGGCTCTTTGGTCGAAGACCCCCACTTACCTAATTCTTCTTTGTGGTACGGACTCCTTTTCTGGAGAATTTGCCTCTAGTAATCCTTAAGCAAACTTTTGGTGCTTTATTACATTTTTCCACATCTTTGGTTTGTGTAATAGCCTTCTCCAATAGAAGCTATGCAACTTGATTCTTGCAAAAAGTCATCAGAAAACGTATCAACTAAATCAATCATCATGGCATCATCACAACTAGAAGGAAATTTATGTGAGTCAAAAACAGAAAAGTTGACGGTTAACTCATTGACTCTCAATTGTAATTTTCCTTCTTACACATCAATGAGTTCTCTCCTAATTGTTAAAATTGGTCACCCAGAGGATCAATGGAATTTTTTTTTTCCTCCATGTCCAGAATGACAAAATCTGCCGAATAGTAGTACTTATCCACTTTGACTAGGACATTTTCTACTATCCACACGGGATACATGAGGCTTCTATCTACCAACTAGAGTGATAAGATGTTTGTAGGTTTGAGTTCCTTGCTGTCTAACCTTTGGTAAATAGAAAGTGGCATCAAATTAATTGATACTCCCAAAACACGAAATGCCCTATTAAAATTCATCCTTCCAATAGTACATGGGATGGAAAATGAGCCAAAGTTTTTCATTTTTGGAGGTAGTCTCTTCTTCATAATAGCAGTGCATCCTTCTATTAAGTTTAACATTTCATCACCTAGTAGCTTCTTGTTTGAAAGTGTCTGCTTCATGAATCAAGTATAGTTAGGCATCTTTTCAAGAGCCTTCATAAGTGCAAAATTAAATTTCCACCTTTTGAAGAATCTCTAGAAAGCTCTTGAATTTACCATCCTTTTCCTTGGCCTTCAATTGATTAGGAAAGGGAATCCTAACTAGTACTTCTAATTGTGGAATGTCAGTCTGAATGTTAAGTTTCTATCTTTGCAGAACTAGGTATTTCTTTTGTGTTGTCTTATCTTGCTTTTCTTCATTATGCTTGACCTGAGTTCAGTACTAGCTATTTTCCCATTTTTCAATGCTTGCTCCCTTGTATTTAGAATAGTATCACTAGGTAATGTCCCCAGTGGTTTTTTTGCCTGTATTTTTACAATCTATCCAACTTGAACTTCCAAATTCTTGGTTGAAGCTTCTTGATTATTCATCCTTTCAGTGGTTGTCTGGGCAAATTGATTCACTGAATCTTTGAATAGCTAGAACACCAACTATAGTGATTGAATTTGGTTGGACTATTGTTGAGGTTTAAATTATTGTTACTGAAATGAGGACCTAGTATTTGGATTATTTAGTTGAACATGAACTTGATTTTGTTGATTTCCCCAAGAAAGATTTTGATGATTCCTCCAACTTAGGTTATAAGTATTGCCAAACACATTGTTATGGGGACTAAACTAGGTCTAGTTTCCCATGTAATTCACACACTCCGGATCTACAGAAGAAGAAGATAAAGAATTCAATAGGCTACATTGGCCATTAGGATGATCACTTGTACAGAAGTCACAAACAAGTGGCTATGGAGTAGCCACAATATTTGTTGTTATTCCATCCACCCTTTTTTCTAGTTTGTCCAACTGATTTGTTATAGGGTTTTTTGAGCCATCAATGCATCCATGTTGTTTAATTCAAGGACTCTTTTACAATGCTCTCTTGATTGAGAACCTATTGAATGATGATAA
The DNA here is from genome assembly GCA_025175665.1 of Cinchona pubescens. Classification (NCBI taxonomy): domain Eukaryota; kingdom Viridiplantae; phylum Streptophyta; class Magnoliopsida; order Gentianales; family Rubiaceae; genus Cinchona; species Cinchona pubescens. The sequence goes on from JANKKI010000155.1 coordinate 1,170,030, forward strand.
TTAGTTGACATCTTATCAAAAAGCTCCTGAGCTTCCTCTGGTGTCTTATTTTGAGTTAATGATCCATTGGCTGACGAATCAATTGCCTCTAGCATCTCTATGTATAGACCATTATAAAAAGACTGAATTTGTAATCACAAGGACAGACCATGATGAGGACATTTATTTAGAAGATCATTGAATCTATCCCATACTTCACCCAGATTTTCCCCATATTGATGATTGCTAGAAATGATGTCATTCTTGAACTTGGCTGTCTTAGAAGGTAGAAAGTGTTTTGTTATGAAAGCTTGGGCCAGTCCTTCCCAACTAGTGAAGGTCCTCTAGCCTTATAACCTTGCAGCCAAAGCTTAGCCTTGTCCCTTAATAAGAAAGGAAAGAGTATGAGCTTGAAAACTTCATCACTAACTCCGTTCTACTTGCATGTATAACATACATCTTAAAAATTCATGATATGATACCAAGTATCCTCACTGGGAAAACTTCTAAACATTGCATGTCGTTGAAGCATGGAAATGGGTTCGTGTTTGATCTCAAAATTATTGCCTTGAATAAGTGGTGGAGCAATACAAAAATTTGATCCTTCAAAAGTTGGTAGAGTATATTCTGCTAGAGAGTAATTGTTTTTGACATGTACATTGTGACCACTATCTCTGAACTCTCCATTATTCCAATTTTTGCCCTTGTTTTCCAAATTTTCTAGATTCTCTGGTAGTATCACTGGTTGCCTTAGTGGTCTCTCTTGAAGCGTGCTTAATTTTGCTCCCTATTATTGTTGTTTTGCTCTCTTCTCTAACGTCTAATGGTTCTTTTGATCTTAGGATCAAAAGCTATGATGTTTCGATCAGAGTGCATAAACTACAAAATAATCAAGAAATAGGATTATGCGTACCAATATGCTGAATTTTGACCAAAATAAGAATTTGAATGGAGAAACAATTTCAAACAAAGAAATAATTACTCTAAACAAGAAAAATAAAAAGAAAGAAAAATGTCTAAAGTAGGAATTGTCTTGGCTTTCAATATTGCCTATGAAAATATATTTTCCGGTAACAATGCCAAAAACTTGTGATTTGTGATGAACATGTTAAATTATCCCAATTACAATTCTCACTAATTTCGCAAGTACACGGTATCAATATATTAGAGTAAATGTGTTTGTTAAGATGAAAAACAGCCAAGCAGGTACCAAAAATGGCCAACAATTTTTATCTAGATGATCAAAATGAATGATTGGATTTAAAACTTGGCAAGCATACAAAAACTAATGACTAAAATAACTAGACTTATTCAAAAGGCGATTAATCAAATATTAAGAAAATAGATCAGGTACTAGAATAGCAATTTTCCTAAATTAACTTAATGCACAAAATAAGTCAAATTAACTACACATTCATGGAGATTAATTGCCAAAATTCAACTCAACCCTGATCTCTTGCGATGAAGAGTCCTATCAACCTAATTATTCGTTAGGGGGAGATTACTCTTGGACCTAGTCCCAATCAAACTCAAGAGTAAGTAAATGAAACTATAAAGAATAAACTAAAAACTCAAATCGGATATGGTTATGAATTATCTAATTTAATAGCTCTTACTGATCTATGCCGGAGGGTTGATTCCCATGTTACCTCGACCAATCTACCTAAGACTAGAGTTAGCTACTTTCTAGAATTTTCTCATTTGTGATCATGTGTACCCATGAGTGCGATTAAATCAATTGCCAATTAATTAAGTTTAGGAAAATTACATTGTCTGTACTGAACCCTGATAAAATAGTTCATGATTAGATAAATAAAAATACAAAAATTAACAATGATGCAAACAAAAAAGATAACTATAACTATGGATTAGATGGATTGTAGAAAATTAAATAACAATAATGTAATTAAAATAAGTAAATGAAAGAAGATACCAAAATTGTGCTAAAATAGAAACCTTGAATTGATTGAACTTGTCTTGAAAATAAAATGTTTAAACTAAAGAGTACAATGGGAAAAATGAAGAACTAGAGAATTAGAGAGAAGAGTTGGATATTTTCTCCTAATTCTTTACTGCCAAAAAGTGGAATGAATCTCTCTCATAAGTCTAAGAAATCCCCCACTTTTTTTTTTTGGTGAAAAAAACACCTCTCTCCTTCCTCTCTGGTAACTCGAATCCATGATTAATAGGTCATAGGAAAAGAATCTTATAACAGAAGCTGCATTTCATTGTCAGGAAATCCCCCACTTATTCCTTCTAAACTTCTAATAATTAGGAGGCTTCCTAATCAGATAATTTTTCAAAATAAAAGCCTACTACAAGTGAAAAACTAAAATCCCTCCTTGGCACAATATTTCCAAAATTGGCCTTCCAAGTGTGCAGTCACCGCGGCGGATAGATTTCTTTTTGGAATGTTCACCACAACAAATTTTAGTTCTATTTGGTTTTTACTAGTTGTCTTTGCGACAGATGATTAGAACATAGAACATTCGCCATGACGAATGGCCACTGCATGATCTAAAATTTCAGTCGTCCTACTTGATCTTGACTTTCAACTTTTGTAAAATTGTCTTTTATCTGCATGAAAATTAAACCAAACATAAATAACTAAACATAACTCAAATAAACACTAAAATTACTTAAAAATACATAATTTATCCGAATATGACAATTTGACACAAAGCATTAATAAAACACAATAAAACAACTCAAAACTATAAAAATGAAGTCTAAAATGATATAATAATAGCCTTAATTCTAAGGTTATTCTCTGTAAACCTTATGAAATCCCTAACCTATTACTTGATATACTACGAATGGATAACAACAATCAATGGAACATAGTACATGTTTCAACCTATACAAAACTAAACATGGGACTACACCTCCACTAAAGACCGAACAGCGGAATGATCATATATCAATCCTAGACGTTCATTCCAAGATCTACAAAATCTTCATCCTATAGGGAAAAATTAGATACCGGGTGAAACGGCTCTAATCGACACGTCGATTGGCCTCTTGGTAGAGACCAAGGATGAAATTGTTGAAGCTAAAGCTAAAGGCAATCTAATCCATCCACTTGAATCCTCCCTAGCTCCTCCTACAATGTCAACACACCCTAGCTGTCCTTGAAACACCAACTTCTTCTTCTACGGATGCATTAGCCGAAGATAATGATGGAATATCATTCATGAAAATGTTAGCGAAGCATCATAAGTTAGATATTGAAAAAGTAATTTTCATAGTGTTGTTTGGGAGGACTATGCTGAAGGATGTGCAAAAAGTTTGAGCCAATGACATGGTATCCTGGTTTTATGACATAATAACAGGCATAAGATGGAAAAAGTGAGAGACAGTTAATGAGGAGAAATCTGGTGATTAATTAAGAGAAGTGAGAGGAAAGGAAAAGTAAGACCTAACAGAAAGCCACCGGTGATGGGATCTAGGGATTGAAGTGAGAACTCTTATACACATCTAGATGCTATACCCCTGAATAAGGAGGAGGAGAAAGTTGTTACAAAAAAGGTTTTGCTTAATTTAATTAGGGTATCACCTAACCCCATTAGGCCGACTATTAAATGACTATTAAATCACACTTTTTAAATGTTTTGAGTGTTAATGTAGACAGAAACATAACAACTACACTCTAGTCCAAAGCATGGAAAGATAAAATGTGCATCTTAAAATAATAAGAGGGTAACATGTAGGTTCACTACACAACAAAGGGATTTTGTATAATTTACCCTCGACTTATATGAATTTTTGGAAGTTTTATGCTCGCGTTTGGAAATTATCCAATTGTACTTTAAAACCTATACGAGTTTTCAAAAAATAATAATATATTGTACTATATAAACTTTTAAGAACAATAGGATGGTTTCTTAAAGGGGTGATTGATTTTCGTTATTCATAAATTTAAATTATATCATTTCTTACAATTTTTTAGTTTTCTTATACAATAAAAGAAAACATTTTCTCTAAATGTTTGAAAAATGAGGCTTAATCGAATTATACGCATACACACTAGATTTTCTTAAAGTTTCTAAAATATATGCAGAATAAGATAGGATTTGGTTTATTTAGTTGGATTTTTGAACTTGTACCCATTGTGCCCAAGTTTATTATCTTGACAAGATTTAACAAGAAGGGAATGCTATATTAATAACAGAAAAAAAAAGATCCTAGGCTGTTAAAAAAGTATTGAATAAAAGAGTTAAATGGTTGATAACTATTCAAGATATTTGGTAAGACATTCATAATTTTAAGGGATTACTAAATATTCATCCAAATAAAATTAAGCATAGTGATCCACATTAGAAAAGTTAAATTTCTTTACCACAATTTTTCACTAATATCTACAAGTGCACTGTTATGGGTGTAGCATGATAAATAAGGGTCAATCCCACAAATCACTGATAAACATGTACTGAGAATCTAGACTAATTTCTATTTAAACAATCGGTTCCTATAGAATTTAAATTTTTAGAATTAAAATACTAAAGTAATTAAACGACTGAATTTAAAGAACAATTAAATGAAATTAAAGTTGCAACAGTTGATAAAATTGAGTTGAAAACTAGGCTAGTGATTGTCACAGCTTTATCGAATCACAGGTCATTCAATCAATTTTAATTATATTTAATGGAGATTCTATTTCCACTTTTCAACCCAACCCCAAAATCCTCGGTAATTGAATTCTATCAAATTAACTAACTAGGGTTCAAAACCTTCCCTTATCTAACTGACTAATTCGTGTCATATCTATATGGAATTCGAGTTTCTGGTCGAGAATACTCGATAAATCAACTAATCAATTCTACCATTTTGGTCTGAAATAATTAGCCTAATAAATTAATATTGGTCTATGACGGAGGTTCAAAAACTTTATTCTCTCAGTGAACCTAGCCGAAACTATGATATTAGCTACTCCTTAGATTTGTCTATTCGTGTTATTTATTAGCCGATTAATATAATTTAGTGATCAATTCTTAATTATATTAACCCATGAACAATTACATCACCCGCATAACTAATAAGTTTAGTAATTCATGGTGTGAGGAAGAGGAAATAAATTAATTGTTTTGCTAATAGTCATGATAAATTGACAAATGGAAATTAAAAGTGAAATTGTAAATAAATAAATTAAAGACAAGTTACCATAATTGAAATTGTAGCAAAAAAACTTAAATTGAATTACTTGAATGATCCAAAAATTGATAATCGAACTAAGAAATTAAAGAGCAATTTAATTTTAAAGTACGAAAAAAGTAGTTTCTAAAAATCCTTGACAAAAATCTAAAAAGATGTTTTGAATATCGTCCCCTTTAAATCGTTACAGTAGCCCCCTGTTTATAAAAATAACGTAATAGGCCCAGGTTCAAAACGAACCACCCGCAGTTCTTTCGTAGTCTACGACTCACCCATATAGACTGGGAGTGATTCTGCCTATTTAAGCATAGTCTGTGGCTACTATTCTGTTTAAGCCATAGTCTGAGGCTGTATCACTACTATCTAGTTGTAGTCTACGGCTGGTTTTCATTAGCAGCCTAAATTTCCTTGCTCTTTCACTTTAGCGACTAGTCCTCGTTGTCAATTGACCATTTTGCCCTTTACTTCGCCTGTACAAGACACAAAACGAAATGAATAGACAACTATTGTAATAAAACACACATTTAACCACAAAACAATCTCCCTAAACATCTTAAATATGAATTTACTTTCCTAAAACACAACTGAGACAAAACAAATCTAAACACTTAACAAAAGATGTACAAAAATAACTCTAAATATAAAGTTATCACTTAATCTTTACAAATTAGTTAGAAAAGCCTGGTTAAAAATCTAATATCCATTAAGTAATATGGTAAAAGGAGTTTTACAGTGAGATCACTGAATCTTCCTACAATCGACTAGTTGCTTCTTGATATTACCATGAAAGTTTTTGGCTGAAGGATCCATCTATCATTAAGTAAACTGATATTTGCTCCCAACCCAACTTTCCATCTTTTACTCTATTCTAGCACTTCCCTTGCTTCTAAAATTCCCTTCTAAGTCAAACAAGGTTTTGTTCCTCCTATTGCCCTAAAAAAATCACAGTTCAAAAAATATTTGCTCTCAACACTTTTAATAATAGTATGCCTTCTTGAGTAGCCACCCTCTAGATCTCTTTGGCCATCATCGCATCATTAAAAGCCCTAAGGTTTAGAACCCGAGTCCGTCTTACTTTGATAACATCTAACTCAAGCTTACCCAATGATTTTTCCTGTCTTTTCCATTCCCTCCCTACTAGTATCCCCCCATCATTGATTATATCTCTACCACAGTTCTATCTGGAAGCTTGAAATAAGACATTGCACAATTAGGCACCACCTGAACCATTACCTACAAGTCCTAGATAGGATTTTTGCATCAACCATTTAATATTTTTTGCCGCACCCGATCTCGAATAGAGGAAAAGATATTCCTTTTTGATCTCTTAACTATTGCTGGCAGACCAAAGTTTTTTCCTTGAACTCCCTCAAATGACTATATCCATAATGTCCAAAATCTTACCTCTCACATCTTGACTACTGTTTGGACTAAATAAAATTGTTGATTTATCGAAGTTCACTTGTGGCCATAATTTAACCTATATAAATTTAGTTGTTTAAAAATTCAAACTTCATTTGCCACTGCTATTCCTAGAATTAGTGTATCATTAACAAAATAATGTGGTTTATGTTAGGTCACGTCGATCCTATTGATAATCCTCTCAACTTTGCATAGATTCTTGCCTCCTTAGGAAACTTGATACGCCATTCTGGATTTCTGCAAGCTCTATCAGTCCTTGCTCATGTACAATTCTGTCCCTTTTGCTTGTTCCACCAAGTAAACTCAGAACCTTTGTATCTTAGACCATGGAAATTATACAACTGCAAGGTATCTCTAAAAGCTTTCTTAATCTGTCAATTAGCTCTTGGACCTTTACTTCGAAACTCCAATTGATCTAACACTTCACTGAAATCTCCCATGTACGGTCATGACAATGGTGATCTATCCCTCAAGAAACATTAATTCTTACATGACTCTTTTCTAAGATGAATTGTTGGTTCACTATAGTACAAGTCAATCTTTACGACTGGTTTTATAAATCGTCCTCTATGCCAACATCAATGAATCTGTCATTATAACCCAGCAAAGATGCCTTCAGATTTTTATCCCACCAAAGATAGTCTTCTCAATCTCTCCTTTTTACAACTAAAATACTATACAACCCAAAAGAAGTTTTTATTTTGACCACCTTTAAAAAACCACATTTTGTTTCACTTAAAAATATGATAATAGATTTGTAACTTTGTATCAACTCAATGGAACTCTCGAACTTTCAGGAAATTCTCCGATCCCTAACAGTTCCATGGTATGATACTCATTGATCTTGGCAGAATAGATGAACAACCTCTATTGTTTCCGTCAAATCTTGTAAAACTAGACCCCTGTTCTAAAGACACTTGTTTTCTTAACATTCGATGCTTCACAATCTGAACCATGATCCTCGTTGTCATTCACCTAGTGTTTTTCATGTTTATCTAGAGTTAATGCCCACTACTTTTCTGGTCTAGCTTGTTCTAATGCGATTTTGATATTTATTTAGACCCAAATTCTCTTTTTGTTTGGTCATGGCCCAAATTTCTTCCAATAGTACTCTGGCCTTTTACTCCCAAATTTTTGCCTTGTATATTAGAAATGGTATGCTACGTTAATAAGCAAAAGATCTTTCCGTTGTTGGAGTGAATCGACCCAATTATCACCCCTTAAGTCCATTCCATTAGCTGAACCTTAGTCAACAAGCATGGCATCATTTGAAAAGGAATTGCCCTCCTTATTTGCCACTCTAGTACTTTTTTTTACTACCATTTCTTCCTTATCCATAACCTTAATATAAGCAACTTCCTCTCTTACCTTACTATCCCTATGACATCTAATTTCTTTCCCCTCTAACCCCAGTAAACCTTCAAAAAACTCCTTCATTCCCAAATTAATGCTAATAAGATCGTTCTCATCATTGACAGGAACCATCTAATCCTTACCCCCATTTTCCTCTATGCTTTTTTCTCTTTCCTTGTTGGCTTCTAGTAAAACCACAACCTCATTTTGGTAATTCCTTTTGATGCACTTCACATCTTGTTATACATTTATAAATCGCCTAAATATTACTACTAACTAGATGATATCCCACAAGTATACGACGTTAAATAGTAGCAAATGGAAGTAGAGGTCGATCCCACAACAATTTGTTGTCAAGTATCAATTGTTTGATTAAAATGCCATTTAAAAGATCTATATTATGTATAAAAGTACCACTTATCTTAATATTTTTGGTATTTTTATTCCCAAAATACCCTTATGTTAAATGCTTGATATTCATACAACACATAGGGTATTATGACAACAAATAACCACTAATAAATTGGAAATAAACATAATCATATTAGTATTAAAGTAATTAACCATTTAATTATATATATTAATTGAATTCCCAGCAAATTAGTTATTATATATTAACTAATCCTTTAATATTAAACTAATAGTCTTTTCTCATTCTGTTTTCCAACTGAATTATACTTTCCTCTAACAAATATATGGCTAGAAAAAAAATGTGATTTTGAATGACTTTTCTCAAACTCACTTTTTCATTTTCAAAATACTCTAAGGTTTTGTTACCATCAAGGGAAAATAAAATGTCATGTAAATGATGGCTTCTAAGACAATAATTACATTTATTCTTGATAAGCTAATTTTTTGTTTATTCTTGATTTTGGGTGGAAGCCAGAAAGATTGACAAAAAATAAAAAAGCATTGAAACTCGTGATATCAGTAACCAAAAAAAGTATAAAACTTTTTTTTGTGTATATTAAAATACAATCAATACTAAAAGATGAAAATTTTAAGAAAGAAAATCAAGTCTTAAAATTCAAGAAATTTTTTCTTTATACATAAGTTTGTTTAGAAACATTTGCATTTCATAATTTTTTTTCTGAGCAATCACATATTCTCTAGAACAATCTTCTGGTATAGCATTAATTATTAGATAATTAGTCTATTTATTTGCAATCTTTTGCAAACCTACATTTGAATGGAAAGTATTAATCCATAATTGGGTTATTTCAACATGCTATGCATCTTACTCATATTATGTTATATATTACTACGATTATTACTATATTAGTATTATTATATAATATGAAAGTACCACTTACCATAAATTTTGGCACTTTTGTTTCCAAAATATTCTTATTTCAAATGTTTGATATTCACATAAAGAGGGCATTATGGACAATATATAAACATAAATAAATTGGAAGTAAATCATATTAGTATTAAAGTAAGATTGACCATTTAATTAAAGATATTAATCGAATTCTCATCAAATTACGTACCACATATTAACTAATCCTTTAATATTCAACTAATAGTATATTCTCATTATGTTTTCCAACCTAAAAGTTATATTTTCCTTTAAAAAAATATATGGTTAGAAAAAAGTGTGATTTTAAACCATGTTTTAGATACGCATTTTTTTATTTCAAAATTATCCAAAGTTTTGTAACCGTCAATTGAAAATTAAATCTCATGTAAAAGGATGGCTTCTAACACAATAATTACATTTATTCTTGATAAGTTAATTTTTCGTTTAAGCCAAAAAGATTGGTAAAAAGATAACAAGTACAGAAACTCAAGATATCAATAACCACAAAATTATTAAACTTATTTTTTGTGTATATTGAAATATGATCAGTACTAAAGGTTGGAAATTTTTGAAACGGCAATAAAGCCTTAAAGCCAAGAAATTTTTTCTGTAAGTTTTAGAAACATTAGCATTTCAAAAGTTTTTTCCTAAGCTATCATATATTCTCTAGGCCAACATTCAGCAATACTTGTACAATTGTATATTAATTATTAGAAAATTAGTCTATTTATTACAATCTTTTGGAAACCAATATTTTAATGGAGTGTGTATTAGTCCATGAATAGGGTCATTTCAATACATTGAGTATCTTAGTTACAATTAATTATTAAAAATCTTGAAATTAAAAAACTTTTATATTACATATCTAACTGTTGGACCCCAGTTATAATAATCATATTTTGATGATGACCAAATCGTACTAACGGCTTAAAAACAAGTGTGTAGAAAAATAGGAAGGCTCGAACAAAAATGATCATCCGAACACAATCAAGAAAAGTAACCAAAAGTTGAACAATACCTTACGGACGATGAAGAGCGTCCGAAAGAAAGGACCTCAAACGCAAGGGAGCGTCCGAAACATGACCACACAACACCGAAGAAGAGCACATCTTTCGGATGCTGATAACTGTCCAAAGAAAGTGTTTCGAATGCAAAATACCGTCCGAAATAAGGAATCCAAAAGACAAAAGAATTGGATGTTGAAGACCGTCCGAAGAAAAGAGCTTGAAATGAACAAATTTTTTGTCAAATTTGTAGGACGCATATGACCGTCACGAGACACTGTTCATCAAGCTGTACGATGCATATGACCGTTCGAGACACTGTTCATGACGATGTAGGATGCATGATCGGACATCCAAACTACCGTCCGAACCCCTAACAGCTAGTTTTCTAACCATTGGAGCTCAAATTTCAGCACATCTTTCATCTATAAATAACCCAAGGAGATCCAAATGATGAGTGAAACTACTACATTCAATACAAACACTTGTAAGAGCTATTTAGGGAGAAATATGCTAAAATATTGTGGGTTGTGTTAGTTTGGGTAGTATAGTTCTGTTGGCTGAATTAAAGGGAATTAGTGTGAGCAAGAGTAGACTAGCAAGTAATCTTCAAGTGTAAGAGTGGAGGTATAGCAAGTTTACAAAAGCGAGGTTGTAATGTAAAATCCTTTGGCTCAACTAGAGGGGCTTAGTTGATGCAAGGGTGAGCCTATTTTGTGTACAAAAAGGTTATTGCCTCACCTTCTTTGAAGAGGCACTACTAGTTGATATACTTCTCCAAACTTGAGAAGTTGGGGAGTTTGGTTTGATATTCTTTATCTTAGTCTCTTTATTTGTTCGTTAAGTTTCAATTGTTAAATATTTATCTTTGATCATTTGTGCTTAAGTGTTCATTTGTTGCACAAAGTTTGCATTTTTATTAAGTACTTCAAAAGCTTTGTTTTTTTGAGACAACCTAATTCACACCTCGTATTAGGTTGCTTTTGGGCCAATAATTGGTATCAGAGCTTGGTCTCTTCTTGTTTTGGTTCCATCACCTTAGAGTAAAGATCATTATGGCAACCAATAACACTTTGTTTTTAGAGGGGTATTCCATTACTAGACCTCCCATGTTTAATGGAATTAATTTTATTATTTGGAGGGATAGAATGAAAATTTTTATACATTCCATTGATATTGATTTGTGGTACATTATTGATGAAGGTCCTTTTGAGGCTAATATCCTTTATAAAAATACACATAGATTAAGTCTAAGACTAGATATGAGTTAAATGCACAAGCCTCAATATAGAGTAAATTTATCTTTAAATGCTAGAGTCATGAATATTTTGTGCTTTGGATATAGATGAGTCTTCTAAAGTGAAAGGTTGCAAATCAGCCAAGGAAATATAGGACACATTGAAAGAAATCTATGAAGGAAGTGAAGATATAAGAGAGCAAAAGAAGTCACTTCTTGTGGCCAAATATGAATCCTTCAAAATGGAACCTCATAAGAATATTGACAAGATGTGTTGTAGGGTCAATGATATTGTAAAGGATTTGGAAGGTATAGGTAAAGAATATTCTTTGGGTGAAAAGAAAAGAAAAATTTTGAATGCTTCACCTAAGGAATGGGAACCTAAATCCATTGCCATAGAAGTGTCTAAAGATTTAAATGCTATGCCTATTGAGTTTTTCATTAACTCACTAACCTCCTTTGAATTGAAATTGAAATATAAGGTACAAGATGATGAGGAGGCAAGGGCAAAAAGAGGCATAGCATTGAAGGCTTCACAAAAAGATACAAGCCAAGATACAAGTGAAAAATGCTATGAATATGACAAATCGGGACACCTTGCAAATGATTGTTCATCAAAAACGAGAAAAGACTCAAGAAAGTCTCGCTTCAACAACTTCCAAATCACATGTGATGATTGCAATTCGGATGGAGAAGTTCAAGAAGAACATGAGGGGATCAAATGGCTTTTATGACTCTTGGAAATAATGAGGTATCCTCTAGTTATGATTCTTGTGTTGATTCTTGCATTGATGATGATGATGTTGAATCATTTATTTTTAAAATAACATGAATGTTGGAAAGAAACATATGCTAAGAACAAGGAGATAAAAATCAAGATTAATGCTTTATTGAGTGCTAACTCAAAACTTGTGCATGAAAATAATATGTTGACACAAGAAAATGATGCTTTGAAGAAAAAAGGATTGGATGCAAAAACCGAGATCAAGGAAGAACAAACTTCATTGAAGAAGAGATTAGATGATCTTGATGTATTTTTGCAAAAGAAAAAGGAAAATAAATTTTTGAAAAGAAAAATACTAGAAATATGCTTATCAACAAGAATTTTACTACCTTTAGAAAGGATTATTTATGTATGCTTCATAAAATCTAAATCTTCTTTTTATGGCAATAAGAATATTATTTGCAATTATTGTCATCAACATGGACATGTGAAAAATGATTGCTATGTTAAACAAAATGATAAATTTGGAATGAAGGCAATTTGGGTGATTAAACATGCTACTAACCTACTTCGACCCAAGAAAGCTTGGGTACCAAAAGTTGTTGCTTAATCTTGTATATAGGTATGCTTGGATAGCACCAAGGAATTCAAGATGGATTATCAATGGAGGATGTTCAAAGCATATAAGTTAAGATGACATTGAAATGGGTAACATTTAAATTTGTTGAGAATGTGTTAATGTGAACTATGATCTCTTGAATATTAGTCAACTATGGGATTGAATTTGTTTAAAATGCTTGGGTATGAGTATCCCTAAATTTTATCTATATTAAGTCACTTTCACTTGCAAAAGAAAGGGGGAGCATTCTCATTTCTAAATGACTTATTTTGTTAGAAATTAATTTGCATCACAAAAAAATTGCATCACATATGCTTTATTGTTTTGATGATGCTTTTTGGCAAGGAATGAGTAATAAATTCCTTGATGTTAATTCTTTGCATAGATTTTCGTATTTCTACTTGATTTTATATTGTTGAATGGAAGAAATGTTTTGAACTTGACTTATCCTCTATATACTTACTTGAATTGCATGCATAGTTTAAGGGGGAGATTGTGTGCATAAACTGTTTTTACTCTTATGTTTTGATGATGCCAAAAGAGGGAGAAAATAATGAACCAAACCTCTTGTCTTGTGCTTCGTATGTTTTGGTTGTGTTTAGAATTGTCCAATTGATTTATCATCATAAAAAATGGGAGAGATTGTTGGACCCCAGTTATGATAATCATGTTTTGATGATGACCAAATTGTACTAACGGCTTGAAAACAAGTGTGCAGAAAAACAGGAAGGCTCGGACGAAAATGATCGTCCGAAGACAATCAAGAAAAATAACCAAAAGTTGAACAATACCTTACGGACGATGAAGAGCTTCTAAAGAAATGAGTTCGGACGCAAGGGAGCATTTGAAACATGACCACACAACACCGAAGAAGAACACATCTTTTGGACACAGATAAATGTCCGAAGAAAGTGCTTCAAATGCAAAATATCGTTCGAGACAAGGAATCGAAAAGACAAAAGAATCGGACGTTGAAGACCGTCCGAAGAAAATAGTCCGAAATGAAGAAATTTTCTATAAAAACTGTAGTTCGCATATGACTGTCCGAGATACTGTTCATCAAGCTGTAGGACGCATGTGACCATTTGAGACACTATTCATAAAGCTGTAAGATGCATGATCGGACGTCCGAACCACCGTCCGAACCCCTAACGGCTAGTTTTTAACAGCTAGTTTTCTGACCGTTAGATCTCAAATTTCAGTACGTCTTTCATCTATAAATAACCCAAGGACATCTAAATGATGAGTGAAACTACTACATTCAATACAAACACTTGTAAGAGCAATTTGGGAAGAAATAGGCTAAAAATATTGTGGGTTGTATTGGTTTGAGTAGTATAGTTCTCTTAGTTTAACTAGAGGGAATTATTGTTAGCAAGAATAGACTAGTGAGTGATCTTCAAGTGTAAGAGTGGAGGTATAGTAATTGTACAAAAGTGAGGTTGTAATGTAAAACCCTTTGGCTCAACTAGAGGAACGTAGTTGGTGCAAGGGTGAGCCTACTTTGCGCACAAGAAAGTTATTGCCTCACTTTCTTTGAAAAGGCACTACTAGTTGATGTACTGCAAGCTTGAGGAGTTTGGGAGTTTGGTTTGTTATTCTTTATCTTAATCTCTTTATTTGTTCGTCAAGTTATAATTGTTAAATATTTATCTTTGATAATTTGAACTTAAGTGTTCATTTGTTATACAAAGTTTGCATTTTCATTTGCTACTTCAAAAGGTTTATTTTTTGAAGACAACCTAATTCACTCCCCCTCTTAGGTTGCTTTTGGGCCAACACTAACGTTTGGAAATCTTTCAACTACTATCTTAAATCACATATACCAAGTGAATAATATATCTAATACCTTATAAATCACACACATTTAATAGATATATAAAAAAATTGCTCATGGCAAGAATAATTCAAATAAACCCCATAGATATGTATATAAAGCAATCATATGTATCAAATACATAAAGATAAATAACTCTATAAGAAACATTATAAGGAGAAAATTAAAGTGTACATTTTTTTAATGTAAAATAGTAGGGAAAAATAGTCATGTGACATACATGAATTTTTATGATAATAAAATGTTTGTTTTTTATTTATAAAGTCCAAACCAATCTTTACATATTTTTAGTTTTCACTTGCTCAATGCTTTTAAAGATTTCATATCAATTTAAAAATCTTAGTCAAATTTATAATGATAGAAATTGAAAATTATTTTATGAATAATTATATCTAATTGGATAGAAGCAATAGAAAATGCAACAATAAACATACGTAGGTCAAATTCTATAACTTAAATTTTCACTTTCCACATGTATAGAAATGATAGAGTTGTAATATATTACATGCATTTGTGCTAACTATAGAAAAAAGGTTTAATTCTTAACAATTTTCTAGTTTATCTATAGTTCTATATGTATGTTCTTTCAACTCATTAGGATTATATAATGATGAGTGTTATTATGCTACAAGAGCAAGCCATCTTATGTTGAGCTCAACTTTGAAAAATTACTAATTAGCCTTATAATATTTTTAATATTTAGAATTTTATCAGTATTTACTCTCCCAGAAGTTTTTGATATTTTCTTTTATCTTTGCATTGACCCTCTTTTTTTTAATTCTCATTATAATTTACACACTAGAAAAATTAAATTTGTACCACAATTCTATACAAAAAGTTTAAAAAAAAAAAAAATCAGAATAGGAATAGGGAGAAATTGAAAATTTGTGAAGTTAAGTAGTAGAAAACAATTTGAATATATTGTTCTTGACCTATACATACTAAAGCTGCCATACTTATACTCTTAGGATCCTGGCCCTATCCCTATTACACTATATAGGTACATGTGACTAATTTAAATTGGTGTATTGTACTAAACTACCAACAACCTAGGACAAAAAAATTAACCAAATGGAATAATTTACTATGTACACGTGTTTTTTATCGTACCACATGCAAAGCACGTGTACAATTCCTGGTTGAGTTTAAAAGGGAATTGAATTAAAACTACGTTAATAACTACAAATGAGTAAAAATTTGGATTAGAGTTTTTGCTAGCCAATTTCTCAGGTATTGGTTAATTAGGCTAATCCAATGATTCTACAAACCAAATTAGAGGTTGATTCCCAAATGTAACCTAATCATGATCCCTTGATAGTTAAGTCTATCAAATCTAATTAAGCTAAATGTTGATCCCTCACTACTTAAATTAACTAAATTTGATTATATACAACATGGAATTCTAATGACCAACTAGGGTGAATTAGCTTATCAAGATCTAATTCTAACCTAATTCAATACTAATTTACCTCTATAATGGAGATTCAATTTGCATATCCCCTCAATTAACCTAAGTTAACCAAGGAAGTAGCTAATTTCCTCAATTAACTATTAAAGCCATTAGTATTGTCTAATTAATCCAGAATACAATTAATACACCAATTAACCTTACTCATATGAAATTGGCTTCACAAAATCCTAACCCATGACTAATTAAAGTATATTAAACAACAAGAAAGCAAAGTAAAATATAGGAACGCAATTAAATCAAACAAAACAACAATTCTAGAAAAGTAGTAACGTAGAGTTGATGAATTAAAAGCTATTAAATGAAATCTTTTAAAGTGGATTTGATAACTTAAATAATCATGAAAATATAGGCAACAAAGTCTAATAATCTTAAATGAAGTCTTACAAGTGGTGGATTAAAGTTTACAATCAATGTAAAAAAACTAGTCTAATGTAAGCTTGTAGATGGAACTAAGCAAGTAAAGAAAGCATTTAAAGGAGATGTATAAATTTAAATAGACATGAGATTAAATACTAGGAAAGTGAAATAACTTAAATAAGAGTCATACAAAGTAGCAGAACAAAACGTACAAACAATGGAGGAAAACTAGACTAGGAAGACGGAATAAGAGAAACTAAAATTTCCTCAGAAGGATAAAAGAAAAAGGAAAACAAAGGAGGGAAACACATTTCAACACTTAAGAGGGTATTTATAGTAGGGTTGGGGGTTGGGGGTTGGGGGTCAATTTTTATCATTTCCCTTGGAAACAACTCAAAATTTACACTTTTGGTCCTCCAACATATGTTGGTTGCCACTTTGCTCCCAATGCATCTTCAACCTTCCAAATCCCTAATCAAACATATAAATACATTATTAAAGGTTGAAATGAACTAAAACAAATTTAATTAAACACATAATCATCACATAACAAATGATTACAACACTTGAAAGCAAAGGCAACTTAATAAGAACAAGACAAAAACCCTAAACACATATACACATAATTATAAGCTACATACCATTAAATAAATACTAAAATGCTACATCTAACACATACTAAAATATGTAAATGGAAATGCACAAAAGTACATACATAAACAGTAACATTATTAGAAAACAAGTCAAAAACTGCTCAAATTTGGCTATAGACAATCCTAGGTTCCTAGGGTTATCGCCTTTCTTTTTGTAACTCCTTTCCACTAGATTTTCATTGGAATGAGGTTTATTGCCGATGACCAAATTCTAAACCTCCCTTCTATCTTCTTTATTTTCACCCTCAGCCAGTCCCCATATTAAGGATCTATCCTTACCTGAACCCTTTCCTTTTGATTGAATGTCAATCCCTTTCCCCATGGCCTAATTTCCTCTAAAGTAACAAAAAGTTGGCAATCTCTCATATTTCAGATGTAACTAACAATTCTTAATATCAAGGTCCACCTTGATTGTCTTTGTAGTGGCCTTCAGAATTTGTCCTCTGCACTTCTACCCATACCCTATGGAACTTTCCCCTAGCCACATCATTGTGTTCCATCATCCAAATTCATAAAAAACCTATCTTATTCCCTATATAAAATTGTCATGGATAAATCCATTTATTATCAACAAATTTTTGTCAAACGCCCACAGTACCTTGTCTAGCACCTTTCTTTTATTTACTATTGTATTGAACTAGGATAAGAACACCTCCTTTCCTGCTTGTGTTCTTGCTCGCTGCTTTGAAGTCTTCCAAATGGTCAACATTGTAGAAAGTAGTGCTTCAGCTTATTGGTGATTACTTTACCTAGGAGGCTTCTAGCCCCTTACTCAGTCATCGTAATTTTAATCCTTCCCTTGACTTCCTAGCCCTCATCAACAAGAGAGAAAAGAATGCAAAAAAACACAAGGCAAGCAACTAGGTGTAGAAAAAAGAACCAAGACTACTCATGGATAAAGAAAGGAAAAACGAACGATATGAACTAGAGAGAGATATACATAATATCTCGAGGATAATAAAAGAGACATCAAAGACTTGAAACACATAGAAAAACTACTACGATCATCTACTAGATATAGCCATATAGGCAAGGACACCCATAGAGAGTCTCTTGGGAGGCATTTTCCCTGTTGGCAATATTACATTATTACCAGGCTAAGATCATGAGTTGGTTCACACAGTAAATAGGGCGATCAAACCATCAAAAAATCTAAAGTTTGACTCATGATGCCCTTAGTTTCATATTTATTGAAAATTTTATAAATACCATTGTAAACTGCTAAAATATTCATTGGTCGTCTACTCTAGCTCTGGCCCAAAACTTTTATTCTTTACACGCAAAAAAAAAAAAAACCATGGCCTTAGTACTGGTTGGAACATCTTCCATGAATTGTCGATTGGCCCGGTAGTGGCCTTTTAGAGACATAAGGCAATATAATCAATGTGATAACCAATATTATCATGTTGGATAGCATACCAATATTCCCCGTTTTAGTAAAGGATAAAAGTACCTATTGGAGAATCCTATAGTTTTATTAAGAGAATCATCTTGTTGGTTTTAAAGATTTGTAACGCACAAAATTGGGTTAGATACAATAAACCCCCTTAGGGTTTGGGTTATTTTGTAATAAACCACCTAACGTTATTTTTTTTTCACTTTGTCCCTTTGACTAATGGTCAAATGTAACTCTACTATTAGCTTTTAAAATACAAATTTACCCCTAAAGGTTAATTCCAGTAAATCCTCTTAAAATTTAAGTGAGATTTTACTTTAGTCACTCATGTAACTTGTGTATCAATTAATGCTTTAGATTAATAATACAATGCAACAATATTGTCAATATTGTTAAAAATATAAATATGTTGGAAATTAATTAATATTCTATTTCTCAAATTATGTTTTCTTCAATATTTAAAACTCAAAGAATATGGTAAAATAATTAATTTAAAATTTTTTGATGAATTATTAAAGATATTTTATCTAAGTTATTTAAATTTGAATTCTAGTTTATATGTATTAGGGGCTGGGAGTTACTTCATATATATTTAGGTGATAGTTGAATTATATTAACAATGGAAAAAAGAGACAAAATAAAATCATTTTTAATAACATAAAGAAAAGAAAAGATTGGAATTTTAATAGATGATTATGAGCACTGTAGATTTAAATTAAATTCAACTTTAATATTTTGGTGTCATTTTCTTTCATTTTAAAATGAAATTTATTCTTACATGAAATAAAATATTATGAAAAACCTAAAAGTGATAGTGTTGGGGAATTTTTGTATTTAAAATTATTTTCACAACACAAGTATTAAAAAAATCACTGGCATTGACAAGCATCTTTGTGTTTTTAGTTGTTTTGATAATATTTTTATATCAATTAATAACTAAAGTGGGTTAATTGACACAAAACTTGAGTTAGTGACACTAATGACAAATACAATAAAGTTATAAGGGGTTAATTTTATATTTTTTTATAGTATATATGGGTAAAAATATCTTTTTTTATTTTTTTAATAGTAAAATTGCTAATGTATTGGTTAGTATTAACAGAAAGAGAACGTGAGAGAAAAATAACGTTAGAAGATTTACTACAAAACATGTCAACTAGTAAGGGGGTTTACTGTATTTAACCTAACAAAATTTTAAAACACATAATATTATACTGTACAAATATTTAAAATATAATACTTCTACTACGAGAACGTAGAATTTTTCAATAGTATATATCATCTTTTTTCGTAGAATTTTTCAAAAGTATATATCATCTTTGTGTATTGTTATTAGTATTCTTTCCAAAAAAAAAAAACTATTATAATTACGTAAACTTTATTAGATTCATGTATTCAAAAGTTCCATAAACAGTACTATATGCAAAAAAGCTTTTGATAATTATCTATTAAAAAATGAAGTCACAACTGAACTACTTTTTTTTTTGGTAGTTAAAATTGAAACGTGTAACAGAGAGTTGCAAATTGTACCCATCAAAAAAATCTTCCAGCACTAAACTCCAAGCGAATGAGGACTCCCGTTAATCTTCCAGCTCATCCAACTCTTATCCGTCTCACAACTAGGAAGCCTGACCTGATCCCCAGTCCATTTGGAAGTTGGAACTCGTAAGGAAAACCATCTCAGTTCATCGACTACCGTTAATTAACAAAATAAGTTACCGTTGAACATTACCAAACCCTTTTATCTTCCAGAAGGAAACATTCCCTTCATGCCAAAACCTCTGCAACATCCAGCAAAATGAGGCCTACTAAAGCCTTAACTACAACCCCAACTGCACCATTCTTCATCAAAGCTGCAAAACCAAACCAAAATATCAAGTGGGTTCCTCCTTGTTATCCTCATAGTATCAGATTTTCATTGCCTCTTTCCACAAGATCAACTTCTTTTACCACCGCATTTGCTCACACTTCATCATCTCATGGAGTTGAGTCAGAATTCAATTCTGGAGTGCTTCATAAGTCACAAGAAAAGATAGAGCGGGTAGAGGCAAATGTAGAAAAGGTGATTATTGTATGTTTTAGGGGAAAAAGAAACATACTAATTTGGTCATTCATCACATAACATTTCATCTTTACAAAAATTATACACAAAGTAACATAACATTTAAAAATACATAACTAGTATATGTTAAGGACTAGGTGACTTGTTGCGTCAGTTTGTCAACCAAATTAGTATAGATTAAGAGGATAAGGAACTGAATTCGTTCCTTTTTTCTATGTTTTAATTTATTTTGTTCTGTATACTTGTATTAAGATATTTTCTTGTACTGCTTTTTTGGTTTTTTTTTTTTTTTAGGCTATATATGGTTGTCGTTTCTTTGCTATTCTTGCAGTTTGGGGATCTTTGGTGGGATCTTTTCTATGTTTCATCAAGGTATGTGCTATGTTCTGTAGTTTGTTCTTTCAGTTTTTATTTGAAAAACTTTATCATTTTTTGTTTAATATCATTTAATGAGATTATTTTCTCTTATAAATTAGCTTTGTCTTAATATTCTTTATGTGTTGCTTACTTATTTTAGTGCTTATTTCCTCTTTTTCCTGTTTCAATTACTTTAATTGGACATGAATACGTTTAGGAAGATTAAAATATCATCCCAAATGAAAATATGTAATATTTAGAGAGGAATGAGAAAATATTTATATTCATTGCTTGGAAATTTAAGGACTTATTCAGATTTTATTGGTAAAATAAATTTTATTTTGGTTTACAAAGTAGGGGTGTTCATCCTGACTCGAAAAAACTGCTCAACCGCTCCGATTCGAACAGGAAAAAGAGGGTACCCGACCCGCTTTTTGAAAGAGGGTCGGGTAGCGAGTCACATTTTTGTGCCTCCTGGGTATCTGACCCGGTATATTTCAAGGGTAATTTTGTAAATTTGATTAATAAAGTTTTATGAGAAGTTAATACTTACTAGAGTTATTGGCAGCCTCTCACATCTTCTTTTTCAGTTCTTTGTCTTCCCTTCCTCTTCCTCCTCAATCATCTCTTCCCTTCCTCTTCCTTGCATCCTCATTCCTCACACTCGCGTCTGTTGAGATGTATTTTGTGATTTAATTATTGTTGCTATTGGCCTGTTGTTATACTTGTTAGTTTGTTGCTATTGGGATGTAATATTGGAATGTATTTTGTGACCAAGTGGGAAAATAGAACACCTCATATTGAAATAGAGTACGCGTATAGATGGTAGGAGAGCAGGTGAAAAATATGTTAGTTTTATTGTGTCCATAATCTTTGATCTTCATTTTATTTTGAATATTCAGATTGTGCAATTCAATTACTCACTTTCGACTCCCAAGAATATCGTATAGCAGTTCATTTTTATTTGGTCCACTTCCATTTACTAATTTTTACACATGATACATAATGCAAATTGTTGGATATCAGATCCAAAATTAAATTTTAAAATGGAGAAAATAATCAAATTGATAATACAAATTTCTACTTTAATAGTTAATATTAAAGTAGTCACCCACAAATAATGACACTCACAAACAATATAACTCTTTATTTGAGTAAGTACTAAAATTCTACTAGACATTGAGAATTGAAAGCTCGACTAAGAACTGTAAGTAAATAACTTAGTATAGTTTGATTATTGAACACTCAAACTAGTACTTGGAGTTGGGATTTACACTTTGAAACTTGAGTTTAGATGATTGAAGCTGAAGAAATGAAGCCTTATTTATAGTATTGAGTTCCCCGACAATCAACATCCATTTTCTATTGCTCATTAAATGTTGGTTGAATTTCTTGGTAAAATCATGCATGAAAGACTATTTGATATTCACGCTCAAATCTCTAAAGGATCATGCATGGTTCAAGTTTTCAAGATTTATAACTGAGCTACACACATAGAATGGCCAGCTTCTTGACTTTAGTTGTAAAATAGTAAGGCAGTGGTGATTTTAACACTTCTCCTCAACATTGACTTTCTTGGTAGTCATACCGAGTAATTCTCTAAACTTTATAAATTTGGAAGGAGTCAAACTTTTGGTTAATATATCTACAACTTGATCATCTGTATTGATGTGCTTCAAGTCAATATCACCTTGCAGCACTTTTTCACAAACGAAGTGATAATTCACCTCATATATACATGTGTTTTGTCCTAGCATGAAAATGGATTTTTCGCCATGCGTATCGTTGACTGGTTATCGTAGTGTAATTGAACCGAGTCATTAGTTAGTTGGTGCAAATTCTTCATAAGTTGCAATAATCACGTGCTTTCCTGTGCTGCTGAAATTGCTGTTCTATACTCTGCTTCTGTACATGACAGCGACACAATTGATTGTCTCTTACTATATCATGAAATCATTGTCGATCCAAGGCTAAACACATAACTTGTGGTTAATCTTTGTGTGTCATGATCACCGACATAGTCTGAATCACAAAATCCTACTACTTTGTATTCTTTTCCTTTCTTGTAGAATAAATCATAATCAATGTTCCCTTTGACATATCTGAGGATTTGACGTATAGCTTCCAAGTGTTGCTTCTTTGGATTCTGCATGAATCGACTTATGACCCCAACTTCATATGATATGTTAGGTCTAGTAAAAGTGAGATAGATGAAACTACCTTCCAATTGTCGGTACATGATAGCACGCCTAATCTCCTAGGTCTTTGCCTTCAGCTAAGCAATATCTGACATTAACCTCCATTAGAATTGAGATTGACTTACAATTGAGCATGCCAAACTTCTCTAATAAATCTTTAGCATACTTCCTTTGACACAAGAACAAACCTTCATTGGTCTTATCAATTTCAAGACCAAGAAAATGCTTTAACTCTTCAAGTTCTTTCATTTAGAAATATAAAGACAAGTTTCCTCTAGTTTAGCAAATCTCATCTTCATCATCACTTGTAATGATGAGATCATCAACATACACAAGAACAATAGCTAACCTTCATTCAGTAGCTTTCATGAACAAGTTGGAATTTACTGGTGCTACAACATATCCATTTTGAAGTAAAAACTTAGCTATCTTGCCATACTATGCTCTTGGTACCTGCTTTAATCCATATAAAGCCTTTTTCAACTTACAAATGTAACTTGGTTGGACCATATCTTCAAACCCCTGTGGTAGATCCATGTAGATGTCTCTATCTAGCTCTCGAGATACACATGTAGAAAACCATTCTTGATATCCATCTGCAGAGCTTCCATGACTTGCTAGTCGCAAGTGCTGATAAAACTCAAATGGTGGTCAACTTTTCCACTAGACTAAACGTTTTATTATAATCTAACCATTACATCCGTGAAAATCCACGAGCTGCGAGACAAGGCTTGTATCTTTCAACTGTATCATCTGGACAAGTCTTAACCTTGTAAACCCATTTACAAGAGATAGGTTTGACATCTCTTGGTTTTGGAATAATATCCTAAGTTTTATTTTGTCTAAGAGCTTGAATCTCCTCCTCCATGGCCATTTTCCACTAGTGCTTTGAGCTACCTAAGTGGATGGTTCAACTACTCTATCATCTTTTGTCAAACTAACATTAGCATACCTGGGATATATTTTTCTCTATCTTGTTGATCTGCGAAGTTGTTCAGGAGAATTGTGACCACCTTCTATCTCCTCGTATTGATTCGGTCTTTCATCTTCTGAAATTCAAGTATGCACCCTCTGATTTGTTCGACAAGGACTTCTATTTTTCTCAAGTGAGTCAACACTTACCATATCTTGAGTTGGTAAGAACTCCACATCTTCTTGGCTAGCTTCATCCTTTGTGGTAAAATCTTTCTAGCAATTTTTTCTCCATCTATTTTGAATTTGCTAGGACAGTTGCTTTAGTGACCACCAAGATGATGCCTCATCAAATACCACATTTCATAAGACATAGTACTTCTAACTTGTAGTATTAATGCATCTCTAACCCTTTCGTTGGTTATCTAGATGTAACCCATGAATAGACATCTTATGGCTTTTTTGTCAAACTGGATCTGGAGATGATCTGGAACGAACACATAACAAACACACTCAAATACTCTA
Source organism: Cinchona pubescens (assembly GCA_025175665.1). Taxonomy (NCBI): domain Eukaryota; kingdom Viridiplantae; phylum Streptophyta; class Magnoliopsida; order Gentianales; family Rubiaceae; genus Cinchona; species Cinchona pubescens. The sequence continues at coordinate 1,194,590 of JANKKI010000155.1, forward strand.
AAGTGAGTAACATTGGGTTTGACACTCTATAGCTTCTAGATGGAGAGATAAATCCAAGTTCGGGTTGAGGCAGTCTATTAGTGACATGGGCTTCCGTCTTCATGCATTCTGTCCAAAAAAGTAGATGTATGTTTTTGGCGTGTATCATACAAGTACTTCTGTAAATCTCTTCTTCTGTTCAGCTACTCCATTTAGTTGGGGCATACTTGGGTAAGTCAACTGTCACCTTATCTTGCACTTTTGCAAGAATCTGGTGAATTCTTCTGATGTGTATTCACCTCCATTGTCTGTGCGTAGGCACTTTATCTTTCGGCCAACTTCTTTCTCTACCTTGTCATTGAACTCTTTGAACTTGTCCAAGGTTTTAGACTTTTCGTTCATGAAATCAATCTAAACAAATCTAGAAAAATCATCAATAAAGGTAACCATATATCTCATATCGCTTATTGATGGCTCCTTCACTTGATCGCACACATCTGAATGAACTAACTCTAGAGGTACCTTGGCTCTGAATTGCAACTTCTCATATGGAAGTTGATAAGCTTTTCCATACTAGTAACCTGCACAAACAATGTCATCTTGGACATCTAACTGTGGAAGTCTCTTTAGCATTAACTTCATCATCATGATCTTCTACTTGTGGTAACTCACTTGCCCTAATCTAGGTCATGCCAAAGATCATCTATCTCATTTTTTCTTGTCTTATGAACATAGGCTTCTTGAGCAGACATCACGTACACTGTCTCCAGCCATTTCCCCTGCATTATTGGAGTACCTGTTATCTTCTCATTTTGATACACCTTGACTTCATTTGGTCCGAACAATACAAAATTGCCAGAAGCTATTAGCTGTGAAGCTAACAACAAATTTTTCTTCATTCCAAGCACATGGTAGATATTTTGCAATTCCACCTAATGAGAGTTGTATCTAGGTAATATAGTCGTATTGCCAATATGAGTAATCGGTAACCTGGAATTACCAGTTGTGACCACTACTCGTCCTCCTTCGTACTCTGTCAAATTTGTTAGCTTTCTTTTATCTCTGGTCATGTAATTAAAGCACCCGGAGTCAATAATCCAATCAACAATATAATTGACAGGATTGGTACTCACCATTATAAAGGTTAACTCTTCTTTTTGATCAGTCATGCAACAAAACGTAAACTCTTCTACTGTTTCAAAGGATATCAGTACAGCCCAATCTTCATCAGGCTCATTAACCTTTTGGGAGGATGCCGCATTATCTTGAGCTAGTGCTGACTAGCAAAATTTGGCATGATGTCCTTTCTTATTACATTTGTAACAAATGTCTTTACGCTATCTTTGGTTGCCTTGTGACTTTTGATGCCTTCTATCTTGGCCATCTGCACCTTAGTTCTGGCCAACTCCCCTTGATTGGTGCTCGTCCACTGCTGTTTTTTCTTGCCTCCTTTTCTTTGGGTGAAGAATGTCTTTTCTTCATCATTAGTAGATACTTTAGATGAGTTGTCTAAAACTTTCTTGTTAGCAAGTAAACTTTCCAACTCTGCTAGAGTTGGTTTCTTGGACCATCCTCAGGTAGTAGTGATGAGGGTTTTGTATTCTAGTCTTAAACCATGGATAATAATTCTTCTTATCCTCGTCTCTATTATTACATTTTGAGGATCTAATTTGGATATTTCATCACAATTTGATTTAACCTTATCCTTGACCGAAATAGTGATCTATATTATTGTTATGAAATAAATTGTAACTCCTTGAAATTTTGGTAATTTGTATCATTGGTTTTTGCAAACAATGATGAAACAATGTCCCGCGCCTCTTTAGGTGTCTTGGCATCTTTGATCTGCTGTAACAAGTCATCTTCTATAGCCATTGTCACAGCATACATAGCTTTCTCGGCTCTAACTTTATACTTCTTAAGTGGCTCTGCCTCCATTGGTGGTGTTGTATAATTTTCACCGATGACAATAATCTACAAGACTTGTCTAAGTAGGTAGAATTTCATACAAGTACTTAGGAATCGTAGTTATTGGAATTGATACTTAATTTATCAATATTTCCAATGTGAGATAGAAACCTCTGCCATTATCGACTTTTTATGGCTCAATCACAACCTGTGTGTGATATAAAAATTCACAGTACTTAACTGTGCTTCTAGAGAATCTTCTCTAATGTACCTGTAAATAAAGATTTAACAAGAACGGGTTCATGATAAACCCCAGCTTTGATACTAGTTTGTTGGATATTGGGTCCAAAATAAAATTTTCAAATAGAGAAAATAATAAATTGATAACACAAATTTTTACTTTGATACGAATGTATTAATAGTAAAGTAGTCAACCACAAATGATTACACTTACAAACAATAGAATTCTTTATTTGAGTAAGTACTGAAATTCTACTAGACAATAAGAATTGAAAACTCTAAGAACTCTAAGTAAATAACTTAGAGTTTGATTATTGAACACTCAAATTAGCACTTGGCCGATTTAAACTCTGAAACTTAAGCTTGGATAATTGAAGTTGAAGAAATGTAGCTTTATTTATAATAATGAGCTCCCAGACAATCAACGTCCATTCTTCACATCTTATTAAATGTTGTTGAAATTTCTTAGCAAAACCATGCGTGAAAACTATTTGATATTCACACTCAAATATCCAAAGGATCATGCACAGATCAAGTTGTTAAGATTTGCAACTGAGCTACACACATAGGATGGTTAGCTTCCAAGCTTGACTTTAGTTGTAAAATAGTAAGGTAGTGATGACTTTTACACAAATTTCTTGCTTGATTGTGGTTTGAACGTAAGGAAAAGTCAAATATTTCTTAGCACATTAAACATTTATTTTCTTTTAATTTTTCCAGAAGTCATAAAATATATTTGAGTTATTCTTTTTGGAGGTGCTAGAATATACACTCATAGATGAAAGAACAGGCATCTAGATTCACTTTGCAAGTATTTAGGTAGAAATAGGAGGATAGGAGAACTGGAATATCAAGTTCTTACCAAACCTGTGTTAAACTCAAGTGGTTAACAAGTGGAATAATGTATATATATATATATATGTGTGTGTGTATGTGTGTGTGTGTGTATGTAGTAAAGAGAGAGAGAGAGAGGTACAACATTTTTGTAAGGCATCTATGAAGATGTAAGAAATGTGTTTATCTATATTCTAAGTTGGCTTTTCCTTCAATTCCTTTTGTAAATCTTCTTAACTAGAATTTGAAAGGCTAATTGTTTCATGTTCTTCTTTACTATTACTTGATTTTTGAATTCTTTAACGGAAAAAATTCATTATCATTCTTGTTGCCTCCTCATTTGAGAGATTACCATTCTGGCTACCTCCCCCTTTGGGAGATTACATGATCTTTTTCAAGGAGGGAATCTACTTAAATGAAGTGCCAAAACATTGTTAAAGAATATGAGTTTCTATGATTTCCATCTCAAACTCAATTGGTGATGAATGATGTGACCCAACAAGTTATTAAATAGTCTAGCATCTTTAGGCTAACCGATGTGGGATGGTTATACTTTGACACTCCCTCTCACATGTGACTTGGGTTAGCTAAGAACCTGTTATGTGGGTCGAATGTGGGAAAGCCTGTTGGAAGAGATTAGACAGAACCCGAAGCACGTGTAGATGAGGAACTTATTAAGTAGTTTAGGATCTTTACACTAACCGATGAGGGATACTTTTACTTTGACAACCCCTCTCACACATGATTTGGATTAATTGAGATGTGTGATACTATACTTTGACACTCCCTCTCATATGTGACTTGAGAAAAACTGAGGCTAAATCTGATACCATATTAAACAATACTAGCTTCCATTTCAAAATCAATTGGTGATTAGTGGTGTAGTTCAGGAACTAATTAAGTAATTCAAAATCTTTAAACTATCCAATGTAATATACTTATACTTTGTCAAAGATAATGAATTTCAGAAGAAGCAAAAGTTACGTTTTTTTTAGCTATTAATACCGTGTTTGCTGAGGATGAAGTCAGAGGGAAGGACAAGAGGAAGTAAAAGCTGGTTAAATGGTTAACTTGCTCTCATTTGGTAAGAAATGGAAGAGTAAAGAAAGTAGAAAGTAGAGACCTGAAAAACCTCTTGGCTAACCATGCTTTCCACCTAAATTTTTGATGTTGAAACTTGAAAGGGGTGAAAGGCCTAGCAGTTGACTCTGTTTAGATTTACAAGCCAAGACTAACAGAAAAATTTAAATTTTCTGTACTCCTTGATATGTATCTCACTTTTGTCTACCATTTTCTTCCCTTCGTCTTCCATACAAAATAAGGTAAATTCACAAACTTAACTAGTTGCCAAACTTGTTCGCATCCCCCTGCTCCTCCTTCTTCCACCATCTGCTTACATAGTCCAATTATAGTGTGAGAGTTGACCTGAACAAAATTGATCAACTAACTTGAGAGTTAAGACACACTTGGTACCTTAAATAGTTCCTTCTTGCTTCTATTGGTTCCCATTTAGTCAAATACAATTAAATGAATTATGACAAATCAAGCTACAATTTTGCAATCTCTTTGGCAACAAATTTTGTCATTACGTAAAATGACATTTATTGATCACCTGATACATTCACATTCTTACATAACTTTTGGATTTTAAATATGGTAATCAAGTGACATGTCCAGCTCCTGTAGTACCCATTTTGATTTTGAATGTGATGAAAGGGATCCTGATTAGCTTGACCTATGGTTGGTGGTACACATTTTAGTAGAAGAAGTCAACAAAAGTTGTTTGCTATTCTATCCACACAATCGGATACTGGAAGGGTGGAAATTTGATATCAACTTTGTTATTCATTGCAATATCATTGTTTGCCAGAATATTTAGACACTAAAAATAGAAATTTTTTCCAAGTTCATTTTAAGTTTGAGAGACTGGAAGGCTTTTGATTCTGATACAAACCAAACTTCAGGAATTCACTGACTATCATTGTGCAGGGATTCTGAATCTTGGCCATTGTCTGTTCCTAATATAATTGAGACAATATCATGTCTTAATATGGTCATATTGTGCTATTGTAAATTTTGTAACCATTACTCACAAAGGGTTTGGTGGAAGTAAAGCAGGATGGAAGTGGAGTTTTTGCAATTTGTGTGGAAAAATATACTTGTGAAATTAACAGTTGGATGCTATACTAAGCCTTCATATTACAAAGATAAACAATTGCCATTAATGTGTTACCTTCATATGAAAAGAAATGCATTTTCTTGGTAAATAGAATGCGATTATGTGGAGAGTTGTAATTCATCTGAGTTGCTTCTTGTTTATGTCTTTCTTTGAATTTTAGTTCTTTTAGTGAACAAACTGAAAATGTTTGAGGTATTGGGAGATAGCCATGTTTTTACCTGAGAGCAAAGGAGTGGGACTTTTACAGAGTTTGTGTATAAGAGAATTGTTT